>VDFB02252616.1:128444797-129030727 GCA_007258455.2 Sequoia sempervirens
TGTTAAATATTTTTTTGCAGTTTGTTTAATATTTTGGGGCAAAATATTGCAATATTTTTGGGCAAATTTTTGGACAAATATATTGCAAATATTATATTTGGGTTTATAAATTTTCTGTGGCATATTCTATATATTCCCTGTAACGCAAATCTTGTGTAGTGTGCAGACTTTATCGATCTTTTTCGATCGGTCCAATCTTTGCAGGGTACAGGAAACACCGGGCATTCATTTCTCCATTCTGCAGGTACCGGTCACACATCACATGCCCGCACCCTTCCTCCATCAAGTACCATCGGCTGCCAACCAAGGTCTCTGTACTGCATTCATCGGGTTGTACACTGGTCAGAGTAATCAATCAGCTACCGGCTATGTCAAAGGGTACAAAGGTTCCTTCTCTATCGCAGGTACGGGAGGATCATTGTTCATCGGCATATCCCATTGGTGGTATATTTGGCAGTGAGATCTGTAAATTCAGTGTCCTCAACATCTATTCTCGATGAAATTACCATCGTCCGTGGTGGGTTATTAATCAGTGGCTATACTTGCAGTCCTTGATGGTTTAGGTCACATCCATATCTGTCACATGGTACCAAGTGGTTATCGGTGGGTACAGTTATCGCTGGGTTTGCATCAGCTACGTTGGAGGGCATCATACCTGCATATCATCTACAGGTAATTTGTAGTTTATATATATATATATATATATATATATATATATATATTTAAAGCTTGTTTTAAATGCCAACTATCTCATTTGTTCCATTGGCATTTTCTTATAAAAGCTTTGTATAGTTTGTATAGGCCGACCATTGTTTAATAAGCCGAATTTGTTATATTGTATTGGCTGACTGTTAAATTCTTTAGCCGACTGGGAATTTTAAACTCTTTTTTGGCCTTGGAAATCAATATGGTCATATGAATGACTGAGTTGTAGCCCCCAAGTGTGCAAATTTTGCACCTAATTAGTCTGCCTGTTCTGTGTTTTTGCCCCTAAGTGCCTATTTATAAGCCTTTTTTTCTTTTCCTCATAACTTTGGCTAATGGAGGAAAAAAATTTGAAACAAAATATTGACGGAAAGCTGGAGATCTGAATTTTTCAGTGGTGCAAATATTTTGCAGAGATTTTGTATTTTTGTGCCTCTTTTTTTAGGTTGAAGCCCGATCAATGTTTTCTACCTCCAAGCTCATATCTTTGTGCTTCTATCTCCTATTTTCTCCAAATTTGTGGCATCGAGAAGGTATTCAGGAGCACTTCAAATCTACTCATGCACTTTTTGCATATTTGTTTCCAGATTTTCATATTTTCAATTTGTAGTTGATTTGATAATTTGGGATACTTTGTTGTAAATTTGTAAAAAAAAGTGTAAATATGTTGGGACAAAGGGGTTGATTGCTTGTATTGTGAGGGAAATTTGTTGTTCTTCTCTTGTAATATCTCATTGTATCATGGATTTGACAAATTTTGTACTTCTAACTCCATATAACTATCATGAGTGGAAATATCAAATGGAGTTGTTATTGTTAAAATCAAAGTTGCAAAGAATAACATTTGGTCAAGATCTAGAATCCGCAGGAGAAAAAGAGAAAAGAAAATGGCTTGATAAAAGGGATGAATCTCTTGGTACTCTGAAGTTGTCCATTTCTCCAGATCTTAGATAGCATGTTGCATCTTGCACTCATCCTAATGAAGCTTGGACTACTTTAGAGAGTCTCTTTGGTAAGCCAAATAAGATGAGGAAATTTAAGTTGGAGAATGAACTAATGGATCTTAATCCTTCAGATTTTGACAATGTCCAAGAATTTTTCTCTAAGCTCAATTCTCTTAGATTGCAGTTATCTAATTGTGGGGTTACTAAAGAGGATGAACAATTGATATTTTTTATTCTTGTTAAGCTTGGTCTTGACTATTGATTGTTTGTTTCTACATTCTATGCTACAATGGATGCCCTTGGCAATACATACAAAATGCCTTTTCTTGATGAATTTGTAGCTCAGCTCACAAGGGAACAAGCAAAGTTGGTTAACATGGGCACATTGAAGTCTTCTACATCTCATGCTCTTGTTGCAAAGGATACAAAGGCTTCAAGTGGCAAAGGCAAGAAGCAGAACAAGGCTCCCAAGTCTAATGAGCAAGGTAAAGATCCTCCTTCACATAGCACTCTTGAGTCTACATCCTCTTCAAAAGAGGAATCATCTAAAAAGAAGAAGTTCAAATGTGCATATTGTAAAAGATTAGGACATCATGAGCATAGATGTTATAATAAGAATATTGATGAAATCACATACCTTCTTCAAAAGAACAACATTCAGCTACCCTCATCAGTGTCTTCTACTTCTTCTTTAGCATCTCAATCGACATCCCCCTCATCATCATCTTAGTCACAAGATATAGGATCTACTTTTGGGCTACATAAAATGAAAGGACAAGCACTCTTGGCCTCTGCAAGTCTTGAATCTCATAGATGGCTTCTTGATTCAGGGGCATCTTCTATGGATATGTTCTCTTCTTTCGCACCTTGTAATTCACCTCATATATTGATGGGTAACAATACATATATGAAGGTAAGTGGGAAGGGTTCTATTGATATGGGGGAAGGGACTTTAAATGATGTACTTTGTGTTCCTTCTTTGACCACTAATCTCCTTTCTATTTATCAAATTACTCATGGGGGTCAAGGTAAAATAGTTGAGTTCACTCCAGATAGGGTGTACATAAGGGACTTGGAGACTAGGGATATTGTTGCTATTAGGATGGTTGATCATTCATCTCGAGTATATTCCTTTTCACATTTTGCTCCAAAAGATGATAATGTTCCTTTGACTACATCGCACACTCCATTGAGTGTGAACCATGTTAGTGAGGAGAAGTTTGGTCATCTACACGTTGGTATTCTAGAGACCAGTGTTGAGCTTCCTACTCCTCCACCTCCTGCTCCTTCAGCCACTGATGCTTCTATTCAGTAGGATGATCGTAGTTTTTTGGATCTTGCTTTGTGGGATGAATATTTGACAGGGATTTCTAACTTGTTCATGGAGTCTCATATTACAGATTTGGAGGACACACTCGAGGGGATTTCTCTCCTCTTTGATGATAGTTTCAGCACAACTATTATAACATCTACTTTATCTTTGGAGATTGGCATTCATGAGTCTCCTCCTTCACTTTATTTGTCATGTTTCTTGGTTGAGTTTTACCATGACTATGTTGTGACTCATTCAAGCTTGGAGACTCCTCATCAGTTTTTCAGAGGCATACATGTTGAGCATTCATTCTTCCTCCTTACAGTTGGACATGGAGTGGCTTCTTCATTAGCTTATGGATTTGTTTCTTCATAAGGGAAGATGTGTTGCTTGTAGACATTGGGTCATCTTTTGTTTTCAGGCATTCTTCATCAACATTGGAGCTTCTTCATCATGGGGGGGTAATTGATTGTATATACATGATGGATGTTGTCCTTGGGGGGTATCACTGAGTCCTTCATACATCATGGTTTTTTTTTCTCTCTTTTGGAGAGGAGTTTTGTCCCGCATGATTTTCTCCTTTTCTCAGCTTGTGAGATATTTTTTTCATTTGCATTTGCATTGTAAATGGGTACCTAACATGGCCTAGTAGCTGAGACCCATAGTCATAGTCTTTGCATAGTGTGCATAATAATCTTCTCCCTAAGTTGCACTTAAGGGGGGGGTGTTGGTGTGAATAATTTTCTAGTACCTAGCTTACTCATTCACTAGGTAAATTAGGGGACATATTCACATGATTAAGTTTACTTAGGAAAAAGATTCTTTCTAGAAGTCTTAGTTGGATTTTCTAGAACTTATCTTATCTAGCTAGGATGCATCATTTCCTAGGTGATTAGATTGTTGGTTGTCTCATGTCATAGAATTATAAAATTTGTCAACATCATGTTCATTACTACATTTCAACCTTGCCTTTATAAGAAAGGCATCTCGTGTACAATTGCATCAAGCAATATCAATTCAACCATTAATCAATCTTGCATTGTGAAGCAAGATTTCTTGCCATTCTCTCTCTTGTGGAAGTGGTTTTGGTCGCAACTATTTCTTGGGGGTGTTGGGGAGTCACCATTTACTCCCACACTCATAGTTTCCACTCATAGCCATAAATTTATCAGTTTTCAAGTATGGTTTCAAATTTTTACCCAAGCAATAGTTGGGGAAATTTGGTCTAACCAAATATGATATATTGAAAAGCACTTTGAATTTACTTTGGAAAAGAGTTGTTTAGAATATAATGTGCATATTTGTGTTAATGCTTCTGCATAAACTCCATATCATTGATCTACTATATTAAGCTTGTCAATCTTGACCAAGAACATGTTGGCTTGTGCTCTCCAAAAGTAGTTTTCCCTCCAAGTAGTCGATCAAAGATATGGAATTCATGCAAAGTGCGTAATTCAAAGTGGCACATTACACTGTCAGGAATTCTTTTCTAGAATAACTTCAAAGAGAACACTGTATTTTATGAGGCATAATTGTGTCAATTGTTGCTTGGATTAAAAATTGAAGCATGGGAAAAAAATTCAATATGGTAAAGAGAGTGCGAAAGTAGAATTTGATGACAATATTGCAAAGTTCAATTTAATCACTTATGCCTTTGTTCACTAACATGATACAACTGCCAAATGAAAAGAATTACTTCTATCCTTACAGATTCTAAGATGTAAATGTTAAAGCCTTGTAGGAAATATGCAATTTGGATTAGGTGGAAATGGGATAATAGCAGTTTGTATATAACTAGGTAGATCATGAAAATGTGGTTTTGATATCAAGTACAATTCGAAGGTGTGCATAGTAATATGTATATACAATAGCTCAATGGTTATTGATTTTAGATATTTTGTTGCAGAATTCTATTTTGTTTGCATTGCAATGGCTATTCTCCAAGTAGTTGCAAAAGCATGAAAGTATGTTGCAGTATAGCAATTCTATATTCCATATACAAAGCTAATGTAGGTGAACAGATTATGTTTGGCTTGTTGCAAGCAAAGGACAATAGCTTGAAGCATATCATGATAGTGGTTTATAGTTTGTGTATGACAATATTTTTGCACACAAAATCAAAAGGGTGTGTTCTTGTTTGTATTGTGCAAAAGCCATAAGGCGTTGCATTTTGATTTTTTACTTTTTTTTCACTTTGAAGTTTTATTCTTGGAGCTTTTGCATCATATATAGTCACTCAATATCTCCCACATATGATAAAGCAATGTAGAGAAGGCCATGTTGGTAAACAGTGTATTGTATAGAAGATGGTCTCAAAATGATAGTAAAACATTTTACTGCAGGAAGGTTGTTAAGAACCTTCTCGTCATAACAATGAATAAAAGCATGAGCCATTAACATGAGCTCTACAAAAGTCTCAACAAATTGGACTTTTCCACTATCCTTTACATCATGAATTTATCTCCAATTCCATCCATGAAGGACTCTACAGGATTGCAATTACTATTCATAGTCATAACTTTAGCATTCTTGACAATATAATGTGCAGTTTTGAATTATTGCTTTTGCATAAACTCCACATCATTCACCCACTAGTTCAAGCTTTACGGCCTTCATCAAGTATAGATGGAGTTGTGCTCTCAAATAATAGTTTTTCTCCAAGTGGTCATTCAAAGATATGCAATTCTTGCAAAGGGCTTAATTGAAAATGGTGCATTATACTCATAGGGACTCTTTTCTAGAATAAAATCAAAGAGCTTTTCAACATAGTGTGGCTGATGAGACCTGATTTTGATAGTAGTTTCCTAGGTAAAAAACTAAATCTTGGCAAAAAAATTCAAAATGGTAAGGAGAGTGGTCAAGTAGAATTTTTTGACACTATTGCAAAGTTGAAGTTTGTTGGCAATGCTTCGTTCATTGCCATGATATTTTTTTGCATGGAAACATCAATCAAAGAATTTTAATATAGTTATTATTTTTCATTTTCAAATTCATGGAATGAACTTACAAATGAAATATCCATTGTAATATTTGTATGCAAGTGTAGGTGGATTTCCCTAATGCAATTTTATAGTGGTGATCAACACCAGTTTTGTCGTGCAAATGAATTTATATGACAATATTACTTGCAACATTCTTAAAATGTAAATAATTTGTTATGTTTACTAAAGCACAAATGAATATTTCAATGTTTAGTCAATATGCTATCCATTTTAGGCAGGTTGTGTCATCTGAAAGTCTATTTCTCAGCTAGTTTTTATTTTTGTATTGGAGACCATGTTCTTCGTAGATACGTAGTTCTAGTAAACCAAATTATGCAAACTCATTAGCATTGTTGAGTGCAATCCATAATTGCAAAGCCTTAAAGTTATACGACAATGACACAAAAAGAGCTAGAGTTCTTGGAAGGGAGCAAAAATAATGTTTGTGATATTTGAGGTTGTTATGATGGTTGTGATAGTAGTTGTTTATATAATGTTGAATAGTTGTAAGGGAAGTTTGACAAGAAGCATGCTCATGTGGCATCATATTTGATGATATAGCATTGAAAGGAAATTTTTAAGCAAGGGACTCTTGAAGTAAGTTGTTTTGAAAAAATTGTAGCAATTTAAAATTTTGACGCATGGTAGTTTGAAACCTAAGTTATCAATTAGAAATCATGGTGTGGAATTTATCATGATTAGTGAATTACTATAATATGTATATTTTTGCATGTGTATTCATATATACGCATAGATATATGTGTATCATATGTATATGTAATGACATATGTATGTGTATAAATTTATATGTTTAGACACATTTGTAGGTACAAAAATATATACATGTAGACAAATATAGTTAGATAAATAGTTAGACATTTATATATTCTTAAGGCATTCATATATATATGCATATATATACATACATATGTATTTAGATACATATACAAACATATATATACATGTATAAATATTGATGCAGGGGCATCTTGGTCTTGCAATTTTGGTTTTATTTTTGGTTGTTGAAATTTAATTTATTATTGTGTTTTCCTTGTTGCTTGTTGGTGTGCATTATTTTTGTAGTTGCTTGTGTAAAGAACTTTTTGTCACTGTTGTTGTAGCCTCCTATCACCCAAGCGATATAAAACTCATGTTTGAACCTCTTGTCATTTTTATCTCTCCAAACTCGATATTGTTACTTGTCGATTTGGGTTTGAATCAACAGTTTAGTAGTTTGGCAGACAATTGGAAGTGGAGGCCGATGGTTCAAACGAAGAATGTCAAACATCACAATCGGTTGGGTAGTTGTGTGGGTCAACAGTTGGAAACCAATCAACTATTATCCATATATGATGAAGGCCGATGATGGAAAAGGGGTTAAATAGTGAAAGAGGATCCACCAAAACCAAGTGTGAAAGAGACAATAGGCGAAAGGATTGAATGTATTGATGTTTTATTTTTGTCCGTTGAAAAGCCATTGTTTAAGGTTGCATATGTTTTGATTGTAGAATCTCTATTACTGAATGTTTCATGAACGATGGACAATGATTTGGTTTCCTAGTAGTAAATTTATGTTTATGTTTTAAATTGAAATTCTTCCTATTGCTGGATGTGTTTGTTCAATGCAAAATTGAGATTAATTCTTAAGTTTTTGTCAATCAAAGTTTGTTGTTGAATTGTGTTTGGGAATCAGTTAAGGTTGTGACCAGTGAGACTTGCCATCATTTAGTATCAGAGCCTATAGTTGAAAGTAACAAGAGTGTGGACAAAATTCCTCCAAGACGGATGGGCAGAGGTGGAGCCTGTGGAAGAGGCAAAAGAGGGCATGGTGATGAGTTGTTGTAGCATATGATAGAGAGGATGGATGCCTTGGAAAGGGCACAGAGAAGAGGGATGCTTGATGAGGATGCAAGTGATAATGAAGAACAATAATAGAGAGAAGATGATGAGGATGGACAAGGAGAGCAGCAAGAAGGATTTAAAGAAAGACTGTTGAGAACAATCATGAATGTGGGTTCTAAACCAAAGGTAGAGGTGCCAACTTATGTAGGAAGCCTAAATGGAGAAGAATTGATTCATTGGATCAATGACTTGGACAAGTTTTTGATTATGAGAGTGTGCTAGAAGAAAGGAGAGTGAATTTTTCCTGCACCAGATTGAAGGGCCATGCTGCCATGAGGTGGGACTTTGTCCAAACTGAGAGAAGAAGCAAGAATAAGGAGAATATCAACTCTTGGGATCGAATGGTGGCTAAGTTGAAGGAAAAATTAATTCCAAGTGATTATCAAACTAATCTCTTTAAGAGATTGCAGAATTTGAAGTAGAAAGACATGTCTATAAAATACTATACAGAGGAATTCTACAAGTTGGTAATCGGATTAGGAAATAGTGAGGAAGATGTGGAGAAAATAGCCTAGTATGTGAATAGTCTCAAGTATATTTTACAAGATGAAATAAGCCTTATGTCCCCTAGAAGCCTAGAAGAAGCTTATCAACTTGCCCTAAAGGCAAAAGAGAAGTTGCAAAGAAAGCAAAGTCAACAAGAGAAGATGAGAGTAAGAGGGTTTAGAGGAAGGGGACAACAAACCGGTAGGGGTCGGCAACATCATCAAGGAGAGGAAGTTGGGAGTTCTTGTACAACAAAAACTAATGATAGAGGAGGTTTCCAAAATAAAGGGGGCATATCGTATGGTAGAGGTGGTTTTCAAGCTAGAGGTAGAGGGTTTGCAAGAAATTGCTTTAAGTGCAACCAATATGGACACAAGAGTTGGGATTGTGTTGATTCATCCCAAGGAGGAAATTCAAAATTTGAGAGTAATCAGATTGTACATGTTGATCAAGAAAGTGTGGGGTCACTATTGCACCACAAAGATGAACCAGAATCAAGTGAATCCTTATTGCTCAAGAGGGTGTTGTTGAAGCCACAAAAAGAAATTCAAGAGCCAATTCAAAGGAGAGCATTGTTCAAAACCAAGTGTAAGTCACACGATAAATGTTGTAGACTCATTATAGATAGTGGTAGCATAGATAATATTGTTGCAATTGAGATGGTAGAAAAGTTAAATCTGAAAAGGATTAAACACCCCTCTCCATACAAGGTGTCTTGGTTACAAAAAGGTCATCAAATATTGGTTAGTGAGCAGGCCTATGTTGAATTTTAGATTGGAAGTTATAAAGAGAGCTTTTTATGTGATGTAATGCCAATGGATGTGTGTCATGTTTTGCTTGGAAGATTGTGGCAATTTGACAAGAAAGATGTGCATGATGGATGGGAGAATACATATACTATTTAGAAGGATGGAGAGAATCATACCTTGCTGCCCATAAGGGAGAAAGAAGAGGACAACAACAATAGCATCAATAGAAAGGTAATGATGGTAAGTGGCAAGGAATTTCTTCATGATTTGAAAGAAGAGGAAGTAGGGTTTGCTTTGGTTCTTAAGCCTAGATGTGTAATGACTTCTACAAAACTTGATGATTTTCCTATTGAAGTGCAAGATATTTTGAATGAGAATATGGATATTGTTGCATCTAATTTGCCTAATGAGTTTCCTCCTATGAGAGGCATTAGCCATCATATGGATTTGATTCCAAGAGCTAGCCTTCCAAATAAGGCCGCTTATCTAGGTTAACACCTATGTAAAATGAGGAGATAAGGAAGCAAGTGGAGGACCTCTTCAAGAATGGTTTGATAAGGGAAGTCCTTGTGCTATTCCCACAGTACTTGTGCCAAAGAAAGGAGGAGAATGGCATATGTGTACTGATTCAAGGGCTATTAATAATATCACTATAAGATATAGGTTTCATATACCTAGGATAGAGGATCTCATGGATTGTTTGAGTGGGTCTATGTATTTTTCCAAGATATATTTGAAAAGTGGCTATCACCAAATAAGAATAAGACCAGGAGATGAATGGAAGACAACCTTTAAGACTAGTGATGGGTTGTATGAATGGCTAGTTATGCCTTTTGGATTGTCTTATGCCCCTAATACTTTTATGAGACTAATGAATGAAGTTTTGAAACCATTCCTTGGTAAATTTATGATTGTGTATTTGGATGAAATTTTGGTGTTTAGCAGGTCCAAATAGGAGCATATAGAACATTTGAGGTGGGTTTTGGGGAGGCTACATGAAGAGAAGTTGTTGATCAATCTTAAAAAGTATGTGTTTATGCAGACGAAACTGGTTTATTTGGGATTTGTGATGTTAAAGAAGGGTTTGAAGATGGACAAAGACAAGGTACGAGCTATCCTTGATTGGCCTATACCAAGAAATGTAATGGAGCTAAGCAACTTTCATGGTCTTTCTAGCTTTTATAAAAAGTTTATAAGAAATTTAAGTCATGTAGCGGCACCCATATTGGAGACTATTAAAGGGAATAAAAGGCCATTTGTTTGGAGTAAGGAGGCTAAAGAAAATTTCAAATTTCTTAAGAAGAAGGTAAGTGAGCAGCCCATTCTTGCCTTGCTTGATTTTGATAAAGTGTTTCAAGTGGAATGTGATGCTAGTGGGTTGGCTATTGGGGCAGTCCTAAGTCAAGAAGGTAGGCCAATAACATTCTTTAGTGAGAAACTCAATGATGGAAAAAGGAAGTATTCTTCTTATGATTTGGAGTTCTATTCTTTGGTTCAAGCTTTAAAAAAATGGAGACATTATTTGCTGCCTAAAGAGTTCATTGTGTATACAGACAATCATGCTTTGTAGTTTATCAATAACCAACACAAGTTGAATCAAATACATGCCAAGTGGGTTGAGTATCTTCAAAGTTTTAACTTTGTTTTGAAACATAAGAGTGGCCAAATGAATAAAGTTGTTGATGTTCTAAGTAGGAAGAATTTGTTGCTATGTGAAATACAAGCTAACAATGTGGATTTTGAAGGTTTAAAGGAAGTGTATGTAGAAGATGTAGATTTTAAGAAAGCATATGCAGCTTGCCATGATCCTATTTATAGGAATAGAGAGCCTTGAATGGACTACCTGATTCAAGAAGTTTTTTTGTTTAAGGAGAACAAGTTGTGTATCCCTAGAGGCTCTGTGAGGGATAATTTATTGAAGGAAAAGCATAGTGGTAGTCTTACTAGTCACTTTGGGTAGGATAAGACTTATTTGCAATTAAGTACTCATTATTATTGGCCTAAGATGCATGCAAATGTGAGAAGGTATGTAGAAAAGTGTAGAGTTTGTCAACATGCTAAGGGAAGAAGCCAAAATGTTGGGCTTTATCAGCCTTTTCCAATTCCAACTAGGCCTTGAGATTCCGTAAGTATGGATTTTGTGTTGGGTTTGCCTCGTACACAAAGGGGCAATGATTCAATTTTTGTTGTGGTAGATAGATTTTTGAAAATGGTGCATTTCATACCATGTAAGAAAACTATTGATGCCACGAACATTGCTAATTTTTTCTTTAAAGAAGTTGTGAGGTTGCATGGAATTCCAAGGAGTATAATTTTTGACAAGGATACAAATTTTGTGGGTCATTTTTGGAGGACCCTATGGAAGAAATTGGGCACAAATATAAGTTTTAGTTCTTCTTATCATCCACAAATTGATGGTAAAACTGAGGTTGTCAATAAGATTCTGGGTAATTTGTTAAGATGTCTTGTTAGCAGTTCACCTAGTAGTTGGGATTTCATGTTGGGACAAGTTGAATTTGCATATAATGATTCAACAAATAAAAGTAAAGGTTTCAGTCCTTTCTATGTGGCGTATGGTATGCACCCAAGGGGTGCATTTGAACTTTATGATCTTGCTGGGATGGAGAAGAGAAGTGTAGTTGGGGAGGAATTTTCTCAAATAATTCATGATATTCAAGAGAAGGTGAAGCAAAACATAGAAGACATCAATCAACAATACAAAAAGTATGTTGATCAAAAGAGGAGATAGTTGCAATTTAAAGTTGGAGATCTTGTGTTGGCTCATCTAAGAAAGGATAGATTTCCCACAAGAACCTACAATAAACTACAGATGAAGAAAATTGGTCCCTATCAAGTTCTTCAAAATTTTTTTGCCAATGCATACAAGATTTCCTTGCCTATAGATCTGAATATATCTCCCATTTTCAATGTAGTATAGATTTATATCCTTATAAGGGGGATGTAAAATAGGATGGAGCTGAGGTAGTAATCCCATCTTTGGAAAATCAGCTTGCAATAGTCTCTGCTCCATGGCAAATAGAATGCATTTTGGATAAGAAATTGTTGAAGAAGACTCATAAGCATGAATATTTTTAGTATCTCATCAAATGGAGCAATCATCTCGTTGAAGATTCTTCTTGGATCACTAAGAATGAGATCAATAAACTGGGCCATTCAATTACAAACCTCATGAGCAAGAGCTCATTAATTATTTCCACCCGGGAAGTCTGATGCAGGGGCATCCTGCTCTTGCAATTTTGGTTTTATTTTTGGTTGTTGAAATTTTGTTTATTGTTGTGTTTTCCTTGTTGCTTGTTGGTGTGCATTGTTTATGTAGTTGATCGTGTAAAGAACTTATGTCACTATTGTTGTAACCTCCTATCACCTGAGTGAAAAAAAACTCATGTTTGAACCTCTTGTCGTTGTTATCTCTCCAAACCTGACAATGTTACTTATTGGTTTGGATTTGAATTAACATTTTGGTAGTTTGGTAGATAATTGGAAGTGGAGGCCGATAGTTCAAATAGAGAATGTCAAACATCACAATCGTTTGGGCAGTTGTGTGGGTTGATAGTTGGAAACCAATCGATTGTCATCCATATACGATGAAGGTTGATGACGGAAAATGGGTTAGACAGTGAAAGAGGGTCCACCAGAACCAAGTAAGAAAGAGACAACAAGCAAAAGGATTGAATGTATTGATGTTTTATTTTTGTCTATTGAAAAGTTGTTTAAAGTTGCATGTGTTTTGATTGTAGAATATCTATTAATGAATGTTGCATGAACGGTGGACAATGATTTGGTTTCCTGGCAGTAAATTTATGTTTATGTTTTACATTGAAATTATTCTTATCGTTGGACGTGTTTGTTCAATGTAGAATTGAGATTAATTCTTAAGTTTCTCTCAATCAAAGTTTGTTGTTGAATTGTGTTTTGGAATCGGTTAAGGTTGTGACTAGTGAGGCTTGCTATTAGATACATAGATAAATACAAAGATGGATTTATACATGTTATAAAGAAAAGACATTGATGGATTTCAAACATTTGTTGGTGTAGATTTAGGCTATCCATATTTCATTTTGAATGGCTTAATTGATTGTTTATGTTTTTGGTAAGTTTTATGTCTTAGGTAATCATGTTTAAGCCTTGCATAGCTACTAAAATGTATAATGGAAATTAAGGAAAACATGTATTCTTTCAAGTAGCCAATCGCTAGGCTTCCAATCGGATAATTCCTATCGAAATCAATCTGCAAAATGTAGGGCTCCATCAATTGTGTCAGAGATGTATTTGCAGATGCTTTATAAGTTCCCATCACAATTTTCTCTTGTAATAGCTTGTGCCTTTTAACAAAAATTTTGTGACCATATTGACAGAATACATGTGAAAGGACAAAAGATATGGCACCTTGCTAATGTTTTTCTCTTTTTTGTAGCTAATTTTTGTAGTGAAACAGAGTCTATGACCAATGGTTGGAAGCAGATGATCAAATGCTTTTATGTATAAATTGAAATAAAAGTGAAATATTCACTGAAATATGCAAATACCAACTAAAATATGTTTCTTGATTGACATTCCAATAATATAGAAGCAAAACGTAATAATGGGGGATAAAGCACAAAGCAAGACAGACCTACGATGCAAAGGCAATATAGCTGCAAACAACAACACAAGAAGAAGATAACTGCAATGTAGTACATTTTCTATATCAAACCAAAAAAATTCTCTTGCAAGTAGAATAGGTTGTGTTAATATAGAATACAACTAAAGAACAGGTTGAACTTGCAAGTGTGCACCATAGCATGCCATGAACTTGATATTTTATCTATTCATATACATCACAAATGGTTTGAGTTGCAATTGCCACCTGAGAAAAAAAACAAGGCACCTATCAATCTTAATCATAAATAGAAAATATGTATAGGAATGCATACCAATTTCTAATGGTCAACTATTATGAACAATGTCACTTATCAACCAAAACATTTGGATTGAACATGTGTTTAGGAACAAAAACATTAGGAAAGCATAAGCCTATCGCATCCCATCGTGCAGAGATGAGGCTTTTGCTATATTTTGTAGGATTATTTTGTGCATAGCAAACCTTGGTGTTTTTTTTTGTAATTTTCTCATTGGAAGTTGCTTAGATTGGTCTTGATACTATTTAATGTTCTTTGTGTAGTGGCGTCTATTGCTTTGTGCACTAATGTTTTTTGTTGGGTATTGGCTGCTAAAAGAATCTATCGGGGCTTGTAACTAGATTGACATGCACTCATCATTAGTAGCTTATGTTGTGAAGTTTTAAATCTGTCAAGGAAACTATTATTTGCATTTTTTATTCATTTGGTGAGATCATATTCCCCATGAAAATGCATTGAATGATCCATCACAAACCAGACATATCTTCAACAGCCAAACATCCTTCAATACGTATCACTACTCCATCAATAGATAATTAATTTGGATTTGGTAAATACAAAACGACAAGAAAAATATCCAAAACCAATGACAAAATCGCAAAGTGTTTGATAGATCGATAAGGGAACTGAATGATAAGCAACAACAAAAAGTAGACTATTGCAAAAATGATTTAAATCATTGTAAACATAAAATATCTGTCTATTGGAACAATTTATGCTTATCATATTGAAAGCAAAGAACAAGCCAATTGTAAGCTCTTATATGCTTTTCTGCATAGCTTTTTGTATTTTTGCATTTTATGAGCTAATGTCCATTGTTTCCTATTTTTTAGTGCTTGTGTTGTTTCTTTATTTGCTTAGATTGTTTGTGTTAGTGTGTTTATGGGTTAGTATTTCTTGTTTACTTAAAGAATGAATAGGATAATGTGTTGGTCATGATTAACAATGGAAATAGATTTCACTCTCATCAAACAATCTGAGCAAATGATTGGACAACACAAAAAGGACAATGTAAAAGATATGTGAGATTACAAATGTCTGCTCTTTTGACAAGTTTTATTGTCAAGGAATAATTTGTCAAGATGATTAGGCACTGCAAATAATGCTTTTCTCAACAGTCTTAAAACTTGGTGGAGGGATCAATTAATGCTAGTTGCAACTCAACAATAGAGTCTAGGTAATGAAAATAGTCAAGGATAGTGAAGAATAGACATTAACACACAAAATGCAGACAACAACAAACAATACACATTAAGCCATAGAATGGAAAGATGTGAAAAAACTATAGAGCAATGTTGTAAAAGACACATAAAATTACAAATGCTTTGTCTTTCTCTCCCCATACAATAGACATAAATCCTTTCAACAAACACAGATTTGATGATTCTATATCCAGACATTTGTAATTTCTTAGAGCTAATTTTATGTCTCATTTGCTACATGTCTTTATCATGCTCAGCACAAAAGATGACATTAATGAATTATGGTAATAAGTCTTCTAGTCAAGAATAGAGACTAATCCATAAAAGCATTCAAAGGTAGGGAAGAGTAGAGAATAAAGCATAGGGTGCATACATCAAGAAACAATAGACATTAACCCATAAAATGCAAAGGTGTAAAAAACTATAAAATGACATTGTAAAAGATATAGGAACTTACAAATGCCTTGTTTTTTGCTTCCAATACAATAGACATAAACCCTCTCAATAGGCATAGATTTTATTGTCTAAATTTTTATGTATAGTTTGGCAATGGCTTAATCTCTGTTGTTCCCTATCAATCAATTTTCTTATAGATGAACCTCTATTTTTGCAACTTTGTTATGTGTATTCTGAGAATGGCACTAAGAAAATAAAGATATGGTTTTGTTGATGTTGTGGGAAATATTTATAAAAAGTGAAATCTCAACACCATAGTCCATTTATGGGAACCGTTCTTGAATCTATCCATAGTAATTGAAAATCATACCTAGGTATGTGCAAAATGTAGAGCACACACACAAACATATATGTACATATATATACACATATATATGTACACATAGATACATGCAAATACATATATATATATATATATATATATATATATATGTATGTATGTATGTATGTATGTATGTATGTATGTATGCATACAAATACACACACACACATATATATATGCATATACACATACATATGCACATATATAAACATAGAGGCATATATATGCATATGTATACATGTATATACATATATAAGTATAGATAGTTACTTGAACATATATATATATGTATGTATGGATCTATATATATATACAGGTATATATATACATATGTATAGATATATATCTACATATAGATACAATGATTTTATACCTAGATATTTTCTAATTACCTGGACCTAATTTTCATTTCTATTTAATAAATTCAAGTGCAATTGCAATGCATGTGTGCAAACAAAAAGCATTAATCTATAAAATTAGACCCAAGTATATGCAAAATGTAGAGTGCACGCATAGGCATATATGTACACACACACACATATATATAAACAAACATACATATACATATGCATATATACAAACATAGAGACATATATATACATATATATATGCACATAGTTACATGCGCATATATATATATAAACATACATATGCATATGCACACACACACACACATATATATAGACACACACACATACAAGCATATATATACACATATATACATACATATGTACACATAAATACAATGATTTTATACCCAGATGTTTTCCAATTACTTCAACCTAATTTTCATTATTGTTTAATAAATTTGAGTGTAATTGCAATGCATGAGTGCACATAATAGAAATTAACCATAAAATGCAGAGATGCAAAAAACTATAAAAGATATAGGAACTTACAATCACTTCGTTTTTCAATTCCAAAATCAGTCAAGGACTTAGCACAATAGTGTGCTTGCCATGATTAAGAATGAAAGTAATATTTCATCGGCATGCATGCACTGCAATTGCACTTGAGGTTATTTGATGAAAATGAAAATTAGGTATAACTAATTCAAAGATGTTTGGGTGTAAAATGATTAAGTTTGTGTCTATTCAAAGGGTCTATGTATATTGTATTGGGACCGAAAGACAAGGCGTTTGTAATCTCACATGTCGTTTACAATGTTGTTTTGTAATTTTTTACATATTTGTATTAGGCAACAGATAAACAAAAAAATCAAAGCATAAAATATAGAGTAACTTACAAACACAACCTTTCTCGCTTCCAACACAATAGATGAAAACCCTCCTAACAGAAAAACTTCAACCTCATCAAACAACCTAAGAAAATGAACAAACAACACGAATAACAGTTTGTTTGACAAACTTAAACCTTCAGATCATAACCCACTAATGATAGTTGCACTTTGGTCCACTCACAATAAATGAGAAGATGCAAATAGTAAATGTAAATGTACTACTCAAGACACCACACATCCCAAGGAAGAGTCCATGACAAGAAACCACTATACAAACAAGCTCATGAAATATTTCCAATAGTAAATCTCCCTACAATAATTATTATTATTTAAAAAATTTAGAAGTTGAATTTATTTGACAAAAATGAAAAATTAGGTCTAAATAATTGGAAAATGTCTAGGTGTAAAATGATTAAGTCTGCGCCTATTCAAAGGGTTTATATCTATTGTATTGGGAGTGAAAGATGAGGCATTTGTAATCTCATATGTCTTTTATAGTGTCATTTTGTAGTTTTTTACACATTTGTATTAGGCAACAGACAAACGAAAAAATCAAAGCGTAAAAGATAGAGTAACTTACAAATGCCACCTTTCTCGCCTCCAACACCGTAGATGAAAAACCCTACAAACAAACACAAATTTTAGCCTCATCAAACAACCTGAGTAAATGAACAAACAACAAAAATACCACTTTGCTCGACAGACTACTTCACACCATAACCCAGTAATGACAGTTGCACTTCAGTCATCTCACAATAAATGAGAAGATGCAAATAGTAAATATAAATGTATTACTCAAGACACCACGTGTCCCCAAGAAGAGTCCATGCCAAGACACAACTATACAAACAAACTCATGAAATATTTCCAATAGCAAAGCTCCCTACAATAATTATTATTATTAAAAAAAATTAGAAAATGCCAAAACCATGAGGAAAATTACACCCTCCAGTCACAAAATTGCAAGAACCAAAAAAAAATCACTTTTTCTAAATATTCCCCAGAACATCACCAAAACCATAGCTTTATTTTTCCAATGCCATTCCCCAAGTACAATTTTAATATACAAGATTGAGGCAATAACATTAGTTCCTTGCCTTATAAGGGAAAGGATTAAAAATAATAAACAAAGATATTTGAAAGATTTGAAAATTTTATCATTGAGAATGGAAGAAATATTTTCTCCCAATGTATGCATTGTAACTGCATTTCAATTTATAAAATGAAAATGAAAATCAGGTCTAAGTAGTTGAAAAATATTTGGGTCTAAAATTATTAATTCTATGTTTGTTGAGAGGGCTTTGATATGGTTGTCCTCTCACACTTGCTCTTTCTGTGCATGCATAATACTCTAATAATGGGCTTATGCATATATAGTGTGCCAATTTTGTTTAATATCAATAGACTAGAATGCAACTCTTGTTAATGACTTATGCTATAAACTTCAATGGCTTGCAGTATTTATTCATTTCCTTACATTGGCTCTTAGACAAGGAAACTTCAAAAAAAGTTGTTGCACTATCATTTAGGTGTTGTTTACTCACTTGCTCGGATTGTTTGATGAGATAGACATCTTTGTCTATTGATAGGATCTATGTCTTCCATCTTTGAAACAAAGGAAGAGTTGATTGTAATTTGACATGTGTACAAAATCCACGTCTATTGAGAAGGTTTATACATATTATATTCAAAGCCAAAAATAAGCGATTTGTAAGTATTGTTCTTTTGCATAGTTTTTTCATTTGCTCAAGAAAACTAATCAATATCAAAACCGTGTCTCCTATCAGGGGTTATTTCTATCATGTTCAAAACAAGAAACAAGTCATTTGTAAGTTTTAACATCATTTACACTATTGTGCTAACACCATAATTCATCAATGTTTGCTTCTTTTCTATCAACAACTAACAAAGCATCTGATAGACTCAAACACACTCCACATCAATGAATTTAGGTATCAAGCTCCCATCCTTGCTGCCCCCTCAAAAGCACTTAAAAGAACATTTGTAACAATTTATTCATTTTGGATTTCTTCTATATTAAACAATTTCTCTTTCTAATATTTACGTGTTTTATTCTTTCAACTATTACTTGTGTAACCTAATTGCTACTTTCAATCTCTCTATATAGTTACCTATATCAATAATTTGATAAGGAGGCTCAATTGGGGTCAATTGATATTCATGCACCTATAACCACAATTAAATTATCATTTCTATGTACATCAAGTTGATTGATTCTATGTACATAAAACTATTTAGATTTCCATAAATTATACATTACATTATTCATTGTAATCTATCAGATATCATATTTCCCATACATGCTACCTGGTAGAGCATATTTATCCTAGATTTGATACAAACACTTTATTAATACAAGTGTTCATACAAAGTTCTTTTGACTTCATTTTCATTTTGGTCGATGGTATTTTCCTCTTGCTTTTCCCATTTTCTTGATTTGTTTTAATAATAATAATTATTCTAGTGAGCTTTGCCATTGAAAATATTTGATGACTTTGTTGATATACTCGTGTCTTGGCATGCATTCTTCTTCATGAAGACTTCACATGGTAATGTACCATTCATGATCAAGGATGGAAGTAATATTTCCCCCACACACATGCAATGCTATTGCACTTGAATTTATTAAATGAAAATGAAAATTAGGTCTAAGTAAGTGGAAAATGTCTAGATGTAAAAATCATTAAATCTATGTTTACTTTAGGGTGACTGTAAAACAAGGAATTTCTAACTTCACATGAATTTTACAGTGTTGTTTTGTAGTTTTCCCACTCCTTTGTATTTTATCGACTAATGTCTATTGTTTCTTGTTGTATGCATTCCCTTTGCACATGCATTGCAATTGCCTTTCAATTTGTTAAACGAGAATGTAAATTAAGTCTAAGTAATTGGATATTGTATAGGTCTAAAACCATTGAATCTGTATCTATTCAAATGATTTATAATTGTCAATTTGTATGTCTTTTACAGTGTCATTTTATAGTTGTTTTACACTCTTGCATTTTATGGGTCAATGTCCTTCCTTTCAGACTAAATAAAAAAAATAAAAAAAATGGCTTGCATAGACAAAATCCTATTTTTGTATATGTCTACATATTATTTATATATACATCATGCATGTGTATCATGAATAATATAGATATACATATAAAATGCATATAAGCATATATATCTACTATCCATAAACGAATTATACATGTATAGATATGTATGTAAACATGCATATGTATATGTGTATGTATATATATATATGTGTGTGTGTGTGTATGTGTGTGTATGTATGTATGTATGTATGCATGTCTATAGATTATATATATATATATATATACATCTATATATATGTGTGTGCAATTCCACTAAATATAATAATACATAGTTACTATTTATACAAAGTTTATCTAACTTCATCTCATCACAACACAGGTTCGGTACTTTGCAATCATGGGCTACTTCTATGGGTTTTTGTCTGTTGTCGAGTTAAACACTTAACACCATAATTCATTAATGTGGATTTCTCTGATACCCATGATTAAGAATGGAAGTAGCTAGTTGCACTTCAATCTATTGGGTGAAAATGAAAATTGTTCGTATTTGAAGTATTTCTTGGGCTTTCAAAGTTTAAATTCTATCAAGCCAAGTGTTATTTGCTTTGTTTTCTCAGTTGTTGTGTGTATACATAGATATGTATTTACATAAATATACAAACTATACTAAGAAAGGCATGAAATATTTCAATTAACAAAGCTCCCTACAATAATTATTATTAAATAAACAAATTAGAAAATGGTAAAACCACGAAGGAAATACTTGCAGTGGATAAGAAAATTGCATAAACAAATGGGGAGAAGGCGTTTGCAACTTCCTATATGTTTTACATGATCATTATTTGTTTTACTTCTTTGTCTCAACAACAATTTTTTATCGCTTATCTCTATTGCGCAATCAGGGACTTAACATCATAATCCAACAAGCAATTTTTTTTTCCTTCCTGCATTTTTTGTGTTAATGTTTATTCTTCGCTATCCTTGCCAAGTTAAAGACTTAGCACCATATTTCATTAATGTCGATTTCTTTGCTAACCATAATTAAGAATGGAAGTGGCTAGCTACAATTCAATCTATTTGATGAAAATGAGAATAACTCGTATTTGAAATAGTTCTTGTCTTTGAAGTTTTAAGTTTCTCAACCAAAGTATTATTTGCATTATTTTTTCCATTTGCTCAGGTTGTTTATGTCAGTGTATTTATGGATTAGTCTTTATTGTTTAGTTAAAAACTAAACTAGATAGAAACATGTCCACTTGTTTAAGATAAACCTAGTGCTCTGCCCATTTCTTCATCCATGGGCACCATGCACATATTGGATCGCCAGTGGATAAGTTGCATTGTTCATAGTAGTTGACATATCCTATTAGAAATTGGAATTCATGCATACATAGATTTTATTTACTATTAAGATTGATAGGTTTCTTCGTAATAGAAGCAATAGTTTGTTGTTATAAGACAATCAACAAATGTAGCTAACAAATTCAAAAATCACCTAAAACAAATAGGGTTTTGAACTGTCTTTGTAGCTACCTTTTTGAGATGCATTTTTTGAACATTTGAAGAAGCAACACCAATGCCCACGTTCATGCCAACAAATGAAATATAGTTGGGGGTCACCTGTCGGAAGCCAGCCAAGATTAAAACATAAATTGGAATAGACACCACTAGATTTCACACAGATCATATCACCTTCATTAGAGAACATCTAACAAGCACATGCCCATAACACATAATAAATATGAAACATAAACAAATTATGGAATATGATTGAAAACAAGCCTGAACTATTATCTATTATTGAATCTGTGCATTTGGAAGAGCTAGAAAGCCTCACTAAACAGACTATGCATTTGTAAGATCATTTCTGTAATCTTCTAAAAAGCATAAGAAAACTATATAAGCAAAAACTGAAAAAGACACTGCATTGTTTATTGTAACTTTAATGCCCATATTTCACTTGGTCCAGGGAATATTTAAAAGTGAATATACAAGATGAAATAATTAAAGCCTTACCTCCCGATCAACTGACATTGTCGTAGATGAAAATTCCTCTCCAATTTGATTGTCTTCTTCTATGCACAGCCTCAAGACTGGTTCAAACAAAAGGTCACATACATATACTACAATGTAATAACCACGACTATTAAGCATAAAAAAAAATGACATTGCAATTCACCTATTTTTTTTCTTTATACATGGCCACTGAAAGTATATGCGGATGCGTAAATTGCTTTAGAGCATACTTCTTCACGTTCTTTCTAGTAGCACATCGATTTGTACAACCGAGGTAAGTTTGCAATCAATAAATAATTGACATAGACACCTACAAAATTGACAACAACTACAAAACACATTGTGCCATGTTTATACACACACACACATATATGTATGTATATATGTATACATACATATATATGCACACAAATATATATATATATATACATACATAGGTATATATGTCTACATTTATATACACATGCACATATATAAACAAATACATATATGTAAAAAAACATATGCAGACATGGACACATATTTATATGTACACACACACACATACATACATACATACATACATACATATATATATATGTATGTATGTATGTATATATGTATATATATTTAGTTGCATACACACACACAATATATATATATATATATATATGCAACTAAATATACATACATATATATGTATGTATATGCACTTGTATAGACATATGTATATGTGAGTGTATATATAAACACATATAGGTATATACACACACAATGTAAATACATATATATACATATGTATGCATACCTTTTTTATACACATATCTATATCAACATACATATATATGGAAATATGTGTATATACATATATATATATACATATATATATACATATATATACATATACATATATATACATATATTTATATATACATATATATACACATATATATATGTATATATATGTATATGTATATATATGTATATATATGTATATGTATATGTATATACATATATATATATATGTATATATATGTATATGTATATATAGATATATACATATATATATACATATACATATATACATATATATACATATATATACATATATATATATGTATATGTATATATATATATATATACTCATTTGATGTAAATACTTTAGTTGTTTTTGAAAGTTCTAGTGATTCTATTTCTTCTATAAATAATGATTTTAAGGAGATAGATTTAGATTTTTTTGGATATAATTAAGTGAATGACTTGGAAAATAAAACTCTCTTAGATTTTGTTGCTAAAAAAATTGGAGAAAGTGAGATTACTCAATAAAAAGATAAGAGTATCTCAAATTGGTAAGGATAGCTCTGAAGAAGAAGACAGAGAAAAAAAGGGAAAATATGTGGAACAACCTCCCAAACAAAAGAAGGTGCTTATTCAGAGAAGAAAACCTCTTCATAGTGAAGAAGATAAAGCCTATGTCCATAAGATCTTATTCCATGTCTCACAATTTTCCAAGCACATCCAATAAACCATACCTTGACTACAATCCCAAAGAATTTTTAGGGTCAAATCAATTCCCCACTTACAGACAACCTTTAGTGAATCCCTATCCATCACGAGCCTCTCTGGCTACACTCTTTGATCTTAGTAGTAACTCTGAGCTAATGGATCGGTTGGCTAGACAAGCCCATGTGCTAGCTACTTAGAAAGGTACAGGGTCTAATAAGTTATTTGGTAACTCTTGGTAAACCATTGCCCAATCTTCATGCCTAGGGCTAAAGGCATAGTCTATCTGAACCACGTAATCCTGAGAGTAGGCTTGGTCCAGCTTGATTCTTGGTGCAGGAGCACCAAGGCCAAATCCAAACTTAGTTAGCTTAATTTTGGCTTGTACCTGATCTTGGCCAAATCAGGATTTAAAAATGTTTGTTTGGACCTTAGAGGTCTTGAATTTTGGTGTGGGTGTAGCTAGTCATTAGGACTAAGGCTATCTTTATTTATGTTTTGTGTTAAATTCTGTTTTGTTTAGCTTAAGACAGAAAATGTTAGCATTTAAAATATTAAACTCTGTCTTAGCCTTTTCCTCGTTATTAGAAGATGCCAAGGGCAGTTTACATTGTGGTTGCTCGAGATCAAGAGGGTAATGATCCTAAAATCATGGATAATGGTGGAGTTGTAACCTTGCATGGCGGATTTGGTTATTTGCATGCACTTTACTGGTTTTTGAAAATCCCTAGAAATCAGCAAAATCCGTGAGCCACTGCCCTTGAATGTTGGAAATAGCTTTCCAAATGGATGGTGTGGTTCGTAACAAAGTTAATGAGCATGATTGTAAATAAAGTTTTTGGTGAATGGAAGACTGTTGGAAGTTTTGGATATTTTTTTATGTTTTCTGAAAACACAGTGCGTTTTTCAGAACTTTGTAATTTTCTGTGTTTTGTTGAAAACCCGTGTTTTTTTTAATAGTAGAGATGAATGTATCTTTGTCTTGGTGTTCATAAGACAGCTGTGGAGCAGTTCTCATCGTGGCTTAGGTTTGATAGAATAGGTTATTAAGTGTTTTCATTACTGTATTGGCAGATTTCTGTATTTCTGTATTTCTGTATTTCTGTTTCTACCCACGTACTTTGAGTAACAGAGATTAGTCAAGGCATTTGGGGCATAGATCTTTCATTCTTTGAGTCCATTAGGTAGACTTAAATAAGAACATACTTGTATTAAAGGAGTTTTAGTGTTGTGTTGTTAGTTCTTTCAAAGACTAAGAGGTAGGGACTGTTTTTCTGTTTTGAGCAGTGTTACACCAAATGGCCCTCCCATAGACACTGTCCCTGGGAATCCCCTGAGAATAGTGAAATATGGGAGAGGGGCCATCCTATTGTACATATCTAAAGATAGGAATGGCAAGGTGTCAAGCAGAAAGTACTAAGACCAAACCCTAGGCGAGTGGTAAGGTGCCCGGTTAGGTGTTTGGTAAAGAAAATACAAGTGAATAGGCAGGGGAATAATCTATTGTACGGAATCCATACAGTATTAAGTGTGGTGAGTTAGTACCTTCAATATCCAAAAGATTGAGACTCCTATCAATCCATCAAAGGAAAACTTGAAGGAGGAAAAGTGAAATCCTAGATAATAGGGCAATTAGGCCTCCTCTCCAAGAGTTTTGGAAGGGTCGGAAAAGAAGTGAGAGAAAAAAAGGGAAAAGATTTAAAAGTCCTGAAAATGTTATTCATCAAGTCAAGTGAAGAAGATAAAGCCAATGGAACACTTCCAAGTAGACTTGATCCCAGGGTTACAGACAATTAGTGAATCCCTATCCCCACGAGCACAGATCTAACTCTTCTAGGTGGATAGTGATAGGAAGGTTCAATAAACCACAACTTTGAGACAGAGTTAAAGGCATAGTCGTAATCCATCCAATTCTTCTAGCAAGTAATGTTGGTTTGAGCTTTATCTCCATGTCTTCAATCCTTACTTCTAGTCTCCATTGGGCTTCAAGGGGATATAGCTCAATTCTTATATATATATATGTATGTATGTATGTATGTATGTATGTATGTATGTATGTATGTATGTGTGTATGTATGTATATGTATATATATATATATGCAACTAAATATATATACATATATATATGTATGTATATGCACTCATATAGACATATGTATATGTGAGTGTATATATAAACACATATAGGTATATACACACACATGTAAATACATATATATACATATGTATACATACCTTTTTTATACACATCTATATCAACATACATATATATGTATGTATATATATATGTACATATATATATATATACATACATATATATATATATATATATATGTATGTATGTATGTATATATAGATACAAATATATATACACACGTGTATATATATGTGTGTATATATATATATATATACATGTGTATATATATATGCATACACACACATATATATACACACACATGTTGTTGCTATTGCAATCGTGGTTATGCCAATGTTGTTGGTATTGCCTCTTCAAATGTCACAAAATTGCTTCTTGAAAAGCTAGCTAGAATCACGGGCATCAAAATCCTATTTACTTGAAATGTTTTTTTGACTTTCTTTGCTACATTTGTCAATCACCTTATATCAATAAGGTATTGCTTCTATTATCAAGGTACCTGTCAATCTTAACAGTGAATAAAATCTATGCAATCATGCATTGCAATTTCCATTCAGACATGCCAATTACTACTGACAATGCAACCTATGCTTGCTTTAGAATAGTTATGAATCATCTCAATAGACATAGATTTTACACCAATAGATTTTACAACTACTTAAAAGTAGTCCCCATTTCTTAGATTTAAGTGCAATCAACATGAATGCTTGATAGAGAAAAGATTAGTTCCATTGTTAATGATGACTAACAAAGAGATCACAAATGTCTATTTTTTGACAAGTTATATTGTCAACAAATAATTTGTGAAGATGATTAGACAATCCAAGCAATGCTTTTCCCAACAGTGTTAAAACCTGGTGAAGGAATCGATTAATGCCAACTACATTTCAATACATTGGTAGTGAGAGGAAATTAGTGATTAGGAAATGCTAAAAGTCCATGTTAAAACAACACACATTGAATTTTGTACTTGCCTAAGCTTTATACTTAACCATAGTTAGCAAGATTTATGAATTTTGTTGTTAACTATTTAACTCAACAACAAACACCAAGCCATGAAAACAGTCAAAGATAGTAAATAATACACATTAACACACAAAATACATACAACAACAAACAATACACATTAAGCCATAAAATGGGAGAATGTAAAAAAAATATAGAACAACACTGTAAAAGATATATGAAGTTACAAATGCTTTGTCTTTCCCTCCTCATACAATAGACATAAATCCTTTCAACAGACATAGATTTAGTGATTTTATATCCACACATTTTGCAATTACTTAGAGCTAATTTTCAATTTCATTTTATAGATGTCTTTCTCGTGCCCAACAAAGAAGATGACATTAATGAATTATGGTGTTAAGTCTTCTAGTGAAGAACAAAGACTGATCCATAAAAGCATTCAAAGATAGGGAACAGACAATAACCCACAGGATGTAGACATCAATAAACAATAGACATTAACCCATAAAATGCAGAGATGTAAAAAACTATAAAATGACATTGTAAAAGATATAGGAAGTTACAAATGCCAGGTTTTTTGCTTCTAATACAATAGACATAAACTCTGTTATGAAAAAACTTGCACAATAGAAGGATATGATATGAAATATGATGCAAATACTTGATAATAACTAAGAATAACAAGCCACTTCGAGGGGGAAAATCTCCAAATATCTCTAATGAGAACACAATTCACAACTTGATGATGAAATAAGACTCACAACCTCCTATATATACCTATTTATGCCTAGGATATCACCTAGGCTGACTTAGACACACCTATATAAGTCTTAAGCCGACCTAAACAACTAAATAACTATATACTAATGATAATATGAGTTAATAGAGAGTTAAGATAGCCACAAGCAGACTATTCATAACCCAATGTACACTAATATTAAAGGCATAGCAAACTCTCTCAATAGGCACCAATTTTACTGTCTCAATTGTTCTGCACAATTTGGAAATAGTTTAATCTCTACTATTCCCTATCAATTAGTGCTCTTATGGATGAATCTCTATTTTTTGCAATTTTTCCATTTGTGCTTGGTATTTTTCGTCTTTCTTTTGTATTTCTCTAATTCAAATCTATTGTGTGTTCATGAAAGAGTGATAGAAATTGGAGGATGTCAATTTGTTCAAGATATGTTTGATTTGCCATGGATCTAAGCAAATGAAAAAATAATGCAAATAATACTTTGCTCGATAGGTTTAAAACATCACACCATAAGCCACTAATGACAGTTGCACTTCAGTCTACTCACAATAAATGGGAGCTCGCATATTAGAAAATGAAAAATCCATGAGGAAAATACCACCAGCCAATGAGAAAACTATGAGAGAGACATAGAAATAAAACATAAAATGACGATGATACACACACACACACACCAAATTTTATTTACATGTTTTTGCAATTCCCTCATTGGCTTTTGCCATTTTCGGAGCAGGGAACAAATGTTATCACCTCAATCTTGCATATTAAAATTGTGTTGGGAGAATGGCCTCAGAAAAATAAAGATATGGTTTTGGTGATGTTTTGAGGAATATTTAGAAAAAGTGATTTTTTTTTTGTTCTTGCAATTTTGTGATTGGCGGGTGTAATTTTCCTCATGGTTTTGGCATTTTCTATTTTTTTTAATAATAATAATTATTGTAGGGTGCACAAGAACAATTACTTCCATTCTCAAGTCCTTTATTTGAGACAGTCTAAACTCAACACCATAATCCATTAATGGCAAGCACACTTGAATCTATTTATAGCAAATGAAAATTACACTTCTTTAACTTAAATTAGAAAATAAAAATTTAATTACAAAAACATGAAAAGGAAAATTACGTTAAATTGCCAATGTACGAAACATAAAATGCATGAAATATAATTATCCCAACCTATGCAAAAACTATAAAAAGGACATTGTAAAAGACACAGGAACTTACAAACACATGCATCTAGGTATTTTCATTCTTAATCATGGCTAGCAAAGAAATCAACATTAACAAATTACGTTGTTAAGTATTTAAGTCAACAATAGACACTAACCCATACAAGCAATCAATGATAGTGCAAAATAAACATTAAAACACAAAATGCAAACAAATATAAACAATACACATCAACCCATTAAATGCAAACATGCAAACCACTATAAAACGACACTATAAAAGGCATACCAAATTACCAATGCCTCGTTTCAACACACACAAATTTAATGATTTTATACCCAGATATTTTCCAATCACCTAGACCTAATTTTCATTGCTATTTAATAAATTCAAGTTGCATTGCAATGCAATGCATGCGTGTAGAAAATGCAAACAACAACAACATTTTCCAATTACCTAGACCTAATTTTCATTTTTGTTAAATAAATACAAGTGCAGTTGCAATGCGTGCATGCCCAAGAAATATTACTTTCATTCTTAATCATGAAAAACACACTATCATGCTAGCTCCTTCATTGAACAAGAAAGACTAACCCATAAATACACTTGGACAAACAACCTGAGCAAATGAGAAAACAACGCAAATAAGGCTTCACTCGACAAAATTTAAACTCCAATCCCAAGAAATACTTCAAATATGAACAATTCTCATTTTCACCCAATAGATTGAAGTGCAACTAGCTACTTCCATTCTTAGTCATGGGTAGTAGAGAAATCCACATCAACGAATTACGGTGTTAAGTATCCAACTCGACAACAACCAACAACCCATAAAAGCAACCCACGATTGCAAAGGATTAAACAAGAAAGACCAACCCATATTTACACTCATAGAAACAACCTAAGAAAATGGGAAAACAACACAAAAAATACTTTGCCCAACAAAATTAAAACTTCAAAACCAAGAAATATTTAATGAAGTGCAACTAAGTATTTCACTCGACAACAGAAACAAACCCATAAAGAATAGCCAACAATTAATAAATCCAAGTGCACTTGCAATGCATGAGTGCACATAGTGGAAATTAACCATAAAATGCAATGATACAAAAAATAGTAAAACGACACTATAAAAGATATAGGAAAACCAATAGGCAAACAAAAAATTCAAATCGTAAAAGATAGAGTAACTTACACAAGCCACCTTTCTCGCTTCCAACATAGTAGATGAAAACCCTTCCAACAGACACAAACTTCAGCCTCATCAAACAACCTGAGGAAATGAACAAACAACACAAATAATAGTTTGCTCGATAGACTTAAACCTTCACACCATAACCCACTAATGACAACTGCATTTCATTTTACTAACAATAAATGAGAAGACACAAATAGTAAATGCAAATGTACTACTCAAGACGCCACGCGTCCCCAGGAAGAGTCCATGGCAAAACATGACTATACAAACAAACTCATGAAATATTTCCAATAGCAAAGCTCCCTACAATAATTATTATTATTAAAAAAATTTAGAAAATGCCAAAACCACGAGGAAAATTACACCCGCCAATCACAAAATTGCAAAAACAAAAAAAAAATCGCTTTTTCTAGATATTCCTTTGAACATCACCAAAACCATATCTTTATTTTTCCGGTGCCATTCCCCAAGCACAATTTTAATATGCAAGATTGAGGCGATAACATTAGTTCCCTGCCTTATAAAGGTAGGGACTAATAAGTACAAATATGAATAAAATATACAATAAATAGGCCCAAAACTAAATGGGATATGGCATGGGTACGCAAATTTCCCCATTACAATTTCACACTTTCATGATTGTTGATTGAATGAATTAATGAAGGGTTTTAATAACATCCACGAGGCCAAGCAACCTATGGGACCCTCAAACCACCAACAATACAGATAAGCACAAAAATCTAAAACAAACAAATTGCTAATACCATGGCTATTTGATCTCCTTTTCCTTTTAGATCCTAGATCTTTTGCTGTGTATCTTGATCAAGTAATATGCATTTTTTGTTATCATTTCTTCTTTAAATAAGTTATTCAAGGAGCCCACATTTAAAATTTCGATGTAATTGACTCAAATATCCACGTAAGTTGGGCAATCCATGATGTAGTGCCATACTGTCTCCATTGGCTCCAAAGAATAGAAACAATATATTCTATCTGCCCACTCTTCTTTAGGTACCATCCACCTTCTAGTTTCACACCTAAGCTGGTATGAACTAGTTCATAATTGAGCCATTAACATTTTCACTTTTTATTTTATTTTCGCTCCTATATAGTTCTTTTGTGCAAGACCATATGAAGGATTAAAATGTTTGATATAGTATTCACTTTTCCTCCCAAGTTGCCTTGTCCACATGATTTCTTTGACTTTTTCTTGTGTGTACATTTTGATTGCCCCATTGTTAGTTGAGAACTTTTTTATGCTAATACCCCACTTATTCATCCACTTGTCATTTTGTTTCATGTATGTGCTCTTCCTTCTATCTAATTTCTCTTCTGCTGCCATTTTGGGCCAATGGTGCAACTCCATGTTCTTTAGCCTCTTTAAATAACTCAACAATCAAATAATAGTCGATGTCTCCACAAGAATAGCACTAGTTTCGGCTAAGGCTATCTCATAGGGAATTGACAATTTTATTTTGAGGCTACTCGTGATTATATGCTTTTGTAACCTCTCTATTTATCTCCATGTCATTAGTGATGTGTTGCCACCCCAAACTTTACACCCTTATAGCACCATTGCTACTAGTAACAACCCAAAAAGAGTTTTCTTAGTTTTAAATCCCATAGTTCAATCCTTCTACATCTATTTTGCAATAAGTATAAGACTCTCCATCTTCTATGTATTCTTTTTGCTTTACATGTCTCTTAGTTGAGCTTATTGTGGAAATTAAGACCAATATATTTATAATAGTTAACCACTTGTAAGGGTATGTGTCAAAGATAAATTCCATATGAACCTTCACTCTCTTCAAGATAAAGATCATGTCCTTTATTTTGCCGGTCTACATCCCAATCTTTTGACAAAACAATTCTAGAAGTTTCAAGTATTCTCTCAAATTACACACTGTTTTTGCTATTAAAATAAGATCATCTATGTATAAAAACAACTTTATAAAATAATTGATGAAGTGAACATCCCAGTGCCAAACTTGTCTATCCACTCCTCTAATTTGTCAATGTACAACTAAATAATCCTCATCCAAAATAAAATAAACAAAATAAATGATAAATATAGGGAGTGACGCAGAATCGAACCCGAGACCTCTAGACCATTTCTCCGCGCTCTTGGAATTTGGTCAGAGCAATCCGAGACCGAAACGCAGGCAATTATCTCAATGGAAGAGCCGGAGCGAAGAAAAGTGGGCGAGAGGAAGAAGCGAGTATTTGGCGACAACACACACAAGGTAAATACTGAAATTATTTCAATTTAGACACAATTATAAGCGGTTCTTTAATCTGTAAATATTTCCTTGCAATTTCTTTTCACTGCAAAAGCTTTTATGTCTGCAAGCTTTTTTGTTGAAAATTTGGTTAAATGTATATTCTATTGGAAAATTAGTTTCTTCCCCGTTACGTGACATCGGGGTTTAGAAGTATCTGGTGCATTAAATAGATTAATTTCGAGGTTACAGTCGTGTTTAGAAATATTTTCTATGACTGCGTAGGCTTGAAGTATGCAACATATCAGTTCTTACTCATTATGAAGAATTATAGTTCAAGGTCTGGTGAAATTGTAAATTCTGCTGTAATATTAGGATCCCCACTATTACGTGACCTCGGATTTTTGAAGGTCTCGTGCATTACATAGATTAATTTTAAGATTACATTTGTTAGTAAATAAATTTTCTTGTATTGCAGTATGCCGATGAATGCAACACATAAGTTCTTATGCGACATATCAATTCTTACTCATTATGAAGAATTATAGTTCAAGGTCTGGTGAAATTGTAAATTCTGCTGTAATATTAGGATCCCCACTATTACGTGACCTCGCGATTTTGAAGGTCTCGTGCATTACATAGATTAATTTTAAGATTACATTTGTTAGTAAATAAATTTTCTTGTATTGCAGTATGCCAATGAATGCAACACATAAGTTCTTAATTGCTCAGGAGTTCTTACGGAAGATTTGCAAAATCCAAACTCTGCCATACAATTAAATTCTCCGCATTCATTTGACCTCGGTGTTTGGAAGCTTTGGTGCATTACATAAACTAATTTTAAGGTTACATTTGTGCGTAAATATGTTTTCTTCTCTTGCAGAAGTTTGACGCATGCAGTATATCAATTCTTACATGCTCAGGAATGTTTACAGAAAGATTGGTGGAATGTAAATTCTTCCACACAATCAGATCCTCTGCTCTCAAGTAACCTCAGGGTTCAGAAGCTCTGGTGCATTGTATAGACCAATTTTAAGGTTACATTTTTCAGTACCTTGAAGTATGCATTATTTAGTTCTTACTTGCCATGAAGAATTATGGTTCATTTTCCGGTGAAATGAGAATTCTGATATAAAATGAGGTCATCCGCTGTCATGTGACTTTGGGGTGTGGAAAATCTGGTGCATTACATGGACTAATTTTGAGGTTGCATCCAGGGGTGGAAACATTTCCTTTGTACTGCATAGGCCTTAAGCATGCAATAATCAGTTTTTCTTGCTATACAGAATTTTATTGAAAAAATTGACGAAATGTAAATTCTGCCTTAAAATTAGGTCCTCTTCTCTCACGTGGTCTCAGGGTTTAGAAGCCCTAGTGCATTACATAGACTATTTTTGAGGTTACATTTGTGTGAAGAAATATTTTCTTGTACCGTGTAAGCTTGAAGTATGTGATATGTCAATTCTTACTCACTATAAAGAATCATGGTTCAAAATCTGATGAAATGTAAGCTATGGTGTAAAATTAGGGCCTCCACTATCATGTGACCTTAGGATTTAGAAGCTCTGGTGCATTTTAAAGACTAATTAGAAGGTTTTATTTGCCCATAGAATCATTTTCTTTGATTGCATAAGCCTGAAGCATGCAACATATCAATTTTTACTTCCCCTCTGATCTCATGCGACCTCAGGGCTTAAAAGATCTGGTCCACAAAATTGACTGATTTCAAGGTTATAGTTATGTTATGTAGAAATCTGTTGCTTCCAATTTAATGGACTGTGAAAGCTTAAAATAATTATGAAATTTTAATTACCTGTAAGTTTTGGTCCTCTGCTGTCATTTGACCTTAGGATGGAAAGTCTGGCATTTTAAATAGATTAGTTTAAGGTTACATTCATGCTATGCAGAAATATTTTTTCTGCAATTTTAGTGGACCACCGGAACTTGAAGCATGCAATCTATCAATATCTTACTTACTATGAATAATTTTTACTGAAAAATTGATGAATTATAATTGTGTTGTTAAATTAAGGTCTCCGCTGTCATGTGGGCTGAGGGTTTAGAAGTTCTGGTGCATTAGATAGATTAATTATAAGGTTACAGTTACAACATGTTAAAATATTTTTGTTGCAATATTTCATTTCTTATTTGCACGAAGAAATATTGCTGAAAATTTAGCAAATTGTAATTTCTGTTGTACAATTAGCTCTGCCCTGTCATGTGACCCGAGGATTTCAGAGTGAATAATATAGACTAATTTTAAGGTTAGAGCTGCGCCAAGAAATATTTTCTAGGACTTTGTAAGCTCGAAGCGTGCAATATATCAATTCTTACTCTGTATGAAGAAATATTATTGAAAATTTTGTGAAATATAAATTCTGCTGTAAATCTAGGTCCTGCATTGTCACATGATCTCTAAACCATTGTTACGTGACCTCAGGATTTAGAAGGTATGGTACATTAAATAGACTAATTTTAAGATTACAGTTATGCTATTTGGAAATAATTTTCTTGCAATTTGAAAGGACCATGGAAACCTGAACCATGCTGTATTTCAATGCTTAGTTATTATGAATAGTTTTAATTAAATAATTGGCAAATCAACATTCTGTTATAAAATAAGGTCCCACACAGTCAAGTGACCTCAGGGTTTAGAAGCTCAGGTGCATTACATAGGCTAATTTTAAGGTTATAGTTGTGCTACGTGGGAATATTTTTTCTTGCAATTGTATTGGACCAAGGAAGCTTGAAGTATGCAGTACTTCAATTCTTACTGGCCATGGAGACATGTTATTTAAAAATTGGTGAAATGTAATATCTACAGTAAAATTAGGTTCTCTACTCTCAAGTGACCTCGGGGTTTAGAAGGTCTGGTGCATTGAGTGGACTGATTTTAAGGATAGAGTTACACTATGTGGAAATATTTTCTTGCAATTGATAGGGACAGCAGAGGGTTAAACTATTTATGATGCTTTACTTACCATGAACAAACTTTAGAGTAACATTTGTGAAATGTAAATTCTTCTGTTAAATTATGCCTTCTGCTCTTATGTGTCCTGAGGGTTTAGAAGCTCTTGTGCATCAAATCGATCAATTTTAAGGTTAAAGTTCTGTTATGTTGAAATATTCTCTCGCAATTGATAGGGACTTTGGAAGCATAAACTATTCTATGCTTGGTTACTACTAAACTATTTATGCCTACTTAGTAGAAACAATTTTGACTGAAAAATGGGTGAAATATAAATTTTGCTGTAAAATTAGGTCCTCTACTGTCATGTAGCCTCAGGCTTTATAAGCTCTTGCAATTTTAGTGTGCTGCAGAAACTTACAGCACACAATATTTCAATTCTTGCTCATCATAAAGAATTGGTGAAATTTAAATTCTGCTGTAAATCTAGTTCCTCTGCTGTCATGTGTCCTTAAGTTTAGATGCTCTGGTATATTAAATAGATTAATTTAATGTAACAATTATGCTATATGGATTCTCTTTGTTCTTTTTGTTGCAAATTTAATGTACTATGGAAGCTTGAAGCGTGCCATATGTCAGTTCTTAAGTGCTATGAAGTGATGAAATGTAAAGTCTGCTCCTGTCAGATGACCTCAGGGTTGAGAAGCTCTGGTGCATTAAGTAGACTAATTTAAGGTTACAGCTATGCTATGTATGAATATTTCTGTTGCAATTGTAATGGACAGTCAAAGCTTGAATCATGAGATATGTAAATTCTTACTCTCATGAAGAATTATTGTTGAAAAATTGGTGAAATGCAAATTCTTTTGTAAAATAAGGTCCTTCCCAGTCACATGACCAGAGGGTGTAGAAGCTCTGGTGCATTAAATAGACTAATTTTAAGGTTTCAGTTGTGTCTAGAAGTTTTTTATGGATTGCATAAGCATAAAGCTTACAATATATCCATTCTTTCTTGCTATGAAAAATTATTATTGGAAAATTGGTGAAATTTGAATTCTGCTTTAAAACTAGGTCCTCTGCTGTTATGTGACCTCTAAATCACAATCATGTGAACTCTAAATCACTATCACGTGACCTTTAAACTGCTGTTACATGATCCCAGGGTCTAGAAGCTTTGGTGCTTAAAATAGGTAAATTTAAGGTTAAAGTTATGTTATAAGGAAATATTTTTTCATGCAATTTAATGAATTGCAGAAGCTTGGTCATGCAATATTTGAATTCTTACTCATTATGAAAACTTTCTAATGAAGAAAATGATGAAATGTACATTATGTTGTATAATTAGGTCCTCCACTGTCATGTGACCCAAGTCTTTAGAATCTCTGGTGCATTAATTAGATTAATTCTAAGGTTATAGACTTATAGTTATGCTATGTAGAAGTATTTTTCTTGCAATTTCAATGGAATGTGGAAGATTGAAGTGTGTAATATTTCAATTGTTATGGCTATGAAGAATTATTATTCAAAAATTGGGGAAATGTAAAATTTGCTGTAAAATTTGGTCCTCCACTGTCATGTGACCTCAAGGTTTAGGGGCTTCGTGAATAAGTTATGTAAATTTTAGGTTACAATTGTGCTTGATATTTTCTTGTTATTATGTGGCCTTACATGCCTGTGAATATATGTTGTCTAGTTGCTTTTAGATGAATTTTCAGTTAAGTGCTGAAATATGCCACCCCTTGTTGAGATATTTACTAACAAATCTGCCTGTCTGGTTTGTACTGGTTTAATGATTGTTTTGAGTTTTTTGGTGTTATGAAAATGTTTGCCAGGCAATGCAGTGAACAATATAAAGTATTATAAACAAATGCAAACAAGAAAAATGCTGAAGCAAATATAATAGACTCTCAATTTAGATTTTATTGATACTTCAGAAATTACAATATCAATCATACCTGGGAGACAAAGCTTAAATTTGCAGGTCTGAAAATTATCATATCAGCATACTGGATCACCAAGCAGATGGACACCTAGCATAGAAACCTGATTTCTCCACTTCATAAATGATGTGCAATTAAAGCTATGACCTGGCCGCTCAAGAGAATGATGAATTTCTGCTCAAGACTTAGGCGTTTCAGCCTAGAACCTCAAATGCCCTGCCCTAGAGACTGTACGGCCAGCAAGCAAGAGTTTTACGGCCTGGAAAAGGACAATGGTACGGCCCAGCAAGAGTATGATCAGCAAATAAACAACCAGCAACAGATATACTTCTGATTTCAGTCAATAATCTCTTTCAAAACCCTGAAATTATTTCTGTAAATCGCTCCTGAAAGCACAATGTGACCACTGAATGATAGCCACTAGTTGAATGCAACCCTCGGGTGATCTTTCACACCTAGGAAGCAAAATCGAAGAGATATAATGTTCTCCAAGATCGTTTGCAGCTGAAAACCCTTCTCTTCACCTCCAAATGCCAAAGCACAAAAAAACCAAGTGTTGAAAATGATCAATGATAATTACATTTGCTTTTTCACATGCTCTTATATCCTCTCCAAGATGGCACGATTCCCAATGTGCTTTTTAATCATTGAAATATATCATAAAATATATTTGCTTTTGCACTTTATAAACTCTTTAAGTGGGTGCCCAAAATCATATCCTTATAAATTGACTTTATATCATTAAATACCCTTTTATGTTGATGTTTAACTTCAGGAGGTATTGCCCCAGTCGGCCAAAAAGTCAAGTCAGAATTAATTATAAATAGAAATTATACTTGCTGGGTCGGCTCAAGTGGAAGCTTATTCCTGGATTGTTATAAAAAGGAGAGAGACTCTCCTCATTCTACAATCAATTCAATTTGTTCATTCTTTTGTGATCAAGAAGAAGATTCGCTGCTCAAGAAGGAGATTCATTTCTACTCAGAAATTCACACTATTTCAGTGCTGGGTTATTTCATTGTATTTTGCCTATCTAGGCTTGATTCTTAAGTGCTGTTTTTGCATTGTTGTATTTGATCTATTATTATTGAAGTTTTGCTGGGTTTTTCTCCCTTTTGCACTGTGTCTCTTGTTCTGTGTTATTTTTTTGCTTATTGTGCATATCTGATCTAAAAATAACATGGTTAGGTTTAGGAAGAACTGATCAGATTTGGCTAAGCAATGTGTGGGGTTTTTCTCCCTTGACTTGAAGGGTTTTCCCAGGATAAGATACTGTGTCTCTTGTTCTGTGTTATTTTTTTGCTTATTGTGCATATCTGATCTAAAAATAACATGGTATCAGAGCCGAGGTTTAGGAAGAACTGATCAGATTTGGCTAAGCAATGTGTGGAAGACAATTCCTTGTTTAGGGAAGTTTCTCAGAAAAAGAAGATGGTGACCGGTGTCAAGGTAGAAGATAGGCTTGATGGAGCTTCAAACTTCAACTCTTGGAAGTTTAGGGTACTTATTACCTTAGAAGAGAATGATCTTCTAGAATTCGTAGAAAATGACATGCCTGAGCCGTCTGAAGATGCAGAGAAAATCCTGTGGAAGAAAAATGGTACGAAGGCGAGAAAGATCATGATAAACTCCGTGAAGGATCACCTAGTATCGATCATCTCCGAGATGAAGACAGCTAAAGAAATGTTTGATGTACTAAAAAGGACTGTATGAGATCAACAATACCAGCAGAGCCCTCGCTCTGAGACAACAGCTCCATCATGTAAAAATGGCTAAAGGAGAATCAGTCATTTCATTCTTTATGAAGATCTCTGATTTGAGAGATCAGTTGAGCACTATTGGGGATATAGTTGCAGACAAAGATCTTGTTATATTGGATCTAAATGGGCTTCCCTAGTCTTGGGAACCTTTTATTCAGAGCATCAGTGGGAGATCCAAGTTGCCCAATTTTGATCGCCTTCAGGCTGACTGTATTTAGGAAGAAACTAGACTGACAGCAAGAGGAAATGGGCGAAACTCCGATAATGAAGAAAATCAAGTTCTTGCTGCACATGCTACCAGAGAAAGAGGCAAAGGAAGAGAAGGAAAAAGAGGCACCTTTAAGAGGAATAGAGATAGAAAATTAGATTCTGTTTCAAAATCGAAAAAGAAGGATCTTTCTCATATTCAGTGCTACAGGTGTGACAAGTATGGACACTATGCTTGAGATTGTAAATTAAAGTTGAAGCAACATGTTTCTACTGTAGACATTGACGAAGAGTCACCTCAGAAGGAGGCAAGACATTCAAAAGGATTTCTATTCATCTCCACTTTTTCAAGTAATGTACCAACTGACAGTGATACTTGGTTGATAGATAGTGGTGCTTCACGTCGCATTATAGGCTACAAAGATCATCTTACAAACTTAGTAGAGAAAGAGTCTAATTTACAGGTTATAATTGGAGACGATGCTAGTTGCCATAAAGGGAGCTGGGGCCACTTCCTTCCAGCTAGATTCGGGTGTCTCTCTTCTATTGAGTGATGTATTTTTTGTACTAGGGATCAAAAAGAGCCTTGTCTCCATTTCAGCCTTGGAGGACAAAGGGTGCAAGGTTGCCTTCTTTGAAGGAAAGGTTCTTGCATGGTCCAAGAACTCCAACATAAAAACAACTCGTGTGATTGGTATTCGTCAGGAGAGCCTATACAAATTGTCAATTCGACCAGTTCAGGCTTTATTACACGACTCTATTAGTCTAAGTGAGCTATGGCATAAGAGACTTGCTCACTTACTTTACAAAGCCCTTCCCACTATGGAGAAGATGGTTACTGGTCTTCCGAAGCTTACTTTAGAGCATGATGGCGTCTGCAGAGGATGTGCACTTGGTAAGAACACCAAGAGTCCCTTCCATAGCAGCGACAGTAGATCCAAGGGGATCTTAGATCTTATTCATTCAGATTTGTGTGGACCGATGTTTGTGGTGTCACTAAGTGGATTTTGGTACTATGTGACTTTTATTTATGATTATTCCTGGAAGACTTGGATTTACTTCTTGAAATCTAAGGCGTCTGAGGAAGTCCTTGATAGATTCCGAGAATTCAAGGCACAAGTAGAGAACATGATTGGGGAGAGAATTCTGAGATCAGATAATGGAGAGTACACTTCCGAAGGATTTCGTAATTTCTGCATTGAGGCAGGGATCAAGAGGGAGTTCTGTGTTCCATACAACCCTCAGCAAATTGGACTTGCCGAAAGAAAGAACACATCTATAGTAGAGGTAGCTAAGGCTATGATCCATAATCAGAGTTTGTAGAGTTTCCTATGGGCAGAAGCTTCCAGAACCGTAGTATATTTTTGGAATAGAAGTCCTCATCGGATATTGGGGAACATGACTCCAGAGGAAGCCTTCATAGGTGTGAAGCCTGAGATTAGTCACTTAAGGATATTTGGTTGTCTTGTGTACATTCATGTGCCCAAGGACAGAAGATCAAAACTAGAACCTTCAAGCAGGAAGGGTATATTTGCGGGCTACAGTGAGTCTTCAAAGGCTTACAAAATATATATTCCAGGACAAAAACAAATTGAGATCAGCATGGATGTCTCCTTTGAAGAGGAGGTAGCCTTTAGAAGATCTAAAGGATCTTACATGGAGATAGACAGTGAGGAGTAGGAGTCTCCACAAGATATGGATTCATCCCTTGATTATACTCCTGACATTCAGAGGGAGTCCAACGAACCAGCTGAGATTGTTGATCCAATTGATCCTATAGAACCATCTGATGGGCCTAGAGATATTGCCGTAGGTTGGAAGAGGCCCCTATGGGCTCGACAGACCATGCAGGAGGCAAAAAAATATGCAGCTCCTCAAGGCACTTTCTGGGAGAGCAAGAGACCTCAGAAGTTCCTAGGTTATGTGGCATTGATGAGTCACATCATTGATTCTGAGCCTTCCAGTTATGAGGAGGCATCTAACCAGCAGGTATGGAGAGATGCGATGACAAGAGTATCAGTCCATCATTAAAAATGATGTATGGGATGTTGTTCTGAGATTTGAAGGGAAGTCAGTAGTGACTTCCAAATTACTCTACAAAATCAAGCATGTAGCTGATGGCAGCATTGAGAAACACAAGGCGAGATTTGTGGCAAGAGTATTCTCTCAAAAGGAGGGAATAGATTATGAGGAGACATTTGCTCCTATTGCTCGATACACTTCCATCAGGACGATTATTGCTATTGCCTCCGCCAAGGGTTGGAAGTTACATCAAATGGATGTAAAGACTGGATTTCTAAATGGTGTGATTGAGGAAGAAGTGTATATCGAGCAGCTAGCCAGTTTTGTGATTCATGGGAAGGAGTCTCATGTGTGTAGATTGAAGAAGGCTTTGTACGGTCTTAAACAAGCACCTCGTGCACGGTATGAAAGGATTGATAGATACTTGATGAGTTTGGGTTTCACCAAGAATGATGCAGATTCCAACCTTTTATTTCAAGATAGTTGATGGTGAGGCCTTGATCTTGGTCCTTTATGTTGATTTATTTCTCACTGGAGCAGAGAAGCTCATTGTCCAATGTAAGAAAGAGTTAACCTCCGAGTTTGAGATGAAGGACCTTGGCCTTATGCATTACTTCCTGGGACTGGAAGTATGGCAGAGACCTAATGATATCTTCCTAAGTCAAGGGAAATACACTATAGATATACTGAGAAGATTTGGGATGATGGACTATAAGTCCACGGCTACACCTATGGAGACAAATTTGAAGAAGTTGAGTGACTCAGCATCTGATTCAGATTTGATAGATCCCACCATGTATAGACAATTGATCGGATCATTGATGTACCTGGTCAACACTAGACTAGACATTTGTTTTGTAGTGAGTGCTCTTAGCCAGTTCATGTGTGAGCCAAGACAAATACATCTAGTTGCAACAAAGCATATATTGAGATACTTGTGTTGTATTGTGGGATATGGCTTGAGGTATGCTTCTAGTGGGGATATGAGATTACAGGGCAATTCTAATTTTGACTGGGCTGGGAGTGTAGCCGATAGGAAGAGCACCTTCGGGTGTTGCTTCAGTTTGGGGTTTGCCATGATTTCTTGGTGTAGCAGGAAGTAGACCTCTGTGGCACTAAGCACAACAGAGGCTGAATATATTGCAACATGTGTAGCAGCTCGTGAAGTAGTATGGCTTCGAAAGCTCCTTGCAAGATTGTTTGGTCAGATGTTAGAGTCAACATTGCTTCACTATGATAACTAGAGTTGTGTAAAGCTCTCAGTAAATTCTGTATTTCATGATAGGACGAAGCATGTGGAGATCAAGTATCATTACATCAGAGACATGGTGCTGAGGAAAGCAATCCAGCTCAAGTATATTTGCACTGATGATCAGACGGTTGATATCCTCACCAAGCCTCTTTCCAGGGTAAAGTTTGTACACTTCCAAGACAAGCTTGGGTGGTGGAGAATGTCGCCCTTGTCGAGAGGGAGTCACAACATTATTAAAATTTGTTATAGTGTATATTTCTTTGAGATGGAGAAATATGAGGTGAAAGCCCTTGTAGCGTATATTTCTTTGAGACGGAGAAATATGAGGTGAAAGCCCTTGTAGCGTATATTTCTCTGAGATGGGGAAATATGAGGTGAAAGCCCTTGTAGTGTATATTTCTCAGTGACAGAGAAATATGAGGTGAAAGCCCTTGTATTGAACACATCTTTGAGACTGAGTTGTGCTTCCCACAATTGGGTGTAGCCATTGTGGACGTCATGTTGAGAGAATCCATGACAAGATCAAATAAGACTACTACAAGTTTTGTCGGTATGAGACAGGCTGGTCGGCAAGACATTCATCAATGTCTCTTCGATATTGAATGTCTCTTCGACATTCCATGTCGGGTAGCAGTGATCTGGGCGTGGTGGAACTTTATTGGCGAGAGATGGTTTGTCATTGAGACAATCTTGAATGTCTCTTCGACATTCGTTGGACATGTGGATGTCTGTGTCGTGGTGATCTTGTGACGTTGATGTAAGATTCACTCGAGTCTCATCGACAAGGTGAGTCTCATCAATGTCGAGGTGACATATGCCGTTCGGTGTGAGATCCTCAAATGTCTGTTAGACATTCCAATGAAGTTTCTGTTGGAGCCTGTTGATGTGACATGGTGGCGTTGGAGAGAGATCCCCCAAAGTCTTGGTGACATCCCGATGGAGGAATTGGACGAGGGTGGTCAACGTCGAGAATGACAAGTTGGGTCACGACACGTTGCAAGGCGATATCACTCAGGGAAGACTTTGCTATACCTCCCTAGCTAAGAGGGAGTGTTGATGTTTAGCTTCAGGAGGATTGTCCGAGTCGGCCAAAAAGTCAAGTCAGAATTAATTATAAATAGAAATTATACTTGTTGGGTCGGCTCAAGTGGAATCTTATTCCTGGATTCTACAATCAACTCAATTCATTCATTCTTTTGTGATCAAGAAGAAGATTCGCTGCTCAAGAAGGAGATTCATTTTTGCTTAGAAATTCACACTATTTTAGTGCTGGGTTATTTCATTGTATTTTGCCTATCTAGGCTCGATTCTTAAGTGCTGTTTCTACATTGTTGTATTTGAACTATTATTATTGAAGTCTTGCTAGGTTTTTCTCCCTTGAGTAGAAGGGTTTTCCCAGGATAAAATACTGTCTCCTGTTCTGTGTTATTTTTTTGCTTATTGTGCATATCTGATCTAAAAAAACATTTAAAAAAAAAGTCAATTAAAGTCATATTATATTCACCTTTATATTTTGAATTTATGATATTAAATGCCTTTATAATAAAGTCAATAAGAGCATTTAATGTTTCACTTTATAATGAATTTAATTATTATTAAAGTATAGCTTTAATAATAATTAAATTCCTTAATTCCATAAATAAACCTCATTTATCAATTTTGACTTCACCATCGACTAACCCACTGCTCTCTCTGCCCATCAGGATGCCTTCTATAAATAGTAAGGTTTGCCTCCAACAACCCGCTAACTTACTATAAATAGTAAGCATATAAAAATGGAGCCAAAATACCCTGAATAACTTAGCCTCAAAATATGCCAAGGATTTGGAGCTGACTGCCAACTGAAGAACCAAATATCTCCAAAATAGGGCCCTCTAATCACCATTATTAGCCTACGGGGACCCGATGATAGGCTAAACCACCAAACTCTGTTGCTTGCTAAAAAGGTGACATTATAGTCCGCCCTCCTCGAAATTGCTTGTCCTCAAGCAATCTCAACTGAATGGGAAACACTACTCCACCAGAGGCCCAAGGGAAGAACTGTAGAATGACCCTCATGTTGCCAAATAACACTTGTAGCACTAGCATAGACACAATTGATAAAACACATCGACCAAAGCCAATCCTTGCATCATGTGTCTTAGAAGTATGGTCACCAGGAAGAAGCAACTCTGGAAATTGACATGATTTGCTTCTCTCATCTGCACAAGGTTATACATCATACCAACTAAACTCATGTGCACCAAAATTGTGCATCGGAATCAAAACATGTACAAGTGTATCAAAAGTGAAATTGTATGCACTCCACACCATGTACATGCTGTAATACTCATCAGTAAACCCTGTCTGGAATCTTGATGCACAAGAAGGATCCCAAAGCAATTTGTAGAGTGCCCAACTATATAACCACTGTATCCACTGGGTAGAAATCAAACTATGCTCAGCATCACTATTGGCAACTACCCCAATGTAGGACAATCTATCAATCATAAAAATAGTGCAGAAAATCCCTGGATCCCATGACCAAAATGGAAGTTTTCCATGCAAATCATCGACTGAATTCCACTGCACTACTTTGATATCAACTTCACCTTGCTGAGAGTGGTGAAGCAACCCAATGGGATCCATCCGAATTACAATGCCAAACTTGTCACCACCTGGATTCCAACACATCAGAACCTCACATCCAACAATCTTGAAGAGATGAGAGTATCTCAGCATGTTTGCATCGCAACAACTCTCTTCATCCTCAACAAACCTCCTATGGATGTGACGACTAACCCTCATAGGTGCTGGAAGATATGTACTTGCTCCTCCTAGGTTACCAATATGAAGTGGAACAACACCCCCAAGATTGCAAGTCCGATTAATGGGGAAACAAATGATGCCAATAGGAACATAGAATGATGGAGAGTCATCTCTATGCTGTTCTCTCAAGACGAGGAAATGTCATAACTCTCTCCCATCACCGCGGAATGAACTAACCAAGCCATCATGCCTACTGACACCACAACCTCCCTGAAACCATGTCTCCAATGGAAATTTTTGAGACAATGAAGTGGCAAACTTTGTCAGATACATATGAGCATGATGGGAATTTGATCTTTGGTCCTGCAAGCAACCCTCTACACGTAACATAGTCCGACACTTGCAGTCTCTAGTTCCATCTTCTATAGATGGTAACACTTCATCCCACAATGGATGATATAACTCCCGAGCCAACCCACACCTACGCATCATCAAGTCATCTATGTGAGGACTAAAGGAGAAGTGATGAGCACTCCTCATGATGCAGTCAATATAAAATGCACCTGCCTATGTCAATGGTTGATCGTCATAGTCATGGGGAACACACTCTTCATCACTCTCATCACCCGAATCAGAAGATGGCTCATGTCTCCGATCCTGAATGGCTAATTGGGTAGATGCTCTGCAAACCCTCTTTGCATATCTAATAGCAAATTCTCTGTCATGAAGCAAATGGAGGTATTCTGATTTTATTTCCTCCAAAGTGTGCTTGATAAACTGCAAGCTTCGAATAGGAGTATCAGTCGAGACCCCATACCATCTCTCCTCAAATTCTGCTGACTAGAGGAGGTACTCGACAAACTTATGTGTGCAATCAAAATGAGATAAGTTTTGGTCAACCTTCTCCCCAGTAACCTTCAGCCGGTCCCTGAGTCCTGGTGACTCATCAGGCTCATGCCTACCATCCATCCCAATCAATGCATTACCTGATTTGTTGGTAGATGTAGGAGACATGCTCCCACTAGAAGACGCCCTACAATCCTCAGTCACATGCGATGGGACAGCGTGATGTTTTGTCATGTTAGTCACACAAGACTTTGCCTCCTCAACACAAGACTCACCAAGAGAAATCTCTACTCCGCCAATGTAGAGTCTAATGCCCTTGTCACAAGTGGATGCATGCACCACACTATGAACTTGACCATAGGGTGTATGCATCTCTGCCTCTCTCGTGTTTGAATCCTAAGCCCTCAAACCACAAGTTCCACTCTCATCCGCTGGTGTCATGGCAGCCCTGGAAGACTGAATGTCTACTGTGGATGATGATGATTGAGCCAAGCTCAATTCCTCATAGAGTTCGTCAATCTATATCTCTGCTTCTTTAAGGGCCTTTTGAGTGCTCTTCAAGGAATCCTCCATGACAACAAGCTCATCGTTAAGCCTATCCACTTCCCTTTCTTTCCCCTCAAGAGCATCGTAGTAGATCTCACCAAGCTAGAGTAGGTGATCTCTATCTGAGAGTAGCTGCATGTAATTAGTCTTCGTTTTCATCAACGCCTCTCTGAGCACATGAAAACCCTCAAGGGAAAGTCCTCCTTCAGGATTGTTCTGTATCCCTAGAATCCTCCAACAATACTTTGCCATCAGCTGAAGTGTGTCATCAAAGTGTCTAATAGTTGCATCAATTTTACCTTCATTCACCATCAGTTGTCTTGCCAACTGACTAGACTCCTAAGACCCAACAATCTCATGTAAATTTTCTGATTTGTTCACATCTTCCAAGGTCTGATATACAAAATCAAACTTGTTGCATAAATCCACAACACCTAGTGCATCATTAATACCCAAATCCTGAGTATTTGCATTAGACGACTCCACACAAGTGACAACCATCATCCTCTCGTGGAATGGCTATCTTATGATGATGCAAAGAAATATGTCTGCTGTTACAAAAATCAGAATTATTGTGGCTCGAGTTCTCCATGCATTCCTCATTTTTGACACCCGCATCTTGTGTGTCAATATTAGGAGATCCTTCCACATCATTTTCCTCATGTGCCATAGCATCTAACTCATGGTTACGCTTAGTAGTATCACTGATGTCATAAAAATCAGAATTGTTCTCATGGCTGATTACTACTCCCTGAGAGCTGAAAGTATCATCTCGGGGTTCTGCCAAACTACTATCAATATGTAAGGTGTTCTCTTCATCAACCACTTCAAATTCTAACCCCTTTTCTTGCACCTGCTCCTCATCAAACAAGTAGGGCCTTAGCTTGCCCTCACATTGTTCGAAGACACTATGCATCAAGTCATAAGCAGCTGTAGACAACACCTGTTCTTGCTTACGAACAACTAGCAGTAGGGATAAAATAGGCTGGAAAATATCATCACTATCATTAATAACTGATGTCATAATAGCCCTCATGTAGTCCTGAATAGATTTGTCATGATTCTCACTGATAGATCCAAAAAGAGATGGAACATCTGTAAAATAAGATCATTACATTCACAATCAATCATAACAATGCACAATCTCACTTGTGCCATCAACTCAAGGATTTTGATCCTCTTCCCAAAAGTAGGACTACTGATATCACCTATGCCATCAATACTACCAATAGTCAGCTGTAGTACCACCCTCATTGTGCCAACATTATAAAGAACCCGAGGAGCTGTAATCCTTATAATTTGACTAAGGCAAAGAGCAGCAGTGAGCCTTATCTCATTGTCTTTGTATCTCAATAACTCAAGCTCACCCAAGTAAGTCATTGCTGGAGTCATAGCAATCTGCAACAATGTAGAAGGCGACTGCTCAACAAGACTCAAACACTCTTCTATTCTTCTCAACGTGACCAAAGTATCATCCCTAGGTTGACTGCCAAGCTTACTACTTGTTTCATAGAGTATTCTAGCCAACCACTTTCTATCACCAGATACCAACTCTATGTCATTGCCTGAATCCATACCTTTTAAATTTGAATTGAAAACAATGAGTGATGGTCACTCAATCAAAGCAAAGTTATGAGAGTGAATATCTTAATTTTACCCAACAGGATGGCAGGAAACCGCTTTGATACCACTGAAATATCCCACCCCTTGTTGAGATATTTATTAACAAATCTGCTTGTCTGGTTTGTACTGGTTTAATTATTGTTTTGAGTTTTTTGGTGTTTCAAAAATGTTTGCCAGGCAATGCAGTGAAGAATATAGACAAATGCAAACAAGAGAAATGCTGAAGCAAATATAATAGACTCTCAATTTAGATTTTATTGATACTTCAGAAATTACAATATCAATCATACCTGGGAGCCAAAGCTTAAGTTTGCAGGTCTGAAAATTATCATATCAGCATACTGGATCACCAAGCAGATGGACACCTAGCATAGAAACCTGATTTCTCCACTTCATAAATGATGTGCAATTAATGCTATGACCTGGCCGCCCAAGAGAATGTTGAATTTCTGCTCAAGACTTAGGCATTTCAGCCTAGAACCCCAAACGCCCTGCCCTAGAGACTGTACGGCCAGCAAGCAAGAGTTTTATGGCCTGGAAAAAGGACAATGGTACGGCCCAGCAAGAGTATGATCAGCAAATAAACAACCAGCAACAAATATACTTCTGATTTCAGTCAATAATCTCTTTCAAAACGCTGAAATTATCTTTGTAAATCACTCATGAAAGCAGAATGTGACCACTGAATGATAGCCACCAGTTGAATGCAACCCTTGGGTGATCTTTCACACCTGTAGGAAGCAAAATCGAAGAGATACAACGTTATCCAAGATCGTTTGCAGCTGAAAACCCTTGTCTTCACCTCCAAATGCCAATGCACAAAAAAACCATGTTGAAAATGATCAATGATAATTACATTTGCTCTTTCACATGCTTTTATATCCTCTCCAAGATGGCACGATTCTCAATGTGCTTTTTAATCATTAAAATATATCATAAAATATATTTGCTTTTGCACTTTATAAACTCTTTAAGTGGGCGCCCAAAATCATATCCTTATAAATTGACTTTATATCATTAAATACCCTTTTAAAACAAAGTCAATTAAAGTCATAGTATATTCACCTTTATATTTTGACTTGATGATATTAAAATGCCTTCATAATAAAGTCAATAAGAGCATTTAATGTTTCACTTTATAATTAATTAATTATTTTTAAAGTACAGTTTTAATAATAATTAAATTCCTTAACTCCATAAATAAACCTCATTTATCAATTCTGACTTATGCCATTGGCTAACCCATTGCCCTCTCTGCCCATCAGGATGCCTTAATATAAATAGTAAAGTTGGCCTCCAACAACTCACTAACCACTGACTTACTATAAATAGTAAGTATATAAAAACGGAGTTAGAACACCCTGAATAACTTAGCCTCGAAATATGCCAAGGATTTGGAGCTGACACTTCAAACTGCCAACTGAAGAACCAGATATCTCCAAAATGGGGCCCTCTAATCACCATTATTAGCCTACGAGGACCTGATGATAGGCTAAATCACCAAACTCTGATGCTCGCTAAAAAGGGGACATTACAAGTGCCTTAAATTTTGTTGAGACAGTTGGTATTTACTATTTAGCAATCATAGGGTAAAGAAGTCTGATTATGGAATATTTTGAGTCTTATAAGCAAAATATTAGCCATGTGTTTAATAAGATTATCGTCACAAAATTGTATGCCTAAACTATTTTTCTTCAGCTGTATTGGATAAGGGAAACATTATAGGTTAGATTCAGTGAAGTTTTTCAATGAGCTTTGGATAATGTCTTTGAATCTTTGATAAACAGTACAATTTTTTTTCTTTGTTATGCAAATTTGTATGCCTGAACTATTTTTCTTCTGCTGTTTTCATTGACATCTGGACGATGCATGCTTAAACTTTGGAAAACCGTTTAGCATGTTTTCTCTTTTCTTTTAGTTATCCGTGTCTTTTGTTTACAAGGTAAATGTTTAGATTTGTTTTGTTATGTTACACCGAGTTCCGTTTTGAAAGGGATAGGGTGGTGAAAAAACACAGGGATGATAAAAAGAAGTGCTCAGAGGTACCCTTAAAATCCTATAAATGATATTTGACTAGGAAACATTACAGGGATGGGGACCATGGGGCTCTTAAAGCATAGGTTTTTAGTTCATGGCCTAGCCAACCATATAGATACCCACACATTAGAACTTGGTGTGGTTGAGCGACAAGCTTTGGTAAATAGAGTTGAGACATTAATAAAATGTTTAACATGCTTTTCTTTCTTGAATAAGTAAATAGCTCTAGTTTTCATTTAAAAAGTATAGGTGTTTTTATAAGGTATGAGCGTAATAAACAGTATAAATACCTGTAGGTTTAGTGAAGAAAATGCAATGAGCTTTGAAAAATAGGTTTGAAAGTTTGGTCTCAGAAGTAGCTAGCTCTAGTTTTCATTTAAAAGTGAAGGTGATTAATTTAAATCATTAATTCCCAATAATAAACCAATGCCAACTCATAAGAGTGATCCAATCACATTTTACGGAAGTAGGCATGATGATAGTTGATCTAGGCATGACTTACTATAAATAGTAAGTATGAGCAATATGACCAAGTGACTTACTGAAAATAGTATGGCACACCATCAATACACTGAGCCACTGAGCTGAAGAATACTGCAATGAACATCAAAAGGCCTGTTGAGGAGCCATTGATTACCCTCAAAAGGGTCCCCTAAACATCTCATTAGCCTGGGGGGACCAGATAGTAGACTAACCATTTCAAAGATACTGATCCGGAAAAAGGGGACATTACATTTAGTCTCTGTTACCATCAGGCAATTCCTTGCTTGTGCAAGATGTGCAATGCGTTGTGTAATTAACCTATCAATTGATAACTCTATCCATGTGGCTAGTGAGCAAAAGGTGATGCATATAGTCATGTAGTCTGTCATTGTTTGGGGAGCTTGGCTGCACTAAGAGTACAGTCAGATACCATCACTTAATAATTTTTGAATGTCTCACACATCATATCTAGATTTTTGAATGAGCTTTATAGTATCAGCAAGCTTTAAGGCTTGTTGTGTCTTTTAAAGGAAAGCAGAAACTTCAAAATTCAGGTCAAAATTTTATTACACTGAGTTTAAATTTATTGGTTGTGATCAATGTAAAACTGAACATCAAATCCTCAGAATAGCCAAAAGCTATTATGAAAGTCCAAGCTGACTGAGAATTTCAATGTGAAATTGGTCAAAAAACATGGGTTATATTGTTTTGGTGTGTAATTTCAATTTGTAAACTACCTGGGTGTTTCATTAATCAAAACATTCACTATAGAGTTACTTTCTTTACACCTTGTTGATCACCATCACAATACAAGCTACTTTGGATAACTTTAATGCTGCAAATACGATATTACTACACTCTAACAGCTGGCTCTTATACCATACATTCCTTATACAATATCAAACATGCTTGCATTCAATCCTACTTAAATTGCATCGTTTACCTCATACTCAAAAACCTTGCTACTACATACATGTGAATGCTTAAAAAATTCACATAACTATATTGCAATGCAGGGGTGAGGTTAATTCCAACAAATTAAATTGTGAAGAGAAGAAGATCTATGCTTGTAAATTATCCATACAGCTGGTTAGGCACACATTCAGCTGTTCTTAAAACTGTGCTATAGATGTTAGTGACTTGCAAGAAAATAACTAAGCAAGTAAATAAAGGCAACATCACATGAAAGAATTAAATCAAGTAGTTTACCTTGGAGAAACCCGAATTGGGAGAAAACTACAGCAAGAATCCACTATCAAAGGTTTTGTACTAGGGGGATTCTCTTGTTCGAGCAATCAAGAGAGACTTACATGATCCAACACATCCTCACTTGCAACATAGTGGAATTACCGTTTGACTCAACAAGTAAGGACTGTGTACTGAATGAAACTCTTTCTGATTATTTTTTAATCAGCAAGAGTCATCAGTATGATTTTAACTGGTCACTCTTTCAAGATGGAGGATAGCATGGACCAAGTTTGCATTTAAGATTAAGTTTTGACCTCTGTATGTTCTTCCCAAATGATCAAAAGGAGAAATATATATTTGTCTTTTATTCTTTGTGTTCTTCAATTATCATCTACATATAAGCTAAACCTTTCTTTTAGTGGTATGGTGTCATGTCCCCAAAATTACTTGAATGAGTTTTGGAGGGAAAACACAATAGTGTTTTTTAAACACTATTATCTGCATGAAGAAAATGTTGATGCAAAAAACTCTCACGCAATCTAATCCAGAAACCGCTGCAACATCACTATTATCTGCATTTAAAATAATATTAAAATAATAAATAATAATAATCAATTTAAATTATTAATTAATAATATTTAAATTTATTTAATTCTGGTGGCCGATCTCCTTGAGGAAGGTGTTTGTTTATGGTGGCCGACCTCATTTGAGGAAGGCGATTAATAGCCTATTTATATCTGTTCTGTAGCAGAGTTAATCATGATGGATTGTGAGAGTAAATTCGCGTGATCTGCTGGAGATGTAAACCTCCGCATGATCCGCACCCTGGTAAGACGAAAACCTTACCTGGCGTGTAGTTTCACTCTTGCGATTCTTCCTATTGCTCTTCGTTAACTCACTTCCTCCATCGCATTCTATAGGGCTTTCGAAGGTGGCAAGATATTGAGCAACTGAACTATGGCAGAGCCACAGACTTGCACAAGGTTCCAGATTCACACGATCACACACAGTGTTTGCATTCAGATCTCCATTCGTGGTCACATCCTGTGTGAGTAACCTGAGGACGTGGGACCATCTCCAGACATATATATAGCGTCACAGCCTCGGTTTGTGAGGTGCCACCCCTGGGTGCCGAACTGTGTCGACACCCGCTCATGCTTCATCGCCTCCTATCTGCATGAGCTTTGGACTCTATCAGATCCCCGTTTCAACGCTTCTGCATTGCTGGATCAGGGAGTCTTTGGTTTCTGGGCATCATCAGCTCGAGTGTTGCTTGCTAAGCTTAGAGTATAAATTGTGAACTGCAACTACTATTCTCAGACTGGTATTTGTATAACTGAAACAGTGGAATCATAAAGGACTGTCTGTGGAGATTGTTTCAATTTATTTCTGCTGTTGTTTTAGATCTGACTCAGAATACCATTCCAATTCGTGGTTCAGAAATTCATTGCTTTTACTCACTGTCAGCATTCTATCATCTTTGGCATAGTTCAGAATCTGTGTTTGGTTATCTACTCTCCCAGTATTTAGCATATTTGGAATTCTCTTATCAATGCTGTTTGAATTTGCTGTGCGTTGATCACTTCACACTGTGTTTTTGTATTGGCTGTATGCCCATCCTGAGTTGGTCCCTTACATATGGGCATTGCATATTTATATTTGCATGTGTATGTTTGTTTGTGTGTATAAAGGTTTGTGTTATTGTTGTGCACGCCTTAAGTAGTCTGACAAAAAGCATATGTTTGTAGTTTTAGTGAAATTTATTGATGGAGGACAACTGTTTATCATCTACTGCATGTTTCTATGAACTCTTTAGCGGAAGAATGGATGTAATTTTCATGGAACTTGATCAAGCAGCTCATCAAAGGGCCATCTTTCTTTTCCTTTAGTCTTTATTTGGCAGTGAAAATATGCACACCCCTTCACTCTTCGTATTGAATTTGAAAGTGATAGCTTTCACTCTAATTTTCATATGAAGTGAATGTTGGCAATTGATTTCCTTCTTGTTTGTTTATTAATATTTTTTGAATTTTTATGAACTAATATCCTATTTTTTGTTGGTAGTATTTTCAATTCTCTATTCTTTGATGGATTTCCAATGGGTTGGAGTTGCTGCAATCAAACAGAATATAATGGAGGACTGATGCTATTGTTGCTGTCTTTTTTTGCAGCATTTGGAGCAACTTCGCAAGCATGCCCGGGCATTAACTGGGGAAGTTGTATGTAACATTGATCAAATACAGTTATCTGTCTGTGCATATCGTTATCAAATACCTTATGTGAAGCATATAATAGTGAATAGAGGACCTGGGTGAGAATTGTATGCATGGTACTGAATTTCATAATGTGGAACATTAGAAAATGATATTTTTTGTAGTCTCTATCTGTCACTTGTCTTTGAGATATAATCAGACATTGGGACTACTATGCATTAAACACGAGGAAACCAATTTAAACATTCGGACTGCTATGCATTAAATAGGAGGAAACCAATTTAAACATTCTTCAAACATTATTACTAATGATTTTGTACATACTTACAAGTTGAAACAAACAGCTTGTTGATTATCATGTTATATATCTTCTATTCTCTCGGCTGCATCAAATTATTAAAAGGTACCTAGACAAAGTTAGATGTTACTTATTATTATTTAATAATTAATATGTTAAGAGTACCGACTCTTGAATTGTGGTTTCAAGTCATCACAATTTTAAGCATTTGCCTTTTTCTGCATGAGACTATTTGTTATTTTTGATATATCATAGATGGTGAAACAAACTAAGCAAGAAAATAGGCGCTTGGACTGGGTATTCGGACATTTAAAAAGTTTATTTTGATGCTGACACAGAATTTTGAGCAAGAGGATCTGGGATTAGACACCACACGTATTAGATGTAAGTTTTTCTGGGGGCTAAAATATGGATGCTGTTTATAATTGCCTTCCAATGATAATTCATTGCAGTTTTGACTGCAGTGGCTGGTGTTCTTAAAAGGAAGGAACAGCTTAGAGAGAATCTAACAAGGTATATTTTATTTAGTGTATTACTTGTTTATTTAGAGTATGGACTGAAGGTTGGTTTTGTGCATGGTACTGGATGTTTTAATGATAAAATACTTTTGGTTGAACTTAATCAAATATTATCACGCATTAGAAATTTGCTCATTGTATGAAAAAGCTTGTAAATCTCCGAAGTACTTATTCAAGTAGAGAAGTATCAAGTAAGATTTATAATTTTCTTCTATCCCAGCATTCTTCTGCATATAAATTTCATGGATATGTTGTTTAAGATGGAATGTATTTTTTGATGATATGGAGCCATGGACAACATGCTTATTTGTCATCAAGCACAAAGACATGCAACTGTACTGTAGCCACAGTTGGGAAAATTGGAACAGGAGTGGAATGCATGAATTTGTATCTCTGACCATAATTTTGGCTATTGACTTTATCTGCCCTTTTTTGTCCTTTTTCTGATATGTAAATTGAGGAATTGGGTCCTCTCCATTATGTTAATAATAACAAGTATTACTAAAAGAGCTGCCATTGACAGGCCAAAGCTCGCCAATGTATTAGTTACTGAGATTCCCCTATAATATTAATGGGCTCTCCATACTAAACAGTTTGTATAAAATCAAAATGAGACTAACTTTAACTATGAACCATAATCAACGTTATCAGCTTGAAAATCTCGAAGAAAACATAAACAAACTACTAACAATCAGAAAACAGAGCTTGCATCAAAAGGAACTTAGTCCAACTTGACCACTGGCATAGAAGGGTCACTCAAACTGCTGACACCAACATCCTCTATTAACAATTCTGCCATCTTGAACAACAACTTAATTGCCTTTTTGGCTTGTGCAGCTTTGAAACTGTCCATATGCAGGGGAAGTAGACTTAAAAGGAGCTTGCAGCTGAGCTAGATCAATGCCAGGAGATGTAAGATGCCTCTCTATTCTAGACTGAAATTAATAATTTTTCGTACTAATTGTACTTGAACTAGAAGAATGTAAAATCGCTAGAGACAAGCATACACAGTAGCAGTGATTCAAACAATAATGGAAAGCGATCAGAGTCGAGTATGCATAGAAATATTCAAATTCTGATAATATTGCAATTAATAACGATGCAGGGAACCCGCCCAAATACAGACAGAAAATCGTTAACAAGAATTCTCACCAATGCTCCCGTCTAGTTTGATACAAAGTAAGCAATTTGCACTTCTACAAGAGCATATACACATCTGTCACAGAGTATAGATCTCCCAGGCGTGGACTTATGGTTGACGATTGCTAAGTCGTGGAGGCTCGGATTGTTCCTACTGCAATGGCAAGTGCATCTTGTGCTGGCTTATTGAGATTGGCCTGGACAGTGTAGTGCCTCGCGCAGGATCAGATGACAAGACGCGATTACAAAGGAGATCTGAGTACGCAAGTCTTTCACTCCCGTGTTGCCAGTGACAGCTCTGAGCGTGCCTGCAATAATGTCTATCGTGAGTTCTCCCGCAATGATCTCCCGACTCCGATAGCAGCGATGAAGACTTGGGCTCTGAATGCTCTATCGCGAATGGTGATCCCTTGTCTTTCCTGTAAGATGCCTCTTAGTATGCTGATCGCGTGTGAAAGGAAACACGTTTGGAATCTTCGGCTTTGGATGATATAAAGGATGGTCTCCAAAATGGCGCCGAAGGTTCCGATGCAATGCAATACTGTCGCTAGTCCCCTGCTCGCTGTGTGATGTTGAAGGCTATGATCGTGCGGGGCGAGAGTCGAAGGCTACACAGCCACAAGCAATCCGAAAATTTCCCAATCATCTGCAATATGATCTCTGCCTTAACCATAAACGCTTTCGCATCGGGTGAGATCTAGTGCAGTGTTCAACATGCCAGCAAGGGGGTAAGATGCGTAATTGTTACGCCTTGGTTTGATGCTGTCAAGCTTGGGAGTCTCCAACTGTGCGTGTCTATTTGGACCTGTAAGTGCGAACAGAAAGATCAGAGCACAATGGCGAAATTGAAGAACGAAGACACAAAACCACTGGCAGAGACTACATCCTACCAGGCCAGACCAGCTACGCGGTCAATCTCTATGTCTTCCTAACATGCTAAAACCAAGATATCGATCTTGCATATATACTTTTTTTTTTGAGTCTTGCATATATACTTGATTAAGAACACCAACCTAATGGGTCGGCCATAGGAGACAAATTCAAATATTATTATTATGGCGCCGATTAAGAAAGTTGGCTAGAAGCATTATTATTTAGATGCCCACTCAAATTTGGGTTGGCGAGATAATACCAATTTAAATGTTATTTAACAATAATTTAAATTTATTATTTATTATTTATTAATCATTTAGTATTATATTATTATTATTTAATAGTGTTTAAAAACACTTTTATTCCCTCCAAAGCCGGTTTGAATTTAATCGGGGACATGACAGGAGAATAATCTTCACCACCTTTTACAAGAAAGCTTTGCATTCTTTCTGCCTCCTCTAGCAGTACATGGAATCTGAGCTCTAATTCTCTAACAGCCCATAGAACCCAGCTCTTGAAATTCCCAGCTAGCCACTGGCAATGGCTTTCCAGAAAATGCCTCAGTCACCTCAAGGGTCATCTCGAGGCAACCTCTGAAATCTTATTTCACATAATGAATGGCCAACACTTTGATCAGATCCTTGTCTTTGATTAAAGCCAAGAGATTTGAGACAAACATAGAAGAGATATCAAAATTAATCGTGCTCATTGTTTTTGCTTCAAGATAATCAGATCTGATTACCTCCTTTATTGGCATCTTCATTGAGCCTAACTGCAACACAAAAAATCTTACCTTAAAACAAGTCTGAGATTGGTCCCCTAAATGACATCTCCTGCTTCCCTGCATAAAGATGAAAATTTGGCTCCATTGACAATGGTAGAGAAAACAAAAGGAGAAGATACCGACATCAAAGAAAAAACCCCTTTTAAAATGACCACGAAGCTCATCTTAGCGACCCACCTTCACTACACCTTCACATGTGCCAAGAGTGGGAAAGACAAAGGAAGGAATGTTGTCCTATAGATTATGCCATGATAATCAAAACAAAGAATTGTAAAATTCTCTAAGCCTTGTGGTTTATGGCATTCAATATGGCCTCTAAGCCATTCCATCTATTCATGTTGTATTTGTAATTTCATGAATTGAATAAAAAATGGATTATATAGGGTAAAGCTTCTGTAATGATGATATTCATCTATCTAGGGTGCAACTTAGCATACGAGCTAGCTAAATTTTTGTTGTTGAAAAAAGTGCTTCATTTAAACTCCCAAGGACCAGAAAGTTACATCATCTTGAGCATAATGCTTCGCAAGAGGATTCTCTCCCTATATAGGCAAGGAAAGAAAGAAAGTGCTGTTGATCTAAGTTGTGATTCCTTTGAAATCTTGTTTACATAAAGTTGTTGGTCTCTGTTTAGCCAATAAGAGATTGCTGTGTTTGTGTATTTAGATTAGTTGCTTTAATTCTTAATATATGAAAATCTCACTTGTGAGATGAGTTGTTACCAGTCTTGTTGTAATACCTGAAGGAAAAAGATAGGTGGATGGTTAGTTATTTCATTTATGCAAAACCCTTTGAAGAGAATCTTGTAAAGTTTTTATAATTGTATATTTTGTCTATATCTTAGTGTCTATGGTAGTTACACCAAGAGGCAAAACTGGAGTGGCAGCAAGGGATGGAGTGTAATGGCATGAGTATGTTTACAAAAATTGTTAGAGATCCGAACGTATCTTTAAAAATAAACTAAAACTATAAAATAAGTCTTAATGAATTCAAATAAAAGAATTCTTAAATAGTTCTAAAGTAAAATATAATAACTCTTAAGTAAATAAAATAACTGGAAAACTAACATTGATATCTTAAATACATCTATCTTGAGTTACTATTTACTTGAGAATTATTTTATTTTACTTTAGAACTATTTAAAAATAACGCTTTAAGTAAATAAAATAACTTTAAAATAACCCTTAAATAAATTTAATAACTCAAGCTTGATATCGCTCAACATTTTTTAGATAGATGTGTTTAAGATACCTATAATAGTTCAGATTTTAGAAAGCTTTCACATCAATTCGAAGAGAGGTTTTACTTCACATAGTATTCCAGTTTGAGTTGTTTTGAAAGAGAAAAACTAAAATCCTAACACATATTATCAATTATAAGATCTTTAGTTGAATTGATTCCATAATTTGCTAACAGATTTGCCACCCTATTCGCTTCTTTGTAGCAATTATGAAAGGTGAAGTCCAAGATAGGCCGAACCTCTTGAAGAATATTCACCAATTTCCAGTTCATAGAACATTGTAGAGCCTCATTCAATTTGTAGGGAGGAGATACCACATGGCACCACAACATGAAGACCTTGAACGAAAGCGAAAGCCTTAGCCCCATTGTGTTGTTCTATCTTTTGATTTCATTTAAGGTAGTTCATACAAGAGGCCTTGAGGGGTTCCTTATCACACAACCAAATTTTGAGGCCTACATTACCTCGTGAAGCACCATCAAAATTTAGTTTGAAGGAGCCAAAGGGAGGAGTCCATTTAATGGTTTTCCTTGAGGATGAGTTGGTTTGAATGCTAATAGCCATGTGAATGGTGGGAATACCTAAATGCCGCCACTTTTCCAAAGTCTCTTTCCAAATAAGATATTTTTTGTGTTTTTTATGATTTTTCTTTTACTCTTACTGTGATCACTTCAGAAATGGCCATTTCTAATCTTGCTAGCACTTTTTCTAAGGAAGTATTTTATCTTGAAAGATCCTTACTATTTCTTTCTTTCCAAACGGGTCAAACTAATAGTGAAGGACTAACCATCCAAAAACAAGAGAAAAAAGATTTTGGTTTCAAATTTGTTGAACTGTTGAACAACTGTAGCAAAGTTTCTAGGAGAGCAGTAAACCAATTTAGGTGTGTGAATAACCAAGGCCAACATGTTATTACAAAGGAGCAGTGAATCAACATGTGGTTGACAATTTCTTCATCATTGTAGTAAAAGGCACTTAGAGGGACCAACAAACGTAATTTTTTTGAACTGATCACTATTTAGCATTTTCTTGTGTTTCTTAAGAAAAATGCTTGCTTTCTTTGAAAATTATGATAAGGCCACAAATAAGAGGAAACCAAATCTTATGTTTAATGTAATGCATGTGAATGGAATGAACACAATCCCACTTAATCTTCATAGAAACCTTAGTACAAAGTTATAGAATCTGAAAGTATTCAATATAGAAATAGTAAACAACACAAAATATACTTTGGGAAATCCTTATGGGAAAAAACCTTGCAAACAATAGCATTTTAAACATATACATAAGTTATTAAGTTTTTGATTTTCTTGTGCCAAACTTTTGTTACTGCATATTTTCAGCAAGCAACCAAAACTAAATTAGTTATTGGGCCAGTGGCACATCCTAGCTTGTGGTTTTTGTCATAGAAATACCTTGGTTTAACATTTGATCTTGTTTGGACTTTGCATTGATATCCTTTCTACTGAAATTCATACGATGTCAATTGTCTTTATTTATATGTCTGTTTTACTGCAGACACTATTACAAATACCTAAAAATTATTATTTATGACTTTTTCAGGTATTGATGAAAATGTATATAAATTAACATAGAGGAAAAATTTAATGAAACTAGCTGATATTTTCTGTTTGGAAAAGGGAAACTGGGAAAAGCCTGGAAGAGCGTCTACGGCAAGAATTTGAAACTGCAAGGATTGCAGAGACTCAGGGTTAGTTCGTATTTATGTATTTGTGATCTTTGTTTTTAACGGAGGCAATTTTATGTATTTATGTATTTGTGATTTTTTTTATTATAGGTATTTCATAGTCTTTAAATAACTGCTATAGTATTAACAGGTTGTCATTTGTCAATACATGGCTTGCTCCAATTTTTGTTGTGGTATCAATGGAGCAAGATTGTTAGTGTTTAGAAAATAGCACGTGCTAATTGATGATCAAAGTTTAATTTTTGTGTTACCATATGATTTCTACACAATAATATTAGCCGTTGGCAGATCTAAAACTGCAAAAGAGTACCTAAGACTTTTGGACAGTAGATTACCATCAGTAGTTATTTTTTTGTTTGTCATTTTGAAATCATTTTAACCAGGAGGAAATGTAACTTCTTCAATTAAGAAACCCAAAGAAACATATCAGATGGTGTGCAGCTTTTATAAATGTTCTGCTTCCACTTTGATATGCTTCCTTTTTTTATGATATGTGTATAGATACGCTACAATACATGCTAAAGAAAGTGGGCAGTGAGTAAAATTGTAAGGGAATATGACCATGATTAAAGAACCAAATATTGAGTTGAGAAAACTGGATAACTGTTCAAACTCCAGGGAAACCAAATATATGAGGGAAGAGGGAAAAGTTGAGAAAATGAAGTCCAAGTGCTATTAAGAGTGAAGTAGTTTGGTACAAAAAATTCTGTAGCTAGATGCAAGTGATGAAGTAAGTTTATGCTTATGTGCTTGATCAAGAACCTTCTTTTTTTATATTGCTGTCATTGAGTTCAAGGGAACACAAATCCACACATAGAGACACACACTTAAGCACAGACAGTAAATATTTCAGCGAACAATGGGAAGTAAATCTATGATTCAAATGAGATAAGCCATTAGTGTTATATGTTAAGAGTGTATCCTTCATAAGCTTGGCATCAGTATTTACTATTTGTTGGACCTGAACAAATTATTCTCAAGCACACCCTTTTGTATTACCATAAACTGCCAAGCATCAGTCAATAAAAGGGGATGTCTATTGTGGTAATAAACTAGGTGCTGTTGTCCATAGTGAGGGTTTGTATTTCTGTGAGCATCCCATGATGGAAATAAAATCCAAATAAGAGCACAGAGACTGCAACTCTGATGAAACAAGACAGACTACAAAGACCAATGGAGGAACCAAGACTCATAGAAACACAGAAAGCAAATTTTCTATTTATCTCAAAATGACATTTACAAAACTTTCATATTCATATTACAAAATGTTTACAGACAGTTTTACTATTGCTGTATATGACTGATTTTTCTATAGCAATTTGGAGCTGCATTGTATAACTAGTTTTCTATAGTTGTCTGGAGTTGCTGTATGTGATTGATTTTCTGCAACTATCTGGAGCTGCTGTGTAACTATCTTCCTATAGCTGGTGTTACTATTCTACTGCTCAAAACTCTGCTGCTGCTGCAACTTCTTTGTTCATCCTCTGTTTTTTTTTCAAATACTGCTGCTACTGCAACATTCCTTTTTCTGCTCAAAAACTCCACAGATACAAAAAACATTCTTTTGTTGTCTCTGCACAAAAATTACCTCTCATTTTCAAATTCAAACTTACGTGCCAGCATTTACTTCACAGCCAACAAACAATAACTGCTGCAGCTAGCATTAGAGGGAAGGAAGGAATAGAGATCCCAAAAAGATTTCTGATGGGTTTTTCCTCTGACAGGCTTAGGAGTATAATAAATTCCAACATCCCAAAGGTCCAAAATGTGCTGTTGAGCATGCCATTGTTATTCTTCAATAATAATAATAACTGATACCAAAGCAGTATATCATACTAAAAGGTTAATATGGCAGTAAGTTCACAGGTTTTTTTTGTAATTGGAACATGTAAGGAATAACTTGATTTTATTACACAATTTCTATAGCCTTACTATTTTGATGGCTAGATATGTTGTAAACTTTTAAAGAACGGGTATTTTTGACTTGCATATTCTGGCTTTCGTGTTAAGTTATTGGTTGAGTGATGCTTATTCATTAATCATGTAGAGCCAAGTTAAACATATGATGGGATGGGATGGAAATACCTAATAGAACATCCTTTTATAGGGAAATTTCTTGTTAATGATGAAGAGCACATAGAAAAATACATGAATGCAATAGATTTTTCATAATCACGACAACATTACACAACCTATGAGAAAGAAAGAAGATAGCGAAGGATTCAAAACACATAACTTCCATACATTCGACTTTATTTTTCACGTACCATCCTTTGTAAAAAAAATGCTGACAATTCTTAAGGCATTGACAATAAATTCCGTCAAAGAGAAACAAGCCGCCCTCATAAAAAAAAACTGAAGATAACAAACAAGCCGTCGCATGAATTTAACAAAGCATTACTAGATAAAATGTGCCTTTGAATTGCGTCAGAAATGTTTTCATTAAACCGCACACAAACTCTTGACTCAACCCTTGACAAGTCAAAACTGATGTGGCATAATTGTTGACAAGGACCCATATGTACCTTTGACATCATTGACAAATTGTTCAACAATCTCCCCCTTTTTCATTGATGGCAACACCTCCTGAAACCAAAACCATTACTGCTCTGAAACCAATAATGCTCTGAAACCAATATTGCTCTAAAACCAATACTGCTCCCCCTAACTCACTACTCCCCTTTGACATCAATGACAAATTGAACAATCTGCATAACTTGAAACGACCTGCATAATTGAAACGGGGTAGATAAAATATGACAATGAAAGCTCCCCCTAAGTGTAAACACCTTTTCAAGGATTGAGTGAAATCACTCCCAACTTCTTCTGCAAGTATTCAAATGTTTCCTTTCTGCTGTGCCATAACCATCCTTCATCTTCCCGACTCAAACAACCCTTCTCATTTTTGATGTCATCAAGAATATAAAGATTGTTAGCAGCTCTACTAGCCTCTGCAATATGCCTACCATCTTTACTAATTTCACAACCATCATAATTGAAAACAAGAGTGTGCCCTTGGTCACACATTTGACTCACACTCAATAAATTATGTTTCAGACCTTCAACATACAAAACATTCTCTACCTTTGTTCTTCTGTCATTCAACATAAGAGTGCCTTTACCTAAAATCTTTGCACATGCATTGTCTCCAAACCTTATTGTACCACCATTCGTTTTCTTCAACGTTAGAAACTTGCATTTGTCTCCTGTCATATGTCTGAAACAACCACCATCAATGTACCATTGATCACTCTCATTCTATGCATGTAGGGCTGTTTGCACAATCATTGATTCAACTTTTTCTACCTCTTTCTTTTTCCTCCAAACCTTCTTATTAACTTCCTTTTTAGCCACCTGTTGCTCTTTCTTTTTACTTTGCTTGAAAGATTCTGCAAAATTGCTTCTCCAAGTCTTTACAGTATGACCCAAATTATTGCATTTGTAACATATAATATTTTAATTCATCAAAGGAGCAAAATAATTCCTATTCAAGAATCCTTGATTTCTATTCACAAATTTGAAATCATTACTTGCATAAACTCTACAGTTTGCTGCCTTGTGACCAAAATGATTGCATGAAAAACAATACCCATAAAAGAAAGAATTGTTAAACTTGGTCATGTGATCTTGCCTTGAAATAGGAGGTCTCTTGAAAGTGCTGTTTCTGATTTTTGATTGTGAAACTTTTGTGCTATCAAGGCTGCTGTTTTGTTTTTCTTCTTTTGCAAGCTTGGAACTTTGACCTTCTTCAAATCCAACTCCACCTTTATCAGTAGAAGATTTCTGTGAGCTAATGATCTTGTCCAATGACATAGAACTTTTTTGATTTATCATCTCATGATTCAGCTGTAACATAGACTTGTCTAATTTTCTAAGTGAAACTATTTCAGCTTCAAGTCTCTCTTCATTCTCTTCTTTTATCCTTATCTGATTTTTGATTTCTTCCTCAATCCGCTTTGCCTCTTCGATTTGAACCTTCAAATCAATAATCAGTTTTTCAGCTTCTTCAAGTGCTTGAATTGTTTTAGTTTTTGTTTCATTCTCTACATGTAGTTGCCACTTCAAATTCTGATTTTTTCTTCCTAAGTCTTTTGATTTCACTTAGGGCACTTATGAGTTCTGCTTCAAGATCTACTTCTCCTTCATAATATTTTTTATCTTCTATATTTTCATCTTCAATCTCAGGCATATTTACTTCTTCAGCCATAAATAAGATTTCTTCTACTGAAGACACTTCATTTGAACCCATGTGTGCAATCAGGATCTACCTCCAAGCGATTAAGCTCTCAATTTGAAGGAACCCCACTCTAATACCATTGAAGAGCACACAAAAAATACATGAATGTGATAGATTTTTCATAATCATGACGGCATCACACAACCCATGAGAAAGAAAGAAGATTGTGAAGGATTTAAAACACATAACTTCCATACATTCGACATTATTTTTCGCACACCATCCTTTGTAAAAAAAAATGCTGACAATTCTTAAGGCACTGACAATAAATTACATCAAAGAGAAACAAGCCGCCCTCATAAAAAAAACTGAAGATAATAAACAATCCGTTGCATGAATTTAACAAGGTGTTACTAGATAAAATGTGCCTTTGAATTGCGTCAGAAACATTTTCATTAAATTGCCCACAAACTCTTGACTCGACCCTTGACAAGTCAAAACTGATGTGGCATAACTGCTGACAAGGACTCATATGAACCTTTGACATCAATGACAAATTGTTCAACAAATGAGAGGTATTTATGCCATATTCTTAATCATCATGCAAAGGCTGCAGATACATAATTCATAGAAACACAATTCATTGCCAGGGACATGCACAGGTGTCTATGGATCAGTCAAATTGATACTAGTAGGTTGAATAAAATGTAGAAAATTCAAGATTGATGCTGACAAATGATTTGTGTGCTTTTACAACAGTGCTGTTGGAGTGCACAAAGTCTAATGACAGAGGTTACGCTTCCAAGATGAACCCAAGTGTTGGTTACCTAGATATTCCTGTTTTCATGTTTAATGATGGGATTAAGTGATTTATGTTTGTGAATCATGTACAGCCAAGTTAAATGAATGATGTACAGGAATGAAAATCATCTTTGAAGTCAATCGGCATTTAGAAGCAGTAAATCAGCAAGGTTTCAAGAGATTTCAGCAGTAAGGTTCAGTGAGTTTTTCATCCGATTGTGTCTAATTTAAGTGGATTATCATTGAGTGTTTTTGTCTTCTACAAGGGTTTCATTCAGTAAAATCAAGGTTTTAAAAAAAGGCATGTAACTAGGGTTTTGGATACAATTTTGGGTCCTATATTATTAATATGCTGCTATTCTATTATTCTGGGCTGCTGAGGTTTTCCAAATATGACAATATGAAAGGTCCATTAGTATGGTGATCCCTTTCAGATTTTTGTCATTGCTTTCCAACTTGTGTTCATTAGCCAAAAACAAGGTATCAAGATACTTTGCATCATTAAATTGGCATATTCAAAGAATGATAAATTCATGTGTTCAGTTTTAGAAGTCTAAAGGTTGCAGATTTTTTGTCAAGGTTTGACATGGAATCATCAAAGAAGGTTTTTCAGAGCTTTCAAAGTTGTAGGTTCCAGAAGGGTTGCTATACTTAAAAACATTTGCAGAAATCAGATTAAGTAACATTATGCTGGATTTGGGAATGAATGATTTGATTTACAGCATGTTTCACCATTTCTTTGCCATAGTCAGTAAAGAACATCATGATGATGTTATTGCATCCATGCAAACTATTATGTTACTGATTATTATTGAGAGTGATGATGTGCCTCAATTAAACATGGAATCCTATCAGTTAAAGAGAAATTAGCTCATAGGGTGATTAATCGGTGTGGGAAGAAGCTGAAATCTTTCTTGGATAATGAGGAGCAGGTGGTTGAAGAGAAGTTCATAGCAGAAAAATTTGATGCAGTGATTGCTTTGAAACATGATGAGTGTGAGACGGAGCTTTAGGATGACTCTTTGGTCATGCATGCAGCTACTGTGGATAAATTTGTGCATGAAGGAAAGGACAAAACAACAGCCTTAGATCCTAGTTCGAATTCATCCGGTGATGACTCTAAGTCTAATGACTACCTTGATGTTGTTAGTGGAGTAGATATTGATGATGAGTTCACTAATGTACCTTTAGATGATGGGCATGGAGGAAGCAAAAATGATGATAGTTATGATTTTCTGATTATGGACAGCAGTTCATTACCTTCATATAACCATGAGGTGATAGAAAAATCATATGAGGATGATAGTGGTAAGAAACCCTACCTTGTTGATACTCAAGATTTGATGGCTAAGAATGAGGTAACAGTTGCGGATCCAAGCCACAAACAATCTGATTTTGTGCATCATAGCATAAAAGATGTAAAGAGGACTCAAAGCATGTGCAATGAGTGGCTAAGGAGGGCTAGGGAAGCCAAGTTGCTGGTTGCTCAGGCAAAACAACACCTACATAACATCAAGGAACAATTCAGTGACATGGATTATGAGAGGCGGCAGCGAGATACACTTCTTCGTCAATTTCTAATATTTCCAAGGGAAGAAACTACGATGGTTGAACCTTTGTAGGATGAACCTCTTACATATAAGAGTGGGATGGATAAAGGATCACATAGAACACTTTGGTATGAAGTGCTTCCATCTTCAAAATAAGAATCCAAATTTTGCAAGTCTCCTAGTTTTTTCTACCAGACGGTGATTATGATTGGATACAAAAACAGGAAATAGAGACTTAGCACATTGGGATTCCAATTGTTATTAGAGTGGCACGTCGAAAGTCATTAGATATTGGGAATGGTGGACTTCCAATTTGGCTTTGAGATCGAGGGATTTATATGGGAGGATTGTAATGTCCCCGATTTTTGGATAGTCACCACTGAATTAATTTAATTAATTAAATATTAAATTGTCCTAAATTAATAATTGTGGACATTTATATTTATCTAATTAATAAATGATAAAATAACTTTATTAAATAATATACTCAAATATTAAATAAAGTTATTTTATAATGGTGGATATTTAATATTAAATATAAAATAGTGGTCGACTATAAAAGGTGGCAAAAAGGAATTCATGTCATCTTTTGGAAAATTAACTTTGGAGAAATTGGGAATTTTGTAGAGCTTGGCTTTTTGAGAATTGGAGGATGAAAATGTTTGAGTTTGAAGGATTGGACAAAAACCCAAATCCTTCTATAGGTGGATTCTCTCAGGTTTCGCAGTTGCACATCAACGATTGTGGTGCAAATTTGTGAAGTCTCCTTTGGAGACAAATTTCAGAATATTAGTTTAATACTTGCAGTGGTATATCCGAATGCATAATAAAATATTATATCAGCAGTAGTCCTGCTGTACCAATGCTATTAATTATGGTCGGTCATCTTATGGATTATGTGCAGATTGAGAATCAGGTGATATTTATTTAATTTTTATTTAAGCTGCAATATTCACAGTTTGTGTATGTCTGGTCGATTTATCAGCCGTACCATTATTTCAATTTGTGAGGAGTGGGCCAATATCCAATAAGCTCTAGGCACTTATGGTCATCGCAATAATTGCTTGAAGGGATAGGAGATATTTAGGGGTCGCCAACTTTAATATCTTTATCGCTGCATGCTTGGGAGTATCGCTGCCTAATGCATAACCGGATTTACTAAGGAATCGTGGCTGCAAACATAGCGCCATTTCATACTAGCAACCATTGGGAATGATGACGTGGAGCTTGGGTTAGAGTTTACAGATCAAAGGAATTGCTATGAGCCATTTTTTATTCCCCAGCCACCATCACTTAAATTCATGCATCAATCCCTTGAGGAGCTGTCACATTGTGAAGGGAGACCGACTTTATTAAGGAGCGATTAAATTTATTTGCAGCTGCTTCCAGAACTATGTATATCACAGCATGTGGTTAAAGTTGTATGGTGCATTTGGACACCAGGTTAGTGTGAAAAGAAACTGAGTTGAATTAAATATTTGATTGCAATTTTCTGTTCAATATATGCAGAGAATTAAAATTGGTTATTATTATATTACATGAGGCAATCTCTATGTTATATTGTTCTATTTGCAAAAAGCCTTGTTAAATCTTATGGAAATTGTGAGACATTCATTTCATGCATAAGACACTTGCTCTCTTATCAAAAGCAAACAGGCTTGATCTCAGAACAACACATAGATAAACTGTTTGGCGTAATGTCTGAACAATTACATCAGTGAAATTGAATAATTTTTGCATACGAAATTAGTCTGGGATATTACAGATACTTCCACCCATCACACTTTCTTAATGCCACCAGTCAAGTTGAGCTTCACTTGCAAGGAGAAATAGCCAACTACCTTCACAGCAAAGCCACCTCATTGAGCCTATAATAAAGGCTCGGGCCATTATATCACACATTTGAAGAGTATACACCCACATCCCACAATACTTTCATGATAATTCAAAGATCAGCTGCTATGCTCACCTTATAAAATGTTGACAATGATGATGCAGTTCTCATCATTACACCAAATCTGTAAAAAATTATCTTATTAAATATTACTGTCAATCAATCATTATTACTATTGTTATTATTAATATAGTTATGCTAATTTTAATTTATGTTATCATTATGATTATTATTCATAAAGTTATTTCACAAGTTCACAAGATGGATGCTATTATCTCTAAAATCATTTCACTATTTTATTTATAGTGATTTATATTTTTCTAGATGTACATCATCTAAAATTAACTTTGGTCGTGTTTCAGAGATATCCTTGGATGGTGATCAATGGAATGGTGGATATCTTGCTAGAATTAGAGAGAGGGTAAATTTTGTGGCACTCTTCCTATTTCCTATCTCATTTTATGTTGTATTATGCATCGTTATAAACTAAATCCAGATTTTGTAATATGTAATTCAAAAGTTTATGTCAGCAGTCTAGGTTCTAAAGGCTCATATCTTCCATATTTGAATATTTGCTCCTAAATTTCAAGATTGTATGCCAGCTTTTAGAATATTTGCTCCTAAATTTCTATGGCATTTCTTATTGTATGTTCTGTAAGTAAAATTATTTCCAAAATTAAGGTCTTGTTGCAACTTCTATGACTAGGTTCATATGGAAGCTGAATTGAGGATGACAAAAGGACAAATTGATAGTCAACATGAACAAATTGTTCGTGAGAAGATTACATACAAGTTAAAGAACAAGGTAAAAACTTATATCCTATGACTTGTTATGTATTCTTTGTTTTCGCTATCTCTTGTTTGATGAAGTTTATTTGGCTTGGATGATTACCTTTGTGAAATCCTTAAATCACCCTGACTTTAGTTATGCTCCTATATCTTATATGGCTAACAATTTCAACGGTCTTGCTATTTAAAAAATATGCTCTCTATTGCAATACATTTTCTCATCTATTCCATTGGATCACACAGATTCATGGCCTCACTTTGAATAAAGGATTTTCCTAATTGCTATTTGTCTTCTCCTGCTATTAGAATCTTATGTTCATAGGTGAAATGCCTTGCAATGCTTTACAATTTTTCTGTTGTTGCTAGATTTTAGTAGGATTTTTCACTGATGAATGTGTGAAATCCTCTACATAGGGGATACAATCATGAGATGGGAATCCAAAGAAATAAAAAATAGATATGGTTTAGAGTCGTTTCAATCAGAATACACTGCTTTATATCCATTCATGATCGTGGTGTTATGTCATAGAACAAGCTTTTCACATATGATTTATATGCTCATTTGCTTTATTGTAAGATATTTTACTATTTCTTTTACTAATTCTGTTCTGGGTATGTACTTCTAGTTTTAAATCCTTTTTTTTGTGAAATTATTATTAGTTGGCAATGAAATAATGAATCTTGCATTATTTTTGAGGTCAATGATCGTATATGTATGTATCTTGTCATTGTTGCACAGGTTATTTGTTGTTTGGAAGGGGGCAGGATTTGTATAGAGTATGATACCTTGTTTGCAGGTATTTTACAATTTTCCTTCATCCCTGCTTTTCTAGATTAGTTTTTCTATACATTGTGACACTTTAGAACTAGGTGATTGGATAAAACCTATGTGCTCCATTAGTGTTTTAATTTACACCTTTAGTGCAACACAAAATAGAAAAAATGTTTAGTTGAACTTCTTTTCAAATTAGAAGGGAAAGCTCCCTGTAAAAATTAGCCTAAAACTGGACAATATGTACTTGCAATTTACAATCTTTACCATGACTTTTGGGGTTCATTTTTATGTTGAATATAATGTAAATGTGTATTTTTTGGTTTTGCCTAGGGTAAAAGGTGAAGATGTTTTTTCAACATTTTGCAAAGTGCTACACTTTTACATTGTTTGGTTAGAAACAAAGATTGAAAAAGGAAAATACACACGTATTTAATAGGCTAAAAGACATAAATGTGGACATTGTGCTAAATTAAATGCAAGATTCAATACAAAGCCACAATCTACACCTTCAAGCTTACCTACAAAACAAAGCTTGCAGATTCATGGAAGCAATTTAACTCTTAGCGCACAATGAGACATCTCAATAAATATTTATAAGAAAGATAGAAAATAAATGTCATTGAGTGAATAGCAAATTTTGGATAATGTTAACAATGGATACTTGATGAATTGCAACTCCAACAATATGTAGGCATGAGAATTATTGTTTTTTTTTTAAATTAGTTGCAAAAGACACTTATTTATATTATTTACAAAGCTACCACATGAAAATAAATAAAATACTAACTACTACTTATATATTGTCTTGGACCACTTGCATGTGTTAAAACTAAAATCATTAAAATTAAGACCATTCTATGCTGAGTTAAGCCATAGACTGAATTTATTTACAAACTATAACTTAATGTTCACATCCAAGAGATCTAAAAGTAGATGGTCTAAAATAGTTGAATCCAAGCTATAAATAGTGAACGCTAAAAATAGCACGAGCGCGTTGTGTTAAAACTAGAGACTACTAGACTGATCACCAACGTCTCCTTTTTTATTCGGGACATGGACTAACCGCCTCCCGTGGATCCGTTTATCTCTGGCATTTGTATTGGGCATTAACAGGTCGATCTTTTGGTGCAATGACAAATGTGTTCCAACAAATGGTATTAGAGCCATGGTTGCAGGTTCGAATCCCCTTGGGTGATGCTGAGGGGGGGATTGTTGGACTAATCGCCAGCGTCTCCCTTTGGATTCGGGACATGGACTAACTGCCTCCTGTGGATCCGTTTATCTCTGGCGTTTGTATTAGGCGTTAACAGTCAATATTTTGGCACAACGACAAGCGTGTTCCAACAGAGACTACTAAAAGTAGTGTGGACTATTAATAGCTTTGACTAAAAGTAGTAAATACCTGAATACACTGTTCTCTTTGAAAATGGTGATGGTTTAAAACAACATAAGCGTTTTTTAGTGTGGGCTAAAAATAGACTTTGATGATTCTCTAGCTTTACCTTTGACCATGGCTAACCATCTGAAAAACCTTGAAAATTGTTCGAGAAGAAATTCAAGGTATCTTCTAGGGTTGCAGTGTTAGGTAGAACACAAGTATTCAACATCCATTTGACCTACATGTAAAATAGGTGTTGCAAAAATTTCTGTCTTTATTATCTTCATACCTATTACTTCTGTTATGATGTTATGATCTATGATTTGTGTTCTCTTCTAAATCATCCTCACTTTAACTTCTTTCCATTCTTCCTTGATTTTTGTTCCTCACCTCAAATCTACAGTTTTCATTGCTGTGCTTGCCTAACTTTTGTTGAAATTTGCAATTTAAATCCTTTTCTTAACTTGCAACTCTCTTGCATTATTTCCTTACGCCATTCTTCAACTATATTGCGTACACCATGTGCCATTAGCTTCCACTCAAATGCTTCTTTCTTTTCTCCAATACATTTTGCAATGGTACATAGTACATTCTGATTACTCCAACTTGCCATCATTCAACTACATTACTACAAACTTCATCATCAATGGTTTACTTGAATTTTCAATTGGCATTATTAGGAATTAGTGTTCACATGGGTTAGAATGTGTGAGGTAAAGTGACAACTCACGTATTTGTTATGAGTGTTGGGAATATTATTCCCGTAGTTGTTAGTATTGTTTGTGTGCTTATATTGAGTTGTTAAAACAACTCAATATATTTAGGTAATTTGTTTAGGGAGTTTCCTATAAAATAGGAAGTGAGAAATCCTATAAATATGTAATGTGTTTGAATTAAAAGATAGCTAAAAAGGATTGAATTATTTGTGTATGAAAATTTTCAGGCTTATTTTTAGCTCTGTCTAAATTTTCAATAGGCATTCAACTTCTCTTGCTTCAAATTGTAGATTCATCTATCCACGTTCTAGTTCTTCATCACCCTCTTTGGCCTTTATCTTCATCCATCTAGTTTTTTCTTCATCAACAACTATCCTCTCTTTTAGATTTAACCATAGTTGAAAAAATTGGTGGATAATTGTGATGTCCCCTTATAGCTTTATCTAAATTTGTCTATAGTCTTATAGATTGAGATATCCAAATAGGCCTAGAATCAATAACTTTAATGACAAACTTTAATCTTATTAAGAGCAACATTCAAAAGTTAATGTTGACTTGATTATTGGACTTATATGTATATGTGTGTGTGTGATCTGCTGATAAGAATGAACTAATATCTGCTATAAATTCTGATATATCATCTGCAATTATAATTGTTTTAAAGATGCAAAAAGACACCAAAATATGAATGCGATTTCGGATTTCTCTATCTGATTACATGCATATGAATGTACGGCAAGATGATGTCTATCTAAATCGCTGTCTTCGATTTCTTGTCTTTCAAATCATGCGACTTAATCTTGGCTGGGTGTCTGAAATCTTCAGTTGTTATGCAGCCTGATTTAGAAGATCATATGCTCCTTAGGAGCAACTTCGATCTGCTGAAGAAGATATATTTCTCTGTCAAATATTCCATGGCTTTCTGCTCTTCATTTCTTAACATCTATATATCATTGATGTCCGATTTGGAAGTTCATGTCTCTCAGGGAAGAGTCGTCAACTAGAGGGATATATCTTTCATTCATCGCCACCTTTCATCATAATCTCCCCATAAAATAACTCGCTGCAACCTTTAATTAATCCCTTAACATATGCGATTCCCTTAGTAAAGATTATTATATTATTATAAGTGCTAACCCATTTATCCTTCCATAATTGGGGTTGCTGCCTTATTTGACTTAGACGATTTACTTGATGTTTCTTAACAACATTTGTTAACCTATATTAATTCTTCCTTTGCTTCTATATTTACTAACTGCTGTTCATTATATGAAATCAATTAGCTACTTTCCATCTATCCTTTAATCAGTGATCAGATTGTCTATTTTCCTCATGTCGACCCACTGTTATGCCATCTATTTCAGTCGTTTGGGGCGGGGTTATGACAGTCTCCCCTGCTTTGAAATGCTTGCCCTTAGGATGTTGGAGGTTGTTCTTCCTTTAGGAGCTTGGGCAGGTTCCTACAGTTTCTTTATCCTTCTCTCTATTGTAGTATCTCCTTTCTCTTTCACTCATCCACCTTCACAGGCTGGCAGGTTCTTTAGCTCTAATACCACTTGTGATGTCCCCTTATAGCTTTATCTTAAATTTGTCTTTAGTCTTATAGATTGAGATGTCCAAATAGGCCTAGAATCAATAACTTTAATGACAAACTTTAATCTTATTAAGAGCAACCTTCAAAAGCTAATGTTGACTTGATTATTGAACTTATATATATATTGATAATAATAGATGATCTGCTGATAAGAATGAACTAATATCTGCTATAAATTCTGATATATAATCTGCAATTATAATTGTTTTAAAGATGCAGAATAGACACTAAAATATGTGTGCGATTTTTGTTTTCTTTATCTGATTACATGCATATGAATGTAGGGAAAGATGATGTCTATCTAAATCGCTGTCTCTGATTTCTTGTCTTTCAAATCATGTGTAATGTCCCCTTTTTAGCAAGCATCAGAGTTTACAGATTAGCCTATCATGGGGTCCTCGTAGGCTAATAACGGTGATTAGGGGGGCCTTATATGGGTGTTAATGAGTTATCCAAATGGCCATTTGCAGTATTCATCTCTCCAGTCCCTTGGCATATTCAGAGGAGATGTTATTAAGAGGTTTCTAGCTCTGTTTTTACACACTTACTATTTATAGTAAGTCAGTTGAGTGATAGAGGCCAACCTTACTATTTTTGGTAAGGCACGTGGGTGAGGAAAAGATTCAGTAGGTTACCTCCTGGCATAGACGAAATTGATTTATATTCATTATTGTTGGAGTTATGGCATTTTATTATTATTAAAGTTGTACTTTAATAATAATAATTAATTATTAAGTGGTGCATATTATAATGGTTTAAGTTGACTTATACTAAAGGGGCCATTTAATCGCACGGGTAGCGAAGTTGGCTTGGGCTGTGGGTTTGCTCCTGTTGTGACCTTTTTTTACACATCGCCCCATTCAAAATGGGGACCCCCCTAATTTTTGCTTCATTCCAGTCTTTTGGCTTGGGTTTTCTCTCTCTCTCTCTCGCTCCGTCTCTTTTCTGATGTCTGCCTTTCGAGGGTTATGCCCGTCAGTGAATTTAAGCGTGAAATTGGCCAAGTCTGAAAATTAGGGTTTCACCTTTCTTGGTCAGTCCAAGGTCGAAAGAAGTCAATAAATTGAAAATTGAGCTTAACACTATTGTCAGCATGTTTCCAGCAGGTCTCCGGCAAATTTTCACCAGATTCTAACAACTTACTATTTTTAGTAAGCATGTAATTGCAAGCAATTCGTCAGCATTTTTGAGATTCCGACAGTCACACTGTATTCAGAGCGCATCAGGGTACTCGCGTGCTAAATTTGAGCGAAAACAGACAACTTTCTATTTTTAGCAGTCCAGCCTCCGAGACAAATTTCAGGGTTCAGAGTCAGAGTTTTTCTTTGCATGTCGACGTATTCCTTCTGGGTTTTTCGAGACCTTCGCAACGATATAACATGCAAAATGAGACGACAACTTTCAGGGTTCAGCCTTCCGAGGCTATTTTTAGGGTTTGCATGTCAGGGTTTCTTTTGCATGTCGGATGATTCCTGATGGGTTTTTCGAGAGCTTCGCGATGGTATGACATGCAAACGAAGATGATCACTCAGTAAGGAACTTGCTATTTTTAGCAGGTGTGTCCCGACAACCACCTCCCAGCAGTTCAGAATCACGAGCTGATCGCAGTGCCACAGAAACGAAGAGAAACAGAGGTCATTTGATACGCATGTAGAGCGAATTAGGGTTTCCAGCTTTGGGACCCAGAAAGAGGCGTAAAAAGTTAGAATTTTCAAAAATCGATGTAAACCATCGCGATCAGCATCCTTCAGGCTATCTGCTGGTGAAATTTCAAGTCGAATGGAGCACTTATTATTTATAGTAAGTCAATTTGGAAACTGGCTAAAAATAGTAAATTGAGTGCATGCGTCAGTGTCAGCAGTCAGGTCACGTGGTGAGGAGCGCCTCATTCAAATTTCAAGTTAATTGGAGCAGTGGAGCTGTCAGAAACAAGAGGTTACTATTTATAGTAAATCATCCTCAAAATGGGCTAAAAATAGCAGGTCAGCTAAAAGTGGCAGTGTCGACAGGACAACAAGGTCATGAGGATGTAGTGCGCAAAATTTCAAGTCGTTCCGAGCTTCAGAGATGCAAAATTAGAGGGCTTACTATAAATAGCAGGGCATGAAATACTGGCAAAAATGAGGAAAATTTTCTTAGTCTGGAACTTCATCCAGTAGACATGGAAATGCGCCCAAGTTAGGATGGTAAAAGTAAGTGCAAGCTGGTAAGTGAGGTGAAAGGTGAGTGAATTCCTCAAAGGCGTGGTCAATATAAGGTGAATACTAGGCGTGGATTCCTCTTCAAGTGTTAAATGCGCCAAGGGTGGTGAGTGCTAAAGAGTGTTGAAAATTTTTCCTAGGCGTGGCAATATTCTTCTACAAGTGCTATATGCGCCTAAGGTGGTAAGGAATTTTCTAAGGCCTGTGAGGTGGTGAAGGATGAATGTGGGCGTAGTTTTTGATTTTCCTCAAAAGTGTTAGGCGCCAAGGGTGATAGGTGTTATAAAGTGTTAAAAAAAAAGTTCTAAGGCGTATGAAGTATGAAATAAGGTGCTTGGTGTGGTAATATTTTTTCTCCAAGGGCTATGCGCCAAGGGTGACAAAGTGAAATGTGGGATGATGTGATGAAATTTCTTTTCTAAGGCGTTGAAATTTCCAAAACGATGAAATCCTTCGGAGAATAAAATGTGATATGCGCCCCAGATGTTGAGCAAGATCAAATAAAATTTTCTAAGTGTGAGATGATTTAAAATATTTTCTAAGGCAAATATTTTCTCCCTTAGAAAATACGCCTGGAGCTCAAGGTGGTGAAATTTTCCTTCGCGAAGCACGAGCAAATTTTCTCAGTGATGAAGTCAGAGAATGATGATAATGCAGGATGAACTCGAATTTCTCAGGTTGGAGCAACACAGAATGATCACAGGCGAAGAATGAATTTAATTTGATAGAATAATATTTTCTAAGGTTCAAAATTGAAAAATCAAATGAACCCGTTCGTTGGGTACCCATGGATTCGAAGCATTCCGGAGAAAATTCTCTTTTGGGTACTGAACATTCGCGATGATAGATGGATTTCTATATCTTCCGCACTTCGCCAACACTTTTTCAGTGAAGAATTTAATCAGTGCTCAAATTGTGAATTTTCCTAAGGAAAATTTTAAAAATTCTCTAGGGCAAATTTGAATAAAATCACTTTTCAAAATGAATTTCTCCGAATGATGAATTCGGGATGAGTTGCCTAGATGATTTTGATTGAATTCTTCAAAGATGAATTTTCCAGAGATGATGAAGAGTTAAATTCGAATTCAAATGACAGAGCCCTGACTGGTGAATTAAAAAGATGGATTTAAATTAAATTTTTCAAAAATAAATTCAAAGATGCCAGTCAAAGTCCAGCTTCTAGAAGAACAAGATTCCTGACGTCGAGAGACAAGTGTCAGAAATACCAGAGAGGGAGAATTCGAATTTTTGAAGTGGAGTAGTGGAAGTTTAATGCACTGGCTAAAATTGGCTTCTTCTAGAATTCGAATTTTGGCTATAAAATGAACAAGTTTTTCACTTCCTTTTCACAGCTGAGAAGAATTCGACTTGCTCTGAAGTTTGAGAATTGCTTGAAGAGTTCGAAGTTTTATTGGAGACTGTTGTTTGCTGATTGCTAAGAGCTTAAATTCAAAGTTGTTGGAGAAGTGCCATTGCTGAAATCAAGAAGGGGCGCACTTGCAAGTTGCTGAAGATTCAAATCTGCATTTAAGGAGGACGCCTTGAAGTGAGGTGCAAATTCACTTCATTTGTTGCTGAAAGTTGAAGTTACCTGTGATAAGAAGGACACCTTGAAGAAGTGAAGTTGCTGAAAGTTTGAAGAGGGACGCCTTGAGTTGCTTGTGAGGTGCGCACTTGCCAAGTAAGAAGTACGAATTTACCAAGGTGTGAGCTTGCTCATTTAAAAAGTGTGAATTTGCTGATTGCTGATTGCTGGTGCAAAGTACAAATCTGTCAAAGTTCAAGTTGCAGATTGGAGTTGCTGAAGAGTAGTGAAGTCACTGAAGTCTACTTAGAAACCTCTTCTAAGTGTTGAAGTTCAATTTTATTGGGAAAAGAAGCTAAGATGGCTGAGGCAAGGGCGACTGGCAAGGACAATGGTGCGTCCAGGCAGGCTGTGATCAAGAAGCTAAGTAAGACATTCATGCCAGAATCAAAATTCATTTCAAAGCTGGGCAAGCTGACAGACACCAACTTGGGCTCCGTCAACTTGGAGGCCTTCAAGAACAGGATGTTGGGAATTGGGAGTCATCGGCCTTCGACCACTTCACACAATATTGTTCGAAGTGGGTTATATGCAGCTGCTGGTTTCCCACCAGCCATTCAGTGCTCGGAGCTGATGATGGAGTGCGCCAATTATTACGGTAAGGATCACAGATCAATCATGTCACCGAATGGACAGGTGCTTGCTAATCTTACTCCTGCTGCCATTGGTGAAGCTTTCGGGATCCCGGTGCACAGAAATATGGTTTACAAATCCAGAGAACGAGCTGAGCGGATGTATGCTTCTGCATTCGAGAGATGCACGGAGACGATTAACAGTCACTGGATGAGCACTCCCAAGCCTTCTCGTACGAAGTTGCCAAAGCAGATCATAGCGGAGGACTTGAAGCAAGAATACTGTGATCTCATCATGATGCTGAGCAGGGTTGGTGGTTGTGCACAGTCATTTATTTTTGAGCCTTGGATGTTTTACTATATCAATCTCGTGCTAGAAGGAAAAGACTATGTCAATTGGGCCGAGATGATAAGTGATAATTTACATGAGCAGCTCCTGAGCTTGAGGAGAACGAAGACATTTTACATGAGCTCTTATATTATCTATATGTTGGCACGGATGACGAAGTACAGGGGGATCTCTTACAAGGAACCTGTCGGTTGTGGCTCCCATCAGTTTAAAATATATGATGCTTGTCCGCAGTTGCATTTGGCGAGCACAATTCACTACAAGCGTGTCAATGATTCCTTCACCATGTATATCACGAGGCTGCTTCAGGAGCGGTTACATCACAGAATCTCGAGGGAAGCCCAAGAGTTGATTGAAAGGTATGGGTGCTGGTTCATACAGTTTCCAAAATTTTCTTATATTAGGCTGCAAGGTTTTTCATCATATCCATATAGGCTGCCTAAGTACCCAACAGATAGAGTTTTAATGCTAGAGATATCTAGACAATTGCTTGCCTTTGATAAGATTCAAAAGAAGAAGAAGAAAGGAGGGGTAGAATTCCCAGTTGTCATGGGCAACTCGGATGAGGTGTGTCCCTCAATACAGGCAGCTAGAGAGGCTGAAAGTGAACTTCAATTTTATCATTTCTCATATCATATTAGCCGACAGCACTACGACCCACATCATAACATCAAATGGGTACTGTCAGAGGAGTTTAAACATAAGGCCACCATTGAGGATTATTGGGCTGATGCGGCTGATGAGATTGAAGTAAGGAAAAGGATGTTTTCTCGGTTGCCGATTACTTTGATTAGGGAGTGTGAAGTGGTGCCGGTTCCAGACCAGGTGAACGAGGATATGGACGTTGTCCATCCCGATTATGCAGCAGTGAGAGACACTCCACTTCCACCTCCAGATTGGTCAGAGCCTGAGATTGCTGATTTGGACACACTTTCTATCCCGGTCCTGACATTCACTAGAGCATGGGTTGATAGGCGAGTAAACAGGTTGAAGAGTAGGTCAATTGTTTTGACTTACAACATGATGGGAGATCACAGGACACCCACCACAGGCAGAAAGAAGCAGATTACACGAGGTCCAGAGCCCTAAAAGAAAGAGCTAGTTCGACAGGAGCCTACTCACCCAGAGCCTCCACGAGGTTGCATCACCATTGGAGACACGCTCTCCAAGTATACAGGAGGTTTTGTTTGCTGATCGAGGAATACATCGAATCAGTGTGGTGGATAATATTCAAATTCCACGAGAGAGCCTATGGCGCAACGCACTGCTAGGCTGATCGCCAGATGATGAGGGGACTATTACCACCCTCGGTTTCAGCAGGAGAGTTAGAGGCGGCAATGAATGAGGATGATGATATAGTTTCAGGTGACACTCCCACTTGAGGACGATGAGCCTCGCCAGAATGATGTAGAGGTTGAGCAAGTTAGAGAGGTAGAGGCACAAGAACAGCTGTTTGATATACAGATGATGTGCCGATTGGCTTGGATAGAATGAGAAGAAGCCCCGCTGAGGAGCTGATCCGGAGTTGAGATGGAAGAATTTTGAAGGATCGTGCACCTCCGCTTAAGAAGAAAGCGAAAATTTTCAAGATCTCCATCAAGAGGATGGCTCTCGCACTCCTTCATGTAGCCGCGGTTTGCTGAGTGTGACCGAAATGAAGCAGTACCTGAGAATTATGTGGTCACGACTCTGGATTTGGGACGCCCCATTGGTGCGCAGATTGTAGAGGAGTGTGATAACTCCTACCTCGCCCTCAAAGACAGATTATTCAAGAAAGAAGGAAAATATAAAAGGATGAAAAGAGAACACAAGGCTTTAATCGGATACATTCAGCAGTTGTCTCGTTCTCGAGGGCAGGATATTCCAGTTATAGAGCCTCCAGTAGAGATACCCAGGGAGTCAATCAGTGGCTTGGTAGAATTGGGAAAGATGGCACAGGAAGCAGACAAGTGGGTCACAGGAGTTCGTGCTGAGACCGAAAAGTTTATGGAGGACCTTGCTTCTGCTTTTCAGCAGGCCTCTAGTATTTTGGCACGGATGGAGGCAGTTGATCATGCTTGGGGCGATGCTTCTATCTATCAGAGCAAGGTAATTCAACGTCTTGAGGCATTGAGGCATGTTCCGTTGCGATTGCTGATTGATGGAGGTGTCATTCAGGAGAGTGACAGGTACGACTTTTCCAGATGGTATTCTTCAGCGATCACGGGACGTGGTTTCTTCGACGCTGCACAGGCGGATTCAGCCAGGGTACATAAAGCTATGGCTAATATTATTGATGGAGTTCATAATACTTTTGAGGCCATATTCGCTAGGCGGCTGAATCCAGATGAAGTTAATGTTGATAATTTGAGGGGTAGGCTGGTGCCTTTCTTTTCAGATGTTAAGACCTTTGTACAAGATGATTTCGAGAATACTTCTACTTTCTCCGCCTTGATCCAGAGCACGCAGGATTCTTTAGTTGCTTGGAGGAAATCTTGTACGAGGCATGAGCATTCAGTCATAGTGTTAGAGTTTCAGTTAGATTGCATTCCACCCATTTCGGTTCAGGAAGTTGAGGTTGTACTTGGCAGATTTGTTGAGTTTGCAGCTAGGGAGAAGGAGAACGGGAATGCACTACTGGACGAAGACCTTCTAGAAGACTGATTGTGGGCATTTATTGCCTTTACTATTTTTGGGAGTGAGTGGGAATCTTTGATTCATTTAATGTACCACTCCCTATTCTGGCAGTTTTTAGGGTTAGGGCTGAGGTGGCGCGATTCTGGCCACTCTATTAAGTGTAACCCTCGCTGTCTTTTGGGACTTGGCTAGCTATATAAAGGGGGAGTCCCCCTCATTTGTAATTCATTAGATCAGAGTCGGAATTGAGTTAGAGCTTAGAAGCTAGAGAGTAGAGTATAGTAGAGCATTGTAGACATTTTGCATATTAGAGAAGAAAGAAAGTTTTCCCTTTGAAAGTGGAGGTTGTTGTGTAACACTTTTCATGATAATAGATCTTTTCATTGATGGTGGAATTCGTCTTGTCATGAATAGCTAGCAAGGTCTCTTCTTCCTTTCGTATCCAAGTAGCGTAATTTTCATGCAATTAGTTTACTTTGATGTGTGGTATTTTTGTTGAGGTAGCTTATTTCATTCCATACCACTAGCGGCTTGTTGATGATAAGTTCGACTTGCGTGGTCAACTGGACATTATCTTGAGTTTAACTTCGGTTGTGATTTGTATACTTATATGCGTTGTTCTGATGGTGTATGTATGTCAAATTATGATTTGAACATCTTTTGCTATCCCTTTGAAGATTGCACTGATTTCGCTGAAGTTGTCCGACGTGAGGCTAGGTGAAATTTGGTTGAAGTCTGCCAAAACTAAGTTCCACATATCCTGCATTTAGAGTAGATGTACAAGTTTCTTAGGCCCTATACTCTTTACTTTCCGCATATTTCTGATTAGCTTTAGGAAAACGTGCTACATTGCCAAATCATACACGCAAGAATCCCTTTCAAATCATATACCGACTGCTAACTGCAAGAAGTCTGAACAACTATGTAAGTCCCCTCGTAAGAACACAACAATACACATCAACCAAACTGGGTCTATTCACATTAAAGGAACCTTGGAGTTGAAAGCATGAACTCACTCGCAATCTTAGCATGCTGAATACTTTGATCAAGAGAGAATAGAGTATCCGTTGGGAAACTTTGTTCTGTGTTGGTGCGGTCACAAAAACCACGTCAACAGCTCCCCACAGGTTCCGAGTTCGATTCCAAGGCCTGGGTTTAACTGATGCATGTGGTGTGCGGGCTATTGCGTGCATCCCCAGGGGACTAGTCTTGCCTCAGCTTGCCCCATAATGGGAACACCGGGTTGAGTCGCGGGGACACCCCTGGGTGACCAAAAAAACAAAAAGGGGCCATTTAATGATATAAAGGTAAATTATAAAGTGCCTTGATATGAGTGCCCATTTAATGAGATATAATATAGTCAACAAAAGCAAATGTTAAAATATATTTTAATGATTTAAAAACACATCGGAAGTCATGCATTTTCAAGGAGGTATATAAAGCTTTCAAAAAAGCAAATGAAATTCATTCTACACTTTGTCATTTTGAAGAGCTTTTGCTTGTGAGAAGAAAACCAGGGTTTGCTGCAATTTGGTCTTTGAGAACGTTCATTCTCTCAGATTTATGCTTCCCACAGGTGTGAAATATCACCCAAAGGTTGCATCTACAAGTGGCTTTACATTAGAAGTCACATAGTGCATATTTGAAGTGATTATCTTAAGAGGTTTCATGGGTTTGAATGAAATATCAGAATAATGCAAATATATTGATTAGTATTTTAAGAGCAAAGTGAACTATAGGACAACTTCAATAAACAGGAGGTTGCCAGGCAAGGGTTTTGGCAATTTAATTGTATGCAGCTTTGCACTAGGTGTGGGGATTGGTGATAGCGATCGTTGCTAGAGTTTATTATCATTATTGCTGCAAACCTTATACTTCATTTTGGCACCCATTTTCAAAGGGTTTCAAGGCATATCTTACCTGTAAGTCCATGAATTGTAACTCCTAGATTTTCTGGGTATTGTTGTTTTAGATAATAGGGGATATTTTATGAACTGGGTTGTCAATATTTTGTGAAAATATTGAGTATCTAAGCTGATTATTCCCTATGTAATGTTCAGTTTTTGAGTTGAAATTATTATTGCAATATCTTCTATTTTGCTGCATTATATTGCTGTATCAAACATTGCAAATGTATCAAAAAATATAAAACTACAAGCAAACAAACTAGTAGAATTCTTAGTATCAAATATCTACCAGGGGTGGGATATTACATCATGCGACTTAATCTTGGCTGGGTGTCTAAAATCTTCAGTTGTTATGCAGCCTGATTTATAAGATCATATGCTCCTAAGGAGCAACTTCGATCTGCTGAAGAAGATATATTTCTCTTTCAAATATTCCATGCCTTTCTGCTCTCCATTTCTTAACATCTATATATCATTGATGTCCAATTTTGAAGTTCATGTCTCTTAGGGAAGAGACGTCAACTAGAGGGATATGTCTTTCATTCATCGCCACCTTACATCATAATCTCCCCATAAAATAAATCGCTGCAACCTTTAATTAATCCCTTAACATATGCAATTCCCTTAGTAAAGATTAATTTATTATTATAAGTTGCTATCCCATTTATTCTTCCATAATTGGGGTCACTGCCTTGTTTGACTTATACGGTTTACTTGATGTTTCTTAACAACATTTGTTTAACCTAGATTAATTCTTCCTTTGCTTCTATATTTACTAACCGCTGTTCGTTAAATGAAATCAATTAGCTACTTTCCATCTATCCTTTAATGAGCGATCAGATTGTCTATTTTCCTCTGTTGACCCACTGTTATGCCATCTATTTCAGTCGTTTGGGGGGGGCGGGGTTGTTATGACAATAATTGCTAGAATCATGAGTACTTATGAGCCTATTAGGTGGTCGAGTAATTTGCACTACTACTCAGTACTAAGTAATTGTAATAACCCTCGCAAGGTGTTAGCTCAAATTCAGATAAAATTTTGGCTTTTAGTCAAATTCTAACTATTTTTTGATTACCGAGTTTTTGATGTGGGCAAGGTTAGAGCATATGGAGACTGGAATGAGGACAATAGAATTACATGAAAGATATTGGTGGCTAGCCTTCCAATTTACAATATAAGCAAATCATAGAATTGATTGAGCCAAATTCATTGATAGTGGATGCAAATTCTGATCAAGCCAAACTGGTTGAATGCAAGTGGAATAGCGTCAACGCTAAAATGGTAGATTAATTTATTCAATTTTGATGCACGTCCAGAAGGCAAAAAATATTGAAAAACAAGAAAGGATCCAATGGATAAACTAACCAGGGTTTTACAATGATAAATGAGGATCCGACACTGACTCACCTAGGATCTTCAAAAATTTAAACTATTGGTGGTATATCGATCAGTATTGCAATATTTGGATTTAACAAGTAATTTGTAATGCAAATGATTTATTTGCAATTCCAATTGGAAAACCATCATTCTGATATAGCATGAAATTTATCTGAAAGTATTGCTTGAAATAAGGTACCTTGTTTGAGATGAACTTGTTGCTAGAGAGGAATAATACACTGCTAGAAATGTATGAAGGCCTTATTGTAGTGGCAAGGTTCCTCCTTATGATTCGTATAGTCTGAAAATGACTGCAATAAGAGCTGTGATTCAGATGTGACAAGATTGGTGCGACATACAAATTTCTGGTAAGGCCTCACGTTGCTGAGAGGTTAAATAAAATATCACAACACTGTGACTGAAGTTTGTTCAGCAAACAGCCTGATATGACCTTGTAAGAAAATGCAGATGGAAAAAAGAAGCTTTACAACCAGCATAACAGTCAAAAAATAATAATTAAATCACTGCTGCAAACCTCAACTAAATGGTACGATTCCTCTTTTCTCTGGTACGGCATCTAGAATGACCTTGAAGAGGTTGCGATCAATTTTCTTTATTGGTTGGTGATTGGTGATAACATGCAGCTGGTAAATCTGATCCTTGCGAACTCATAACTGCATAGTATGGCCTCATATAATCTGCTACTGTCACCTGCATATGGTACGATTGCACTAGGAAGATGAATGGCTCGAATAATGCGGTATTCAGTCAAAAAAATGTGCTGCAGACCTTTGGAACAGACAAACATTTTTCCGTTACATGTTTGACCAGCACAAATAACTTGTACAGCCTGGTTTTGATTGGTACGGCTTGCAGATCGATGGAATAAATAACAAAATAAAAATTAGAAATATTAGCAAACTCAAATGCCTCCCTTGAGATATTTATTTGGCATGGTACAACCTGCTATTGGCCTTCTGAGGAGTACAACCAGCAATGGGGATTCATTAGGGAATGGCCTGAATGAAGACTATTATCTCCAGCAATACAAAAACATTATCATCTTATTCATCTAATAGCAACCCAAAATTGAAAATCAAAACTTGAAGCAAAAATAGAGAGCAACATTGGAAAAATTGAACAAACATTGAAAATATCACACCACATTGATAATTGGAAATCTGAAGTCATTGCTTGATGAAGCACATTGTCAATTCCTGTGTGGAATTGCATTAAAAACTAGGAGAGATTTTGTTCCTGAAATTTAAAAAATGCAGAGGGTTTTTGTCCTAGAAGCTTAAAAAATGCAAAGATTTTTCGTCCTTGGAAGAGAAGAAGAAGAATACATGCTCATTCTTAAAAAATGAAATTGTTTCAAAAACCATAAAGACCCTTTAAAAAACAATCCTCTTATTTATAACTTTTTGAGTAAATAAAATTATACTTATTTCTTTTTTGACAAATATTCCTCAAAATTATAAAAATATATTTAAGTACGCTATTTAATCACCTTTTTGTACCATGGGACTAGTGACTCCTAAAATAATCACTTACAACACCTTTTTGAATAATTAAATATAAGTTGTCTTTTAATTTTCACTTTATGACAACTTAATTATTTAATTAATTTTCCCTTTGTATCATCCCATTAGTCTACAGGAAAAATAACATAAATTTGGCTAAGGATCATAGGTGAACTTACATTCAAGAAGGAGACATGATAGTAATGTAGAAAACCTGTGGCAAGTTATTCATGAAAAATTGTAAGAATCACAAGTAAACTCAGTAAAACTTGTGCCACTTAAGGGTTTAACCCATAGTTGAAAAACGTAGACTCAACACAGACTCGTTAGCCCAAATTTTTGACATAGACTAGGGACTTGGCAAAATCTTGACTAAACTTGGCAAAATAGAAACAAAACATAATTATACAAAAAAGACAAAAATGAATGCATTTAGGGAACACATAAGTCTAGACTCTATACTAATCATTAGTTTGTCATAGTTCAAAAATTACAAGTCATATGACTCACAAACCAATAAATTATGCTTTCATTATAAGACTTGGCAAGTCTTTTCACAGGACTTGACTGAGACTCAATGAGTACTTGACAAATATTCGATATCTGAGTCATGTCAGATTGGTGTGTTTCGTCAAATGACTAGAAGGTTGCATTGAGTGTCCCAAGTTTCAGCTGGGTTTTTAAACTATGGTTTAAAGTTTAAACCATTGGCAGTAAAAAAAGTCTATTTTTGTGACAAAAATCTAATGTGACTGGTCTGAATGCCCTTTTGAGATTTTTGAAAGTAAAACACAACTATCATATGTTTTCCTCCCTTTTCCTTGTGACCTGTGATTGGAAATGAAGGTCCAAAATGTAAATCAAAGCCCTTTCAGATAAAAAAAAAAGGCTGTGAGCAGCAAACATTCATGGCTGCATCTCCCATAATGCCCTAAACACAATTGCAAAAACTAAAATTGCTTGCCCTTATGACTCTTTTAGATGCCCACTATTTTTCTGTGCCCTTGCAACTCATGATTTTTGCATGCCCTTCCTATGACTTTCCCTCCAAGTTGCACTTTCTCGCTTGTGATTTGTTTTATGAACCCACAACAAGAATTAGTGCACTCAACTATTGCACTCATTTTTGGAGCTATGATGTGTATTGAACTCTAATTTTGATTTTCATAAGAAGGAAATCAGTAATATGTTGAATGTTGCATAAATCTAGTTATTTGCGTGTTTGGAAGAATAATTTTACAAATTTATGTATTTTAAAATGTTCAAAAAATTTGCTGAGCTATTATCGAGTTTTCCCCGAGTTTTTGCTGAGTCTTAAGTTTTTAAATGTTTTGGCTCGGCTGAGTTATTGCCGAGTCCAAGTTTTTCAACTATGGATTCAAGATTGCTTCAGGAAATACTTCTGATCCATCCCTCTATATCACTTCATTCATCATATCTCCAATAAAATATGTCCTTATCTAATGATGCTAATTCACCTTCTAGTTTGAGAATTGATATAGATATGTGACAATGTTGGTTTCCACTTTCAACCTGACTCTAGCTTTGATCTTCTTTCGCTTATTGTGTTCTTGAGAGGTCCTTACATTGCATGTGTTAGAATTGTGAAAACACCCACAAAACAAGATCAAACAACAAACAAGAACACCTTCCATGCACGAGAGTTGCAAATAATGATTTGCTATTTCCTCAACAAGAAAAAACTTATAGAATAATTAATACAAATGAAGGAGAGTGCTTATAAGGGCAAACTCTATATGATAAAGGGATTAGATCATGACAAGTGTTGTCATCCTATGTGATGAGACAAAATGATCTAATAATAGATCACTCTAATAAAAGAAAAAAACACTCCTAAGTTTAGCTTAAGTGCATAAAGCGAAGTTAGCCTAATAATCAATTAAAGATTAATTAATTATTAGCTAATGATTTCTCTAATAGCGCCTCCTCGCCTCGCCGCCCCCCCCGCAAAAGTGTAACTTAGGGAGTAGCTAAAAAACTCTAAAAGCAAATGCATAAAAAACAAAGAATGCATGAATTGATCTCAAAAAACAAGGCCTGATGAGGTATGTGATGTCCTCGTTTTTTATAAGGCCGAAATGAGATTTGATTAATTATTGAAATATTAAATTGTCTTTATTCTTTAAAAGACTTTTTGTTATTTAATTAATTTATTATGAAACATGGCTTTATTAAATATTAATGGATAAACTATGGTTTTTATAAAGTAAAGATATTCATGAAATATTTAAGTGGAACTATAGCCTTTCCAAAGTCGATACAAGATTAGTTATGGAAACTGAATGCGGTGAAGTTTTAAGGAGCCTCTGGCGACTCCTTTGGGTATCATGGAGATTAGATTATTGTATGGTTTCTGGTTTTGGAAATTGTTCTGAGAACGTAAACTCTCAGGCAATTTGGTGGCCATGAAGGACATAGCCCCTGAATGGCTAGGTAGTAACTTGAATTATTAATTCCAGCGGATGGTTTTGTATCATGTCGACACCATAGCAGGACGCACAGAGGTTATATGAATTGATTTCTGTGCAAAATTCTTATTGGCGGGACCTGTATTTGTCCACTATTATTGATAATGAAGCATTGCTCTAGACATCCGTTGAAGATACAACATTAAATTCTGGTGAATATTGTTGATGTTTGCAGCGTCGGTCTCCACTTCCAGCGATCTCCTTGATGACAAGATAATAAATTAAATAATAGCTAAGGCTATTTAATTTATATATATAGTGATTGGATAAATTCAAGAGACACGTCATTGATAATAAATGATGATTAATTATTGAAGAGGCTCGAATTATGAAGAGACAAATCTCTAAAGATAGCTGACCTTCCTTGTAATCAATATTTATTATTTGTAATTTCTTTGGTGGCCGACCTAGCTTTTATTTGTAATTATATTTTGGTGGCCGATCTTCTCCTTGAAGAGGTGCGACCTCTCTTGCACAATGTATATATAGAAGTTCATCCCTCCTCATTCAATGAAAAAAAGTCAAGTTCGATCTCCTTCATTCAAGTGCGAACTCTTCAAGAGAGAAGTGTGAATTCTTCTAAGTGTAGATTGTGAAGTTTCTAAGTGTAGATAGAAGGTCAAGTAAGAGCAGATTACTTGTTTGTTGTTACATCCTTTGCTGGTACTGAATATTGGCCTTGTGTGTGGCCTCATTGTAAAGAGACTTGTTGCCATTACTTATATCTATGTTACCGGAATCGGCCCTTTACCCTGCCGATTCTGGGTACGGATACGTTTCCAAACGGATTCATTTTGGGAACCCTGCGGATTCAAACAGGGTTCGGATTTTTGGTTAAAAAAACGTTTCCATGAATCTGATCAATTTTTCCTCGAATCACGCCCTTTTTTTCGTGACGTGGCGTTTTCAATCAGATTTTGGCGTAGTTTCCAAAAACTTTTTGCGACTTCGAATGGTTAAAGCAAAAAAAACTCTAACTTATTTGCATAATTTTTGGTTGCTCATTTTGCTTGGTGTTTTCGCCGCGGAAATTTGTTGGTCGTTTTCAACTCTATTTCATCCGCCATTGCAAGGAGACAGATTTGTGGTCACGCAAGGAGAAACCTGTCTTTTTCCTCACGTTTTCGTGGTCGCGCAAGAACAGACGCCATCGATTGTGTAGGAGATTCCGCAGACATGCCGTCAATTGTGTAGGAGATTTCGTCTTTTTCCTCACGCGTTTTCCAAGTTTTCTGTGCCGTTTTTGTCTGCCATTTCCAGGTATTTCTTAGACTTTGATTTAATTTTATAGTTTATAGTTTATAAATTTATAATAGTTATAAGTTTTTATTTTTAATTTTTATGTTGTTTTATAATTTATACTTTATATGATAATATCATAATATTAATAAATTATTAAATAATATAATATTTAATAATATTGTTTTTATAAAATATAAATTTATAATATATATTATAATATATTAATACATAGTTTTAGTTTATTTATTTAGTATTAACTATTAAGTTTTAACAAATTTTTATTGTAATAATATTTAATATTATACAATTTAATGTTTTTACATTTATAATTTTATTATATATAAAAAATTAAATTTATTTTAGTATTTTAATATAATTAAATTTTAAAATTTAAAACTTTAAAATTTACTAAATGTAAATAATAAATATAAATCTAATTATTATTTTGTTTATTTAATGTTAAAATTTATTTATGTTGCTATTTTTTATTTTAATAAATAATAATCAATTATAATTTAAAATTAAAATTATAAATATAAATTATTAAATTGTAATTATATTAATTAGTAATTACATATTATTTATTAAACGTTTATTAATTCAAATTGTTATTTTTAGTAATAAATATTGAAGTATTTTGCATAATTGTATTTACTATTTAATCATAATGCTGATATTTGCATTATATGTTTTTAACATTTATTGTTCAATATTCAATAACTATTTTTTGAATTTTTTGTAGGAAATATAATGGCAACCAGTTCTACTTCTATTGATGGACCCACCTTTAAAACCGACCCAAATTCACCTCTATGGAAATATGTACAAATTATACGACAAGTTAAAGGGGGAGGAACATTTGTTTGGATATGCAATCATTGTAAAGTTCAGTATACTAGCTCATACAGTCGTGTGAAATTCCATTTATGTGCCATTTCTCGACAAGGAATCGCAGTATGTGCAGGAGAAAATGGTAAAAGGTTACATCCTCACAAAGTAGCAACATTTATTAAAGAGCAAGAGGAAGCAGATGCAAGAGCTGGTCATGCCACAAACCATCCTTTGCTGAGAGGAGGAGGAAGTGGAAGTGGAAGGGGATAAAAGAGGCCTCCTCCTTCTCCAACATATAGTGACTTTGATGATGTTGTAGTGGAGAGCCACCCATTTTTGGGTAGAAGTGAAGATGATCTTGTTGGTGTGAAGAGAAGCAAGGGGCCATTAGAAAATGCATTTAAGCTTGAAGCTAGAGAGCTTGCAGATCAAGCCGTTGCAAGATGTCTATATGCAAATGGTTTGGCATTTAATGTTGTAAGATCACCATATTGGCAGGATATGTTGAGAAAGGCAAGTGACTATCCACAAGGGTACACAGGGCCAGGTTATGAGAAGGTGCGTACCACCTTACTAGCAATGGAGGTAAAAGGCATAAACAATGCATGGACTCCCATTAGAAATTCATGGAAAAAAACAGGGGTGTCAATTATTTTTGATGGATGGAAGGATGTCAAAAACCGGCCATTAATCAATGTGATTGCAGTGTGCCCTAAAGGGGCAATGTTTTTGAAAGCCGTGGATTGTGAAGGACAAGTGAAGGATGCACAATTTATTGCTAACATCCTTATACAGTGCATTCAAGATGTGGGTCCTGAAAATGTTATCCAAGTAGTAATAGACAATGCAAAGAATTGTAGAGTTGCAGGCATGTTGATTGAGACATGATTTGAGCACATATTTTGGACACCTTGTGCTGTTCACTCTCTCAACCTCATGCTACAAAAGCTGGGTGCAAAATTAAATTGGATCAAACAAATGTATGCTGAAGCTGAAGAGATCCAAATGTTCATCACAAACCATCAAATGTCATAGGCCATTTTTAGATCATTTTCGGCGTTGGAGTTGTTGAAGGTAATTGAAACACTTCAACTTTTAAATTTTACATTTCACTTTAGTAATTACTATTTTATTTTTTAAACTCAAGCATGTCTTATTTATATTTTAATTTTAATTTTAAATTTTTGAATAGGTTGTAGAAACTAGATTTGCATTGAACACGATTGTCTTGAGGCGACTTGTGAAGGTGCGGGGAGCACTTTCTAGCATGGTTATTAGTCAAAGTTGGTCCCTATAGAGGCAATCCAATACTGAAAGGGCAACAAATGTAAAACGGATGATCCTAGATGACACTTGGTGGGAACGAGCAAAATATATTCTTAGATTCACTGAGCCCATCATGAGTATGATCCGTTTTACTGACATGGATAAGCCATGTTTGGGAGAGGTATATGATGGCATTGATTCAATGATCGAGCAAATGAAAATCATCATCAACGAAAAAGAGCAAGATCTTGAAGAAACTTTCTTCAAAGAGGTGCAAACAATTTGTGTTGAGCGGTGGAACAAAATGACCACCCCACTACATCTTCTTGCATTTGCATTGACTCCCAAGTTTTATAGCGATGAGATTCTTGCTTTGCCATCAAGAGTGCAACCATATTCAGATCTAGAAGTTGGTGTGGGGTGTAGGAAAGCACTTAGTAGACTCTTCTCCGATCAAGAAACAGAGTATTTAGTTAGAGCTGAGTTTGCTGATTTTGTATCTGGTGAAAATCAAAGTATTGGTGCTTCAATTGATAAGTATAGGATGGATGCTCATTCTTGGTGGTATGTCAATGGCTTTACAACACCACATCTCCAAGCTCTTGCGATCAAAGTTTTATTGCAAGTAAGTTACTTAGTTTTTATTGCACTCTCTAAATTATATTGTTTACTATTTTAAAAATAATAAAATGGTTAACTTCAAATTTAAAGTTTGATTTACAACTTTATAATTATAAGTTCCTCTCACTTTGTTTCAATAGGTTGCTAGTTCCTCTTCAGCTGAGCGAAATTGGAGTACATACTCCTTTATCCACTCAGTGAAACGCAACCGATTGGCAGCAAGTAAGGCGGAAGAGCTTGTTTATGTGCATTCCAACTTGCGCCTTCTTACTCATAAAAAGAATGAGTATAAGGAAGGAGGCACGAGGTTGTGGGATGTAGATCCAGAGCGAACTGATTTGGATTTTTCAGCTGCCACACAATCTTTACTTTCTGACACTGTGGAGTCAGATATCCAGCGTGCTTCCAATGAGAGTGCTAGTGGGGCTGCATGTGGTTCTATTAATTTACCTAGATCATCTAATGTCAATGATGATGTTGCTCTTAATCTTCCTAATGACCCATATAATGTCTATCGTTAATTGTATTAACTATTACTTTGAGTTTGTTTTAAATGTTGAACCAACGAACAATGAATTCGATATAATTATATACCTATCGTAACATTCAAGTTTTGAAAATTTGATATCAAATTAATTTAGTATAATGGTATTTCAGATTTGTTATATTTATGGTAGTTCTAAGTTTTGTTTAGCATATGCATGATATGTGGTATTCTAAATTTACTTCTTGTTTTTACTTTTTTAGGCTGCAAATTGTCTATATCTATGATTTTTATATGTTTTATGTATGGACGTACCCAAACGTACCCACACCAATTTTTTTTTTTTTGGCTGTACCGTACCTATACCCGTACCCGATTCGGCAACTTAGACTTATATATATAAGAGATATATTTGTTGCTGGGTTTTTCTCCCTCAAGAGGAGGGTTTTCCCAAGGTATCTGCTATGTTATTGTGTTTGATTTTGAATTAATTTTCTGTGCATTAAATCTGATCATAAAAACTAACAAATATGCGGCTTTGCATATAGTAACTGCAGATTGGGTGTTTTAGACTTCATTGCAGGAGCATTAGGATTGCACGGGAATAATCATTGATTGCATTATGTGCGTGAATACTGTCTCCGAAGATTCTGGAAATGCACAACACTTCATTTCGATTTCAGAATGAATGATATCTATGCTCGAATCTGTTGATATGGTGTTACTATATCGGTTGAGTGTTGATTAGCGGAATATTTCTATGTTTTCTTTCTGGTGCCGTGGAGTATCATTGTGCATATCATCAGGATATAGTCTCATTGCGTCTTCTTATTATTGTTGGGAATAACACTATTGAACATTGTGATCATAACAAATTGAGGGGTCTCGCTGCATTATATTCAGCATTGAATATTGCGATCATCACAAACTCAAGGAGTCGGAAAAGGACAAGTTTGTATCGAGAGGAATTTTGAATGCAAATAATATTCGATGGCACAGGTCATATTTGCCAGATATCAGGAGGCGTGATAACTGCTAGCATTTGCATACCTGTGATGGGAATCATTTACTGTGATCGCTGGAATTACATTAACAATTGTTGCTTGGGTTTACAAACGTGATCATTGTATGTGTATGTTGATCGGAATGCAGATGGGCACTGGCTTCAAACACGTGTTCAGTGTTCATGTAAACTGATCGAGACTTTATTGGTGTTTCTGTTTGTCATGCTATACTAGCTGGAAGTTTTGGGAGCACGGGTATGTTACATGCCTTCACAGAATTATATCTGTTAATAGACTTATCTGACACTCTGCATTTTACTGTCATAACTGTGCTGTGCCTGTTATAATAATCTGTCATGAACTATTTGAATATTTATGGGTTGTTGGTTAAAGTCTATTTACTGTCATGCAATGGTAATGAATATACGAAGGCTTGGTTATTCCTAAGAATGTATTACTGGTTCGTGAATATATATAGTGCTATGTATCTAAAGACATATTTACAATGCCTTTGAAATTCTTGGTATTTGGTTTGAAGTTTGTAGTGCATAGTTGAAGTTTCAATAAGGACTAACAAACAATATATTGTTCCCAACAGCTTATAATTTGGCACCATAGCATTGTCAAATTAGAAAAATCGATAATAATCCTGATCCACCGGGTTGGGGTTATTACAGTAGTATCAGAGCCACTATCCTGCCATCTTGTGGGTATTTAAATACAGATTGCAACAATGATTAGAATTCAGAATGGAAGACTATTGCCTACCTTCCTATCCTCATCGCCAATAGAGGAAAAAGAGGTTAGTGTGGAGAAAATATTAAAAGACCTTGCTCGATCACAAGAAAAGTTAAATTGCGAGTTTGTTCAAACACAACACAAGATAAACCGTGATTTGCAGGGTTTTGCGGATTCGCCTTCAAGGGAATCTCAGCATTCTAACGTCTCATCTACACCTACAAGTGAAGAAACTCAGGTTTTGTTTGCACAAGGAGAGTATAGGGAGATTTGTAAAAATCTTCATGAGGAGTTTGAGAAACATGCTGATGTATATGAAGATAAAAGGAAAGATTCTTGTAAAGATGAACACTTATTTGAACACAACTCTGTCCAGTCATTCTTGAGTGAAGATCGTAATGCATCCACAAGCGAGATGGTTGAAGAGTGTAATGCATCCTCAAGTGAAAGGGAAAATTCCAATGTTGACAAACCTTCTACACATGAAGACAAATCAGAAGAGATAGTTCATGGCAGCCTTGAACAAAAGCCTCTTGTAGTGGAAGATTTGGAAGGTCAATTTATGGTGAAGGAAGAAAAGATTGTGAAAGTGTTATCAAGGATGGATGATGCTCATAAATATATTGAAGACCTCATTTGGTCAACACAAACTGAGGAGAGGCAAAAAGGGATGGTAATAGGTATATCTTATACACATTTGTAGTCCATCAAAGAAGCGTTGGAATTCATAAAAGATGATTACTTGCAATTACTAAGAGATAGAGACATAGCTGTTAAATTGGTGGAGGACAAAGATAGGGAGATCGTTGGTCTTTGCCTTCAATTGAGTGAGGCTCATTACACAATGCACAAAGCAAGAAATTAGTTGTGTATTGTAGCCACTTTGCAAGAGCAAGAAGTCAATGCAAGAGACATGGAATGTGAACAATTTGATGAAGATGGTTTGATGTTTCCAAGTTCATATCAGGAACAAGGAAAGAAAGTAGATTTGATGGCTACAAGTGAGGAATTTGATAGACAGGCAGATTCGGTTCATGAAGGCAAAATGATAGAATCTTGTGTAATCTTACAAGAAGAAACACATCTGGCATCTACAAAGGAATGCAAGAGTTTTATGGTGGGTGACATAGAGATTTCGATTGATAAATCATATGAAGGTATGGGTTTAATTGGTGCTCCTCTGGTTGACCACAACTGAAATATTCCGAGCCAATTTTTTTTCGTTTTTTCAATTTACAATTAACAACATTACAAAGCAGTGCACCCGTTAAGGTTAGATGAGAAAACCAAAACGTGCAAGAAAGCAACTCTAACCAGAATGGCACCGATGATGGTGAGCATTGGTTAGAGGATCTAAAATAAACTGCTTATGCTGGAAAGGGAACTCGACACCAAGTATGTGCTACCCAATCCAAAGCGGAGTGAGGGGCGACCATATGACGGAGTGAATACAAACAAATGCTGAAAGATAAATGCTGAGAAATGAAACTACTCGACACCCAGAATGTGCTTGCTACCCAGAGTAGGCAGTAGCTACCATAGGGCGGAGGTCAAATTAAAACAATAACAACTGCTGAAAGAAGAAGACTATTACAACTGATAAGCAAGAACTTTAACGACTGTCAGTACTACTGCCAGCTTACAATATTAAAACGAAATCTTGCTTATAATACAAATCAGCCTATAGAAAGAGTTGTACAATATTCATGAAAGGAATTGCTGAATGAAAGACCAATTGAAATGACAACAAAAGATCCAACCTCATTCTCTAGATACCATTGAAGTCTTCACAATGCTCTTTTAAAACTTAGCACCAGCAGTCAAGAAGAAATTGCAGATTACTTGGAACTGTTCTGTCAGATCTGCAACTTTAAACATATAACCAGCAGCATGGAATTCTTGAAAAATGCTTGGTACTCCCTCTCCTCTCAATCAATTTGCTTAGACTCACTTCCAAAACCCTTAATGAAGATAGGCGCTCAAGATGAGATCATGAAACAGACTGAAATTGCTTCTTTTAAGGAATGCACAAATTCCAATGTTTTACAAATGGTACGGCCCAGCTAGGGGCGATTTTGTCTTTTAAAATTAAAGCCTTTATCAAAAAATCTACAACCTTGGGAATAAGGGCGCCTAGGCTAGCTAAAGACAAATAGAAACTACCCACAATCAGATTCTTATCTTTTTTTGATTTATAAATAAAACAATAAATCTGCTGTGTAAACATGCAATGCTAGAACATGGGCTAAAATGCTGAAACTGCAATCTAAAGACTTAATATGCAGATTACAATGCAAAACTGATCACAAATGAAATAGCTAAGATGCACTCACAAATAGACTAATAATCATCACTAGTCGTTGTCTTACAAACGAGAAGAGATGCCCAAACTAGGAGGTCTTCATCCCTCGAAGCAATCCAGAATCAATCCGGCAGCATAACGGTGTATTTTCCAAGATGACCAAAATGATGCTCAAGACTCCTTTTTATAATCTTCGCTTGACTTCACGAAACCCTAGAATCTGATTTTAGGTCAAAATCCTCTCTCCTCAATGATGGGCGTACTTTTGCCTTCAAGCTCTTGATTTGATATTTCAATTAAATATTAAACTTTGAAATATGCGCCTATCATAATCTTGCTTTGGACTTAGGAAATAATTAAAATCGTCTCTTAATGAGGGCGCCACCCTCAAGACCCACTTTTTTAAAACAACATTAAGTCATTAAGTCTAAGCCAAGGGTCAACATTAAAATATATCATTTTAACGTGACTTTTAATTTAAATGACTTAACTCATTTCTCTGAAAATGCCCTGAAGCCCATACTGATGAAGTCAACTGATCAAACTGAAGCCGGGAGTCAACCAACCTGAGCTCATCTGGAAGGCTGCCAAAAATAGAATTTACTAAAAATAGTAAATTCCAAAAAGTACTCAGAATGCCGGGATGATCATACCATTGCGAAGCCCTCTGAAAACCCAGAAGGAATCCGCCATTAAAACTATCATCTTCGAACAATAACCTCCTCAAAATTAGGAAACCCTAATTTTAACTTCCGACTAGCCTCCGGGTTCCCAAGGAAAGGCTAACGGTCACTGAAAATGTCAGGCTTGAAAAGGGGACATTACAGCAACGCTGTCCCATCATTCAAGGTGGAAGATGTGAAGGAAGAGTTTGTAGCTTCAAGCAATAGGTAGGGTACGACAGCCCATGGAGAGATTATTGATGAACATGATTTTGATTTCCTGAGTTTGGCCGACAGTTCTTTGTCATCACATGAACCTTGCAATGAGGTCATCCACGAGAAGCTTGATGAGTATTCAGATTGCTCAGAGTTTGATTTTGTATCAGCAATTGATGAAGAACATGAGGTTGATTTGGATACATCTTCAAGTGTGATCATTGACTCTCAAATTGGCACCACTCCTACACATGTTGAAAAATCAAAAGGGGGCATACAAGGTTGGGAACAAAAGCCTATGGAGTGGGAGGACTTGCACAATCATTTGGTGATGACAGATGACAAGATAGCTCCAAGGATTGATTCTACTCATAGTCATCTGGAAGACCTCATTTGGGCAGCGCAAAAGGAGGAAAGACTAAAAGAAAATGCATCTTCTATAGCAGCTTCTACCAGGATGCAAAATGACAATGCAAGTTGCATAGAATGTGAACAAATTGATGGAAGAATTGAGGAGCTTCATGAGGAAACATTTTGCAGCTTGATGACATCATTTGATGATGAGTTAGGTGAGACACTACCACTTCTCACTTGGAAAGACCAGGAGGAAGATCAACATTTGGTGGTGTTTAGTGACTCCAAAGAAAGCATGAAGCAATCCCAAATGCTGATTTGTGACAGCAGTAGTTTACTTTCCCATCCTCATGAGTTTGTTGAAAAAGTTAGTAATATATATTCAACCATTGTTGACAACCCTCTTTTTGAGTTGAGTGTTGACTTGACTTTAGATAATCCACTCTTTGAGTTGGATGATGAGGAGGCTCTTGATCCTGATGACGCAAATTATATGGGGGTTTCAGGTGTGAGATGTGATCGTAAAGTTGAGCATACACTTAGTGGACCAGTCACTAATATCATGTCTTCATATGCACATAATGAAATTCCATAAGGCAGATTTGGTTGAGCCTTTGATTTTTCATGATGAGTTTGAGGAGATATCTTTTCTAGAGGCTCGCATGGTAGAGTTTACGTCCTTTAGACCAGCTTATGAAGGAGTATGCATAAATGGTGGCATTGCTGGATCAGATCTGTTTGAGCATGCTAACACTCTTGGAGAGGTTATTGATTTATATGGAGCTATTCTACTTCCAAGGTATGGGGCATGCATGATCATTGTTCCTCCTGTTGAATGGCATTTTCTTTCAGCAGTTGATTGGAGAAGTCAGAGGGATTTGCATCATCCTTTCCATGATGGAGGTAGACATAGTGATGAGCTTCTATCATCCCCTGACATTAGAGGTATCTGTGGCTTCTTCTGGAGTGAGGTTCTCAGTTGGATATATGATGTTTGGGTTTATAACAACAACACATGGCAGATCGGCAAAATTGATTATGTACCTAGGATAATTTGGGTTCTTGGCCTTGACATGATTGGTGCATTGTTTCTTCTAGATCTTGATGTGTTGCTTCACAGCTTTGGGCATAATGTTGTTATTATCAAAGTAGTGTGGCAGATTGGCAAAACAAGGTTTTTGAGATTGGTTTGGGATCCGGGGATTGTCATGCTTGATACAATTGTTCCTCGTGGATCTTGGTGAGTTGCTTCGTATCTTGTGGTTTAACGGCATGCATATTAGAGTGGAGCAACAAATTGATTTCTTAGGACAAGCAATCTTTGGGAAGGGAGGACTGTGATGTCCCCGTTTTTAATAAGGCTGAAAAGAGATTTGATTAATTATTGAAATTTTAAATTGTCTTTATTCTTTAAAATACTTTTTATTATTTAATTAATTTATTATAAAACATGGCTTTATTAAATATTAATGGATAAACTATGGTTTTTATAAAGTCAAGATATTCATGAAATATTTAAGGGGAACTTTAGCCTTTCCAAGTCAATACAGGATCAGTTATGGAAACTGAATGCGGTGAAGTTTAAGGAGCCTCTGGCGACTCCTTTGGGTATCATGGAGATTAGATTATTGTATGGTTTTTGGTTTTGGAAATTGTTATGAGAACGTAAACTCTCAGGCAATTTGGTGGCCATGAAGGACTTAGCCTTTGAATGGCTAGGCAATAACTTGAATTATTAATTCCAACAAATGATTTTGTATCATGTTGACACCATAGCAAGATGCACGGAGGTTATATGAATTGATTTATGTGCAAAATTTTTATTGGCGAGACCTTTATTTGTCCACTATTATTGATAACGAAGCATTGCTCTAGACATCTGTTGAAGATACGACATTATATTCTGGTGAATATGCGGCTTTGCATATAGTAACTGCAGATTGGGCGTTTCAGACTTCATTGCGGGAGCATTAGGATTGCACAGGAATAATCATTGATTGCATTTTGTACATGAATATTGTCTCTGGAGATTCTAGAAATGCACAACACTTCATTTCAATTTCAGAATGAATGATATCTATGCTCGAATCTGTTGATATGGTGTTACTATATCGGTTGAGTGTTGATTAGCGAAATATTTCTATGTTTGCTTTCTGGTGCCGTGGAGTATCATTGTGCGTATCATCAGGATATAGTCTCATCGCGTCTTCTTATTATTGTTGGGAATAACACTATTGAACATTGTGATCATAACAAACTGAGGGGTCTCGCTACATTATACTTAGCATTGAATATTGCGATCATCACAAACTCAAGGAGTTGGAAAAGGAAAAGTTTGTATCGAGAGGAATTTTGAATGCAAATAATATTCGATGGCACAAGTCATATTTGCCAGACATCAGGAGGCGTGATAATTGCTAGCATTTGCATACCTGTGACGGGAATCATTTACTGTGATCGCTGGAATTACATTAACAATTGTTGCTTGGGTTTACAAATGTGATCATTGTATGTGTATGTTGATCGGAATGCAGATGGGCACTGGCTTCAAACACGTGTTCAGTGTTCATGTAAACTGATCGAGACTTATTGGTGTTTCTGTCTGTCATGCTATACTAGTTGGAAGTTTTGGGAGCACGGGTATGTTACATGCCTTCACAGAATTATATCTGTTAATAGACTTATTTGACACCTTGCATTTTACCGTCATAATTGTGCTGTTATAATAATCTGTCATGAACTGTTTGAATATTTATGGTTTGTTGGTTAAAGTCTATTTACTGTCATGCAATGATAATGAATATACGAAGGCTTGGTTATTCTTGAGAATGTATTACTGGTTCGTGAATATATATAGTGCTATGTATCTAAAGACATTTACAATGCCTTTGAAATTCTTGGTATTTGGTTTGAAGTTTGTAGTGCACAGTTGAAGTTTCAATAAGGACTGACAAACAACATATTATTCCCAACTGCTTATAATTTGACACCATAGCATTGTCAAATTAGAAAAATCGATAATAATCCTGATCCACCGGGTCGGGGTTATTACAAGGTACCCATGTACAAACAATCTAATCTCACATAACTGGAGAAAAGGAGAAAATCTCATGAGAAAAACTCCTCTCCAAAAGAGAGAAAGGCAAATGAAGGACCAAAAAGCCTCCAAAATAGTTAAAAAAAAAGAGGAATACGAAGAACATCGCTGAAGCACGAAGAAGCTGTAGACAACTATTGAATGATGACTACTATAGTGCTGTAATGAAGAACCTCCTCTGAAACAGATGATGATCAAGATCAAGAAGACAAGCAGCTGCATGAGTGCCCATAACGACACTACTCGAACAATGATCAGATGCCAAATCAAGGCAAACATCTGATAGTCAAAGATACAAATGGCACATGAATCTGCATGAGTGAACTTAATGACACTACTCAACCATGCAAGATGCAAGTCGAAAATACAAGTACCAATAGTTTGAAGAGCATTGATCAAGTGAAAATGGAAGTTCGCCTCCACAAAATAGGAATGCAAGAGTGTCCATATGGTAAGTGCTCCATCTCACCAAAATGCATGGGTAACCAATCTGTTGCATTCGCCTAGTACATAGGAACAAATACTAATTCGTAGGTCACTCCAAAACAAAACCAAGTATTAGCACCAATAGTAGAAACCCCCCCATAATGTGGAAAAAGGGAGAGGCCAGACAGGTCCACTAAAACTTTGTGTCACCAAGAAGTGCATGGAGAGCCAAGAACATCTGAACGTGCACATGAAAGTACCGACAACTGAAAAAAGGGTGTGCAAACAAGGCACACACGCATGAGACAAGAATCATTAGGATTCAATGTTGTCGTGGAAGGGAACACTCACTTGACAAAGGTGTGATGGCAAAACAAAGGCACTATACAACCTCCCCATGGCACTTTATAACATAGTGTGAGTACAAAAGACACAACAGGATGTGTGAAATCCCCAAGAAAGGTACACTAGAGTGGCACTTTATCTCAATGCGTCTATAAAAGAGAAAGTTCTTACAAAACATGTCTACAATGCCCAAATAGGACAAAATGCTGGAAATACATGTAGAACAACCAAAAACAAGTCATCTCATGCAAACAAAAAGTTTCTAGGAGCCAAAACGTTCAAGTAATTCACCAAAAAAATCTGGGAAAAGTGCATGGATAGCTGCGAAGAGTTTTGAAAGACCTTTCCAACATCATAAGAATCTTGAAAAACGAAGAAATTGATCAAAAGTTGTGAGCTCGGGAGTGAAAACAACACATTTGACTTTGATAGGTTATAGAATGCGCCAACAGAAAAAAAAAAAAAGATGATGAGACTCACACCGTTGGAAAGTATGTAGAACCATCTTTCCAATGATATCTCGTTTGCCTAATTTTGATATCGTACGTCCAAGTTATGGCGAAATAAACAACTACTTAAGCCAAATGGGGGCTAGGAGGGGGCCCTGCTTGCATCCATACCGTTGATGTCATGTAAAAAATTTGTGGAATACTCTTCGCACTGACAATTTTTTTTTTATTGGAATATTTTGAAAAAATACTCGACAGTTGGTATAGCCAAAAAAGATTCTTGTGTCAACGTGCCGACACTAGAAAATTGAAAAGATGTTGCCGGAAAATCATTGTTGATGCAGGAAATTAGAATCGATGGTCAGCAAAATGTTTTGTTTGACAGAAAAAATGTTTTTGTTGCTGAGCAGCCACAATCGTTGTCGATTGGCTTTGAACTATCGCTAGTGAGGGTTTGAAGCCCTACAAGTAGCCCACATGGGCCCACCGTGGGGCAATGGATATGGCTGCAGTTAGGGTACCTTGTGCGTAGGGAAAAACCTTGCACGCCTAGAATGTTTTAAATGCCCCTTTTTTTATTTTTTTCAAAATAATTAAAAAAAAAACCAATTTAAAAAAAACTAGTTTTTTTAATGATTTTTTTAAAAAAAATCGCCATATGTATGGCTGTACGACCTTTGTACTAATTTTTTTTTGCATTAGAAGCTCCCAATGTTTACTATATGCAAAGCTATAGTCAAAATTTGTTTGTTTAGCCTCCTGAACGCAATGGTGAGTTTCGTTTCGCTCCAAGTCACACCATAAAAATGTTCAAGCCCAAAACCTACAAAAAAAAATTATGATTCCATATTTGATGCCCCTATAACCCTAGTTGAAGAAAACCCTCAAAATTCAAGAAGGGCTTTGCTGAATCCATGCTCTTATACCATGTTAGAATTGTGAAAACACACACAAAGCAGGATCAAACAGCAAACGAGAACACCTTCCACACACGAGAGTTGCAAATAATGATTTGCCATTTCCTCAACAAGAAAAAACTTACAGAATAATTAATACAATGTAGGAGAATACTTATAAGAGCAAATTCTAGATGATAAAGGGATTAGATCATGACAAGTGTCGTCATCCTATGTAATGAGACAAAACGATCTAATAATAGCTCACTTCAATAAAAGAAAAAACATTCCTAAGTTTAGTTTAAGTGCATTAAGTGAAATTAGCCTAATAATCAATTAAAGATTAATTAATTATCAGCTAAAAAATGATTACTCTAACAGCATGGTCATCTATCTTTATGCTTTTATTATTGTATAGGGTTACCCACATTAGGTTTACCTCTAGTTATGCTTTTATTGTTTTTCTCATTTCTTAGTTGCTTTCAAAGCCTAGGGTTGTTTTAACCCTAATACTTTTCTATTGCTATTGGATGTATGTATGATTCCCATTGAACTATTTTAGATGTTCATAGATAGTAATAGGTTAATTCTTTCTTTCTTTTTGTTTAATATACCCATTATTTTGTATAGGTTAATATTCAGAACATTAGTGATATTCTTTCTTGATATACTACTGATGCATTTTATAATTTCCATTGTAACTAAGTATCAACTCTTTGTTTATTAATGTTCCTTACACAATGCAATACTTTTTAATCCAGTGAGCATTGTGGTTGGAAATTCTGATGGATTGGTTATTGAGAGTAGCACAATGCATACTGCTGCAAATACAATCTAATTTTTGAATTTCTATTATTTATTTATTTGTTGTTCTTTCCTTTTGCTTGCAATTGGTAACTGTTGAATTGGATGTGAAATTTGAGTAATATTTATTTCTTTTTAATACAGGAGAACACTGCGATATTTACTATTGTGTTCTAGGGAGCAAATCTTTCTTGGAAAAGATGCGTGTCGTTGAACATACTATTCCATTTTTTTTGCCCATAAATGAGGCAGAAGATAAATTCCTTTCCTCAGATCCAATGGCATGTTTCTATTACATTAATCACATCCTTTATCAAAGATTTTTTAATAATATTATGAGGATAACATCCATTTTGTAGAAGGAAGAGCCTTCTCATTGCAAATGTAACAGTTATCATTGCAACTTTCTGTTTTACAGAAGTTTATTGACTACGTTGGAGAAATCCTGCAAGCATATGTAGATCGAAGAGAGCAGGTAAGTTTGGATTTGAAGTATTATGTATGACCTATGTTATTTGATAAAACAATTTATATAGGACATCTAGGCCATACACATTTTAAATATATTTGTTTATGGTGTAAATCATCCATTTTATACTTGTTATTTTCCATAGTTTTCTAGCAATAACTTTTGGAGAGCAACTTTAGTAGACGTCATATGAATTGACACCCAAGATGTCCCATTGAATTAGAAAATCTGTTTAGAAGGTCATCTGTCGTGGTTTTTTATATTACTATTCCAGTTTCGAGTTTTTCTAACTAAAGAGTGTAAGCCCTCCAAATATTGTTAATGCAACCCCGAACATTTTCAGTATTAAACTGACAGTGCGATAATCAAATTTTATTTAATTGTGAGTTACCAAAAGACTAGTCCGTTTTTTTGGGGTACTAGAAACCTACATGGGAGGATTGGATATCAGAAAAATGAAGATACATTTTGTTTTAGTCAAATTTTCATAGTTGTAATATTTGGTTAAAACCTATTTCAAAACTGTAATATGTTTATTTTGAAGCATTTATAATTCATTAAATTATGATTGAATTATAGGTTCGTCTTCTCAAGGAGTTATATGGTAACCAGATTGGAGAGCTTTATAATACCTTACCTTTCGATATGATTGCATTTGTGATGGAGGCATTTAATTTGTGAGTAGTATCTTCGATTTTATTTTTCTTGTTTTATGAGTTTGTTTAATATTATCTTTATTTGAATACTTTTGGAAAACCTTTTTGGGTGATTTTTATTGGGTAAGATGTATATTGGCTAAAGTAATTGGTTCTTTGATTTTCTATTCCAACATTAATGTTCATTGTCTTAATTTGCTAGTCAAGATTCTAATTATGGATCCCCACCCAAACTTCTACTCAAGTTCAAATTTCCCTCACATTATGCCATGCGTGCATTCAAAAATGTAAATATTTTTGTATATAGTTAAAAACTTAAAAGTTTAGTAGCTTTGGGCATTGCAGTAAGCATAGTATTCTAATCTGAATATATGCCGAATTTGATAAGCACCAAAGGAAGCATATTTAGTGCGATAACATGTGTTTTGTTAAGGTAGTTTTATTTTCAAGTTGATAGAATTACTATATCATCTAGTACAAAACTCATTTTACCTATGTGGATTGAAAATTGTCATTAGGTTGTCACATGTAATTATTATTTTGCATATTTGTGTGTTTCCAAAGGTTCAAAATAATTATGTTCTAGGAGTATAAGGTCATAATTAGTTTGAAATTCATATTATTTCAATTTTAATCTATATCTATAATCTTGATCAAATTAATGAAAAAATGTACAATTAGAAGGCTAAGCCGTTAATGCCACTAATGAACAACCTAGCTGTTAGTGCCCATATTTGCAAGCCTCAAAATTTGCAAAATCCATTAAGTCCTTGTTTGTTTTGTGTGCTTGCCCTATTTGGTCCATCAGAACTATCTGATCTGAGATAGTTTCAATGGGCTCATATGTTGAAACATTCTCTTCGTATTCCCCCTTAGATTATTCGGTCAAGTGTCAAAATCTAAATTTGTTTAAGTGTTTTCCCTTATTGTTCGAATTCAAAAGGTTAGAAGCTTGTCAGTTTGTGAACTCTTGAAAACTTCACAAGGAAACCAAGTTAAGTCATTGAGTTTTAAATGTCGCAAAGTTCATGAACTTTGCAAAAGTGTGATGTGGTTTGCCACGTCAAAAAACTGCGACAAATAGAACAAAGAAAAAGTGCAAGGTGAACAAAGAGAAGGAAAAGTGACTTGTGGATTGAGTTCTCCCCTTTGCACCTTTCCCTTTGGTTTGTGGTTCTTCTTTCCCTCTGCCCCTTGATTCTCAGTTCCTGCCAGACAGCTCACTTAGTTTCTTCCTACTGGATTTGTAGGCTTCATCTACACTTCCGGACTTGGTTCCAAGGTTCCTCCTAGACTTGAGAACTCGTTGAATGGCTTGTTTCACCTCTAGAAACCTCCACAAGACATTTCACCTTCCTCCATGGCTTACTCATCACTTCGTTGATGTAAAATTTGACCTTGGAACCACCAGTTCCTCCTTTCTAGCCTGAGATACAACTATTTGACCTTGTGGCGTGATTTCACATAGAGATCTATTAAAATATTTGAAAGGGTGGCCATGCTGCCATAAATGTGGTTGTTGGGGTTCCAACCGCCTAGTTCTCCCCATGCTTAATCTCTATTGCTTCTTTTGAAGGTGTCATGGGCTTGGATGACCCCTATACGCTACATCCATAGGTTCCATCTCCTGAAGTTCCCATGAACAATTGTATGCTAGAAATTGGAAACTATAAATACTAATTCTTTCTGCATCAAAAAGGTTGGTTGCTGAGCCAATTTTTTGGGCTAGGAAGATTTGTTGGTTATTCTAGGGCATCAAATACTACATGTTTGAGCTGCAAATGAAGGAATGCATTTGGTGAAGAGTAGGAAGGGTCTATAATTGCACATCTCCATGTACTGGTAAGTCTCCATGACAATTTGTAGTAATTTAGGGGGAATGTATTGTCGCAACTGTGCATTTTCTCCCACCAAATTTGCGGGTGTGATTGTAATAAAGGTCAGATGAAGAGTGACAACTTCTAATGCATTCTCCCCTCTTTTGCATATGGGTTATTGTAGTTCTAAGATGGATTATTAAGTATGTCCATCACATGGAATGTAATATTTGATATGCATGTAAATGAAATCTAATTTTGTTAATCCTTCACTTGATGGCATCTCTTTCCTCTTTGCTGTTCGTGAGTTTGTTGCCCAATGGAGTAGGCACTGGTCCACGTTGGTTAAGAGTCAATCACTCCATCATTTTAATCACATCCATCCTTGTTAGTAGTAGGAGTAGATTAGAGAGCGCACACTTTTCATGATTTAGTGGTGTAAACCAGGTAATTATCTCAAGAAAAACTAAATTGTTAAATTAGTAGAGAATCATGTACTGTATGTTTGCACCTTGCCATTGTGTAAGAAACATCAAATGTAATCATCGTAAAGGATTATAATACTGATGTTATCTGTAGGTGTATGTGCAAGGTGTTACAACTATATAAGAGGTTATATATAGCTAGTTTTTCTTTGACCTAGTGATAATAATTGGGGTCAAGTGTACATTGGGTGTAGCTACTGATTGTTGTTGCCATGTTACTTGTTAGTTGATGAAGAAACCTATTAAGTTTTTTGAAGGACAGAGAAACTGAAGTTGTAACGTAACAAAACAACATAGTGGATGTTGATTTCCATGTAGTTGTGAGTTGTATCAGTTGTGGAGTTTGCCCTATAAGTTTTCCGAAGGAATGAAAGACTGATTTGAAGGTGTAATATGGAATATTTGAAAACTTGGTACAAATTGCAAGAGTGAAAACCTATTATTGTGACTAAGGAAAAACAAATTTCCTCTCAATTAGATCCACGCTGATAGATTTATCTATCAAGCCTTTTGATACTTTACCTTCCTTTTCAGATCTATCTTCTATCCTTTTGATACACAACCCGTGACATTATATGAAATATTTGAAAACTTGGTATAACTTCCAAGAGTAGAAACCTGTTATTGCACTCCTCTTCAATTAGATCCACTATGATAAATTTATCTATCAAGCCTTTTGGTACTTTACCTTCCTTTTCAGATCTCTTCTATCCTTTGATACCCAACCCTTAGACTTATATGGAATATTTTATATTTGAAAACATGGTACAATTTCCAAGAGTGGAAACTTGTTATTGTGACTAAGGTAAAACAAGCTTTCAATGCAATGTGATTTCTGCTTATTTATCAGTGGTTGGCCTCTTAATACATTTTCCTTATTGGTGAGCAGCTTACTATGTTTTTTCACAAGAACATAATCAAGTGGATGTATAAACACTTGTGCATGAGTTATAAACATTTGAGTGAAGCTTGAATCTTGCACCGAGAAAATATCATATGCAAGGCTTAAAACATCCATATGAAGTTTTGAAGTCACTGTGTAATGTCCCCTTTCTCGCACTTGAGCACTGGGGTTGTCCATTATCCTATTCCAGAGTTCCCATAGGCTCGTTGGAGTTGATTAGGGGACTCATTGGCCAGCATTGGGCTCAATGTTGGTTTTCAGCAGGACTTTCTATTTATAGTAGTGGCTAGTTTGCAGTGTTTACTATTTAAAGTAAGCCATAGGGCATCTCAGTGAACTTCAGTTTTGTGCTAGTTTGTGTTTTGGTGAGTACTTACTATTTTTAGTAGTTGCTATTTATAGTAAGTCTATTTTGGTTAACTGGTCCCAGGCCCATATTGCTTCAACCATAGTTGCAATACTCGCCAAAAACTCGGCAAGTTAACAAAAACTCCCTAGTTTTTTTGGTTGGCGAGTTTTCTAGGCAATTGTAAGCCAAAAAAACTTGCCGTACTTTATGGAAAAACTCGCCGTACTTTTGGTGAGTTTTTGCAAAAAACCTGCGCAATCGGGAGAAGGCCTAGGCAACCGGCTAAAAAAGCATTTTGAGTTATTTTTTTATTCATTTGCGTGCTCTGTTTTAGAAAAAACACTAAAATGATGTGTTCCATGAAGGTTTGTGTGGCTTTGATGGTCTTAATTTGGGTTTTATTGTTAATGCAAAATGATGTACACCATGAAGGTTTGTGTGGTTTTGGAGGTCTTAATTTGTGCTTGGTCCACCAAACCCAATTAATTTGTGTGGTTTCATTCATTTGCTGCCCCTTGACCCCACTGGGGGCGCTGCCCCCAGACCCTCACAAGGGGCGCTACCCCTTGACCCCATTGGGGGAATTGCCCTCAAACTCCCATTGAATTCATTTGATTTTCTAGGTACTCTCCACTATTTACCTTCAGTTTTACAAAAACAATTTGCTATTTTCATTTTGTTTCAGACTATTAGTATCAGTGTATTGAGCATTCCACATGAGGATGCGATTTTGTATCTAATTTTCTTTCAAATCAATCAAATATAACTAGACTTAGCTTGTTTCTTCTATGTACTCATTTTATTAACTCATTGGATGCATCTTATCTTTGAATTTTGCAAAAAAGAAGCGTTTTTAATGAAGTTTAAGCAATTTTTTAAGTTGCTGAGTTTTTTGCTGAGTTTTTTCCAAGTTTTTGCCGAGTTTTTTCTATACCGTATTTTCCGGGCTTGGCGAGTTTTCAACTATGGCTTCAACAGTGTTATTCTTAAGGTGGCGTTGGAGAGTATAAGGTTGGATTATTTCATATTTTTTTTTATCAGTCAATTAAGTTATTTTAATAAAGTAACTTTCTAACTTAAGTGAAGGGGTTGGTGGTCATCTTAAAAAGCACCTTGCAGACTAATGTAATGACTTAACATTGTTTTAGAAGGCAACAAAAGCAAAATAGTTTCCTAATGAGCATTTGGATGCCCAAGGGAGGTATAAGGTGTTTTTAATTATGAAATTTTAAAAGTGTCTTGAGGAGGGTGTTGGAATTGCAGGGAAGAGTGTTTTAAACCTAAAGTTGCCCGAATTTCCCTTGTACTCTATAAAGTTTCATTTTGACTCTCATTTGCTTATCTTCAAATTGGCAACTTAACAGGATGCTGCTGGAATGACTCCAGAGTACTTGGGCTGTGTGTTGAGGACGAAAACTCTCGTCGTATTGAGCTGGTTTTGGTGGTGAAAGATCCACCCTAGCCAGATTTGAGTGGTTCCATCCAGGGATCACACTGTGCTACAACAAAGGTCTGATTTTCTGAGTTTTGGGTGATGAAAGATGGAGATTTTTGTGGCATTTTGATTTGGGTTTGTTGGTGTGAGTGTGGTTTCGAGTTTGAATCATTTTGGAAGTGATTGGTAGGCGTTTTGGATTGATTTCTGAGGTCTGATATACTTTATCAGAAGTTTTGGAAACTCAATTTATATCAGTGGTTGAAGAACAAATCTATTCATAGCTTTGTTTGTGTTTGGCTCCTCGTTTTGGGTATCGGTGCATTGGATTCCTCGTTCCTAGGTGCGATCTTTTATGTTATCATTTGGGGTATTCAGTGAAGATCTGATTTTTGGAGCAAAGTCGCCCTCTCTTGAGTCCGTACCATTTTGGGCATCATTGGACAAAGGTTGCTTTTGTATAACCTCTCTCTCTCTCAGTCCGTTTCCAGCGCTTAGTGGGCTGTTTGGGGGCGTTGGAAACCTAGGGATCTTTGGCAAGTCTTAGTTGAGGTGTTTGGGGAGCTTATATATTTATAATGCTGCTGTTGTAACTCTTTACCAGGTCTGAAACTTCTTATATCAGGTCTGATAAAGCATTGTTATTATCTGATTATAAATCTGAAAGCATTTGCTCTTGTTCCATGTTATCTATTATGTATGGCATTGTTATCTATTAGTTTCCCTCTCTATTTGCAATGTTATATATGTTGTTATGCATCTTGAAACATATTAGAAAACATACACAAAACATAACAACAACAAACAACCAGCAATAGCAAGTTTCAAAAAAAAAATCAGGGGTGTATGTTATAGTGGTATCAAAGTTGGTTTTCCTGCTAGTCTGTTGGAGTTCTAACTTTTGCCACAGTTCTTCAGTTGCATGTCAGAGGTTTAGTAGTGTTTTTGAGTTTTAGTGGTTCACATCTATTTTGCATGTTGGTGACCAGCACCTGCATGCCTATTTCCGTGCCTCTCTTTGACAGTCGTTAGAAACAAGGTTTAAAATATGACTACAGAGAAGTCTATATTTGAGTTGATGCAGGGACTGTCCATGCTAATGAAAGACCCTAACATTAAAAAGACATATTCAAGGATTGTTGCAAAACTTAAACTTTTGGATGGAGAAAATGCCTTGACATATGAGGAATGTGTGACAAAACACCAGAACAACCTCTTGGACGTGCATGTAACTGGTGATGATGAAGATTTGTTTGAAAAAAAAGACACAACAACAGCCTTGAATCCAAATTTGGATTCATCCAGTGATGATTCAAAGACCAACGACTTCCTAGATGGCTCTAGTAGAGCTGATGTTTATGATAGAGTTCAATAATGTACCTTCAAAAAAAGAGCATGTTGAGGGTAATTATGATGATGTCTTCAAATCAGATGATGATGATGGCCCTACATTTAATTTCAATGATGATGAAACAGGTGATGTTTGTTTTGAACCTCAATCCAAACCTGTGGAAGGGCATGACTATGATGAGGCCAGTACTTGGGAGTTGGAGAGTGCTTTTTTTAGAGAGACAACCACTCTTGAGGAGCACAATGAACATTTTTTTTGAACAAAGCAATCAGCCCTTTAGCACATGGGATTCGGGTGTGTTGGCATCTAAGTATAATGAGGAACCTACATGGGATGAATTTCCTTTTGACCTTGAGGATGTTCAAATCTCTGAGCACAATGTAAGCCATGGGGATGCTATTGAAGAAGATAATTTTGGAAAGCTTGATGATGATCTTGAACACAAATCTGATTCATTAATGCATGGAGTTGATTATAAGAAAAGGCATAGTGAACTTGTTGAGTTTGATCCTCATCCTAATGTTGAGCATTTTCATCAAGTTGGTGAAGGAGAGTCACCTATTGAAGCTATAGATGAAGAGCACATGAAGATGGAAGAAAATACCGCCATGGAGATTGTCAAACAAGCCATGTTAGATCAGCTACAAGAAGGTAGGAGTTTGTTTGATATTCCTCTAATTGAGTTTGGCATTGCTTTATCACCCTTACCTCATCTTGGAAAAGAATCAAATAGTGGTTTGGGTGTCTTTGAGATGGATGTTGTTCATACATATGATGGCAATTCAGAAATATCAGTATGTGGTGAACAAAGAGGTTTGGATAAGACTGACTTGACATTGCAAGATATGGAGGATCACTTGGTGGTTAAGGAGGTCATAGCTGTTCATACACTTTCTATATCAGCCATCGAGGAAGATCATGATTACCTTGATGGTGACCCTTAGATAGAGGAAGCTAATTTGGAGGTGCATGATTATGAAGACAAATCAGAAAATTCAGTGTATGAAGATGATCTTAATCATAGGCCCAATGACTCATTATTTGGAGAGCCAATTGAAGGTCAATGAAGATATGATTGTTGCAGCCTTAACTCATTTTGATAACACTCATAGGATAATTGAAGATCATTTTTGGAAGGTGCCACTTGAGAGGAGACAAAAAGGCATTGAAGGAGAACTTTCTCTTGCAGATTTGCAGGTGCTCAAAGAAGCTTTGATAGCAATGAAATCAAACTATTTACACCTACTTTCAGATATAGATCATCTCTTCAAGCTTGTTGAAATATATTTTGATGCATTGAGAGGAAAGGAAGAAGAAGATAAGCTTATCTTCGAGCTTAAGCGTACTAGGGATTCCTTGAAGAGTACTCAATTGGCCCTTCAAGAATCAAAAGATCAGGTTGACGAACTTTGTTTAGAGTTGAGTTTGATCCATTGTCCATCAGCTGAATCAGAAATTCAGTCATCTATGGCAGCCACATCCAAAGAACAACAATCCAACACAAAGATTATGGAGGTTAGACAAATGGGCAAAGATTTGGATGAACTTCATGAGGATGAGGCTTTGCATGAAGATTCAAGTACTCATCATTTCAAGTTGATTCAATGTTTTGATAGGGATCGAGCAGCACATCAAGAATGTGAAGTCTTGAGATTAGAGGAGAAATGCCCATGTGAAGGTATAACTTGCAGCCATGGGATAACAAGTAATACACTTGGTATACAACTTGACACACTTCTTGGACTAGCACTTGATGATGAGCATCCAACAATGAAGGGGAAGGAGTGCATGAGGCCGTAGAAGGCACTACAAAAGGGTTTGAGGCAAATTCTGATTTTCTGATTTGGAACAGCAGTCCTTTACCTCTACATAATCTTGAGGTGGCAGCCATATCACATGAGGATGATAGTGGTAAGAGACCCTACCTTGTTGACACTCAAGAGTTGGTGGTTAAGCATGAGGTAATAGTTGTGGATCCAAGCCACACAGTCTGATTTTGTGCATCATGGCATAGAGAATGTAAAGAGGACTTAAAGCATGTGTGATGAGTGGCTAAGGAGAGCTAGAGAAGCCAAATTGCTGGCTGCCCAAGCAAAACAACACCTACAAAAGGTCGAGGAGCAATACAGTCATATAGATCATGGGAGGCAGCAGAGAGAGACATTTCTTCAACCCCTATTTCTTCCAAGGGAAGAAGCTATGGAGGTTGAGTGTGTGCGGGATGAACCTCTTATCGTTGTAGAACACAAGGAGCAATCAACTTTGCATGGGTTTGGTGAGAGGTATGATTTAAAAAATTCATTTTGTTCAAATAATCTTCCTCCTAAGGAACATGAGTCACACCATTTGGAGAGCCCATTGAAGGTTCAAGTCATGATTAAGGCGGAGGTAGTTATGCATACACATTGTGGATCAGCACATAATGATATATATGCATGTGTAGAAGGAAACAATTGTGATTCAGATTTGGTAGGGAGTCTAACCATCGTTGGAGAGCTTGCTGAGTCTACTTGTGTTTTGACACCACATCGTCATGATGATGATTCTTTGAAGGAGCATAAGGCTATCCGAATTTTAGGACTTGAGGGATGTGAAGTTGATGTCATGAAGGTATTTGATTTTGAGTGGCATGTGCTTGTAGATGTTGGGTTTCAATTGGACTATAGTCCAAGGTATAGAGATGAGCATGAGAGCAGGAAATTTCCAGCCCTAATCCATTGGTTTCTAGCCCTAATCCATTGGTTTCTAATCCATTGGTTTCTAGCTCACACATTGTTGGTTGATGGCTGTTCTATTTTGTTGATCATGGAGTTTCCAGATTATACATTGATGTTTGTAGTTGTTTGGGCAGATTGGAGTGTTTGGGTCTACTACTACAATGTGGGAACTTGCAGGTTGATGAGGTCCTTACATCCTATGACAACAGAGGTACTCTTGACACCATCATAGGTATTGGTGTGGTTGGTACATCTCTTCAGAGGGATTTGGGTGAGTTGCTTCACAACCCTTGGTTGAGTGATGTTTATATCATAGTGGAGTAGTGGAAGGTTTGGTACAGGTGGTTGTGTTTTAGACATTAAATCAAATATCACTTGTTGCTATACAATAAGATTGCAAGGAGTAGTAGAATTTTAGAATTTGGGGAATGGAGCCAAATTGAATTGAGTTCGAGTGTGTGGCTAGTTTTTTCTAATTGTTGACCACCAGAGCTTACCTTGCATATCATTTTTCATTTTCTCTATGGGAGATACAACCACAAGTTGAGGAGCACGGTGATCACGAAGCATTTGATATGATGGAGAGATTTTCCTATAGAGGATGCTACCTGGGAGTTTGCAACTATAGTTATGACTTTGCATAACACCTTGAAGAGGTATATTGAGGACTATGGTTTTGGGTTGAGCAGATATTTCTTCCAGCTTCCCAGGACCATGTTAGATATTGGGATTGTAGTTATGGACCTTACAGGGATGTTTCATGGTTTAGGTTTTAGCCCTTACAGGTGTCTTAGCTTGGGATTTGATGATGATTACCTTCCTAGTTTCCAGGAGAGGAGAGTGTTGTTGTGGCACGATGTTAACATAGTTTTTATCAGAGTGGCTCAATGTCAGCATGGTAGTTCTGTTTTGAGATTGACTTGGGACCTTGGAATCTTACTTGGTTTTAATGTGGATCAGTTTGTTTTTCCTGGAGTTGTGATGTTATTGCTTGAGGACAATCAATCTTGGGGAGGGAGGACTGTAATGTCCCCTTTCTTGTAGAGCAGTGGGGTTGTCCATTAGCCTATTCCAGAGTTCCCGTAGGCTAGTTGGAGTTGATTAGGGGACTCAGTGGCCAACATTGGGCTCAATGTTGGTTTTCGGCAAGACTTTCTATTTATAGTAGTGGCAAGTTTGCAATGCTTACTATCTATAGTAAGCCATAGGGCATCTTAGTGAACTTCAGTTTTGTGCCAGTTTGAGTTTTGGTGAGTACTTACTATTTTTAGCGATTGCTATTTATAGTAAATCTATTTCGGGTAATTGGTCCCATGTCCATATTGCTTCAGCAGTGTTATTCCTAAGGTGGCGTTGGAGAGTCTAAGGTTGGATTATTTAATATTTGCTTTTTATGAGTCACTTAAGTTATTTTAAAAGTAACTTTATAACTTAAGTGAAGGGGTTGGTGGTCATCGTAAAAAGCACCTTAGAGCCTAATGTAATGACTTAACATTGTTTTAGAAGGCAACAAAAGAAAAATAATTTCCTTATGAGCATTTGGACGCCCAAGGGAGGTATAAGGTGTTTTTAATTATTAAATTTTAAAAGGGCCTTGAGGAGGGTGTTGGAATTGGAGGGAAAAGTGTTTTAAACCTAAAGTTGCCCTAATTTCTCTCTTACTCTCTATAAAGTTTCATTTTGACTCTCATTTGCTCATCTTTGAATTGGCAACTTAACATGATGCTGCTAGAATGACTTCAGAGTACTTGGGCTGCGTGTTGAGGACGAAAACCCTTGCCGTATTGAGCTGGTTTTGGTGGTGAAAGATTCACCCTAGCCAAATTTGAGTGGTTCCATCTAGGGATTGCGTTGTGCTACAACAGAGGTCTGATTTTCTGAGTTTTGGGTGATGAAATATGAAGATTTTTGTGGTATTTTGATTTGGGTTTGTTGGTGTGAGTGTGGTTTTGAGTTTGAATCATTTTGGAAGTGATTGGTAGGCGTTTTGGAGTGATTTTTGAGGTCAGATATACTTTATCAGAAGTTTTGGAAACTCAGTTTTTACAAGTGGCTGAAGGACAAATCTATTCATAACTCTGTTTGTGTTTGGCTCCTCGTTTTGGTTATTGGTGCATTGGATTCCTCATTCCTGGGCACCATCTTTCATGCTATCATTTGGGGTATTCAGTGAAGATCTGATTTTTGGAGCAAAGTCATCCTCTCTTTGGGCTGTACCATTTTGGGCATCACTGGGTAGAGGTTGCTGTTGTATAACCTCTCTCTCTCTCTCTCTCAGTCCGTTTCCAGTGCTTTGTGGGCTGTTTGGAGGCATTGGAAACCTAGGGATCTTTGGCAAGTCTTCGTTGAGGTGTTTGGGGAGCTTATATATCTATATTGCTGCTGTTGTAACTCTTTACCAGGTCTGAAACTTCTTATATCAGGTCTGATAAAGCATTTTTATTATCTGATTATAAATCTGAAAGCATTTGCTCTTGTTCCATGTTGTTATCTATTATGTATGGCATTGTTATCTATTAGTTTCCCTCTCTATTTGCAATGTTCTATTTGTTGTTATGCATCTTGAAACATATTGAAAAACATACTCAAAACATAACAGTAAGAAACAATCAGCAACAGTGAGTTTCAAAAAAAAATCAGGGGTGTATGTTACACTATGTCATCAAATACTCCTATGTGGGTAGAAACCTCGTTCGATTACTTCAACAACTACCATAACACATGCATGAATAGAAAACTTGTGCACAAATTACATAACAAACAAACAAGCTATGCAAGTAGGCACACTGTTTAAAACAAATGGTTTTGGTGATGCAAGATTATACAATCCTTGTGATGCTTCTGGATCAAGCATTCTCCCGGTGCCCAATAATGGCCATAGCGGTTAACTCCAAAGGCACTTTCTCAGCTTGTACTTAAAATTGCATCATAGTTTCTGCAAGCAAAGAGATATTGTTATTAATATAGAAAATCCTTTATGCAAAATTGGAGTTAAATATTACTGCATTTCTATTTTCTTAGAGCTGAAAGAGAATTCAATGCAAGAAATATGCCAAATGTGTGTGAATCTGTAGGAAGCAAAGCAGATTCTCTAAGTAAAACAATTTGTTGCTTGAACTTTGAACAGTTCTGGTTGGAAGTTAGCTGGATGCTTATAACAATTTGAAGTTTGAACTTGTGAGGATTGAATACAATCAATTCATTATTGTAATTGAGTGCTTTGCTGAAGAAACAACAATTAAACAGAGTTGGAACATTTACCTTGTGCTGGAAATGTTGACAAGTAGAAATGATCTAATTGTAAGGAAATGCGCAAAAAATCAGACCACAACAAGAATGATGGTGGATATACAGTTCAGAACCACTATGGGAAAAAACACCAGTAAAGGAGTTGTGCCTTCTTTCCAATGGCTAGACTCTACAAGGTTACAAGACAATCTCTACTTTGGAGCCTCAAAGATCATTGTGGAACATAAACAACACCTTTACAGTGACCACCTTGATTGTTCTGCACTAGAACACTTCTCCAAACTGCACTATAACATTCCGACGCTTTGTTGTAATGGCTGCTTAAATTCCAAATGGCAAGAAACAGCCTCTGTAAGCATATTTCTTTTTACAATTGGTTACTAAACAATCCGGAAGTCCTCCAATTGACTTTTCATCTCAAGAGTCAGACATTGGACAGCCCCACCTTACATTCTGAGCAGGTGGTCTTACATGATATGTTGCACTGGGCACATTCAACGGCTGGTGAATGTGCTTGTTTTGCAGTGTGCGAGTTTGGCAGATTTGCCATCCTCCAAATCTCCTTTTTTTAAATTTTTCTTGAGAAGCAAGTGGTGCTGGCTTGGCCTTAGATTCTTTAGGTATTGTTTCCATTGAAATGTAGTGTTTCCATTGAAATGTACAACCAGCTGCTTTTGAATGTTCATGATTTTTTGTGGTTTCAAGGTGGCCGATTCAACAGAATTTGCTTGACAAGGTTGAGGCTATCAGTAGATCCTTAAGTTTCCAGATCATCCTCAGAACATTCTACTTCATAAACTTCTGTCTTTGTTAGACCATCTTATTCCCCTTCTTTGTCTTCTTGTTAGTCTTAGACTCTTGGATTGGTGTCCATTGTTCGAGGTTTGAGTTTGTTTATGGTCTTCAAGATGTTAACTGTACTTTAACTGATCCATTTTAGATTACATCTTCCTCGAATGGAGGATTTTGGTCCCCAAATACTTGAGGGTTCAAAGGATGAGGGTACAACCTCCTTGCCTTATTTTTTAATTGCCATCTTGCCTTGCCCGGAGGCTGCCCTATCAAGGCAATCTGCCAATGCTGCTCTTTGCTTGTTCTTGTTCTTACATTCTTTTGCTAAACCTTATCTTCTGCCATTTTGTCTTGAGTGTTGGCTGCAAGGTCTTCAATGGAAGGCAATAATATACCTTCTCCTCATCTGGAAAGGTAGGCCTAAAGAGTGATAAGGTCTCAATGTTAACAACAGAATATATCCTCATTATTTGGGTAGGTCTAACTTGAAAACATTAGTGCTTCTGTAATTTATAAGCACAAAAGACCCATACTTTAGTGGCTGTGTATTTTTAGCCTGGCCTTCAAGTCATATCTTTGCCTAAGCAAAGACATTACTTGCCCTAAAGTTTGAAGTTATTCTCAACTTTGTTGATCATGATGTGCATTTGAATTTCTCTTGCACTGAAGATGTATTTGCTTTGCTCTGATGGTGAAATTTTATGACCTTTCTATTTTAATTAGTGTCTTCCTTAATTCCCTTTGGATTTCCAAGGAACAACAGCAAATGGGTTAGGAGGCAAATAACCAAAACATGCTTCAAAAGAAGACTACATGGTAGGTGCATGAATGACCATATTTTTATGAGTGTTGAATATATGTCTGATTCTCATCCCGAATTTTTGGGTGTCAAATATTGTATATCCTTAAGAACTGCATGATTGCTGTATTGTTATTTCAGTTTGGCTATCCATTTGTTGATGCTAAGTAGTAAACCTCTTAAATATGGTGCATATTCTTCCCTTGAAGTGTATTAAAATCTGAAATTATAGAGTTAGGTAAGCTGACGTGAATCCAAACATTAGTGAAAAATAATCAAAAGCTTTAGGGGTGTTCAATTTCATCTTAGAAGAAATGAGTGCGTACATCACTATAAAATGTTCTACAACAACAAAAAGATAATTATGCCCTTTTCTTAACATGGACAAACACCCTACAAGAACAGATAGTCTAAAGGCTATATGATTTAATGAAAATAATAAATCGCAAGATGGATATTTCTAATATCTACACAATTGAATAAAATGAAGGTATAATCAGACAATGCTTCTTTGTAAGTGGTTTTGAATTGGTACTTTTCTAACTTGTTTTTCTTAACTCTTTTGGAACAGTAAAGTGCTTGTTGAACTTAGTTATGATGATACTCATTCAGAGTTGCCAACTAAAAGCAAAGTACAGGCTTGGCCTCTGTCTTTGAAAGCAACGGAAACATGTACTGGGAGACAAGGAAGTGGATCAGCAGTGGCTGGGATAACTTCATCTCCCCTTCCATATGCTGAGGATGCTTTAAGGACAATAAGTTTACCTCGGGGTAAGTACTAGAACCTCTAGCATTTTATTCCAGGATTTAGATTGGTTTTTTCTCCCCTTCCCCTAATGAAACTTTTTTTCCTTTATTTTCTCAGCATTCGCTGAGATTGTTCTGAACTTGCAAGGCACCCTCAGACACATTTTTCCATCATTTGGAACACTTACGGTTCATTCATCTGGAGCAGACTAACCACCTTTTTCTTGACAAGGCAACAATGTATCTCAACAAAAAGAAACTATTTAGGTAATTCCTATTGTGAAAAAAACATGCTCTGAATAAATTATGTTTACTGTTCTTGTCATTTTTATGTGCAGAAGCGTTTACTTATAATCTGATTCCTCTTAAGATCCCTGGATCACTGCTTGTGAATATGATGTAAAATTTGGACTAATACATTTGGAGAGAGTGTGAAATGGGGATTTATTTCTGTAATGTAAAATATGTGACCGGCAAGAATAATAGTGGTGAATTTGCTTTTATTTGTAACTTACCTATATCGCATTTCTACAGTAGTTACAGATATTGATATCATATACTCGCTACAATATTAGATCATTTTTTGAACTCACTTAGATTGTTAATTTTAAAATCTACGCTAACATCTTATATGAAATCTATTGATAACTTGCAGATTTTAGTTTTATAGAACTCATTGAGGATGTGCATTTGAGTTTTCATTTTCATAAAATTGAAATGAGGAACCTATAATTTTTTTATATATCAATTATTTGATGCAGTTTTTCCTTGCTGCTAGATAAGACATTTTACAAGATTACGAGATTGATGAACCCACTGTTGTAAGTAAACAAATTTACCCAATACTGCAAGTAAACCTCCAAATCATAGGAGGGCATCGGAATACAGACAGAAAGCATTTAAGTCAGCATACGAAGTCAACCCCCAAAAGTCATTTACCAAGATATTTTTTTCTATAATACAGCAAAAAACATTGTATTAAATATGAAGGAGGATGTGGATTTATTTGTGTAATATAAATAACACGACCAGCAAGAATAATAGTTTTGAATGTGCTTTTATTTTAACTCATCTAGGTTGCATTTCTACAATAGTTACAGACATTGATATCGTATACTCTCTATATATCAAATCATATTTTAGAACTCATTGAGGATGTGCATTTGAGTTTTCATTTTCATAAAATTGAAATGAAGAACCTATAATTTTTTTATATATCAATTATTTGATGCATTTTTTCCTTGCTGCTAGATAAGACATTTTACAAGATTACGAGATTGATGAACCCACTGTTGTAAGTAAACAAATTTACCCAATACTGCAAGTAAACCTCCAAATCAGGGCATCAGAATACAGACAGAAAGCATTTAAGTCAGCATACGGAAGTCAACCCCCAAAAGTCATTTACCAAGATATTTTTTCTATAATACAGCAAAAAACATTGTATTAAATATGAAGTAGGATGAGGATTTATTTGTGTAATATAAATAACACGACCAGCAAGAATAATAGTTTTGAATGTGCTTTTATTTTAACTCATCTAGGTTGCATTTCTACAATAGTTACAGACATTGATATCGTATACTCTCTATATATCAAATCATATTTGGAGCTCACTTAAATGGTTAATTTTAAAATCTACACTAACATGTTATATGAAATCTAGTGATAACTCGCAGAATTAAGTTTTATAGAACTCATTGAGGATGTGCATCTGAGTTTCATTATCACAAAATTGAAATGGTAAACCTTCAAATTTTTTACATATCAATTATTTGATGCATTTTCCCTTGCTGCTAGAGAAGACATTTTACAAGATTACGAGTTTGATGAAACCAATGTTGTAAAAAGACAAATTTACCCAATACTGCAAGTAAACCTCCAAATTATAGGAGGGCATCAGAATGTAGACAGAAAGCATTTGAGTCAGCATACAAAGTTACACCCTCAAAAATCATTTACCAATTTGTATAATAAAGCAAAAGACATTGTATTAAAGTTGAAGGAGGATGATAGAAACAGCCAATTTATTATTAGAGGAAAAATAAAAGTTGGTGAGCATCAGGTTATGACACCATCATTCCTTTACGATTAGGGAGCAGAACTCCTCCTTACCCACACTGACATAAAACCATAATTTCTGCTACTTAACCTAAAATTGGTACATCTGTTAAGTATAATTGCCAAGGAATAAATATAATTGAGAAATCTTTCATTACGCATGGCTCTTAGCTTAATAGAGTGTGTCTGAGACATGAGGTACAAGAATTAAAACAGCACCGACACTTTTCAATGCCAATGTATATCTGAAGGCAAATTCTGTCATAACAGGCTTGGTCACAAAATGAAACTGGGTTAATGTTGATTGGGAAACATTTTTATCATAGAATAAATTTTCCCTGTGGACCTTTTACTTCATTTGTGCGTTATAATTTATCAAGATGTTTTTCATTATAAAATTAAGAATATTGTATATTAAAGTTGGAGGATGATTACACAAATAGGCAAACTTATGGGAGGCAAATTCATAAGTGGGTGCTCAAAACCCCTCCATACTGGTATATGCAAAGAAAATAGTATTGAAAATGAAGACATTAAATCTGTAACTTAGACCTAGAACTTATGCAGTTGTTAAGTAGAACTTCTGAGGAATATACATTTTGAAGGAATATTTCAAAATACATGGATGCTAACATAGCAGAGTGTTATGCAGTTGTTAAGTAGAACCTCTGAGGAATATACCTTTTGAAGGAATATTTCAAAATACATGGATGCTAACATAGCAGTGTTTCTGAGATATGAGAAATGAGTTCTAAAGCACTTTGGTGCTTTTTCTATACTCTTGCATGTCTGATAGTCAAATTCCATCATAACAGTCCTTATCACAATATGAAATTGGTTGAATTTTGGATAGTGAACTTTATCATAGAATAAATTTGTACCATGCACTAAAAAACTTCAATTGAGGACTTCTGTTGTAATGTATTTTTATTATTTAATGTAATTTACATTGGATAGCCATTAATCTTGACAACAACTGTTAATTACACCTATGGACTACTCATCTTGTGCTAAGCAATATCATCGGTGCATTCTGGGAAGAACATTGACATTAACAGCAAGAAATGGTATGAGAAATACCTCCCTGGAGACTTGCAACCTGACTGCTGGTACTCGTATCCCATATCAAGCCCCCATTGGAATACACGACTCACCAAAAGACTCGCCAAGCCCAAAATTTTTGAGTTTTTAAAAACTCGGCAAAAACTTGGAAACTTCAAAAAAATTGCTAAAATCACATTAGAAACACATTTTTTTGTTGTTGCAAATTTCATTGACAAGACGAATCGAATGAGTCCATAAATGATTACAAAAGTGTTCTTTATTAAATTTGATTAACATTAATAGAGGATTGATTACAAAATTGCATTCTCATGCGGAATCCTAATGGCTGAAAGCTTGATAGTCTGATACAAATCACAATAGATAGCTGAAAATGAGGATAGTAAAACTAGAAGTAAATACTAAATACAACATTTTACACCTTCCTTTTCCCTAATTTAATCAAAGCTAGGGAAGAGGTAGATGCTCTAGTCCTGCGAGTACGCGGTGTTGGAGGCTCATCGGTTGGCATGGAAGGTTGTGGGTGAGGCTGGACCACCATCCTGAAAATATTTGACTCTACCTTTGGTAATGACTCCTCAACCTTAGGAATTTCCTCCAACCCTACATCTTCTGTTGCACCCACATCCTCCATTGCCTGTCTCTCGAAATCAAGAATCTTGTCTGCAGTAAACAATGTAGGTTGCTCATCTCACCCTGTCCAATCACTGTATGGATCTATCTCATCCAAATCAATAGGTCCAGTGATTTGTCCTCTATTCTTTTTTGTGCGCAACCAAAGGTTGTATTGCACAAACACAAGGTCATTGAGGTGTTTTGAGTTAATTTTTTTCCCCCCCTTCATGTTAATGGCCTCAAACAAGCTCCAATTCCGCTCACAACTGGATGCACTACAAGGGTGACATAGTATGCGGAGGGCAATTTTTTGTAGGTGTTTGGTATTTCCACCCCAAATTTTCCACCAAATCTCTGCAAAATAAAATAAAATTGAAGGGTTAGAAAACAAAGTCAAACTCAAAACACATTTTATCAAATTATAAGATGCATGTGAAATAAACTTTAAAAGACTCACAATTTTATACTTGGTGGTAGAGTGGTTATTCCTCAAATAGCCAGCTCTGAAGAAAAGAGTTTACCCATTCCTTCCCTATAAAAATCCAACTCTTGGACAATGAGGTCTCTCACCTCAACACTAGGTTCCATCCTTTGAATGCATGTCGTGAGCCCCTCCATAACCTCTCCATTAAGATTGGAGAAGCTGTCTGAGACGAAAAAAATGGGGTTGAGGAAGTACCCTGCTGCATGATGGGTTGGTGGAGTTGATTGTTCCACTTCATATCAACAATCTCCCATATGGGATCAAATTTGAGGCTGTCCCCCATGTAAAAACTTTTTATAGCCTTTTTGGCCCTATCCATGGCCTCATAAATGTATCCCATTGGGTTTTGATCCCCATCTACCAAGCGGAGGACTCTAACCAAGGGCTTTGATACCTACATTACAAATACAAAAAGATTAAAGTTACAAATTTATAATGAAATACCTAAATTAAAAAAAATAATATTGAATATTCAACTTGAGATTTGAGTTTAAAAATTAAAAACCAAGTTTTGAAGTTACCTTCACGATTTCTATAGCTCTTTCTGCAAATAGGTTGTCAAAGACTATTCTTGAAACTCTATATCTTTCGGGCTTCTTTGAATATGTGGAGTCCACCCATGCTTGACTCACATTTGTTTTAAAGCAGTTAGAACCCAAAATGCTTTGCAACGTTAGGAAAATTGTGCAAACATTGTGGCACCTGATCTCACCAACTCCTTCCCTTGCGTATGATCTCTCATCAAGCTAAGAACCCAAGGGTGATTGTAGATAAATTTTGTGATGCTCCTTGCATCATCTACAATTGGTGCCACCCAAACAAGTTTTCCTAAATCCTCCAAAAGAAGGTCAAGGCAATGCGTCGCACATGGTGACCAAAAAAAAGTAGGATGTCTATCCTCAAGCAATCACCTCACTGCCACATATACTACTGCATTATCCATGATGACTTGCACCACATTATCTATCCCCACCTCCATGACAACTTCCTCCAACGATGTACATAATGTTGCATTTTTTTATTTTGTCAGAGGCATCCACCGATTTCAAAAACACAACTTCACCTTTTGAAGAAACCAAAAAATTAAGGATGGTGCAGTTTCTCCCATCCATCCACCCATCAGAAAAAATGGTGCAACCATGTTTCTTCCATTCTTTCTTTTGCTCTTCCACTACTTGCACAACCCTTTCGGTAGCATTTGTGAGCAACCTACAAGTACAAAGTAAAATAAGTACACAATTTTAATTTTTAAACAAAAAAAAGCTTAAATTCAATATAAACTAATTTAAATTAAAGAACATAAACTTAGCATAAAATTTAAATTGACTTACCTCCCACTCAAGTCTTTGCAAGAAGGTGGCTTGTAGCCTTTTTCTGCAACTGTCAATGTGGTAACCAAATTGTGCCAATAGGGACTACTCGCCACATTGAATGGAAAGTATTGAAATATCTAAAGTACGCACATGCCATGTTGGCATGTTGATGTACCTCCTTATTCCACCTTGTAGCCTCCAATGATGTCTGTGCTCTTGGTGTGTTTCTTGGCACAAAAAAACTGTGGTCTGCGTGAAGATGTAGGTAGTGGTGGCACTCTACTCAAAGTAGAGGAAGTGGGGGGTCTAGAGGTCGGTGTGCCACGGGTACGAATACGTGGACCACAAAGAGAGCCCACAATCTTAGTTTCTGCCTCCTCATTTGATTCAGACCATCTCTTTTTGCTCAAGATCATGTCCACTAGCTATACTTGCTACTATGGCTGCCTTTGTCCTCTCCCTTTGCAATTTTTTTCTTTGGTAGTTGCAAGGAGGGCATTCATCTCTCTTTTTATCTCCTTTGTGGCCTTAGGACAAGCCTTGACATCATGATGAGAAATGCTCGCAAGATAGTATTTGAGGCGATTTATACCTCCAAAATGTATCTTCTTACATTCAGTGCAAACAACTGATCCAAGTGACGGTCCTCTCACAATATACTTCCATGTAGGGTCTTTAGCTCCTGGAGGACGAGTGCTTGGAACCCATGATGGCAAGGGCATCGATGGGGCGGAGCCTGAGGAAAAACTTGAAGCATAAGCCATTATACTAGTGCGTATTTAACCTACACATATGAAAAAAATGTACAACATATTAGATTTTTAATACAAAAAATTAAAAAAAAACCTACATTATACACATAAAATGATAAATCATTAAAAAATCTCTCTAAATTTGATTTAAATTGATATAAATGTGTTTAAATAATTAAATCAGTAAATAAATTAACATTAGTTCAAACAAAAAAGACTTAAATTCAAAAAATCGACCTAGGTTTGAAAAACACAAAAAACAGTGAAAATAATGCAAAAAATAAGAAAAAATCAACATAAATCTTGTTTTTTGGAATTTAAATGCAAAAAACTTGCTTCTATTTGCTTTATGAAGTTTTTTTTTTCAATTTGGAATCAATATTTTGTAAAAAGAATGAAAGAAAATGATTAAACAAAAAAAGAGGAAAACCAAAAACTTACCTGAGATTTGAATTTGCCTTCAAAATCTGCAAAAAAATCCATTTGAATCCGCTCTCCTTATGGAAAAATGTTGCAAATGGTGTCCTCTTGCTTTGGGAGGGTTTTTTTTTGCTCTAAGAACCAATAAATATCTATTTTTGCGTTATGAAATGGAGTTGTTTGATGTAGACATGTATTTGTTGATCACATCAAGTTTTTTGGTTGGACTCGTGAGTTTTTGCAAAAACTTGCTGAGTTTTTTCAAAAACTCGGCCAAAAAACTCTGTGAGTAAAAGTAAAAAAAACTTGGGGCAAAAAAAAAAAAAACTCGCGAGTTTTGGAACATTCGTCAAGTTTTCGGCAAGTCTTCCAACTATGGTCTCTAGAGATTAAGGGACTTAAGATGAAGTTTCTTTGAGTTGAGTCACATAAAGGTTGTCTGTAGACATGAAGGGATCTAAGATGAAATTTCTGAGTCTCTTTATGTTTCCTAGAAACGTCCCTTGAAATTTTAGAAACTTACCAATTTCTCAAATTTATCATATGAATTACATTTGATTTTCCTTGAGGTAGATGGTTGGCAAGAGCTAAAAAATATAAAACATGCTAATAGACTTCTAATTTGGCTTTTTTTTTTGCAGGGTGGTAGAATTTTTTCTTATTAAAGCTCAAAGATGTACTAGTATGAAGAGAAAAATTTACACACAGTGATGTTTTTATCAATTGATTGAAAATATAATTATCTTTGAGTATCTGATAGCATTTCTTTAAGGTGATCATGTTGCTATCCCAGTCCCTATCCATGTCTACCATCTCCAAGTGATTATGGTTAAATTTTTAGTTAATGTTATCTCCAAATGTCAATATAATGCCATCTTTGACTTTGTTGATATGTTTTTATACTTTAAAGTTTAAAATGTTACTTTATAAAATTTTAAGCATTTTACATATTTGAAAATTGTGGTCATTTTATAATTTTGTTTTTGTTAATCTAAATTACACCCATCTCCAAGTAGTGGTCTCCCATTTTATAAAAAAGTGGTGTTGATCCCTGTTCTTGTCTTTTGTATTAGTACCTCTTCGTGTCTCCTAGTATTTATGATATAAGATGTGCTTATCCATGTGAGATCATTGGAGCAATGTGAATAGGTTTTTGCATAGGGGTCTACATAAAAAATAGGAGTGATATGCATACTACATATATAGCTATGCTTACACATAAATCATCAAATAGAAATCCATAAATAGTGATATTAGAATAATTTGAACAATAGTGCTATGGAAAAGTTGTTAGAATTCAGTGAGTGAAGAAAACGTTTTCAAGCACAAGATCCCAAAGCTTGTACCCTTTTGCATTGATACCATGGCTAATGACGACACATTTTATTTTTTTGTTCTCCAACTTAGACCACTTCTCCCTAGGCACATGCGCATGTGTCACAACGAAATACTCAAACATGTCTCAATGAAGGCTTTTAGCTTCACCACACCTCCATAGGTGTCTTCTCAACAAGAGTCGATGTAGGATATTTCATAACAAGGTTAACGTGGCATGGCAACTACTTTTTCCCAATTTTTTTTGTTCTAAGTTAGTTCCATTGAGCATATTTTTAGCCCTCTCCATCAATCAACAATTCCATTATGTTGAGGGCTATGTAGAGTTGTCTTATGTCTCTTTATCTCGCGATCTTTACAAAAAAATGTCAAAATCTAATGAACAAAACTCAGTCATTATCAATCTACAAAATTTTAATCTTCCTATTAGTTTGATTCTTTACAAGAGACCTAAAACTCTTTAAAATGACTAAAAACTTCAAATTTACTTCTAAAAAATATAATAATGTCCTATCATAACCATCAACGAAAGACACATAATATATATATTTAGAAATTTGAAGGAATATTAGCATGAACAAATACATCAAAATGGAATAAGTCGAACTCCTTAGAAGATTTGTGAGAAGTAGAGTAAAACTGAATGTGATTCTATTTTCCATATAATACTCATAGAAATCAGATTCAAGATAACAATTATTTAACCCTTTAACAAGTTTTGTATTTTTTAGTGCTCCTAGATCTTTCTCACTTATGTGCACCATCCTTTAGTGCCATAACATTGTCTTCTTAGTTGGTAGCTTAGCCTCCAAAGTATGACCACCCTTAGGTATCTAGAAAGCACAAGCATCATGAGTGGATGCAACACTCTTCTTTGCTGCTGATTCTAATGGTGAAGGTATAGATTTTTAGATCTTTTCACCATAGAAACAAAAGAGCTTTTGCACTAAAATTTTTATGCATCCAATTGAAATAAAGTGCCTACATGGACACCCTTAGCAAGCATCATAGCCCCTCTCACCACCTTGCACCTTCCACTTGAAAACATAATTTGTTTTTTACATAAAGTAGGTCTTATGCCAAACTAAGGATATTTAGTACACCATTGATCCATTTCACCTATCCATCAAGGAATTGAATCAGGAGTCTTTTACAACGAACAATCTTCAAATGAGTAATCTCCAAGGTACACCTCACCATAATATTCATGTTTTGAGAACCAACCTTGATGTGAGATAATGTGGAGAGAGGTATCAAAGGCATCACTAAGGCCACAACCAAGGCATTGCCATCATTTTAAGAGGACTTTTTGGACTCATCATTAGAATCATTCTTCTTTTTGTTCTCTTTGTGGCTTCTAAATGGCATGGGTTGTCGTAGTTCCAACATTTTTCTTTGGTCTTCTCAAGAGATTTGAATCTCCTATCGATTTTGAATTTAGACTTGTCTTTCTTCTTATCCTTGCCTTTTTCTTTTGATCTTCCATGAATAATTGGGGCCACTTTAGCTGATTCATAAGTTTTATTCATCTCTTTCAAAAGTAATGATGTAATTATCTCATCCATTTTCAATTCAGGGGAAGTACTCCTAATTGCCATTATTGAATGATCCCAAGAGTTTGGAATAAAACATAATAAAGTCATGCTATGATCCTCCTCCATCACTCCAATAGAGTGCAATTAGGTAATAGTCATGTTGGAAGAATTTAGGTGCTTGGCCACATAACCATCATTCTCCATCTTGAGGATACACTTATTTACGAAGGATTTAGCCTAGTAAATTTGACCCAACTTATTTTAGAAAGTCATAGTTTTAGCTTCTGGAATGTCCCCTAGTTGATTGAACCATCGGGATCAGTGGATTAGTCTATTACAGGAGTTCCCGTAGGCTAATGTGGTGTTTAGGGAGCTTAGTTGGTAATTTTTCTTGAATTTTCTATATTTGGTAAGTTAGGAGGATTAGGCCGTTGTGGGACTTTCAGTGTTGGACTTGGAGCATTTCACTGAGAGCTTTTGAATGAGCTATTACACATGGTTTTCCGAGTCTGATTGGTGTTTTATTTTAATGCCTCAAGTTTGCAGTCTATTTATAAAGTGACTTAATTATTTTAAAAGAGGACATTATAAAGTTATTTTATAAAGTCACTTTACACATGAAGTTGTTTTAAAAGGTGTGCTCCCTAGGTTGGTCAACCCCATGAGGAAGCATGGGCCTTTGGCAAAATAATAATAAAATATTAAGTGAGGTTTTATCCCACATCTCTTGTGCTGGGAAATTGACCTCCAAAAGGGATTATAAATGAATGTGAGGGATGTCTTGGAGTAGGAATGAATGAGGATTGATTTTGATAGTTATTTGTTGGAGTTATTTGCAGGCCTTGAAGGACGCCAATCCTTCTTTGGTATCACTTCCGACGCCATTGTAATACATGGTCTTGGAGGTTGTTGTTCTATTACTTGAAGCCATGCCTTGGGAGTTCAAAGTTCAAGCTTGCTGGTGTAAAATAGATAATATAGAGACATTTATTTCTGTAGCAGACTTGGAGACAATTCACAAAAGTCACAAAGAAGTTAAGTTGTTGGATATTTCCTTTGGCTGGGCCATACTGAATTGATCTGGGCTAAACTGCAGCAAGGAGAGAGTGCTGGGATGTGGAACTTGCAATTGCTGGGACATGGGAGTCTCTCAAGCTTGGACGTGGTCTTGGAAACTTCACATTAGTTGGCTGCAACAAAATCTGAAAGTTGTGGATATCTCATTGCTGGTGTAGTTCGATTTGGGGCCACCTTTGGAGATTACTTTCTGTTAAATCAAATATTTTCTAGGTTCTTGGGGTTTTGGGTACTTCACATTTAGATAATAGGCCCCTAAAAGCGAACTAGGTTGTTCTTGTATTGTTGAACAAGTTGATATTTTGAAAGCTATGTAAATATGAAATTTTCAGCTGTTTACATTCATTGTCATTTACTTTCTGTTACAACAAAGACTTTCCAGGCTCTTGGGGTTCTGAGTACTTCACATTTAGATAATAGGCCCCTAAAAACGAACTGGGTTGTTCTTGTATTGTTGAACAAGTTGATATTTTGAAAGCTATGTAAATTTGGAATTTTCAGCTGTTTACATTCATTGTCATTTACTTTTTGTTATAGCAAAGACTTTCCAGGTTCTTGGGGTTCTGGGTACTTCACATTTAGATAAGAGGCCCCTAAAAATGAACTGGGTTGTTCTTGTATTGTTGAATAAGTTGATATTTTGAAAGCTATGTAAATCTGGAATTTTCAGTTGTTTACATTCATTGTCATTTCCCAGTTTGTTACAAAATCAGTATTGCAATACACACACAAACACACACACACACACATATATATATTGTTGTTCTATTGGTTGTCATTGTGTATGTTTAAAAGAAGTTCCCAAACACAAACACACTAGGTTCAACTAAACCACATAAAACATCTCAGACAAGGAAAAAAAAAATCAAGCTATTAATTTCATTAATAGGGCATACCATTACAACTTCTTCATGTACATTCAACATTATGGAGTTAACCAAATAGATCCTTAACTTTTTAATCCATTTTTTCTTGTTTTATTTTGACATACTAGTACGTTTGGACCTAGAAATTACATTCTATAGATCTATGTCCATGAGAATATCCTTCATCTTGAGCTTCTAAAGCTAGAAGTTTTTGCTCCAGAACACCAATTCTATTCTTGATGTGCTTGCATTTTTCATACATATTTTTCAATGCAATAAATCCTTGTCCATAACACCTAGAATATGAGGTGACTTTGATGCCAAATGAAAGGAAGTAGATGTATAAAATATATTTTCTACAATAATCTATGAGAGGAGGTATAAGAAAAATTAATCACACAGTTGCAAGGAAAGAAGCACAAAAGAAATATACCACAACATACTGATTTACGAGTGGAAAATCCTTTCAATAGAATAACACCACACTCCAAACAATTCAATGTATTGTTTAATAATCAAAGTTTAAAATACAATTAGACCTAGTTATCAAATTTTCAGATACGATAGAGAGGAGTGAATGGTGTTTTTTGGTGAATGAGCTCTGCTAGGGTTTCTTGTTTCTGCGGTCACCCTCGGCCTCCCTTGCATCATATTGCACCTTAGGTGCAAGATTTTTCATTTACTCTGTGTTGTACCATCGTATTTATTGCGGTTTTTTTGTGGTTTTATTATGCCTATGACCGACTCCAACCCAATAGCTCTTGCTGGTGTTGGTAGTTCAACAACTTTGCTCAATGGCTCCTTCTCCGAATAGGCATCCTTGGAAATTTGTTTCGAAAGTGTTCCAGGAGGTAAGTTTTTTGATTCTTTGGAAGATGTGGTGTTACCCATCCCAAATTTTGATTTTGCATGTCAATGGTTAGAACAACATATTCTTGTTGGTTATTTTGTTGGGAGGACTTCACCTGAAAGCGTGCTTAAAGAGTGGGTTCAAAAGGCTTTGGTCCCTCATGGGTCTACCTTGATATGGTCGAAAACTTGACCAAACGATTTTTTCTATTTCATTTTGCTGAGGTCAATCATGTTCAGATGATCCTAAACAATGGTCCTTGGTATGTCTGGTCCTCATTGTTGGTTTTCTAGCCCTAGACCCAGGACTTTATAGTCTCAGATGACAGTTAAGAGTTCAAGTCTGGATTGAATTTCCTGGTCTACCCTTGCCTTGTTTACATTTTTTGCAACATATCACTTCCTATATGGGGATAGTCATTTATGTCAAACCAGATAGGTTTTCTCAAGCTCGCCCTCAAAAGCAAGTTTGTGTTGAAGTTGACCTTTCACAAGATTTGAAAGAGTCTATTGATATTCAAATTGGTAATTTTCGGCATACCTAGGTCACATATTTCAATTTTCCCAACACTTGTTATCAATGTCAATCTGCTGATCATAAGATCAAGGATTTCCCTCTTGTAGTCCCCCACACTCAATCTCCACCATAGGAAGCCGACAAGCCCTGCCAAGTGGAAGGCTCTACCGCCAAACTAAAGGAAAAATGGACAACAATTACCAACCAGAAAAACAAGTCCACCAGCTCAAGGACGGTTTTTAAAGCCCTTAGTCACCAAAAGAAGTTTCAAACCCTTCTGTGAAGGGGAAAGAGGCCCACGTCACTTCTAATAACATTCTAGCTCAGCCAAGGCCCTCTGCCATGCCTCAACCTACCTCTGTGATAGCTCAACCAACTGTGTCTCCTCTCGTGTTGGGAACCCATAGGAGATCATGCAACCCTTCTTGACCTCTTGAAGAAGGAGAATATGTTCAGGAAAAATGAGGACATTCATTTCCTCCCATTCAAATTGGGACAGTCCCACTATAATTTTTTCAAAATCCCTATTCCTCTCTGGAAGAGTTGGATTTCGATGAAATGGTCGAGTTTTTAACATGAATTTTCTCTCTTGGAATGTTTGAGGTCTAAATTGACCTCTCTAGGAAGTATTCTGTTAGGGATACTCTTCAGAAGTATGCTAGTATTGATGTTTTGTGTCATCAAGAAGTTAAAGTTGCTAGTTTTTTGCTCTCCTTTGCTTGCCGAACTATTTGGCCAGCCAACAGGGTGTTTTTCTCTGATTATAAGGCTAGACATGGTAGTACGGTCACCCTTTTGTCCCCATGGTGGCACACTTGTGTGGTTGATTAGGGTCTGACCCCACACACCAACGCGTCTGGATTCTGCTAAACATTGGTAATCATTCCTTTGGGATTATTAATGTTTATGCCTCGATTGATGCTATTGAAAGATCTCTTCTCTAGCGATGTAATGTTGAATCATTTCTAGTTGCTACCTGGCTTCTTTGTGGGGATTTCAATATGGTTGAGGCGGTGTACGAAAAAGATGGTACTCTGCCATTTAGATGGGAAGCTGGCGAAAGAGAAGCTTGGTTTTACATGAGAAATAAATTGGGTCTTTTTGATCCCAATATTGGCCGTCGCCACTCTCATTCTCTCTGGCATACTTGGAGAATTTTTCAAGCTAGTTCTAATAGAGTTTTTAAATGCCTTGATTGTGCCATGATCTCGACCCAATCTTTCTTTTTTTTCCAGCTCTTCTCTTCTAGTCAGGCCATTAGTGGATGTGATGTCAGATCATTACCCCATCCTTTTTTGTATTGAATGGCAAGTGGGTCTGCCTCATGCTAGTAGGACCCAATTTTTTTTAAATACTTCTTTGCTGCATCACCAACCCATGCTGGCCCACATCAAAACTATTTGGAATCTTGAATGTAGACCTATCCTCTCAATTGGGTGGATCAAGTGGTGGAATGATGTGATCACCCATACCGCGAGGTTTCTACGTATCTATGGGCACCAGTTGGCCATTTTTCGCAGGTGGTCTTATGAGGTGACCACTTCTAATATTTGTAAAGCCATAAAGGCTTTAGCAGCTAACCCCGTAGCCCCTTCTCTGCAAGTCAAGGACGTGGAGCTGAGACATCAACATCAAGTGGCTGATAATTATGTGGCCAGAGGGGTGTAGATCAAATCCAGATTGCATTGTTGAAAATTGGGGACCGTGACTCAAAGGAATTTTTTCTGGCTCTTTGAGCCAGACACTCTTTGCTTGGCATCAAGCAGATCAAAGATGACATTAATGTGCTCACCAAGCTTTCTAGAATTCTCTAGGCATTTGTTAGGCACTATGAACAAGTGTTCACTATCCAAGACTACACACTAGAGTGAAACAATGCACTCCAGGATTGCCTTGCTGTTGTGCCAAATAGGCTGTCTATAGTCCAAAAAGCCTTCTATGAGCAATTACTCACAATTGAAGACCTCAAAGAAGCTATGAGCATAATGGCTGATGACAAAGCCCCGGGAATTGATGGGTTCCCATGCAAATTCTACAAATCCCTTTGGGATTGTGTGGGAAGTGATTTGCATAAAGTTTACCTTGAATCTTTTTATGCTAACTCCCTAGGTAATATCATAAAAAAAGAAAATATAAAATTCATACCTAAATTTGGCGATCTCGAGGATATTTGTAACTGGTGGCCCATCATGCTCCTCAATGTTTCCTACAAAATAATAGCGAAAGACCTTGCTTTAAAAATCCATCACTTTTTGTCTTAGATTATGCACCCTAAATAGATTGGTTTCATTAAATCCAGGTTCATCCTAGACAACATAATTGTTGTCTGGGAAGGTATGGAATGGGCAAGACGTTTTAATCAAAAAGCTATATTTTTGAAAACTGATTTTGCTAAGGCCTTCGACCTTATTGAGTGGCATTTCATTTTGGCCATGCTTTCTGCGCTGAGCTTTGGCCCTAATTTCATTCAGTTTGTTAAAATGTTGTTTTTTGAGGCTTCAACTTGCATCACCATTAATGGATGCTAGTCCCAATCCTTCGGTCTGTTTCGATCCATCTGTCAGGGTTGCCCACTTGCTCCCTCACTATATATTTGTTTTCTAAGGGTTTTGGCTACCTCCTTGCTCATTCTATCTCCTGTGGACTTGTTCGGGGGATTTCCTTGCCTAACTCGCAATCTCAAATTGTCAATGGCCATTTTGTTGATGATTCCTTTCTCACCTTGCTAGAAGAAGAATATAATGTCAAAGCTGCCCTTGGTTGTCTTGAGAGGTTTTGTTTGGCCTTTGGTTTTTCCATCCAGTGGCACAAAACATTGTGTTACAAACAATCTGTCCTTCCCAGTCCTTTTTGGATTCATCAGTTTGGGTGGAAATGGATTGCTCCAAGAGAAATCTTTAGATTTCTTGGCATCCCTTTTGACTTTCAGGCCTCCTCCTTCGATCTCTGGCAAGTGGTTCTCTCTCACATTGAGCAAAAGTCGGTGTTTTGGATTACCAAGCTGCTCTCTCTAGCTGGTAAATTTCAAGTGTGTTCTAAAATTTTTGCAGCAACCCATGTGTATTACTCCTCTTGTTGGGCTCCTTCCAAGGCCTCTTATGTGAAGCTAGAAAAGTTCTTTAGAGACTTTCTTTGGGCCTCCTCTGAGACTCACAGAGGCTTTCACTGCGTTGCTTGGGAGTTATGTTGCCTCCCTAGAGATTCTAGTGGGCCTAGCCTTCTTTCCACTCAACCACAAGGGACCGCTCTATGTGTTAAATGGATTGTTCATGCTCTTCATGGTAATGACACCTGGAAAATTATTCTCAGGCATTGTATTGATGCGGGATATCCTGTTCACAGACCTTCCTGGAAGGGAATTGGTTTGTAAACCCTTCTCATTATGAAGGAGCCCATTCAAATCATGGGAACTTTTGTTGCCAAAATTATTTAGTGAGTTTGGGAGGCTCTCATTCAATTAGCAGGATATCTAGTGGTCTCCTCTCTTTGCTAATATGGGTCGGCCTTTGGCCAAGGTGCCTTGGCTTAAGGCTCTTAGGTTCCACAAAAGGGTGTTCAAACCCCTCAAGATTTGTTTCATAGTCCCACGATGAGTATTATGACATGGGGAGCCTTTTGAACCAAATTTGGCTTACAAAACCACAACCATGAAAATTTTGACGGTTTGGTGAATGCCATCCTTACTGATATGCTCCACAAAGTGGGCATCCGTTCCACTAAGCCTTGGTGGGAAGATTGGAAGTGGTTTCCAGATGCCCCATTCAGAAAATACAAGCCTCGGCTTGGTTATCAATGGCTCTCACCCTATTATCCAATGATTAATAATTCAAACCAGAGGTGGCATCTCCACTCCTCGATGTCTGTTTAGCACAAAATATTTTCTGCTACTCAGTCTGCCATTATTGAGCCCAAGTTCGCCCACTTTGCTTGGTGTATTCTTTTCTAAGGCTTACTAGTGGGGTCTTAGCTTTCTCATTTGGGAGTCCAGGACCCTCGTTGCCCTTTTTGTGGGTAGGCCGAGTCTTTTAAGCACCTCTTTTGGTTCTTTACTAGAGCTCAACAGTGGTGGAATTGGATTCATTACTTCTTTCGACCATTTCAACTGGAGCCTTTTTCCTGGCATATGGTGTTGCTGGGAGACTCTCCCAAGCTCCCCACTAAGTATACCCAGATTTGGTACACTTTCAGGGTGGAAATTCTCTTCAGTATTTGGAAAGATAGAAATTGGACTGCATTTTTTCTCTTAGCCAAATTGGTAAAAATGTTTCTCTATATTCTAAAGCCATTATTTGTTCTAACATGCTTTTGTAGATTCAAGTGCAAACCAATAAAGTTGCGCTTGAAGTTGCTCACCTTCAAGAGTTGTTGGACCACTAGGGAAATTCCTCTTGCACCGTGGCTCATGTGCCTCCCTCTCCCACTTCTTCCTGGGGTTGGTCGCCTTCGTAGGGCCGATGGAGAAGTGGTTCTGTCAGGGACTTTCAGACTCACCCCCATTCTTAGGCTCCTCTTCACTACGTCTCTTGTCGTCGCAGGTGGTCATCCTCTCCTCCTCCTTAGGTTGACCCAAGGTGGCCTTCTAGACGAGTGGCGGGGGGTGGTAGCAGCACTTTTGGGTGGCCTTCTGGTGGTGTTCCTAGAGGTAGTTCTGGTTGTCCAACTAATACTTCTAAATGGATTTCGTGTTTGGATCTGGCGATTTCTCCCCAGCGTGAAGATAAAGACACAAATGACAATGGCTAGGATCCGCTTGATGCCACTACGAACCTCGCTGTTGTATGGGGAAAACTGGATGACAAGGACCCGCCACCCTCTGCTGGCACTGCAATGGCTGCTTAGCAGCTTTCTTTTTTATTGTTGTTACAATGTTATCTACTTTCTGGGCTTGGCCCATGACTTTATGAATTTCTGGGCTTTTCCCATAGGAAAGGAAATCTATGAAACCATCAAATAGTAAATTAAGAAACCATGAGCTAAAACAATTCAAAGTATAACATCCAAATCTCGAGTTAGAATTACAACACCTAAAAATTGAGATGAGTCCATAAGATAAAAGTATTATATTCCTTTAACTTGCCATAAGTTCTTGGGAACTTGATTTTGACTCCATTATCTCCATTCAAATATGCTCATGAGGTGTCATAACACGTCATAATTTGGTCAATTAGTGTGACTTTCTCTTATAGCCTTTTTATGTTTCATAGATGTTTTTACATTTCTAATGTGGGAGGCCCAAGTATTAGAGACTACAACTTTTAATCCAAGAGGCCATTTAGGCCCTTTTTTAAAATTTTAGAGCTTGAAGAGATCTATATGCTAGACAACTTGAAAGTTGTGCTAGGCAATTTGGAATTATTTGGGCCCTGAAACCTCTATAACCTAGAAATTGAGTTTTTTTGGTTCGATAGCTTGAAAATTATTATTTTTTACACTATGAACATTAGGAGAAAAGTTAAGACACCTTTCCTAGCATGTTTGATGTTTCTTTATGATTTGAGTGTTTTAATGGTGTATTGTAATGTATTAACTCGTTTGGTATAATTGTTTAACATGCATTTGATTTTGTGAACATGTCTTGTGAACTTGGATAGACTTAATTTAGTTGTTGGATTTGTGGTTTTGAATGAGTGCATATGTATTTGTTAATATGAATAATTCAATGAGATAATCACCATTTTAAAATCCTTTTTAGACTTTTGGGTTATTGGTTGAATACTTTGTTGCCAAGGTTGATGGTTGGGGAGGAAAATGATTTCCTCTTAAGTGTGGGTTTGATATTGCCCACAATGACATCTGGAGCATGGTTGATTTGACTTACAGATCTAGGTTGAAGACCTTGGTATTTTTATATTGTATAAGATTACTTTTTCACATGTGACAAGTTGGCTCTTGACTTATATTGTAATTAGTATAATTATTGATGAGGGTTGTAGTATTTGACCCATTGTACGTTTGATTACATGAGATGTACTAATTATGTACGTGGAGTATTATGAATCTATAGAGTTTATATTATTGATTATTAAGATTATTTTATATGTATAGTATGGGTTATGTTTTGTAATTATTGCTTAATTGAAAGAAAATTTTCTAGCCACTTTTTGGGCGTGTTACGATGCACATAAATAAGTGAGCAAGAGTGTGCAAATGAGTTTGTACAGTTGGCTTTGTAAAGCTCCATTCACATCTACATGCAATTAATATTATTAGTTTTGTGTTTTATTGCCTCTTGCATAATCTTGAGCAACATGTGCATTAGTTGCAAAAGAAAGTCCTAACTCCATATAAGTGGTAATACAAAGTTTGAAAGCGAGGGACAAATTGCAAAATAAAGAAGAATGAGTGTAAGCTACAAAATTTTATGCACAACTAATATGTTTGTTAGGCTTAGGGAGAATTGGGAATCAAAAGTAAGTATACAAAGAGCATAATTTGCATGAGAACACAAAATATCCATAGCCTTAAAAAAATAAGTATTAGGAAATAGATAATGGAAACACAAGCAAGGTTTGCATAGTATGCATTAGAACACTTAATGCCCACAATTTTGACCTTAATATAAAAATTTTCAAGGCACAAATACATGACAATTACTTGTAAACATTGAGTTTTGTGCATGCAAAGCACAAATATGTGTGAAGCTTTGGTTAATATATGGAATAATTGGGCATAGAAGTCAATAAACAATATGCAAAATTTGAGAACATGTGCAAGAGTAACAAACATCTATGTGACGCCTTAGGATGTTTATATTGTAATTTGTGGACTTTCAAGGGGTGGGTACAAGCTATGCTAGCATTATTTGTCTTCAGTTTACAAATAAATCCACGATCTTGATGTTGTATAAGCTTGCAAACTTGTGGGGCTAATAAGAAAAAAATGTGCACACTTGCAAGGATGCTTTTAAATTCCAATAACTCTAAATGCACCTAGGATTTGACTATTATGCTAAGATTTTTGAGCCAACTTGAGAACCATACATCTAAGCAAATTTTATGAATCTAAATCACCTTGAAAAGCAATGATTTAAAATATATCTATTTAATCACTAATGTACAAGACATGAGGAAGAAAGACCTACATTAAGGAACTTGTAGCATATACAAAGGCATATGTATGAAAGCCTTGGAAGTCTTAAAAAATGAGTATGATCAAAATAATAGGACAACAATTGCATCTACTTAGGAACAATGAATAAAAGGATGTAGAATGAACCCACAAATTTGAAGTAAGAATATTGTTTATCTCATTGGGCAATAAATTCCACTTTTGATAAGGGAAGGGGTTATATCGGAAAATTTTGAAAAAAGACAAAAAATTAGAAAAAAACAAACAAAAACAACACAACAAAAACTAAGGGCTTAGATAGGAAAATTTTGAGTTGACAAAAAATGAGCAAACAAATAAAAATAAAACAACACGACAAAATCTTAGATTGATTATGCACATGACAAGGAACAACCCATTTTAATTGTTTGAACAATTTGAGGTATTGCACACTATATGGTATGGGTAGATGTATGTCATCAAAGTAGGCTAAATAATCAATATTATCTCCATAAAAGTGTTAAATGTATAAAAGAACCATCCCAAATGAATTGAAATTACCATGTGGCTTCCTCTTAATTCTCATTACTTGCCTCATAGTAATACTAAGTCACTAATGTCAAAATTTCTTTGCTTGGTTTTTTCTTATCAAAGATTTAATTGATGTTGGCTTGGTGCTTAGGAATTTTATGGACCACCATTTCATGCTTTTCTTAAAAATTTGATTAGGAATAAGATCCTTTCCATGAGTGTGTCTTTGAATTCCTAATCTTCAATTGCCCTTGCCAACTATAAATTTGATATCTCTAGAGGTACTAGAAGTACATTGTCAACCCTATAAGCTAATTCAAATAGATACATCCTTATAGTTATTTTGGGATCAATATTTTCAACTCAGTGTATCAAATAACTTCTTGTGCCAATTTCTCCGATTTTGATTGACTAGTTTCTAAACAATAATAGTTAGCTTTTGTTACTCAATTCAACTTTCCCATTTCCTTGTGGATTCTAATATGATGAGTGTAAAAGTTTTATACCATATTGGTAGCAAAATATAGCTACCCCAAATGATGAAAAATTGGATTTGTTGTTAGCTTTTATCTTTTTGGAACACTAAATTGAACCAAAATATTTTCCTTTATGAAATTACATATAACTTTAGAGGTAGGCTACTTGACAAGGATAACTTCAACCCATTCAGTGAAGTAATCTATGGCTATCAACACATGTATATGACCAACACTTAAATAAGGGTTAAGTGTTTCAATGAAATCTAAACTCCATTGTTGAAAATACTTCTCCATGATCACTAGACTCAAGGCCAAAGCAATGAGTTTCTAGGAATTCCAAAAAATAGTTGACAACCTTCACACTTTTTTACCCACTCACGCACATCTTTAAACATGTGTCAGTACTAACAATCTCTTAAAATCTTAAAAGTAGTTACGCAGGTTGAAAAGTGTACACCTGTAGTATAGGAAATTGCATACCTTGCAGTTTCACACTACGAAATGTCCTCTCTTTTGGTTCATGATTTAGAAATAGTTTAAATATAAAATGTTGACACCAAAATATCTCCTATCTATCAAAATTATGACGATCTCAGGTTTTTGAGTCCTTTTTTCTCAGACAAGAGCGATGTGCATAGATGTTTGAGTGATACGCTAATGTCTCATGGAAACTTATGATTCAAGTGGTTGTTGGAATGTTACATTCTCAAGAATATTTTGAATGCAAACCTTTTGTGTGGAAGCCACACTTGGTAGGAAATTCATGGCTTGCTCTTTTGCAAAAAGGAAAGATTTTTCTCTAATTCTCTCTCTCTCGAACACCCATGCTATGCTTTTGGATTTGGATTTACAACTTTCTTGAAGTTTAATAGTTTTGAAACAACAAAACACATTTTTTATGCCATTTCTTGGTGATGAAATTGAGCAAGACACCTATGTTGTCTTTGGAGGTTGTTTGCAACTTTCTGGTGAGAGATATCTTATCTTTATTGTCTCCTTAATTATTATAAGTGTTTTATATGCTAGTAGTTAGATATCATTGGTGTTAGCACTCTATGTTTAAATCTATTGTCTGAATAATTGACATTGCATTCTATCAGTCTTTATCAATATCTCCTTTTTATCAAATAGTTTATCAAAAAAATCTTAGTTGTCTATGCAGGTGGAAACATAAAAATTGGGGTTTGACTAAGGCAAGCCCCTAAATAACCATCCAAACATTTTCCTCTCCTTTTTTATGTGTAGGTATCTAGGTTGGAATAAGGCAACATCTAGGTGATATCTATTCATTTTCTATTATTTCTTCCTTGGTTCTTGTTAGTGGCATTTTCTATTGTATATTTTAATATTTTTTGTTATTTAATAATATCATATACAATGGGCCCATGGTCTCTTTTTTGTGTGTGTAGGAACAAATTTCAAGGTGTTTTGTGTTTTATTGTTGCATATGTTTAGGATGAAAGCACATTGTGAGGACATCTACACTATGCACTGGTGTCCATGGCTAAGACTTCCAAAAAGATACATAATCATCTTTAAGACCTATACTTCCTTTTTATGTGGAAATTAGACTATTTTTCATTACAAAAAGAGATTTTGGAATTTTTATTGTAATTGAACATTTATATTGGAGCTGTAATATTTAAATCAAATTTCCAATTGTAAACATAAAAAATGACTTATCAAACCATAAATTAGATTGTCTGATTCATCCTAATGTTAATATAGAAAGCTGATTCTCAAGGAAAGTTAATTCCTCTATCAGATCAATTTGATATATTACAACACCATAAGCTTTATGCTAAAAGGTTTCACATAATTTATTTTGATGCTCAAAATCAACACATTTTAAGAAGTTTCCATCAAAACCCTTCTTATACAAGATGTTTTCCTAGATAATATATTTCACTCCTCTAAGTTTGATCACTCTCTTTTATCTAGTAGTGAGATGTGAGGGACATTCACCATAACTAAGGAAATAAGCAATATCTAAATACCACTCATTCATTGATCCAATGAAAAGTGCTAACAAGAGCTTCATATTCATCCACTTTTGTTTTCTTGATTCTTTATAATAAGTTGGAACAACCCTTGACCTCAAGATTGTATTCTTGTACTTTGGCTATTCAAGTTCCTCTTTTGTCCAAAATAATTTCCTTTTGGATTAAGGTAGTCTTAACAGTTGTATAAGGAATGAATATAATAGAATGCAAATTTAAAATTAGAACCTAAATTGCTCAACCACTTTAATGATTGTAAAGGCATTTTTTTATAAATGAATAATTTAGTTCATGTTTTTTCAAAGACATGCTCATAAAGTCAATAGTTGATTCAACACCTTCATCATTCTTTTACACTAAGTATATATTATATGATTAGATGCATACAAACAAATAATGAAATCTTTTCACAAATTTGGACATACTAGCACATGTGCATGTGTAAAAGTTTCTTTGATTACTTTAAAACTTTTCTTTCCTTTATCATCCCATTTAATATTATTTAGGATTTTGAACCCTATTGTAGACAACTGATAGAGGAGGTTGAAGAAACTAAAGGAAATGTATTTAGATAACAGTAAAAAACAATTGCAAAATATATCTAACATGTATGAAAGTAAATGGAACAATATGCACACACAAGATTACAAGAGACAAATATTTACATGGGAAACCATTTCAAGAGAAAACCCACCACAAAAGAGATGCTCGTAGTTATATTATTTAGTATTAGAAAACTGATTCAATACAACATGGTCTTTGGAATTTTTATAATCTGTATCTAGAACATACTTTTGCAATTTTTCCAATCACTAATTACAACAATGTTCAATTTTGTTTCCACATAGTATAATATTCAAACATTTTAACCTTAGCATATTCACACAAGGTTATATAGAGACATATTCATGGGTGTGAAGTAGGAAAAGTGATCCTAGATTCAACTAGAATTAGCTTCTTTTCACTTGAATCCATATTTGAACATAAACCAACTAGGGTTTGATGATTGGCTTGCTGCTACAAGGGAGAGCCAATCTCCTAGGGTTTGTATTCTTTTGAATTATAAAGAAGATGAATTTTGTGTGTTTTAATGAGCCTATTTGACATATAACCATAGATTTGAAAATGTAATTTATTGCGCAAATGAAAAAAAAAGTAACATAACAACTTCAGATTTGAAAATGAGATATAGAGAGGAACCTATGACTTAAATATGAGCCTGAATTACAAGTATAGGGGCGTTGGACGCCCTAGACTAGGATGCTCTTTTTTCGGATTTGCAAACTCTAAAATATAGGTTACAACCTGCTCTATGTTTTCTATGATTTTCTTTTGTTGAAACTTCTAGGTCTGATCTACATACATGAAAAGAGGGGAAAAGGTTGTGTTGTATAGGGGCTTTCCTAAGTCAAACCCCATTTTGGTATTTCTACCTCCACATACAACAAATGATGATGATCAAGAGGGCATACCCTGGGTCAGGAAAAGGCCAAAACAATTATTATTAATTAAAATGATAAATAATAATAGTCAATGTTACCTTGATGTGAAATACTTGATGAAGTGATGCCACACCATAAATTTCCACAGTGTTGATTGATGGATGCCTTGATTGCTTGATAGACTTGTAAAAGGTTAGTTCACAAAACATAATAGATTGTTGTAGCTATCATGTAGAGGATAACTCAACAATATTTATAATTTGTCATGCTTAATCATAATGGATTCTTGCACACATAATTTCTTTATCTTCTTGATGAATTGCAAGATTGAACTTCATTGATGAAAGTGTTCTAATAAAACTGCTAATTCTACTCTTTAATTGCGTTGACTGATTTTAGGATTAATGTAGGGGCATCCATTTTGATGCTTTTGTTTTCATTTTGTAAAGGTTTGGAATTTGTTCTCCAACCTTGGTTTTGAGTTAATTTGTGTTGTTTTGTGCAAATAAGGCCATTTTGGACCATTTGGGGTCATGTGTGTGCCTTTTGATTGGTTAGTTGGAAAATTGTTAAAAAGTTGTCAATGTTGTCAACAAAAAGTGCATACAACTTTGTAACTTTGGGTTTTGGGAGTTAGCAATTAGTTTGAAGAGTTAGATTGGTTGGATTTGAGGAAAGGAACAAATTCTCACACCAAGCAGATGTGGAGAGAGATTTGGAATGAAAACCACCAGTTCTTGCAACGTTTTCTTGTGTTTTTCTATGTGTAGCAGTTTGAAAACCAACTTGTACGGCCTTGTACGGATTGGTACAAACTTGCAACTTATATGGGTGGAAAGATAATTTTATTTCAGATGTTTTTCATTCTTACTAGTCCTAAAGAAAAGATTGTTTGATTGGTCTAACAAGTCAATCTTCCTAGCAGCATTGTTCATAAACTATAGTTTCTAGTTTTGATAATATAATTCATTTCTCTTGATTGGTAAAGTGAAAAATGCTAAAAATTTCAGGAAATCTCTATTTTTCCATTCTCTAATGGATTCCAAAGTCTTGGTTTGATATATTTTTTCCACAAGAAGTTATGGGTGACTGTTATAAGAAAAACCTTGTCAAAAGGGAATAAACCCTAGTTGCTTGAGGGTTTAACAAAATATATGTGTCATTTGAAATCATAAAGGAATGATGAGTTGTAAAACATCAAAATGCATTGTAAGAGAACTTGAACAGTGCAAAATTTCATGTGTCATGTTGATTTTGCTTGTTGAATCCCATTAGGCTATAGGAGTAATTTGTCTAGGATGAACTAGGATGCACCTAATTATTGAATGAGATTAATCATTGTATGAAACATGTCAAGTGGATCTATTTTAATTCCTTTCTCTGCATCAAGGATCTTCAATTTTATCTCTAAAAAATGCTAGGATTAAAATAGAGAAAATGACTTGTATTTATATGCAATTCTTTAATTTATCGCTAATTGATTAATGATAGCTAACAAATAAAATTGGTTTTTAAATACTAAAATATCAACATTGACATATTAAAATTAGGTCCAAAGTAGGTTGGACAAGGGCATTAGGTGCCCTAGTCTAGACTTATCCTTTTCAAGGCCTTAAACATTAGTATTAAGTATTAAATGTTTACTTTCAATCCCATCTTTTAATTTTTTGAAGATGTTTATAAAGCTAGCAAATTAAATATCATTGGGTTTGAGCACACAAGGGGAACTAAACCTAGGGTGAAATTGTTAAGGGTGACAATTTTTGATGCTACAATAAGAATACTGATCATCTTACTATCCAACCAACACATTGAATACCAAAATTTATGTAACCATAACCTGACCATACATGTCATCAAAATATTGCATAAATTATCAAGTATGATGTCCCCACATAGATAGTCAATTTATACACTTTGTCATTGTCAAATACTATGAATACAACCTTAACATTGTTGGCATATATGTATATTTTTCTATTATAACTACTACTACCAACTCTTCACTTTTTGTAGCTCACACCAACATAACTTTTGACTACTTACAATACCTTGCGCCATATTCCAAAACACTATCTTTCTTTTAGATTGTGTTGCATGAAATCTAGTTTTGTTGCATGTGTCTTTGCATCACTATTTATGCTCCAACAAACACTAATCACATATGTGGTTGTGAGTTATTCATCCAAATGATTTTAGTTTTTGTCACAACACCAAAACATGTAAACAACCCATACATGCTGCACCACACTTATTGCCATATCATCACCATATGTTAGTAAATAAAAATGCTATATAACAAAACCTAAACAATTACCACATATCATTGCAATGTACTTTGTAGACAAAATATTCTTACACAGACTTTACAAGTGAGTATTAACTAAGTCTTAACATTCTCCCACAATATTTTTTGTAGGAGAGAGTGGTATTTCAATCTAAGAGATTAATCTCATGCTCAAGAATGGGATAAGCTTATCTCATCCCTACACCATATGAACTTTGTAGCACTTACAAGTATTCTCAAATAATATGCAACATTTATTTGTTAGGATTAAGGTACCATCTACCTTGTAAATCCTATGTCATATTGCATGGTTCCAACATCCTTGGAAACTATCTCTAGGCACTTAGTGTGTATTGGAAAAATGTTTTGTAATATTTATTCTCACCATTGTTTGTAATACATTCATAAGGGGTGTTGTGTTCCACTAGCAACGGTAAAGGTAATTTGTGAACATGTATATTTAATATCGTTTTCCCCACATGTGGACACTTAGAATGGGATGATAAAAGACAAGTGAAGTGGAAAAATGATTGACTGTTTGGTTTCTTCAAGTGGGTGCTTGAAAAGAGGAAATAATGTCTCTTATTATTCCATCTTTTTTTGAATTTAATGTAATGTTTAACCCAATTTTGGGCACCCAAGTTGGAGGGAAAGTGTTGGAGCCAAAATCAATGTCCTTACATATTCTGAGGAGGTAATCCAAGGGTTGGGATGTTTGGAATGAAGATTCATCTTTGGGCAACATGTTTGGTGCTTAAGACCTATACACAAATGCATATAATCATCCCCTTGGATGTAAAAATAATGAGGAAGAGTTGAATGCAGTGTTAATCTATAGGAACAAGGACAGGTTGAGGCATAAAGTGGTTGTTCACAGAGGAAAAGAGGAGAATGGAAGTGAATGTGTTATAATATCATTTATTTAAAAATAATACATACTTGGCCTCTCTTCTTGGTGGAGTTTCTCTCACAAGGGTTTCTCTGCGTAAATATTATGTAATGTGATGCCTTTTATGTTGTTGACTTGTGCCTCTTTGTTTCTATCTTATGGTGGTGTCACATTTTATTTATTGCTATTATAAGTTCACATAAGGTGGTGTTATTAAGCATGTTATGTGTTGATTTTTAGCATCATAAAGAAGATGGATATAATCATGGTAATTCCACATTAAAGAAACTTGATTTTAGATTTGTATATAAGTTTCAAAATTTATATTGAAGTAGTTCAATCCTTATATCTCATCCACTAAATTCATAACTTGATTATTTAGATAGGGTTTGAAATTTCCCCACATTTGGTATTAGAGCTTATATATTTCTCAACATTTGGTATCAGAGAAAAAGGTTAACTTGGTTCTAGGTATTTTACTATTTTTGTTTTTCTAGTTTGGAAAGCTTGTTAGAATATGTTAGAAGGAATTGAAGGTTTTTGGAGGCTTGTGGGGCTACAATGAATGTTCTGCAAGTTAACTTTGTTTTGTAGATATGTGAGATTGAAAGCCATGGATATTGTCAATGCGATCTATGTTAGGCATTGGTTGCTCATGATTGTGGATCTTCATGGAGTTGGTTATGTTTTGGTAACTTGGATCTCTTTTTTGAAAATATGTGAGTATCCTCTTGTTTAGTGGTTTTGTTCCTTTACCTTGTGGTCATGTGCAATAAGAAGGTGTTCATATTGGATGGGTACTTTTGATAATCTTGGTCAAATGGAGAAACACTCGCTATTTGTACTATGGAATGGGGTGCTTATATTGGTTTCATGGTTTTAGCCCTTGGTTACATGAAAGCATAGGAAGATAAGCCATTGACATCTTTGTGAGTTGTGGAGATGATATGTTTCATATGTTATAGTCTTCTCAACAACTTGATTTTCCTGTTGGGATACAATTTTCTCTTATTTTAGTTGTGAGTTTGTACATTTGTGCTTATTCCATTATTTAGATGGCATGTTTGATGTGAATGTCTAGATGTTTAAGTGGATTTCAGATTTATAGAGATGGTTTTGCAGGTTTTACATGTTAACAAAAAAATATGGAATGTAGATTTGTGATAAGACTGTATTTAGGGCGTTCAATATGAAGATAATCACATGTTTGCATCGATGCTTGGAGGGTTCTTATTGATCTATGGTTACTCCTATGTGGGTTTGTTTTGAAAATTAGTTCTAGCGTTGAACTTGGTGTTTGACTCTTGGAAATCCACACGTTATGCCTAATTATTTATATTCTACATGTTATTTATGTGGGGTTGAATCTTTTTTAGTTATTTGAGATTGGAGCATTGATTATGTATTTCTCCTTTGATATGTTCCATATGTGTAGATCTTGTAATATTATTTGACGTGGATTCTATTTGGCAGGCCTTATTGTTGGTCACTATTATTACATTGTGTTTAGTGAGCCATGAATAATATTTGATTAGAATATGGATGGTATTTTACAATGGTTGTTGGTGTTATAAGAAGCTCCTAGAATATACCTTTAGATAGCAGTAAGAGTTTAATGAAATCTTTGGTTTTATTTTCAAAGGATGTGTGGCAATTACATCTTCTTAGTTTGGAGATCATGGTTTGAATTTACCTTTTGGGAGCTCATGGTGTTGAGTTATTTGATTGTGTTGGGGCCATGGAGGATCTTCAAATAGGAGATGGTTATCACAATTCCTAGAGAGATTGGTTACACAATTCAATGAGAGCTTTGATAGTGATATGGATTCATCATTTGATGATGGATTTTTATCTTCATGTGATTGGAGATGTTGTTTCTTAGTTTAGAGTATGGTTGTTATTATAACATGATGTACTCTTGATTCTAGATTAGAGTTTTGACATGATATAGGTTCTCTTGAGACCATGATATATTCATTTAGAGAATATGATCTTCATTTGAGGAAATGTTAGATCATGATGTCATGTTTGGGTTCCTGATTCCATGGTTGAAATTTTGATAGTGGTCTACTTTGGTTCTTTTTGGTTTTGAGTAATAATAATTTTCTTGAAGCTTCATCATCTTGGAGGTTTGCATTTGAAGTTGGCATGGATTGATTGTGGATGCTCATGGAGACTAGAGAGACTTGGGTGAGGCTAACATATGTCTTATTTTTAGGGATCGTGTGTTGAGATGGTTACTCCTTGATGGGTATTTAAGTAGAAAGATTGAGGATCCTACACTTGGTTATGGGTGTGAATCCATTATGGACTTGAAGAGAATATTTTCCTTTATTATAAGCTTTCATTTCTTGGTGTTGTGTGCACAAAACAATATTGTATTCCACTCTTGGTATACTTAGCAAGTGAATGATCTGAGAGGTATTTTTCCACCTAAATGTTAAATGCATTATTTATTTTGTGTATTATCTTCTCGTATGAGTTAATCTTTAACATAAAAGTTATGAAGGCTTGTTAAGAAGAAGATGCATGGTTATATGAATTTTCATTGTTTTCCTTGTTTTGGTCTTGAGCTATGGATCTAGTTTTTAGGAATTATTTGGAGAGGTACAAGAAATGGTATGTGGATTTGGGCATATTCCCTTTATTGTGAGAATGATTGGTTGGTTTGATTTACCTTCGGTATGAGAGGTTTACATTTATTGCTGCCATGTTTGAAGAACACATGATTATACTAAGAGGGGGGGTGAATCAATATACTATAATCTTTTACTTTTTTAAATTAACAACCACAATAATATCATTCACATAAGATCTAACAATTATGCAACACAAGAAGAACACACAGTTTACTTGTAAACCCTTATGGGAGAAAACCATGACAAAATATTGCTTTTATATAAATCTCTTTTACAATATTTATAGGCACTAACCTTTTGGAGGTACCAAACCCCACTGCTAAGCACTAACTTAGTGAGAGACACCAATATCTCATTTAGGAAGGACCAAATTCCACAACAAAGTCCCACCTTCAGGATGTTTCTTCTTCAATGAATAATAGATATCTTGATCTTCTAATTTTATTCACTCTATAATTTCTCACTAATCATAACGTACTTGCATGATCACACATGCTTGAATGATATTATTTAATACATAATCTCTTATTATTTCATCCATCAACATTTATTTTATACTCACTCATAAATTCTTTATCATTTGAATGATCTCTATCTTCATTTACTCCTCACTTTCCATCTTTGAGTGTTTGACTGATTTTTCTTTTTAATCCTTCATACTTATTTCTTTCAAATCTATATTTACCATTCTTCAAATCTGCATATACATATTCTTACAACTCTGCCATAAACTCTTCTTACAAATATGTCGTAGATACTTCTTACAGATATTCGTTCAACTTCTTTGATGATCTTTTTATCTTCTCATTTACAAATTTGTAGGTGTAAGTATGATATATACTTTTACTCCTCACACACCTTCCTCTTATTTATCTTCACATATTACTCTTCATAATTTTTGATTGTGTATATATGATATACTTTTTACTCTACACACTCTTTTCTTTTTCACAATCCACATTCACTATTTGTATTTTATGCCTTCAATGGAGAGAGGAAACACTTCAAAAAGGATGCATTTATTTCAATGTAAGCACCCTTTTATTACTAATCATTTTTTTTAACAATCACCACCCTTCTTAAAACATAATAACTCCTTTAGTATGATTGCTCCCTTTTAGCAACAAGTGCTTCCTTTTATCATTCTAATTTCTTTCTAATTTATTATCTTCTAATCGCTCCATTTTGTTTGTTTCTCCTTGGATGATATATATATATATATATATATATATCTAAAATTTTCATTGCTTTTCACCTTAATATTGATTGGTCTATTTTATAGAATATATTCGTTGCTCTTTAAAATAGTAATAATATTAATTATTGTCTTCAGTAATGAATCACTACTACTCTTCATATTCAATGCTCCTCATATTCATTTCTACTTTGTCTTTCCACCTTTTGTTACATCCTTTTTATCTTAGGTGATCTCATATTTATATATGCCTTTATAACCACTAAAGAAGTCAACCAACATAAAGTGTGGTCAGCAGGCCTTGACCAATAATATAACTTGCATAACAAAGAGGCTCGACCCATATTTATATATATCTTTTGTTAGTGATCCTTAATGTAGTTGTTAATATTCTTGTAAATAATTTATTCCACCATATTCTTTATCAACTCCAATGCAAAATCATATATTATTGAAAGTAGTTACTATTGTAGTTTATCTTAAAAATCCCCCATTCCATCTAATGTTCAATGTATTCTGATCAAATTATTCTTGTTTCTTAGTTTCTAGATTTGTATCATCATATCACATGCCACCCATTAAATCATTGTGACATTATTTTATCTTTGACATCAATGCAAATATTTTCAACAATGTTTTCATTTGACTTGAATGTTAGATGTTGATATTCTTTCAGTATGGGAATGGTGAAGGAGATATTACTTTATACAACTTGGTACATGCTAGTGTTGAACAATGACATACTTCAATTTGTAAGTTCTCTCTTTTGTTTTGTTTTTCTTTTTGGATGTTTGTATTCACATGATTGAGAGTGTGAAGAACTTGGGAGAGCTATAGAGACTATTGGTGAGAGAGGTATTACAACATATTATTTACAATATTTGCATCGTTGTATATTTCCTTAACACTGTGTAATAGAGGAGTTAGCCACATCCTCTATGCGAAGTACTATAGGTAGACTTGGTATGCCTTGATCTATTTTAAAATTTGACATTACTTGTGCAATGAGAGTTTTTAGATATATGTTAAGTTATTCTTTTTGATATCTTGATTTACTGATTATTGATGTGATGATGACTTTGCATGTTTCATTAGATTGGGATCTATGAGTTATGTAGTTAGTTTTTTAAGATCAGAAATGCAATAAGCAGAAATACAACACATAGAACAATGAACACATTAGATACCTTGGGAAAATCCTCCTTCTTGAGGGAGAAAAACCCAACAAAAGATATCTCTTATATATCATATAAAGAAGTGCAGAAATTTTGCATACAAAATCAGGCCCTAAGCATGGCAGAGTCTCATACAATGAAGAATGACACTTCTCCTTGAAGTGAACCTCGAGTGCTGTAGATGATACCACTTACATAAATTGGATCTGCTGCTACTAGGAATGAACTGTTGCTGGAGGTGCGAATTACTGCTTATGGAAGATGTGAATTTGAATGAATGATTGTGATAATATAAATTAAAGTTCTTCACCTCCTTTATATACAAGGATAGGCAACCTCTTCTTTAGGTCAGCCCCCTTAGGAAATAAAAAATACAAAATATTATTTGAGTCAAGAAGGTCGACCTGCCTTAGACAAAGATATATTAAGGAGAAAAATATCTCTTGTAGCTACAACACTAACACTCCCTCTTAGCTAGGGAGGTATTTTTCTAAATATCCATGTCATGGAGTCTCTCAACATGACACCCATAATGGCTACACCCATTTGTGGAAAACCACATCTTAGTCTCAGAGATGTACAATATTTCATCATAGAGTCTCAACATGATGTCATCATGGAGTCTCTCAACATGACATCTCATCTTAGTCTCAAAGATGAATATAGGTTCATCACAGAGTCTCTCAATGTGATGTGGTCATGGAGTCTCTCAACATGACGTCCACAATGGCTACTACCATGTGTGGAAAGAAACACATTTACAAGTTTTCATCATGGAGTCTCTCAACATGACGTCCACAATGGCTACTCCCATGCCTGGAAAGAAACACAAGTACAAGGATTCATCATGGAGTCTCTCAACGTGATGTCATCATGGAGTCTCTCAACATGAAGTATCATCTCAGTCTTAGAGATGAACAAGGGCTTGCACCTCATATTTATCCGTCTCAGAGAAATATACACTACAAGGGCTTGCACCTCATATTTCTCCATCTCAGAGAAATATACACTACAAGGGATTTCACCTCATATTTCTCCATCTCAAAGAAATATACACTACAAGAACTTTCACCTCATATTTATCTGTCTTAGAGAAATATACACTACAAGGGATTTGACCTTATAGTTCTCCGTCTCAGAGAAATATACACTACAAGGGCTTTCACCTCATATTTCTCTATCTCAGAGAAATATGCATTACAAAAGATCTTCAAGATGTTGTGACTCCCTATGAAGCTCCAAATACTCACATCAACCTTTTGACCTGCTCATCCAAGATTTCCTCTATTGGTTTGTCAGACTCCCTCTGAATGTCATTTCCTCCTCTTGAAGAAACTGATTGCAATGATGATTTGTATAGGTTCTCAGTTGTTTAGTGTCTTCATCTTTCTCAATCTACTTTGTGAAGCAAGCTCTCCATCCAAGGCTAACCCAACCTTGTTCCCTGAAGAGATGACTCCAATGAAGAATCATGAGAGTTATGCACCACCAGCTTAGTCCCAAGGCATCAAGCTATGTCTCCATGTTCGTTCATTTCTTCAACCTGTGCAACTTCCTCACATGATGCATCAAGCTCTTCCTCCCTTAAATTCCTTATGCAATCTCTCATCATCATTTTTCTCCTTGATCCGTCCTGGAAGCATTTTAGAGAGATTAATAATAGTTTATAGAATTAAACTATCCCGAAGAGAAATACCAATGCTAGAAGCATACATGATTCACTATTCCCAATGTTAATGCATGAATTATTATTAACTACATAAAATTCATGATCAATATTCAAAGGTACAAACATAAAATAATTATCTCTTTATCGTTGGTACACCAATGAGCTAGACCTGTAGCTATGTCTCATCTTCACCACCTTCAGTGTTTCCATCCCATGCAACCAACCTCATATTTTTTTTTTTAGTTCAAACACAATTCAGCTGCTTTAGCTCTTCTTCTACCTCTTCATCTGAATCTTGAATCTTGTCATAGCTCTCAAGCCACATTTGAAATCGGTATTTGTCTTAAGGTCTATTGTCCAATGTTGTAGGGCCAAATGACAATGAAAATCTCTTTCCAACACCTTCAAAATCACCAAGAATAGCTCCCAAGATTGTTCAATAACATCAAACTCACCTAGCAACATTCCAACACCCTCAAAAGGTAAGGATATAACAACTATAAGTCTGATAATGATTGATACAAAGTTGCAGGACCCCCAATGACATGAATCACCACCAGACTAACCCAAAAATATCCAAACAACCTCTATCTACCAAGGATGGACAACGAATAGGTCTGTCATAAGTTTTCAGTCATACCTAGGTCTATACGATACCACTTTAGGCATCCAAATCTTCTAAGAAACAACTCCAATAGTCACCAAGGATTTCCCCAAGTCAAATCACCCCCAAAAAACCTTGAAACCACCTTATATAGGTAGCAGTTGGGAAGGAGAAGTCTCATGCCTAACACCAAGCGTCTCATATGAAGGTACAACTCCACAAATCCCATTGAAACCCCAATTTGCAAATTCTGTGAAGAACAATGGTGATTCCAGAGAAGAACCACACCAATCTAGCTAGGGATTGACTTTCACATTTGAAACAAATAATCCAATGAGGGTTTTCGACCTCACAAGATTCAAGGAAAAAAACATGCAAGTTCACTGCAGCCACATTTCGTTGTGTAATCACAGTGTATGACAAACTCCTCTGGAATGCTTAAGCAAATCTTATCAGATTTCTTGAACCCGCTTTGATACCATGTTAGTTTTTTAAGATCAAAAATGCAATAAGTAGAAATACAACAACACATAGAACAATGAACACAATAGATACCCTGGGAAAACCCTCCTTCTCGAGGGAGAAAAACCTAGCAAAATATATCGCTTATATATCAAATAAAGAAGTGCAAAAATTCTGCATACAAAATCAGGCCCTAAGCATGGATGAGTCTCATACAATGAAGAATGTCACTTCTCCTTGAAGCGAACCTCAAGTGTTGTAGATGATACCACTTCTTACATAAATTGGATCTGCTGCTGGAGGTGTGAATTGCTGCTTATGGAAGATGTGAATTTGAATGAATGATTGTGATTATAGAAATGCGAGGTATTCACCTCCTTTATATACAAGGATAGGAAACCTCTTCTCTCGGTTGTCCCCCTTAGGAAATAAAAAATACAAAATATTATTTGAGTCAAGAAGGACGACCTGCCTTAGACAAAGATATATTAAGGAGAAAAATATCTCTTGTAGCTACAACACTAACAGTTGTGTGGGTTTATCACCCATTTGATTGTAGTGGGATGACTTGGATGTGGATATTTATATCCATGATATTGTTTTAGTGTTAATGTATAGTTTGTTAGTTGGCCTCATTTGTGGTCATTTGTATAATGGTATGTTACATTGAGATAGGAGGATGAATATACAAAGACTTGATTGCATATTCTGGGTTGGTATATGGATGGCATGAAGTTCTATCTATGATTTTTATACCCTAGTTTGAGTTTTGGTTATCTTGGATGAGTTATAATTTGTTGTGGTTGCTATTCTAGCAAGTATGAGTAATGCAACTACTCAACACCTTTTTTATCATTGGAATTTGAGGCTTGTGTTCATATAAAGATTGGTGTAGGTTTCAGTGACAAATGGTATGATTCACCTTGGCAAGCTCCTTTTTATTCCATAGGTGGCATGTTAGAGAATGTGAGGAGTTTTTTTTATGGTGGTTATCATGGTTGTTTTTGTAGGTATCTTGTTGAGGCATGAGAGCATGGTGAAGATTCAGGTGGTACATGATTGGCTAAGAGATATTTTCCCCTTGTTTGTGATTCCTATAGGTATATTTACAATGTCTGATGTTAAGTGAGAGAATGTTAGGATTAAGGTGCCATCTACCTTATAAATCCTATGCCATATTGCATGGTTCCAACAACCTTGGAAAGTGTTCTTAGGGACTTAGGGTGTTTCAAAAAAATATTTTGTAATATTTATTATCACCATTGTTTGTAATACATTCATAAGGGTTGATGGGTTCCACTAGTAATGATAAAGGTGACTTGTAGACAAGAATATTTAATATTGTTTCCCCACATGTGGATGCCTAGAATGGGATGGTGAAAGACAAGTAAAGTGGAAAAATTAGTGACTCTTGATATTCTCTAAGTGGATGTTTGGAAAGAGGCAACATGCGTATCTTGGTATTCCATCTTTTGTTACATTTAATGTAATGTTTAATTTCCATGTTTGGGCACCCAAGTTGGAAGAAAAGTGTTGGGGCCAAAATTGATGTCCTTTCATATTATAAGGAGGTAATATGAGGGTTCAGACATTTGGAATGAAGATTCATCTTTGGGCACCATGTTTGGTGCTTAATACCTCTTCAAAAATCTATATAATTAGCCCCTTGTATGTAATGAGGAATAGTTGAATGTAGTGTTACTTTGCAAGAACAAGGACATGTTGAGGCATAGAGAGGTTGTTCATAGGTACATAGGTGTTTTCATTTTGGAGGAAAAGAGGAGAATGGAAGTGATTGTATTATAATCTCATTTATTTGAAGATAATGCATATTTTGCCTCTCTTCTTGGTGGAGTTTATTCCCACAAGGCTTTCTCCATGTAAATGCTATGTTATGTAATACCTTTTATGTTACTGACTTGTGCCTCTTTACTACTATATATGCTGCTATTATTTATTTATTGTTGTATAAGTTCACATAAGGTGGTATTATTAAGCATGTTATGTTGGCCAATTTTTAACATCATAAAGAAGATGGATATAATCATGGTAATTCCACATTAAGGCAACTTAATTTCAGATTTGCATATAAGTTTCATATTTTTATATTGTAGTAGTTCAAGTTTTGTATCTCATCCATTGAAGTAATAACTTGATTATTCGGATAGAGATTGAAATTTTCCAACATTTGGTATCAAATACTATTGTAAAGGAGGGGATTCACTACCCTCAAAATGATGGGGTACCAAGGAGCAAATAACCCTAAGTTATCTCAAAGATCATAGCTCAAGTGACTGGATAAATAATAAAGAATGTTTATACAATTTAATCAACTTGATACTAGGTTTTAAAGGATAAGAATGCCAAAATCACTTAATTATAGGAATAAATAAAAATAAATTCTTTGGTATACAAAAATGGAAAGTATAGAAACCAAATATTTTACCTTTAAGAGGATTAGATCTCGACCATGGATGCCAGTGCGTCATGTAGATGTCTTTGATGGAACAAACATTATAAACCCAAAATGAAAAATACCCAGCTTGCTGAATCTATTCATTTGCACAGAAACAAGACAAGAAAAATGTTGGGGGATGTTTATGGTTTTCCTTAGTCAAACCCCCATTTCGGTGTTTCCACCTCCACAAACAACTAGATAGGATTGAGATACACAAAATGCATAAAGCAATGATGTGTGATAGAAACAAACCCTACAAAAAGAGAACCCATATCACAAATATAATAGACATGTGATAGAAACAAACCTCACAAGGAGGAAAACCCCTATCACAAGTGCAAATAAATAAAGATGAGATTACATAGACAAGATCATATAAAATATAATTACAAGAGAGCATTACCAACAACCTGTGGCTCCCCTCTTCACTAGTACATAAGCAACAATAAACTACTAAAAAAACTACTAAAAAATACTTATAAATGATTATAGTTGGTCACGTGACCACTAGTAGTTTATTGTCAGTCATATATAACGCGACCAGATTGATGACTAAACCATTTTTAATTATTTATTGGTTGTTTTGATTGATTGATTTGGTAGTATATTTAGTTGTTGATTTAGTCATTCATTGCTATGATTTGGTCACTTATTTAGTCACTTTTTTTCCACTGATATATTTAGTCGTTGATTTAGTCATTAATTGTTGTAATCTGGTCACTTATTTTGTCATTTTTTATTCACTGATATATTTAACTGGTCACTTATTTAGTTTTTGATTTAGTCATTGATTGTTGTAATTTGGTCACTCATTTAGTCATTTTTTATTCATTGATATATTTAGTCATTGATTGTTGTTAATTGGTCACTTATTTAGTCATTTTTATTCACTGTTCACTGATTTCTATCAATTGGTAGTATATTTCTGTCAATTTAATTATTAATTGATGTCAAGTAGTAGTATAGTTAGTCATTTTAATTGATTGATATTTGAGGATTTAAGCATAAAACACAAAAATACACATTAATCATCAATTGTACACAATAAGAAAACCATTGAGAAGGCAAAATCGGTGAAATTTATTAATAAAAGAAAGGTGTTCTAATTACACCTTAGAAATAGAGTATTATAATTGTTATTTTTAGTCACAATACTAAAAATTTGAGTTACAATATTGCACAAAAATGACTTCAAGAAAGAAACTTCTCCAAAAAACTTTTGCAATGATGGAAATGCATGCTTGAAGCCCTTCAATGTGAGAACATGCCCCTTTCATCTCTTAAAACTTCTACAACGTGGGAAATCTTTTTGGAGCAAGCTATAACGTGTAGAGTCTAAGAAGGAGAGTGTTGATCATGTCCCATATATGAAGCTCTCTCCTTCAATGTAGTCAACAATAACCCAACTAGAATATTTCCTCCTTTATATGCAATGTGTCATCTAATATGAGCAACAAGGTGCTTCCTTTTTCACCATGAATGAAGTTGTGCCTCAATACAACCAAAAAAATTACTATTAGTCTCAATTCAGAAAGAATAAAAGTGCATCATATATTGCAAGTTTATAAAAGTCCAAACATAGTAGAAAGATAAATCAATTAAAAAATTGTATCCTTGTTAACAAATGCCTTAAATAGAGTGTTCAACATAGGCTTGAAATATGCATATTGAACCCTTGATTTCAGAACCTTGTTCAAAGTTTAAGAAAGGTGATATGCTCAGATTATAGAATGAAGGCTATCAACACTAACCAGACTGGAACAACATTATCAACAAAAAATTCCTGGAAACCAAGTCCAAGAATGAAATCAAACTTAATTAGACAACAAACATTTCAACCCTAGTTCATGTGTTGTCTAAGTAAAGACTTGCACCATGGAAGAATCCATTTATACATAAATTCCAAATTAAGTTGATGAGAAAAGATCTTTGATATCCAACTAGAAAGTCTTAACATCCAAAAATTACTAACCTAATGTCTCACAACAAATTTCCCAACTGTGACATCATCTTTGCTTAAGAAACCAGGTATTGATCCACTACCATATTGAATCTCACAAAATTCTCCTTCACAAACAAAAAATGATATATATTAATTTTCTACCAACTTCCTTAATACCCCCATGTAAGTAGACTAAGCTAAGTGAGGTTGAGGGTTTGAAGTAGAGTACCATCTTCTTGGTATGTGCTTGACTTTGATGACTTGTATCTTGAATGAAAATAGCAAGCTAGCTGCACTGTAAAATCATTGTTACAAAAATAACCACAAAATTCTCTTTAATTAAAATAATCTTTCTAGATATTTCAGTTAATTTCTAGGAGAGCTAATTTCACTATCCAAACAACCATCAATCTATTTACTGTATATAATTTTCCAAAGTTTAGAATTTGAGTGTAATGAAACTAACCATAATTACCAAAGATTTGACACCAAAATGTAGTACACAATGAATTGTTTAAAAAAATTCCTCAAAGAGATGTCATCTCATGGAATGAAATAATATGATTGTAGAATGTGCACAAAATGGATTTTTCAAGGAAGCTCTTGTTGGTCTCCTACAATGATTTGATAACTAAGCCCTTATAGCCATGATTCAAAGATTGGAAATCTAACCTGAATAGTTATTTCAATCATCATGAAGGTGCATTTAACTTGTCAACCCAGGGACGTGAACTTGAAATGGGTCAGCACAATATGTGCACTAGGAACTCAAAGTAGCCATTGCATCCTACAACTAAGAAACACAATAATGAAAGTAAATTGCTTGAAAGGGAAAGAGACAAATGCTGAATATCAATCAACAACTATGCTAAGCTAAAATGCATAATGAGAATAAAAATATAAGCAACAAAAAGGACACTACTATGTTTGCTTTGGCAGTAGGAACAATCACAAAATGGAATTCTAGTGGCTGTAGGAATAATCGATGCCAAATTTCTAACTAAATACTAAAAAACAAGTAATACTAAACTAATGCTAAACTGAGAAGAAAGATTACTCACCAAGTAGGCCCGCTTGGATAAGTATCCTCTAAACTAATAAGAACTCAAGTGCTTGAACTCATAACTTTATTTCATCCACTGTAAATCATGCATACAAGAGATTAATGTATTTGTATTACTGAAACTGGAGAATGAGAGTACAATATCAAATCGTACAACCTCTTGAAGAAGGAGCATCAAATCATTATTTATACTACAGCTAAACAAGGCAGTCAACTCCATGACTAGGAGGACACCATTTAGGGAAAATAGGGGAAAGTGGAGCGATGGAAGTTACACATGCATGGAATCTGGTCAGACATGCAAGTCCAAATGCAGATCCAACACAACAGTAACACCCATAAATGCTCAATCATTAAGGTCCACTATAAGGCGGTTACGTTCAGTTGCATGAAGAATCTTTTGCCGTCGGCTGCCTTTGACTTGGAGTGATTCCTTAGCTATACGTTATGGTGCATGCCCAGCTGGCAGTGTCTTCCTCAACTTAGCACATTAAATCTGCATGGAAAATTTAGTATGCATAATAACTACACATCTATAACCACTCTAAGAATCATTCATTAATCACATGTAAAAATCAATACAGATAACCCACATAATATGCCAAATGTCATTAAAGCTTGCAGAGATAGGATAATTTCAAATGCCAATGGTTTGAGGGAAACATTATTCAAATACCAAAATTTAATCATCAAAGTTCATGACATCAACCAACAAATAGACTATGAATTCTACCCAAAACTAGACCAAAAATTAGGCTCATCAACTCTCAAAATCATTGAATTAATGTTCAACACTCTGGAACATTGACATTGTAAGCTTTGTTTGTGTTCTAGATGCATGCAGTCATGTAGTTTTAGTGGATGAGGGCTACACATACTTCACACATCAGTAACCCTTATTGCATTACATATATAGTTGATCATTAGGTGTGCATGGTTGACCTTCGTGCCTGTGCTGGCTATCTTGAGGACACCCTAAACATTATTACTGAGATGCTAGTTAAACCTTTGGTTCTTGTGGATCATATATGAATATAGGTTGAGTATTCCAGCAACATTGATTTTTTAGTTGGATCCTAAAAATGCTGCAACTTATGTTCTTCTCTAAAAAAATTGTGTAGAAGTGGGAAGGTGTGGTGAGGTTCAAATAGTAATGATAGAGGAATTAAAAAGATACCTACATGTAGTTGGATGGCATAAAATGGTACATGCTTTTTTGTGTAGGAGATATATCACATCCACAAACATGGGGGATCTATGCAAAATTGGTGAAATTGGCTTGGGAAATGAAGGAAACATGGTATTTCCATATTCAAGACTTTTAATCAATGCTATGGAATAGAAGAAAAAATAATCATTTATTTGCCACCATAGTGAAAAGTTAGCAATTTCATTTGGTTTGTTAAACATGTCCCCTGGTACAACTATTAGACTTGTTAAGAACCTTCGAGTGTGTTCTGATTTTCACACTGCATCTAAATTCATCTCCAAGATTGTTGCAAGAGAAATTGTTCTAAGAGATGTGAACTATTTCCATCATTTTAAACAGGGACAATGTTCTTGTGGAGAATATTCGTGATGCTAAATGAAATAATCTAAAAAATAGGCTTAGACTATAATAATGTGCACTACATTAGATATCCATTAATAATGAAGGGACATCCATCAAAGCATAACAACATGGATTTTTTTGTCATATGTTGTAGTTACAAGTGCTCTGCTAGACATACATGAAAATATGGGAGCAATATACACAAGGAAAGCAAACTATTTTAAAAAATGCCTCAAAGAAATGTGATATTTCTTTTTATAGTTTAACCATGATACCACACTGTTTTGACATGATCCTTGCGGTGATGTAGGATGTTACCGCTACACCACACCGTTATTGCTCGGACTTCATGGTAATGCGGGATGTTACTGCTACACCACACCATTATTGCTCGGCCTTCTTGGTAATGTGGGATGTTACCGCTACACCACACCATGTATTCTTAGCTCTTGCAAGGATACATGATAAGTATTTGAGTTACCACCATACCGCACATTTATTGCTTGACCTTCATGGTAATGCGAGATGTTATTGCTACACCGTACCATGTCTTCTTGGCTCTTGTAATATGGCAATATTATGAAACTTGTCACAACAGTCTTATGAAACTTTTCATGACCATCTACTACCTTGAAACAACAGTCTTATGAAACTTGTCAATATTTATGGGTACCTTTTAAATTGCATTAAGATCTATAAGGAAACAGTCCCAAGAAACATGGCAATGGTTACACCAATAAATATTTAACTAGAAAGCATGAATTTTCAATGCATAATGGAGAATATATAGAGAGTTAAATCAATGAACAAACTTCCTTGGAGAATTTTCATCAAAATTATGACAATCTAAGAGTTCGTAGTAGAAAATCATATACCCTCAAAGACCTAATATTCATAATAGACCTAGTGATAGCTTTCAGAGTCATAAGAATAAAATCATAAGAGATATCCTATAGGGATGACAGTCCCAAGAAACATGGCAATGGTTACAACAATAAATAGTTAACTGGAAACCATGAATTTTCAATGCATAATGGAGAATATACAAAGAGTTAAGTTAGTGAGCAAACATACTTAGATAATTGTCATCAAATGTATGACAATCTAAGAGTTCGTAGTAGAAAATCACATACCCTCAAAGACCTAATACTCATAATAGACCTAGTGATAGCTTTCAAAGTCATAAGAATAAATAAATAAGAGAATAGATATAAGAGCATGAAAAGACATTGAGATGGAAGGGAAGTTGGTAGAGTTGAAGAATCAAACCTGTAGTGAGAAGGTAGGGAGAACGAAGTAATTTACAGTCAAGAGCATCATGGTAGTTTCTCAAGTGACTATATTTGGGCAAGGAGAGAACTTATTGACAACATTACCATCAAAACAATAAGGATAATCAAAACCCTAGCAAACCCTATGGCCTTTTTCATCACCTTGTAGAGATCTCAAACATGCATGAAAATATTTCACAGAGACTAAAATCATCTCTATTTTTGATGATCAGAAAAAAGTAACAAAAATTTAGATTTACAAGTGATGAAAAGAAGTCATGGAAATTATATTATACTATTTAAAAAAAAAAAAAACTTAACCATTAACTATCCAATACAATCTAACAAAATACGAATATACAATGAAATATTATGATTAACAAAATGATAATTTTAACAATTATCTTAAGGTATATATATTTTTTTTATGCAAGTGAAAAATACCACTCTTAGATTATTCTAAACAAATAAAATTTTCATTTACATCATTTTCAAGCAATAGTTTTCTAGATCCGTCTAGCTATACAAAAATCAAATCAAACCTGCAACGATCTCAAAGATTTGAAGGTTTAAAAATTTGATATTTTTAGATCTATTCTTGGGTGTATCCTGCAAACTTCATCATAGAATGATCGGTCATCACCTCATTTAGACTTGGATGTGGAATTTCCTTTGCTATTTCCATAGAATCCAAAATAGGCTTGATAAATGTTGGAATAAATAACCCTATAAACACACAAAAGGAAAAGATAAATCATTAGTAATTTACTAATTTTAATTCAACTTCTTTGTAATCACTTTAAGTACCTGATTCTATTGTATTTTAAAGATTTATAATATGAAGTTTAGCTATTCAAATAGCTTAAATAATTTTAAGTTATAAATCTAATAAATAGGCTTTAGCAATTAAAAAAAAGTCCACTTGTAAAATTTTAAATATCTTTATTGTATCTATTTACCATTGTTAGAGAGTTGCAAACTGTGAATTTCCCTCTATCCTATAGGACTAAGAAAGGAAGAACACTATCAAACAGTGATTGAATCATAACAAACAGTCCAAAAACAATGAAAGTTACTGTCAAATGGTGTCAAAGATCTGTCCTCTAAGTCATTTGCACATGGTGATTGAGAACACAGTGAGTAAGAAATAAAAGAGCACTAGATCATAGCACTGCAAAATGGTCATGAGTTATGCAATGAACTTCATTGTTATTTTGATGGAGATCGAGATAATAACCAACATATTGATGTGCACAGAGAATGTTCATGTAGTGTAAACTTCCTTACAAAGCAATTACCACAACAGAGTTTGAGGTGAATTGCACCTGCTATTTTATGCTGATATGGATATGTTCTAGCCTGTAGTTAATTTTTGTAGCATAATAGATAGGCTAAATAGTTGTTCATTTACCATTGTTACAAATTCTAAATTGCTATACCTTATTCTAGGAGAAAATCATAGGGGGAGTCTATACATAAGACACCATTATTTCAAATTCAAAAACTGGCTCTTTCACAATTGTTTGCTTCATTTATTTGACCTAAGACAACTTGCTGTATAAAAGATGATCTCAAAATCATAGTAAAATAATTTATTCTGGGATGATTGTTTAGAATCTTTCCCATCATAACAATGAACAAAAGCATTAGTCATTAACCTGAACTTTGCAAGAGTTTCATCAAATTATACTTTTCCACTCTCTTTTCCATTCTAAATTTTATTCCCAATTTCATCCATGAAGAACTTCCTCAGCCTATAGATCCTGCTATTACCTATAGATCGTCCATCTGAAGGGACCATCTTTGGAGCTCTTCCCTGAAATCAGGGTTGAAAACATTAGAAGAAAAGCAATACCATAATTCTAAAGTAACAATTTGTATCAAGCCAAATGTTAGAAAGTATAATTAAAAAGACAAATCCTTACAATTAGACCTCAAATTGGACCAAGCAGATTTATGATTTTATCTTTAGAATGTAGGAACTTTCTCTGTTAGAGCTTCACAATCTCAAATTGGATGTGAAATTGGACCAATAAAATTTATGATTTTATCTTTAAAATATAGGAACTTCCTTTGTCAGAGCTTCACTACCTCAAATTGGATTTGAAATTGGTCTAGCAGATTTATGATTTTATCTTTAGAATGTACAAACTTTCTCTATTGGATATTAAAGATCTCAGGTTGGATGTCCAATTGGACCAACAAATTTATGAGTTTATCTTTAGAATAAAGTAACTTCCTTTGTCGGATATTCATAAATTCCTACACTCAAGTTCTGCTTCCCAATGAAAACACCTGGAAGTGTTTTAGACCAACTGAAAGTACTCTCCAACTTGGTTATGACATTGATAACAATCCAATTTTTCCTGAAACATCCATACCCAAACGTTGCATCACAATCTATTCTTCCTACAAATAAAAATTCCTCATATTAACCCCTTCTAAATAAAACTAAAAATCATCATAAAACCATAATTAATAAATCATTTCAGCTTCAGAAGAATCTGATGTCATTTACTATCAAAACAAAAGCTGTATAAATCACAAAAAATCCATGAAGCCATCCATCCAAAGAGAAAACAAACAATGTAAGGATTTGAGCAATATAAGTCCAAAGGGTTATGCTGTAACGATAATAGAATCACCATAAGAGCACAACTGTGTGACCCAAGTTTAATGTGGCTATGTTGTGATAGAAATGGAGGCACTCATATGAGCAAAATTCATGTATAAATCATTGTCATCACAATTAGGTGTCAATCATCATTGGGTGCATTCAAGTTGACTCAAGTTTAACAGGTTACAATGTAATGATAGCATGATCCAAGAGAAATTACCTCTTGCTGCAATAAAGATCCTATAACTTTGGTTGATATGTAGAGTGGTTGTGTTATATCAATTATGTATTGCATTCAAGCACAACCCATGTTTAATGGGCTATTCTAGAGAGTGATCAAGATTTTCTAAACCTTATGAATGTTACTTAAAAGTGTACAACTTAAACTACAAACTAATTTTGTTACATACTTGAATGCAATATTGGGTTACCACAAACTATAATAATGTGATTGGCTAATAACCACTATGGAAAGTATTAAAGAAAGACCCATGCTATATAGGATACATTTCCCTGATCATGTTTACATACCTTAATGATCAAACACAAGCTTCTCACACACTCTAAGATACAATCCAAGATCATAACACAACCCTATCAAGACAACTAATTTTCTAACCCAAGATTTAAGGTTGTTTTTTAATAACAATAGAAGCATTGGTAAGAGCATGGCTAGGGTACAAACCCTAGGCCTTCGTAGAATCATAAACCATAACTCTAGCGGATTAGGGAGGTTGCAATACCAGAAAGATTGAGACATTGTAGCCACTAACAAAATCTTGCAATCTAAAGATTGTAGCCAATAACAAGCACACTATGTAGCTTAGTGAAATTTGTAAATGCAATCTATGGTAAGAAGAATGACAGTCACTTGAGGTGTGATAGTCAAAAAGAGGCTGAGCAGTGACAAGATAATAAAGCTCAAACCTGGCATAGTAAAGTGGAGATTTTAACAGTGAGTTTTGTTACCTCCTTGTTGATCCTAAGGGTTTTTCAAATGCTTTTGGCAGTGTTAGACAAGACAAATGGAATCAGGGAATGATTTTCCAAATGAAGTAACAATGGTAATCGTAGGTTCAATGTTTCTTCTTAGCCATTGTATAATGGAGGTAGTGGATTGCATTTTTGAGTAGTGTTTTGAGACTCATCAAAGATGGGAGAATAGTGAATAATAACTTGTGGACTATGAAGTAGTGACAATAAGGTTGAAGTATATTAAGACCCACAATACCATGAAACAATGAGTCCCCTGTAGTAAGTAGGAAATCTATAGGGCATAGTTTGATTTTATAGAAGGATGTTCATGAAAGGAATCTTCAAGTGATAGTGAGTGAGCTATTTGAGATTGCAGCTGAGGGTGCAATATCCAATCTTAAAGCCAGTTAGCAAAGCAATAAATGTGCAAGAAAATAAAATCATATACAACAAACAATTCACAATGTTATCTTGCATAATGCCTTGAGTTTGAAGACAAAAATCTCATTGTATCTTGATGAAATTAGTGACCTTAATGGTCAATCATTGGAAACCATGATTTTAAAACATGGTATTGTGCTTATGGAGGCAACATTTTAAGCAAGGCAGTGAGTGGTGGTTTGGAAAAATGACAAGTATGAAGGACTTGCTTTATATGCATACTATGCAGTCTAGCTTTAGACAATGTTCTAATTAGAAGAGATTGAAGGTGGATTATGGAACTCAAGGGTTACCATGATAAGGATTAAAGAAAAGAATGAGATCTATTTAAAAGCCATAGTCATGAAGATATTAAAGATGTCACATGAAAAACCCTAGCAGTTGGAGTAATGAATATAGTGCCAAAGAGGATAGTGTGTTGGGACAGATTTAGGAGATCTCCACATTATCTAATCACAGGAAAATACATCATTTATTTATTTATTTATATTAAAATAAATCATTCTAAACCCCATATAGGATACATTGATACTTCAAAAGCATCTGATTTATTTCTTTAAATTAAAAGAAATAATTCTAAACCCTATATAGCATACATTGATACTTCAAAAGCATCTGAAGGAATTTGAGATTATGAAAATATATGTCAATTAAATACCTGGATTACAAATAGTAGTGAGAAAAATGTAACCCTTGTTGAGAAGAGCATGAATGAGATAAGCAACAATGAATCCTATGCCTCTTGTCACACACATCTCCTTACCATTCTCTGTCATTCTTTATTGAAACACTTCTCCATTTTGTCAATCTATGCTTGAAAATAATGTTTCAACGAAGTTTTTAGAGTATGTTTATTAAAATGAAAACTCCATTATGGCGGGCTACACCTAAAAATAAGATTTTGATGAAAGTTTTAGGGTATGTTTATTAAAGATTTAAAGTATTTTGGAGGGCTATATTCTTGATTCCTTAAATGATTTATTCAAATGGATTATGACTAAATAAATAACTAACTATTTAGTCTTTTTTTATTTGTGTGACTAAATAATTTTTAGTCAACGACCAAATTAGTCATTTATTTACTCATTTATAGCTAAGTTGCAAAAAATGAGTAGAATTTAGTCATTTTTAGTTGTTGTGACTAAATTTTTTAGTCACCTAGTCATTTATTTGCCAAATTCTACTAGTGATTGGATCAATAGACGTGATAAAACTGTAAGCAAGAGGAGTCTTGATTGTTGTTTGAGAGAGTATTTCAGTAGAGCTTCACTATGAAAGTGAAAGAGAAAGAGAGCCTTCATTTCTTGGAGTACTCTCTCCAAATGAGGGTTAAAAGAGAGTTTTGTTAATATGTATGGGCGAGAGGAGCCGTTACACACGCATCCCTGCCACTACAACACAACACCATGGGAAAAGAACATAAATATTTATATTTAAATCTCATAAAGTACGAGGATGCTAGCATGTCGCAATGATATCTACATGTCGTGCTAGTGTCTGGCCAAAACTTTACAATAATTAAACACTCAAGTTGCTAGTGCTTCATTGTTATCGCCTATGAAGTTAGAATTGTGAAAATTCCAACTTATAGGTTTTTTCCATAAATAAGGAGGGCCTAAATGCGTGTGTGTGAGATTTCCACAAGGTGTAATTTTATGACACTACATTTTTCCTTCACTTTAGTGAGTTGATTTTTAAGAAAAATAATCTCCACTAAAGTAGCTAAAATACATAAGTATTGATTTTGAAATTTTAACAAATTTTGCAAAAAAAGATACTATAGAGCTTGCATAGATAGTGTAGGAAGATACGAGCACGATTCCCCCAACATTCGAGCTCATTGAAAAAATACAACATATGACATGAAATTTGATTCTACAAAACTCACAAATTGGCCAGCTTCAAAAATGGAAGAAACTACCACGACAAAAAGAATTCTTAAATTTTTTTTCAGTGGGTCGGAAGAAAAATTTGATAAAGGGTGAGTATATGCTCCTTCTTGTTTTTTCCCCCAAACAAGAGGGTGAAAATAGGAAGGTAGGAAAGGGAAAGTTCACTGCAAAAAATGGGCAAAAATTTGCCTAAATACACCTAGTGTGGGCCCAAAGAAGGTCATTTTCACTATCCACTGTGAGAAATTTGTTGAATTTTTGAGAGAGTTTCTAGTAAAATTCCTTGTAGATTAGAGATACATTTACTGAGGATTGAGAAACTACGAACCATCGTGGAGAGGGGTGAGCCACTTGATGAGGTATAAGGAAAATTTGTCCCTTATCATTTTTTTGATGATTTTTAGCCCAAAAAAAATTGTGAGCAGCACAGTTGTCTAGACGGTGCGTTGGAGTCTAACGATCATGCAGGCATTCAGTTTGCACATTAGATTCTAGTGTTTGTATTGGCGTCTACTTCATGCACTACCATCGACCAATTAGGCCTTAGATTCCAACATGTCACATAGATGTTTACACAGTGCACTATCGTCTTAGAGAGATACTGATAGAGTGAAGTCGAATAAAGAGTACAAAGTAGAGGTGGATTTTATTGACATAGTGCTTTTATGTTTTTATAGGACCTTCGTGAGATCTATGAGTATAGTGACATATCTGTCTCATTTTAGTGTAGGGAAAAGTATCCCTATTTCACACTTAATTTGGGAATTGAATAATTAATAATAAAATGGACTTAATTGTGCCTTATTTAGGGTATTGTAAAATGTTTCTTTACACTTTCACACTAATCTAGGGATTTATTAATTAAATAGGATTTTTTATGCCTTATTTGGTCCTATTTTACATCCACAAGCCTAATTAATTGCATATTTCCATGGATAATCTTGACATTTAACAAATGACCAATCATAATTCAATGTTTTGGGTCATGTGTTCCAGATCTGGTGATGTGGGACTCATACTCTACCTTGGGTGTATGAGTCCCACCTAGGTCTTGGGAGTTGATTTCAAATTGCACATTAAACAAGATACTCCTAGAAATATGTGTCCTTGGTTTTAGCTACTAGGACTCATACGCCATGACTGGCGTATAAGTCCCGCTTTAACCAGGACCTAATTTAAATCAAATTCTTGGCAATATTTTATTCTCCTAGATTTGATGTCGGTTTGTAGTGTTTTAATTTTAGGAAATTTGGCATAAACAAGTATAAATACAAGCTTATTTCACATAATTTCACCTAAGGTTTCAATTATTCAAGCATTATAGAAAACTTATGATCAAGAGAGCATTCAAGCACATTCAAAGGTAGATTTGTAGAAGATTATTGCAACAATCAAGATCCATTATCATGTCAAAGGCTTGATGCATCATGCATGAGGTTTTGAGCTAATGTTGTGATGTATTGTTCAAGATCAATTCAAGTATTCAAAGGAATTATCCTTCATCAAGAATCATGATCAAGATCTACATCCATTGGGGCCACTTCATGCTTGTTTGCAAATCTACAAGGTTTCAAAAAAGGTTCTATTGTTTCATCTTATGTTTCATGTTTCATTTCATTCATGCTTAATTTGTCATTAAGGTTTGATTACCAAAATGAGGTTTGACAAAAAAAAACCCCTATCCACTAACAAATCAACATTTTTCTCTCCTTTCATGTGTGATTGCAAATCTAGGTGATTTGGAGCTTGAAGATTATTTGAAGACAAAGTTGCAAGATTGAAGAAAGTTGTCAAGGTTGTTAAGAAGTTGTCATATTCATGGAAAGTCACCTATAGGTCAGAATTCAAACTTTTAGACCCAGAGATTAGTCAGGAGAGAAGCTATAGAAGATCACTAGAGGATACCAGATTTTCAACGAAACCCTAATAACAAGACTAAATCGCCACCTTGGGTGTATGAGTCCTGGTATAGACATTTTTCTAGATTTTAGTGGATTCTGACTTGTCATTGTGAGATACCTGTTTCTACCCAGAAACCATAGACTGAGAATAAATCACCTAGTCTATCATATGAGTCCCAGTGAGCTTCAAAACATTAATTTTCATAGTTTTAGACCTTGTTTTAGGCATCTTCAATCTTCCAAGTATTTCATTGTTCTTTCTTAGTCTGTTATTTTGATTTCAAGTTCATTTTCTAGGTCATTTAACTAGCCTTGCATATTGCTTTCATATATTTCTTTCTAAGCATTTGCTTTAGTTTTGTATTAGATGTGTGATTTCAAAGGACACCACTAGACATATTTATATGCAGTGGTTGGAGCAGGGGCATGTCACAGTTCCATTAGTACGATGTGTCATGATCGCGATGGTGGCACTATGAGTAGCCATCAATGGGTGAGGCTCTCACCTTGATGAGGGCCTTGTCCATTATATTAGAGAGATGGAGGAGTGGCAAATGATATATGCTTGGGGTAAGAGCATTCTTGCGTATTTCTACCATGATCTCAAGCATTATGTCCACTACGAGTACCATATCATCACAACCTGTACACTTTATAGGTATGGGAATTTGAGCACTTTACGTGCACGTGGCTAGCTAGTAACCTTGGGGTGTAGGGAAAGGAGACCCTCTCACACACACCTACCCTTTGGGGATTGACTAGAGATTTAGTGATTTACTTTTTTGGAGACAATTTTTTAACACATTGAGAAGAGACAACCGATGGCAACCGTATGGGCACATAAGGACCTAACCCTCATACATGAGGTAGTTGAGACACATGTAGCAATACAAGCTCTTGGATAGGAAGATCGATCACATCATTGTACCATATTAGTTGTGTTATGAAGAAAATTGTATACACTTCCAATTTCACATTATGTTTTGGCCTTGTAATTTATTGGACTTAATTAAGCTTCTAATTTTCCAAATTATGCATTGCAAAGCCTAATTTTTACTATTTTCTATAGGACAAGTATTAAACAAATGCATTGAATCATTGAATTTTTTGTAACTTTGAGTGTCCTAGAATTTTGGGCTAGGAACCAACTGCCCATTGGTGACTGGGTCCCCCTTGTAGTTAGGACCCAAATTTAAATATGTTTTTGCCTATATTTTAATATCCAAAATTCAAATATGATGTGTCATCTTTTGGAAGCTATTTTTTGGGAAATTAGATAAACACTTATAAATACCTAGTATTTTTATCATTTTGAAGGAGAGGAACATTAACAAGAATTCAAGAGAAAATATTATTGTCAAGAGCATTATTGAGCAAGTCAAGAGTAGCATTATAAGATTTTATTACAATTCAAGATCTAATATCATGTCAAATTCTATGTGTGTTCATGTTCATGCTTTGTGAAGACTAACATTATTGTAGATCTCCAAAGCATTCAAGCATTCAATAATTCTATCAAGTAAGATTTAAATCCTTGAAGTGATGTGTATGTGTTCAATACTTTAAGGAAGCCATTGAAGGGTGGTTAGTTGCAACATTTTGTTCATTCATCATTTCCTTCCTTTCCATTAAGGTTTTATCATTGACATTGCCATTGTGGAAGTGGAAACACTTACATGGGGTTTGACTAAGACAAGCTCCTATATGTCACACCATCTCTCTTTGTGAATATGCAGGTTGCAGGTTTGGAAATGATTGAAGAGAGTTTGAAGACCCATTTTGCATTGTTACATTTATTGTCATCAAAGTTGTCAAAACACGAAAACTTCATTACAAAATTTATTGACAAAATTCTGACAGTGGGACAAGTGGAAAATAAAAGCTCATATCCAACACCATAGGACCCTAAAAATTGAGAAAGAAACCCTAACAAAGACCTAGTCACCTAGGGGCGACCCAATCCTACTACAACATTCAAATATGACTTTTGGTGACAGGTACATATCAGTCTGCACTTTCTAGATCCACTTGTAGAGTTCTATTTCTATCTGTATATCTTTAGGAAATTGCACTTATCATATAAGGTAATTTAGTCTAATTAGGTTAATCATCTCAAATAATTTCCAAACCATTCCTATCCTCAAATAGATGCAAATCCAGATCTGATTGACTCACCTAGGAGGTTGTAAGTCAATCTATGCACCTTGTTGATTTGTATCTTAATGAAATCATAGAAATGATGGGACAATACACCTTAGGTCATTAGTGTAACCAAATTTTTATGCTTCATTTTGGTGAACCTGACATTCTTACATCATAAATTTTTGATTTGGTAGTCTTTCAAACCCTAGATCTAGGTTTTGCATCATTGTGTTTTACATTTCTCATCTAGGTTTTGTATCATTGTATTTCATATAGGGTTGCATATTGCATCATAAAAATCATAAAAGTCCAAAAATATTGCATTCATATTACATCATAGGTTGTGTTACAGTGTGTTTCAATCATTCATATTAGATCTTCATTTCAAAATTGCATTAAAAAAAGTGTCATTTTGTTCCAAAATTGTCATACATTCGCTTTTCCTTTGCATTGAATTTTTTTGGAAAAAGTCACTATCAAACCTATGTGTAGATAGGAACAATAACATTAAACATCAATCTAAACATTTAGATTTTGAATTTTTAGAACCTCGAACAAAGACTCAGTCACCCCTGGGCGACCCTCTCCTTGTATAGGTGTCTTAGCAAACATTTTCACACTATTCTGTCTCTATCTGCTTAATTGCACTGTACTTGCATATCTCTGTTTTGTAATCAGTAATAGTAATTTATAAAGCATTTTACATCTAGTTCATTTAGTGAAAGAAAGTATTGTTTAGGATCAAAATTTGTATTCAAAAGTATCATTTTCAAGCCTCTTCATATTACAATCAGTCAATTATTACATTTCAAATCTAAATTTTTTAGTGTAATTAAATATTTAATTACACTTTATTAAGTTTACTTAGGTCCTAATTAGGTTTTACCTTTAGGATTTTGCATCTTGCTTTATAAAAAAAAGTAATCTCATATAATTCATAATTCCCAATAATATTATTTGCATATCTTTATGCAAATTGCTCTTGCATGTTTGTTTTTTCTCCTTGTAGAAGGTTAATCCAGGTTTTGTAGGTGATCTTGGTTTTATGGAGTTTATTGGAAACTTTAACATGGTATCAAAGCTCTGATTTGCAAGCCTCTTCTCAAATTCGAAAGAAATTCTATCAAAGAGTTTTTTTTTTTGGGATCTTTAAGGGATCGACCTAGAGCAACTTTTTGGTGCATTTTGGATAAAAAACAACCAATATATTTTTCTTCATCTATTTTTGAGAAAAATAATTTATGGGTTTTTTTTAAAATCACGAAATGCCATCTGGGTATCTACTAGATTTTGCAGATAGTGAGTAGAACATATAGAAACAATTGTCAACATCGTGGCTATTTTCCCTATAGGTGACGTTTCTATTTTTTTTACCAAATCACATGTTCTACTTTTTGGATTCAAAAATGCTTTTTTGGTTTTGTTGGAAGCACCAAAATATTATTTGGGCATCCATTAGTTTTTGCATGCAATAAGTAAATTTTTCAGAAATCAAATTAGAAGGGTCATGTTTGCATTGTTGGCTGGCAACATTTACCTTTCTTTTTTTAAATTCATAACTTGAACATGTGGTGTTTTTTTCAAAAAAATTATATCGCTGGAAAGCTAATTTCACCCTCTACACAGATCTAAGGTCAATTTATCTTCATGGAGGCAGATGTGAACATTAATCCTTGCATGCAATCTTTCCTTTTTGCATGCTTTATGTTTTTATTTTCTCTTTGATTTTTGCATCCTTTTACAATCATGGGGTATTGTAATAAATGAACTTCAATAAATTTCCATTAGGGGGCTACTTGCATAATAATTTGATTAGAGTGTAGTCACATGGCATGCACTTTGATCTCATCTTCATATTTGATGACAACTCGCATGAGTTGTATTTGGATTATGTAGTTTCTTTTGGCCACATCTTTCTTATGACTTGAAACATTTTGGTTCACATTAGTTTACATATCATATTGAGAGCCTATGGTTAATGATCTTGAATTGTATCAGATCTCATCAGGTCACATCTTAGTTTGATGGCCATTCATTTTATGGTTAATGTTCCAGAATCTTCATGGTACTTGCTCCTATGGATCAGTTTTAGTCACAGTTCAACATTGACATTGAGATACACATAGATTCTAGATTCTTTCATCATATCATTCCCTCTTATGGTGAGCATTTTTTATGTATCTATGTGATGGATGGTGTACTTGGAGGGGTCTTATGGAGTCCTCCATCTTTCATCACTTGGTTGTATTCTCTATTTTTTTTGCATTACATATGTACATGGGTACCTAACATGGCCTTGTAGTTGGGACCCATTCATGATTTCATGGATCCCATCCTTGCATTATTTGCATGTTTCTTATTCTCCCTAAATTTCATTTAAGGGGGGTGTTGGTGTAATTAAATATTCAATTACACTTTATTAACTTTACTTAGGTCCTAATTAGGTTTTATCTTTAGGGTTTTTCATCTTGGTTTATAAAATCAAGTCATCTCATTTAATTCATAATTCCCCATAATATTATTTGCACATATTTATGCAAATTGCTCTTGCATGTTTGATTTTCTCCTTGTAGAAGGCTAATCCAAGTTTTGCAGGTGATCTTGGTTTTATAGAGTTTATTGGAAACTCTAACAAAAATTACATTAAAATTTGTTTAAAAATATTCAAACTTATTGCATACTTGCATTTTGCATCAAATTGGAATACATTAATAAAATTTTGGAAAGTTATTTACAGTTACAATTGTCTACACATAGAATTAGAATCCTTAAACAAAGTAGTCTTTAGTCAAACTTCAAACTTTAAGAATCCCTACCTAGGACTTAGATGCCCTTGGGTGACCCTGTCCTACTTATCTTGGCAAAACAAAACTTTTTTGAGATCTTTGTTACTGTGGTTCCTATTTGCGTTTGCTTGTTTCTTTCTATTTCTGAGTGTTTTTTGTACTTATTTAACATTTTGGTGTTCATCTTGGGTGCAATTTTTAGTATTGTGAAACTTACACGAGTTTTACAACCTAGTGTCCTAGTGAGACGTAGTTCAAAACTTATGGCATTTAGTGCTGCTAGTACATCCGTTGTGGATCTTGAGTTCTCTAACCATTTCATGCCAAGTGTTGTCAATACTAAACCTATTTTGAATTCCATCCCTAATACCACAATTCCCATGACCTTACTATCAACCACTGTCATTGATGTTGACACCATGATAGCTCATGTTACCCAAGAGAAATTGAAACAATTGGACAAAGCCATAGAAAAACTTCAAGACTATGTGAGCACAAAATATATCATCGGTACAATGATCCTTGTCATAGATAACATTAGGAAAATTCTTGATAATGATCAAGGATTAGAGGTAGTGTGTAGTCTAGCCCACATCATAGACAAGCATGTACCTATAATGATTAATTGCACTCAATATTTGGGGTATAATCAAATCCAAGGAGGAAGTCAAGTTTCTCTCCTTACAGCTATAGCCTCTTTTCCCATATACACAAATCCAACTGTTACCATAATGATGCAACCAAACAATAATATAACTCTCACTTTGGGTATTTCTACTGTGAATCCTTATAGTTTTGTCAACTCAAACCCCATATCTCCAAACCTTCACAAAGTTGCAATATAGTAGTCCACCTAATACATATACACTTCCACCATATTCACTTAATTCCCAAAATACAAAAAGTAATGATTCTTGTTGAATAGGACAACTAAGAGGAGGGGGGTGAATTAGTTATCATAGATTTTAACCTTTAATTCAATCACCAGAACTAATACATGAAACAACTTAAGTGATTAATCATCAAACATCAATGTAGACTCTCAAATCCAACACATAAACATAGTAATACTATTTTTACATGGAAAACCCAAAAAGGAAAAAACCAAGGTGAGGATTAAATCGCACTATAGAGAATATCAAAACTGATTACAAAAAGGTTCACTGCCTGAAACAAGGCTCATTGCCTGAAATAAGGACTCACTGTCCATAGGGCTACAAACTGGAGGGCTCACTGCCACAAAGATATAAAGAAGAAAAATAAGAATTTCTACAGAGAGACTACAATCTCATTGCAACAAAGGATTCCACCATAGTTACTTAATCAACTTGCATGAATGATAAAGTTTTCATTCTACTCACTACATCTGAAAACTCAACATTAAGATTCACATTGATCTCCCACACACAACTCACACACACTTTCTGAATAGCATCAATGTCACATTTGATCTTTCATTTATCTTCCTTCTTTTCTTCTGTATGATTTTCATTACTAGCTCATCCTCTATATATACTATCTCCAACCTTGAAAAAGATACAAAGTCATTCATCTAACTTCAAATTTGAATTAGGTCGGTGCCAAACATCCTAGGGTAGAATTAGAATGAGGGCGAACCAAAAACATGCTTCATTAAGACCTAAAAATAGATCCAACACACTTCATTAACTTTGAAGATAGTGGTCAACAAACGGATGGCCAAACTAGTGTAAAACACATAGAACAATTAAGCTTGAAACTTCTAGAAACTAAAAATATCTTCAATTCAATAAAAAAATATTAACTCTAGAACCACAAGTCAAAATACTTCAACAAAGGGAAATCTAGACCAGCAACCTTCTTCTCAGACTTCAACCAGAACATAGAGAACCATAGTTCACAATTGGTGAACACAACTCGAACTTCACAATGAACCATCAACCAAACATCTAGATATAACAACCTTCAACAATCATGACCAACATATCTGATTCACATGAACACAGGGGAAAATATTGGAATAACAACTGAATATCTACAACCTTCCTTTAATACAATTTTCTCAATATCCTCAACATATACAACCAAAAACAACTAGTAGATAACCAGTTGACTAGTTGACAACAATGACAACACCTTCATTCCTTTCTCTATTCTTGCAACAATCTCCCCCTTTGTCATTGATGGCAACACATGATGTGAAAAACAATCAAAGACACCATACTAGATCTGAATATACTTCTCAAGATTTCTCTTTTTGTTTCTCCCCCTCAGAAGATCATCTTCTTCATTACCTACTTTCTCTCCCCCTTTGAAATCAATTACAAAGGAAAAATATATGTTCATTGAATCTTCCTTTGACATAAAAACAAAATACTCACATTGCCAACACTTGAAAACTACATGCTCCCCCTAAGGGGTAGCCACCAAAACATCGGTCCAAAAAGATAGAACCATGAATCCACCAGACTGATGCACCTCCAAATGCATCTTAGTTTATAAAAGGAGGGGAAATAACCCCTAACTTCTCTAAGAGATAATCAAAAGTATCTTTAGGAAGAGGCTTCATAAATATATCTGCAATCTGATCCTTTGTGGGAACATACTCAATCTTGACTTCATTCTCCATGACCTTCTCTCTCAAGAAATGATATCTAATAGATATATGCTTCATCCTTGAGTGCATCACAATATTCTTCAAAATGTTAATTGCACTTGTATTATCATAGAAGATAGAAATGGGATCATCACATAGCACTGTGATATCTTTTAATGTCTGTTTCATCCATAAAACTTGTGTACAACAAGATATATCAATAATATATTTAGCTTCAACAATAGAAAAAGAGACTAAATCTTGCTTCTTACTCAACCATGCCAACAATCTACATCCAAGAAAGAATGCACCACCACTTGTACTCTTTATGTCATCTACACATCCAACCCAATCTGCATCTATATATGCACTAAGTGTAAAGTCAGTATCTTTAGTGTTGGCCTCCTACAATGATTTAACAACTAAGCCTTTATAGCTGTGATTCAGAGATTGGACATCTAATCTGAATAGCCATCTCAATCATCATGAAGGTGCATTTAACTTATCAACCCAAGGATGTAGACTTGAAATGGGTCAGCACAGTATGTGCACTAGGAATCCATAGTAGCCATCTTCATTCTACAGTTAAGAAATACACAATGCTGAAAGTAAATTTCTTGGAAAGAAATAACATAAGTGTTGAGCATCAACCAACAACTATACTAAGCTGAAATGCATGACATAAATGAGAATCTGAGCAAACAGATAGGAAACTACCATGTCTGTAGGAACAGTCATAAAATAGAATTCTAGTGGCTGCAGGAACAAATAGTGCCAAATTCTTAACTAATTGATGAACAAAAAGTAATAACTAAACTAAAGGATGGAATGCTCACCAAGTGGGACCCCTTGGATGAGTATCCCTTAAGACAAATGTACACTCAGATACACAAACTTATAACTTCATTTTATTCATTGGAAAGCATGAGTACAATCAAGCAACATAACTATATTACGAGGAATGTGAGTACATCATCATATCAATCAACCTCATGAGAAGGAGCATTTGAATATTATTTATAGGAAGAAAAACCACTAACGAACTACCTAGTAAGGTAGTCAACTCCAACAAATTAGGAGGATGCCACTTTAGGGAAAACATAAAAAGTGGAAAGGAGGTTATACATGTGTGGAATCTGGTCAAGCGTGTTTTCCTTAACACAAATATAGCACAACAGTAACTCCTATATTCGATCAACAAACAATTTTACAAGGAAGTTACAATTCTTTGATTTAAACTAGGAATTTTCCTCTTGTTGAGAGTCTTCCCTCCATTGACCTTTGAACGATCACCTTGTTGACCTGTATGGAAAATGACCAGTTGGAAGAATCTTCCTCGATTTTGTAGGCTCTAATTATATCTACATAACAATATTAGTACGCACAACAATTGCATATCTGTAACTATCTTAAAGTAGCATTCATTAATCCACACATAAAATTAACATAGATAGTTCATATAGTATGCCAATGTCATTAAATATTACAAAAATAAGCTTATGCCCAATGTCTATGGTTTTGAGGAAATATCATAAAAATGTCAACATCCAAGTATCAAAGTCTATGACAACTACAACAAATGGATAGTAAACTCTATCAAAATTGAGTCATAAACTAGACTCATCACTCCCCCCAACCTAAGGCTTTGTTGGTCCTCCAACAGAGGAAGGGTTGTTCTTTTGCTTAGTTAATGCCCTAAAATTTGCAACTACCAACTATCCTACATCAATTATTGTAGTGCGTGAATTAGGGTCCCAATAGAACCCTTGCTATCTGTCCAGCCTGCTCCATCTCTGTCTCTCTGCAGCTATATCATACTAATAATACCTGAAATTCAGCATAGGCCATAATAGGATAGGTGGCTGAAAAGTTAGTGGAAGAAAAAATTGTCCCTTTGACCTTCCAATCTGTATATATCTATCAACTCTTTTACATGTTGCAACATAGTTTTGCAGAGAGTGAGGCTCAACTTGTTTTAAGTCATCAGTCAAACTGTTCCACCTCTATGCCAAATATCCCTTTACAGATTCCCGTATGGTATTTGCTACCTCCTCACATTCTCTGTAAAATGCTTCTCTCTCAGGTAGGATCCTACTACCATAGCTTGGCCAGTAAATAATTTTGTGCCAATCCTTGAAAATGTCTCCTAGGTTTCTAGATTCAGCCCTGATGGACAGGGGAGTGTTGGGTTCTATTTTCCTACAAGTCCTAAACTATTGTCCCCAACTAATTTCATTCTATATCCAAGACATAAATTCCCTTAATTGGACATCCCCAACATACAACAATGGATTCCAATCATGATCTTGGGTCACAAAATAATTATGCAAATAGAATTCACACAAAAAAATCTTCATTTTAGGAGGAGCAATCGAATAAGCCTAGAAAAATTCAAGAGGAGTCTCAATGGAAGGATTCAAACCTAAAACAATCCTTTCTAGTTTAAAATAAAGTTTCTTCTCCTTCAAATACAAAGCATAGACCCTTGGAGGAGTCTCGTGCTCTAATATCTGAGGTACTAAGGCTGCTATATTTTCCACCTTTTCCTTTAAAGCAACAGTTTCTACATTCTTATCTTTAATCTCTTCATATCTCTTTTGAATTTCCTTCTTCAGCCTACGTTTATCCTCTTTCCATTCTTCTTCCCTCCTTTGCATCTCATTCCATAAGTGCATAGCTACCATGTGCATTGAAAACCAGAGGGCTTATGTATTCCTACCAAAATATTTCCTGGCACTAATGCTTGCTCTTTATGTGGCCCTAGCTATAGGGATTCTGATTGTTTAGCCAATTCTGGCTGTAGGGGTGCTACTTGTTCTCCCAGTTTTGGCTGCAGGGGCTCTTGTTCTTGCTCTTGTTGCAGAAACTCCCTCTCTTGCTCTTGCTGTAGGAGCTCCTGATTCTCCTTATACTATTGGCTTTCAACTTGTTCAGTAATGGCAACAAGCTCTTCCAATGTTATATTTGCCACTTCCTCAAATATGTCATTTTCCTCAACATTCACTTGCCCCATTGGGGATTTTGTGTCCTCCTGTGATGTTTCCCTAGTCCTAGGGATTTCGTGCAGAGACATACCAGCGATTGGTCCAGCTGGTCTAGTTTTTCTAGGAGGGCTCTCACGTTTCTCTTTAGCTATAGGAAGAACAATGTCAACCTTCTATTTCTTAGAGCTTGACACTTTTTTTTTCTGCCATTTTCTTTTTGGATTTTCCCTTCCTTATTTACGCTTCTTTCTTTTGTTCCCTAGTTCAAATTAGGATGCCAAGAGGGACATCATCATCAGAATCTGAAGAGGAAATTTCTTTTTCTAAATGTTCTATCTTAGAAGAACTAATCTCTATAGCTTGTTCAGTTGTAGGAGGGTTTACACTAGGGCCTGCACTAGAAGTTGAGGTTCCAGGAGTGGCTTCAACAAAACTCACTCTCCTTCTAGCCCTACAAGGTTGAGGAAAAACCCTAGGTCACAAATGCTTTGGTCTAATTTGATCAATATTTAAGAATTCTTCCCAAGTCGTGTCAGAAACATCATGCAAAGACTTCTCAACTAATAATTTGGTCAGACAATGGTGGGAAACAAAATTATCCCTACCTTTTTGGGTCTCGGCCACCGTGATTGAAAGAAGGTGGTATAGCACGTTTGGCACATTCATTCTTCTCCCATGCCTCATATGATTTAGGAGTTTGAAGTGCACAAAATGTAGATTTGACTGAAGACCTTCACAAATAATGTACTTCACAACATAAACAACTACTTGTTTCCATTGCTCAGATAGAGAGGTTCTCTTCACACCTTGCTTGTCCACACTCAATGGAGGGTCACTAGGTTCTATAAATTCAACCCTAGCTGACGTAGTGTCTCTAGTAGCAGGGTAACGTTCACTGTCGGCAGACAACCGTGTAACTTTTGCAATCCTCTCTTCAGTAGCTATGACCTCCAAACCTTTTACCGTGGCCTTTCCTTCAGACAATGTCTGGGAAAATTCCAACGCAACGTCTTCATTATAACCATTCAGCTTCAAGAAATAATCTACCACCCACAATTTCTAAACTTGACCTAGAAAGGTGCATCTTGCAGTAATACATCATGAATCATGGGTTCATTTTGAATTAACCCACCTCCCATTGTTCAACTATCTACAAATAAACAATCACTTTGCAAAGTTTCCCTTTCTACAATCTTCGTCTGAAAGCTAAACTTCTCCTTCCTACAACATTTCTAAATTCCCAACGCCAGTGTCATTTGAATTTTACCTTTTTGGAGACTTAGGATTATGATAGGAGCAATAAATGTAGTAAATGAGTAATAAATGAAGGCTATGATCAAGAAAAATGGTGACGGTTGATGTCATCTCACACATGCAAGTGGTCATCTCACTCAGAATTTAAATTGTCTCAATTTAAACTTTGCTAATGTGAACCAACATGGATTGACATGTGGACATGGTATTCACACTTCCCCACCAACCCAAATTTGAGCATGTGTCCTCACATGTGAGGTATTAATGATGATTTGATAGGGGTAGGGAATAATTACATGCTATGGAGAACGTCTATATTAATGTACAACAATTAAATGAATGTACTAAAAGAAAATTAAGATATAACAAATTGATGCGCACATACCTGAATTCTTGGAAGATCTGTTGCAAAGATTATGGAGAAAGTATCGGTCATCTTTTAAGAAGTTAGTTGAGAAATTCATGAAAGTGGAGTGGAATGAAGTGAAGTTATGGTGGCGTGATGGAAGAGAGAGAAAGGTGGAGATGGATGGGTGAATGAATGAAGAAGTGGACTCCCACAAAAGTGGAAGTCTTTATTATGACAAGTTACATACACTAGTTATTCAGAAAGAGGGACACTAGGTCCACTTCCTTCAGTTGCAGGAAGTTTGAGTGTTGCATGCTGAGGGAATTGCAGTAGGAATTCCTCCTTAGAAGTTGGCTTGTGATACAACCTGAGGTGATGACCATTGAAAAGCAGCTTAAATCTAATAGGGTCAATGGTAGTGAGTTGAACAACACCATTGGGGAAGACTTCAGTAACCTCATATGGTCCTAGCCACCTTGTTTGCAATTTTCCTACGTTATCTTGATACCTTGAGTCGTAGAGCAGTGCCCAGTCACTTGGCTGGAATTTCTTGTCCTTTATGAATTTGTCATGCCACTTTATTCTCTGATTCTGCACTACCTCTGTGTGATGCAAGACTTCCTTCCTCATCTCATCCAAAACATTCAGGTGCATGATTTTGTCCCTTTGTGCCTCAGAGATATCAATCCCCAAGTCTATTGCAGTCCTAAGAGTCTTATGCTCAAATTCAATGGGAATTATAGCTGTCTTTCCATTTAGCATCTGAAAAGGAGTGAAGCATGTGGTTGTTTTCTAGGTTGTCCTATAGGCTCGAACAACTTCTGGCAGCCTCTGGAGAATGTAATGTCAGAATTTCTTGACGGCCCGAACCAGCGCAAAAGCTTGCTTCTCCAGGAGTGGGTATCTGACTTCTGCATTCTTGAAGGGAGAACTCATGAATGCAGTCGGTCTTTCCTCAGCCTCTTCTTGTTGTTGGGTTAATACAACTGCACACTAGTGCTCAGAGGTGAAAGAATAAATGTAGAATAGCTTGGTGTAATCGGGGCTGGTAAGAACCAGCGCCTCTGAGATGGATTGCTTGATTTGCACGAATGCGGCCTTTGCCTCCTCAGTCCACTCTGTTCTGGCATCCTTCTTCATCATTTCATTCAGGGGTTTCATGATTTCAGCAAAGCCCGTGATGAATTTCCTCACGAAGTTGATTTTCCCAAAGAAAGACTTCATTTCTTTCTTGCTTCTCGGTTGGGTGATCTTCATAATGGACTCGACTCGGTCTGGATCGATTGATATTTCCCTTTATGAAATTATATGTCCCAAGAGCCTTCCTTCAGAGACTCGAAACACGCACTTGTTGGGATTCAAGGAGATGCCATATTGAATACACCTCTGGAGAACTTTGGCCAAGTCGGAAGCATGATTAAGTTGATCCTTGGAGAACACTGTTAGGTCATCTATGTGAACAATAATACATTTTCCAATTAGATCTTTGAAAGCTATGTCCATGGTACGCTGGAAAGTTGCTCTAGCATTTATCAAACCAAATGGCATCCTTCTGTATGAGAATGTTCCCCACTTAGTAGTGAAAGCCATCTTCATCCTGTCCTCAAATTCAACCATCACTTGGTTATACCCAGAGTAACTGTCCAAAAATGACATCATCTGTGCTCCATTGATAGTCTGTAACACCTCTTCCAAGGAAGGGAGCGGGTAATTATCCTTCTTTGAAGCCCTGTTCAGGTTTATAAAATCAACGCATAGCCTAATCTCCCCGTTCTTCTTGCGGACTGGGACTAGGTTAGCCACCCACGTTGAATGACACACAGGGAAGATTATCCTTGCAAACAATAATTTCTGAACTTCTTTATAAATTAACGACTCAATCAAAGCATTGACAGGGCGTTGCTTCTTTTAGAAGGGTTTAGCCTCAGGCTTCAAGGGGATAGTGTGGGTCATAACAAAAGAATCAAAGGTCTGGAGGTCTTCATACCCCCATGCGATCATAGCAATATCCCTTTTTAGTGCCCTTACTATGTCTTTTCTAATAGCTTCGGGGTAGGCCTTCCCTATGCAGACATTCCTTTCAGGACCCGAGTTAGCTAGGTTAATCATGTCATATTCGCCTCCTTTGCATTCAGTTGAGGCCCTCTCTCGAGCCTTTGAATCTGAGTCAAAAATCCTTTCTAGAGCTACCATTCCCTTGGGAATGTTATTAGTTTTCAGATTAAGGACTCCTTCTGTATCACATTCCTCCGGATTCCAATCGCCCTGGTCCCTGTTGGATTCATCTATAATCTGCCCCTCAAAAACATCCGAACTTGCTAGGAAAGCCAGTATATGTCGGTCATCATCGAAAACTTGAATTTTTTTTATATTATCAGGAATAGCTGGGGTATACATCAGTTCCACTAAGAACCTTTTAAATTTGGAGCCTTGCATAGGTTCCAAGGTGCTTGCAGCAACAACCAGTGAATCGGCCACCTGATTTTCTTCTCTAGGGATTAAGCTGATCCCAATGCATTGAAGTCTTCGATTAGATTCCATACCCTGTTTCTATATGCCGCCATCCTTTTATTGTGGCAGGTGTACTAGCTGCGCACTTGCTTGATAACAACTTTTGAATCTCCCTTGACCATCAGGGCTGTAACTTTCTTCTTGTGTGCAAACATTAATCCTCTAGCTAGAGCTTCATATTCAGCTACATTATTTGTGCAACCGAATTGTAGCCTGTAAGAGGCAAAGAGAACTTTCCCTTTCGGGTTGGTTAGTACAATTCCAACACCACAACCGGTTTTGGACTTAGATCCATCAAAGGTTAGGGTCCACAACTGATTAGAAGCAGGGGGTAATCCTTTTGAAGTTTTCACAGGTATTTGAATAGGACTAGCCAAGGGTGGGAATTCTTGATCACTTGGACCAGTTACAGGGGAAGAATCCTCTAAAGGTTCCCTAAGTATACTTTGCAATTCTAGCTCAATTGTATTATCCGACCCATGGTTATCTTCCTGGCAGTCATTTTCCCCTTGATTTGATTTCTTGAGTTTTGTTTCATTTATGGGTGTAGGGGTATCAAACAATCCTTGGGGCTACTCCCTATCAACATGCTGATTCAGGAATATATCCGGGGTGGGATCTATTTGAGAGAGAACTCCTATTGAAGGAGCCTTGTCCCTGGTTAGCATGGTTGCTTCCTTAGCCTCAAATGAAAAGCAATCTGCAATGGTCTTAGGGCAACTTGTGCTAGCTTCCTCAGCTTGGGGAACTTGACTTAAGATGTCAATGCTATGCTGACAAGTTAATTCAGAGTGGTTTTGATAGTGTACCCTACACCAATTAGGGAGCAAAAGGCTTAGCAAGTCAGTGTCTTTCCCTAGGACCAGTTGGTCTTGTTGCAACTTTCTAATCAGGGCCTATTGATTTCTATTAATTGTGGCATTAGGACACTTTAGTTTTGACATGTCTTTAGGGTTGAGAACCAAGAAGGTCAAAATTTCTTCTTGTTTATAAACCCCCATCTCAATCTCAAAGTAAGCTACCTCATTGTGACAATCGTACTCAGTGATGATATGCTTGAGGCGAGGCTCACTTTCAATCCTAATCTGGTTAGGAATCCCCTTCCATGATAGCCACATATGTGAAAAGTAAAGGGAGAGATATCGCCCTAAATTTTTCATTAGATCTCGGCTTAGTAGCATACCATAGGTCTTAGGGATATCTACTACTTGAATGTCAATGTTTGTTAAGATCCTAGGATCATATCCAACTTGGACATGTATGTTCTTTAACTCCCCCACTACACTGACCTCTATTTTGTCCAGTTGAATGACTTTCTTATTGGTTTGAATGGGGTTTAATCCTAACTTCTTGCATATGGAAAATGGTATGACATTTCTTGAAGCTCTTGAATCCAATAAACAGTTATGTAAGTTCTTGCCAGAAATTCTTAAACTTAAAAGGAAGGGAGGAGTACCTACTTTACTTCTGCATAAGGCTGCATTCATTTATGCAGGGGAGGTAACCTTGATCTTTCCTTTTTCCTTATCTGCTTGTTCCAAATATTTCAACACTATCTCCCTTTGAGCAGGGCACCACTTCAAAATGTCAAAATATGACAAAGAAGTTTTTTGTTTCTGCATCTCAGAAACAATGTCAAATTCTGCATTAAAACTTGGATTACTTTTGAAAACAACAAAGGGATTACCCTTGTTATGGAGGTCAGACAGGCCATTTGGTGGAGAAGGGTTATTATCAGCACTTTGATTTGGGGGTACCATATGATTAGGGGGTACTGATGTAGTAAATGGACCCTTACTTTGATTTCTCAAGAAGTGTCCTCCTTTTGACTGAAAGGCTTGGGCATCATATGAGTCTTCCTCGGGTTCATTTTCTTCTTGTCTTGGGAATGAAAGCTCCTCCTCAAAGAGCTCATAAGTCATGGCAGTATCAATTGAGTCACCTCCTTTGTTTGAATTCCCTTGGAATGTATGGGCATCTTCATGTGCCATTTTGACAATTTTCTCCATTTGAGGGCAATTTACCTCTGAATGAGTCGCTGTATCATGCAACCTACACCAGTTAGTCATGAAATTTAGGTCAGACACATTCGCAGTAAGTGACTTCTCCTCATTTTCTTGATAGTTATGAGGAACTCCACCATTATTAGGCCCTGTATTCCATTGCCTGTTGTTATTTATTCTCTGGTTATACCCTTTGTTTTGGCTTTGATAACCTCTCTGGTTGTAGTTTTTATTGTTCTGATAAGAACCCTGGTTGTTGTTGTTTTGATTGGGGTAATTAACCTGATTCTGAGATGGGTTCAACCTAAGCTGAGCCATGTCATTAGTGACTTGGGACAGTGTTTTCTTCAAGGTTTCTACTTCATTGGTAAGCTGAGTAGTCTTTTCACTTTCAATAGCCTTAGCCATAGGTGGCTGATCAACATGGCTTGTGGTTCCAACTTGGTTATGAAGACTTTGGGGACCTTGGGGTTGCTGAAAGGGGTCAGGAGTCCTATTAGTAAAGAATGGAACTAGTGGTTGGGTTTGTAATTCAGACGTAGGCCCATAGTGGGAAGGAGACATCCCTGGGATAGTGTTAAATAGAGGGGTTGGGCTAGACATATGATACCCTAGTGAAGGAAAACCTCCTCCCAAACTTAGTTGAGAGTTAGTTTGTTGTTACAGCTTAATAGCCAGGTGATAAACTTTGGATAGGGAATCGATATCAACTGGTTGATAAGTTCTTTCTAGGAATAAACCTAGCAGAGGGTTGATAACCCTAAAGTATGCCTGAATGGCACTATTCTCAATAACCAGATAGGGATCTTGTAATCTCCTATACATTCACTAGAACCTAGTATTGAATAAAGGCAAAGATTCACCTGGTTTCTTCCTTATGGTTGCAAACTGATGATATAAAAGAGTTGGATCCACATAGACCCTAAACTGATTGATTAATGCATTTTCTAAATCTGTCCAAGTCAGAATAGAGCCTTGAGGAAGATTGAGGTACCAGTTGTATGCCATGTCCCCTAAGGAATAAGGGAACAACCTATAAACTACATCATGATGAGCTATTTGAGCTCTTGCACAGGCATCCTTAAAAGCCTATATAGGCTCTTCAGCACTCCTCGACTCACCATGAATGTACTTAGGGCAGAATTTCTCAGGATTTTTGGGCATATCATGAAAACCTCTAGGGATAGTCCCCAATGGAGAGGGATTATTCTAAAAGAATTCCATTGGTGGTGGTGGTGGTGGTTGATCCAGTTGTTGTGTGGGTTGAATCAACTATAATGACACTTGAGATAGACGTGATGGTGGATTAATAGGTATCCACTGGGGTACTGGTGAAAAACCTGGTGGAGTGAGCGGAGATGACAAGGATGGTATGATGGTTGCCCTAGTCTTATGATTCTTGTGTCTTGTTGGGGTCTGAAGTTCTATCAAAGGCGGTGGATTTTTAGCTGATCAAATAACTTTGTGGGACTTCTCTGGAGATGAAAACCCATGTTTATCCAGCTTTCCCTTATGGCCCTCCTTCTAGCACCAGTTCCTTTTGATGGTGATTTTGGCACCACAACAATGCAAGGAAAATATTGCTATTTTGCTTCTCCTGAAAGAGAAAGGCAACACCTGGATGCCTTAGCTCCCAAGGTCTTTGTAGTTGGGTCTCAACTATGCTGATGTTACTCAGTGGTCAATGCAATAGTAATATTCAAGGGGCCTACTGGTGTTAAGCTTCTGGATTGTTCTTAAATCAAGCATAAAAATAAAGCCTATTTTAAGTGGGGTTTTTAAAGAAACAACAAAAGATAGATCAAGGTTTTGAAACAGACAGAACAATAGTTCATCCAACTTTAACCAAACTTGTTAACTTCAAGAAATTTGTAAACAAAAATTGCAGAACAAGATAAGCTTGTGATTGAAACACAACCTCTTTCATTCACAGTGCTAATTCGCATAACAGATTTTAATTACCATTTAAATAAAACACAAAATAATATTTCATTCCTTGAAGGCTCCACAAATCAAATGATCAAACTAAGACAAGTATCATTCAAGAACACAACATGAAGTAGATTAAACTCTAATTGCTTCTACTGTCATTTAAAATAGATAAACAATGTTTACAAAGCTGGCACAATCACCAGTGTATAGAGAATCTAAATCTTCAGATTGTTTCCCACTACACTAAGAAAATTTAGAAAATACATCACAATTTGTACTAAAACCTCACTGCTAACCAAGAAGACAAAGAGGAGCTCTTATTACTCAAAATCAAGATGCAACTCTTTCTTCTTTTGTTCACTGACTAACTCCTAACAGTCCTAACTTTCTTTTAAATCCTTCTAACAAAGCTCTATTTTCTTTCCAAAAGTTCTAACCTTTACAAAGAGGAAAGCCTGACTTATATACAAGATGTATCAACTTGAATGTGTTGTCCCCTGCACTAGGGTTTTACAAAATATCTGCCGACTGTAGGAGGGTCGGCCCTCAGATCTTTTGAAGGGAGTCAATGTGTATTCAATGTGGAAGCCCTGTTTTCCATGATCACAAAGGATTTTTATCCTCAGGAGAAGTCTTTTTGATCTTTTGGTAGCTGTTGCATTTACTCTTCTGCCTCGGTGTCGATCTTTGAAGTCCCTATGCAATTTACCTTGAATGCTCAAAATATCCCTATTAATATTGGCCTACCTCCTGTCAGCAGTGGCCACAGCTGTCCCTGTGAGTCATTGATCTTTCATCTTTCTTTCGGCTTCCCTCACGTCCCAGACTTCTCTGTATACTGACCATTCTCTTGGAAAACGTCCTCGGGCCCGCTTACAGATCTAAACCTCATCACCCAAATTAGTCTATCATCATTTGTTCTCAGAAGGATTCCATCTGGTTTCTATTTTGTCGACCTTCTTACACAGGGGCAGTCAATCGGTCAAAGGGACCAATGAATCAGTCCTTCGGCTCCCTCACTGGATGATCACAGGCCACGTAGGATTCTTTGGTAGTCAAAAGCAATTCGCTTGGCCATCGCATGTCGATGAGACACCATCGGTGTCTCCCCGATGTGACTTCATCCATCGGGCAGCTATCGGCAAGAGATGAGACAGTCGGTGAGACTTCTCGGCAGGCTCAGAAGTTATATCGAGCTCACAAAAGATGGTTGGCATGATTATCACTAGTCGATAGGACATCATGGAAAAATCCTCTTATCCCCCCTAGCTCACTCTTACTCTCTAGGCATCGAGCTCTCCTTGCAGTCGGCGAGACCATCACTCATCGCCGTGACCTCACAGCGAAGCCCTTCATTTGCATGAAGTCTCCCCGAATTCCTTTTCTTTCTTTTCAGCGGGCTCACTTCGTCCTTTCAGTGTGACCTTCACTCATTGCCAAGACCCTGTGGCGAAAGCATGACCCTTCAACGATGCCGCTTTGTTCTATGTTGGGGAGACTCATTTTCTTCGCTGGGACCCTATACTGACATCACAACCTTCTGTCAATCCTTTTCATCGGTGTGACTTTGGATCATCGGTGAGACCTCCTACCGCATTCATTTCCTTTTTCCGAATTTGGGTGTTGCCAAGACCTTTCTGTGGTCTTACCGATAGACCTCTTTGATTGTGCCTTGTCGGCAAGACCAAACGCATTCGGTGAGACCCTATATTGAGCCAACCATGTCCTACCAAAGATTAATCCTTTGGCAGGACCTTCGGCGACTCTCATCTATGTCGCTGTAACTTTCCTTTGTTGATGAGATGTCCCATAGACATCTCACGTCTCGGCGAAGACCTCCGCTAGCTCACTTTTTGGTTGCCGAGACCCACCGGTTCTTTCGCCGATGACCACCAATGGAACCCCCCCCTTACCGCATCGGCATGACTTTCTTTCTTCGCTAAGACCTCTTGGCGGGGAGATAACCCTATGGCGATATAAGAACCCTCTCCTGTCGAGCTTTCCTGTTGGTAAGACTCCACCTATTCGCCAAGACATCTTGTCGCACGCAAACAGCTACCCCGAAGCCACCTTTGTCGTCGTAACCTTCCTTTCATCAGTGAGACATTACGCCGAATTCCCACACTTTCTCCGAAGACATCCTTGTTGGTGAGAGACAGCACTCGGGGAGACCTTCCGCCGAAGACCTAACTCTCACCGAAAGGACTCGTTTGTTTTGCTAGTCAATGGGACATCAAGCTTTTGCCAAGACTCCACCCTGAACTCAATATGTCCTACCGAAGTGCATGCCCAGTGATGCTATAGTCGGTGAGACCCGAAGACCTCGTCGTGACCCTTTTCTGAAAGAAACCCCTCATGCCGATAGGAATTTCCACGTCGCCGGGACGTTGACCCCTATCTTGTTGATAAATCCTGCATGTAACTTTTGATCACCGTGACATCTTCGGGGTCTTGTCGATAGGCAACACAGATATATATTGATAGAAAGCGCCAGTAGTCAGCCATACATGAGCAAGGTCTTGCCGACTTTCATCTACAAGGAGAAATATGACCAACTATCCTGAGGAAAGCCCAACAAGTGGATCCACTTGAGAAATATGATCATGTGTGGCCTCTTCCTGCAAAACAGATGCTTCCATTAGCCGTCAGAAGGATATAAGATACATTTTCATAAGGTATACTTGGACTTGTGATTACTTCATTGAATACCTAACAAGAAAGGAACCAAATTAAGCCAAAACAGAGCCAAAGTTTAAACAAAACCAGAAGAGAAACTGAAGCAGAAAATAGAAGCAACCCAAGAGCAAGGCAAATAAAACAAAACAAAGAAACCAAAAGAGAAGGGGGACCCATTTTGATCCAGATCAAAGTGGGGTGGTTATGCAAGGCATAACAAGACTTAGGCTCGTACTGTCTGAATTGTCTTATTTGTGCAAAACCAATGATTATCTGATTTATTTCACTTAGCCATAGTCTTTTGATTGATGATTGTTATGTTTTGAGTCCTTTGCCTTGGTCTTTTTGTCAAAAATTAAGTCAAACCTCACGAACAGCCAGATTTTCCCCACAAACAGCCAGATTTGACCTCACAAACAACCGGATTTGACCTCACAAACAGCTAGATTTGCCTCACAAACAGCCAGATATGCCCCCCTTGTGAAAAATTTGACCAACTTTTTCTCCTTGGGCGGAATTTCCCTCATCCAGGGGCAGACTTGACCTTCAAAATAGTCCTTTTAGAGTCTGTCTTGGCCATTTTTTATTAGTTTTTCCTCCTTGGGTGGACCTGACCCACCTAGGGGTGGACTTGACCTGTTGACCAAACTGTTTCAGGCCTATTTTGGCCATTTTTTATCATTTTTTACTCCTTGGGTAGACCTGACCCACCTAGGGGCAGACTTGACCTGTTGACCAAGCTGTTTCAGGCCTGTTTTGGCCATTTTTGATCATTTTTTGCTCCTTGGGCAGACCTGACCCACCTAGGGGTGGACTTGACCTGTTGACCAAGTTGTTTCAAGCCTGTTTTGACCTAATTTTCTTAGTTTTTGCTCCTTGGGCGGACCTTACCCACCTAGGGGCGGACTTGACCTGTTGACCAACCTATTTTAGGCCTGTTCTGACCTTGTTTGATCAATTTTTACTCCTTGGGCAGACCTGACCCACCTAGGGGCGGACTTGACCTATTGACCAACCTGTTTCAGGCCTGTTCTGACCTTGTTTAATCAATTTTTACTCCTTTGGCGGACCTAACCCACCTAGGGGCAGACTTGACCTATTGACCCACCTCTTTCAGGCCTGTTCTGACCTAATTTGACCAATTTCGCTCCTTGGGCAGACCTTCCCTTCACAGGGGCAGACCTAACCCTTGACTGATCGACTTTTTATCCACTTCGTCATTCGAAACCCTCGTTCCACCATCTCAATCACTCGTCTTCCCGTTTCGAACATCTATCCACTCATTTCGAGAATCCATTCGCCATCCTAAACGTTCATCCCCTCAACTCGTGCATCCATTCACCCATTCAAAACCCATGTTCTGATTATCTTTTCCACATTTTGGACCATCGGTATCCCATTCAAACATTGTTAAAGTGGTTATCCAAATTGACCTAGGTGTTCATCTCTAATTGTCATCCATCAAAACCAACTTTGGATCATCATCCATCCTAAGTCAGTCGTCCTTGTTGGCCCAATCAATCCAATTCTATCTCAAGCTGGATTCGGTGTTGTTATCGTACAACCCCCCTTTGTTCGATTAATCAACACCTAGCATTACCAAGGATCACTCTTGAACTGGGTTTCAGATTCTGATCACTATCATTCATTCTATTCAATCATCAAACCAAATCGAATCATTATATCATCCAATCCAGATCGACTCATCATCTACCAATCAACCTAGCCCACCTCGGTCAAATCGAATCAATCTCATCGAGCCCTAGCCTCGGCGGCTAGTCAATCATCCAATCAAACCAATCCTATCGAGCCACATCCATTTTGGCTAATCAATCATCAAATCAAATCAATCCTCTTGCCACCAAGGTCATCCTAATCTGTCATATCATCTTGCATGCCTATTCAGACCCGGTCACAAACGAGGAGAATGGTCGAACAACAATCCCAACCAAACATCCCTCAAGATCTGAACAATGCAGCTAATGCCTCACAAGACCCCAATAACAGTGCGAACATCCGTCGAGATCCACACAATGGAACGTCATCACAATTCAATATCGATGGTCAAAACACATCACCCCCTGGAGATGAAAACATGGTCATTCAACCCAAGGTTACGTTTGAGGAACACTTTAGTAACCTAGTCAATGTGCAAATGACAGATCGCCTTCATGAAAAACATGGCGAAGAAATCTTGGCTCACTTAATTGACACGGGTGTCAAACTTCCATTAGGTATCGACCTCTCCAAGTATGGCGGTTTCGCACCTAATATACCCCAAGGTTCACACAACGTACCAAGTAGTTCATACATCCCCAATGTTCCTTCCGTGGAAGGTTGGAACCAACCGAAATTCGGAAACGTCATTCTATATCCTGTTGGAAATCCTCTGCATCCAAAAATCTCGGTCATAGGGACACCCCAAACCATTGATCCCAATGATCCTTTTGCCTTTGGCATGCCACAAAACATCCCGCAACCACAACCACTAATGCTACCGGCACCACCCCCTTCGAATTTTCCTCCAATCAACACTGGGGGCAGCCCTTTCACTACATTGCCTCCACCTTCTAGGGCCCTAAACCAACTGTCACCTTCATATGCATCCCCACAGCCACCTCAATCTAATCTACCCCCTCTGAATGTCCCCTTCGGTACCCAACAAACTCCCTTGCAAAATCCCCCTACGTTATCCCAACCGCCCCAACAACAATAACCACTATTTTCCTCACAACAACCACCATATCAGTGGAAAAGCAATCTGTCCCGACCTCCCACTCAGACCATATCTCCTTTCCTCACATCCATCCTACGACCACAAGCTCAAGCACAGTACAACGTGTCATCTCGGCCCACATAACATCTCACATCACATCAGCAACCACCACAGTATCCTTATTACCAATAGCAGTCCCAGCAACAACCACCTTATGCGGCCTCCCAACAATCACAGCAACTCCCCTAGTATCAACGAGTCAATCCACAACATCACATCCAAGCGCCTCAGCAACCCACCTCACATCTTTATCAAACGAATCCATATTATACCTCACAACAACCCATGTATCAAAAAAATCCCTTGGCATACCAACAAGGGATGTCATCACTCCACCATCCAAACCCATACCTCAATAATCCAACATTCTCTCAGCAGGATCCTCTATCATCCTACCATCCATATCCATCCAACCCACCACCAGTCTACTAAGATTTGCTAGAAATTAAGCCTTCTTTGAGAGATCTTCAGGCAGGGACTGGCAAAGAATCATTCAAATTCAAGGACATATGCCCATATCCATTTGATCCCTCCATCTCATTGATCCCCTTCCTAAACATTTTGAAATACCAAAATTTGACAGATACAGGGGGAACAAGGATCCCAAGGCCCACTTACAGGAGTTTTACTCCCAGTGTCAAGAAGTTATGCACAACGACAATTATCTCTTGTGCCTATTTTTGCGGAGTCTGATAGGCATTGCCCTAGACTGGTTCATGACCCTCAAAAGAGGGTCCATAAAATCTTTTGCGGACCTGTCAGAAAAGTTTGTCTCCTACTTCTCCTTCAATTTGGAGGACACTGAAACCTTAGATCTCCTCAAAGAGAAGCAATGGGAGGGGGAAACCTTTGCTAGATATCTTCAAAGGTGGCGTGCATTAGCAAGACGAATGAAAACCCTTCTAAGAGAGAAGGACATGGTCACCCTCTTCGTGGAGAACTCTCATCCCGACATGGCTCATAACTTTAGGTTACATTGTGTCACCACTGTCGAGGAGCTACTAGAAAAGGGACCTATCCTTGAACATGCCCTTGTTTCCAAAGGGCACATCAAAATATATAACCAGGATAAAGAAACGTCATTCAATGACAAGCCACATTTTTGGAACAAGAACAAGAATGCAGTAAATGATGGTGTCACTGATACTAAACATGTCCAAGTGGCTAATACATCACAGAGACAACAACCATCCATACCTAACGCCATATCAGTACCATAGGGGCACCTTGTCCTCCTCAACAGTCCAATTAGAACAACCAAGGGAACGCTAAACATTAGTATGCTCAATTAGGAGAACCCCTGAGTGTTGTCTTCAATAAATTGTTACAGATCAATTATCCAATCACATACCCTGTCACCAAGCCACTTGATGAATCCAAGCCCAAGCCTGCATGGTTTAGGGAAAATGAATATTGTGAGTTCCATAAAATCAAAGGACACTCTTTGAATAAGTGTCAAGGTTTGAAAAACTATGTCCAATATCTCATTGATCGAGGAGATATCAAGGTTGACACCAGTCAAGCTTTGTCGTCCAATGCTCAATTGAAGATATATCAAAATGCCTTTCCAAATCATAATCAAGGCCCGAGCACCTCCAACAGTAATCCCCAAGACAACAGCACAAACAATGTGAGCTATAAGAATGTACCCCTCAATTATGAGGGTATTATTCATTACATTGAGCAGGTAGAACCCCGTGTATCCATGATACATGTCAAAGCCAAAGACCTCAGTATGTTGTTACTACATGATGAGCCCGCATCACTGTCCCTACAGCCTCTGCACCTGCCCAATAAACTCATGTAAGCTCCCAGTACAACATCCTTGATCACTTAGGAAAGACCCCTACTCATATCTCCATTTTGGATTTGCTTAAGTCTTCTCATGTACATCAAAAAATTCTTAATAGAGCCCTACAGGAAACCCATGTACCTAATGGCATTGATCCTACATGATTCCAAGCTTTGGTCGGACACCTGGCTTTATCTTACCAACTACACTTCAGCCAAACTGACCTGCCAAATATTGATGTCAATCATAATCTCCCCTTGCACAACATCCTTGATCACTTAGGAAATACCTCTGCTCATATCTCCATTTTGGATTTGCTTAAGTCTTCTCCTGTACATCAAGAAATTCTCAATAGAGCCCTACAGGAAACCCATGTACCTAATGACATTGATCCTACATGATTCCAAGCTTTGGTCGGACACCTGGCTTTATCTTACCAACTACACTTTAGCCAAAATGACATGCCAAATATTGATGTCAATCATAATCGCCCCTTGCATATCGAAGTCGTTGTTGCCCGCCATAAAATAAAAAGGGTCTTGGTAGATAATGGCTCTGCCCTCAATTTGTGTACTATGAAATTCATAAAACAGGTGGGGTATACTCAAGCAGATTTAAGTAATCAGATCATCATGATCAAGGCCTATGATAATGCATAAAGGAATTCAGAGGGAATTATCAGTCTTCCTATCCAAGTGGGACCTGTGGTTCAATACACTACATGTCATGTCCTTGATCTGGACTTTCCATATAATCTCCTCTTTGGCCGCCCATGGCTCCATGGTATGCAAGCCGTCCCTTCCACATACCATCAGTTCCTAAAATTCCCCGTCAACAAACAGGAAGTCACCATCTATGCTGACCCCCAACCATTTGAATATTATCGCACTTTAGAAGCATCCTTCCCCCATTTACATTATTGTCCTGGGGTCGAAATGGGGGCATCTCAGTCATCATCTGCTAATCCACCCTCCATCATGATAACCACTCCATATTCCACCACTGATCCTCTAGTCACAAAAGTCCAGATCATTGACAAAGGGTGTGGTGAATATGAAATGCATATTGCTCTTAACATAGCAACCATGCCCCTATCACCACACAAGTATGGCCAACCTTCACATGCTACTCCAAAGGAAGACAAGACTATCACCTTCAGTGGTAAAAGCATCCCTACCACCACTTTCAGGTCCCCTAGTATCAAGTAGATGCACCAGAAGAGGATATAAGTTAATGGGTATATCGAGAAGAACCCCAACCAGATCCCCCTCTAAAGGAATATTTTCAAGAAGCATATCCTTGGTCAGCTAAGTTTGCAGAAAAGTATAACTACCAAGGTAGGGGCCTAGGTAAGAAGAATAGGGGTGGTTGCAACCTATTAATACATCAAAGCTGCCGAAGAACATAAGCATAGGATATGATAAAAATCAGAAAGGCCTTGCAACATTGTCTAATACCTCCAATAGTGTCGCCATGGACAATGGATCATTAGAAGACATACCTAAGGAGGAATCCATCATATGTGCATATGATGACGTCGATCACACCGACCTATCATCCATGTTTGAATTCCTATCTGCCTGTACCATTAGCCTATCCCTTCGCCACCCTGAGCTCATTGATTGGGACCTGTGTAATAACACACCCATCAATATGTCTGCGGATACATATGTCAACCTCATGGGATTGGGGGAGGATGAACACTCCAATCGCAAAAATAAGAATAGGAAAAAAAAAGCGGTCATCTAGTGAAAACCTCCCTGAGGAACTTCTTGACCTTGAAAAAGTAAAAATAAAGGACGCATCTGATGGTGAAAACCTCAAAGAGGCACTGGAAGATGGAGATGTTCATCTTCCCCTTGTGGGAACCCAGTTATCTGCCCGATCATCTATTCTAATTGAAGAGACTCAAGAAGTTAATCTGGGTATTGCTGAAAATCCTAAGATCACCTATGTAGCTAAGTCACTCTCAGAGCAAGAGTACCTAGTCATCGTGCAGCTACTACAAGAGGGAATCATTAACTTTGCTTGGTCATATTCAGACATGTCGGGCTTAGAACCCGCCTTAGTGGTTCATCATTTAGATGTTCGCCTAGATGCCAAGCCTGTTAAATAGAAGCTCTGCAAGATGCATCTGCAGGTCGCATTATTAGTCAAGAAGGAATTGGAGAAGTTATTGGATGCAGGTTTTATTAGACCAATTGACTACTCTAAGTGGATCTCCAATATAGTACCAGTTTCCAAACCAAATGGAGACATTCGGATCTGCACAGACTTCAGGGATCTTAATAAGGCCTGCCCAAAGGATGATTTCCCTCTGTCTAACATTGACATCTTGGTCGACCTCACAGCAGGACATGAGATGCTATCCCTTATGAATGGCTTCTCTGGTTATAATCAGATTTGAATTGCACCTGAGGACCAACACAAGACTGCCTTCACAACACCTTGGAGTACTTTCTGTTACAATGTTAGGCCCTTTGGTCTCAAAAATGCAGGGGAAACATATCAGAGGGCAATGACAGTCATCTTCCATGACCTCATCCATATCATCATGGAGGATTATTTTGACAACTTGTTAGGGAAATCCAAAACACAAGCGGAACATTCTATTGTTCAAAAAAAGATCTTTGAACGATTAGAGCATTACAAGTTGCGGCTAAATCCAAAAAAAGTGTCTTCGGGGTTACGTCAAGAAAATTGTTGGGTTTTATAGTCTCCCGAAGGGGTATTGAAGTTGATCTCGCAAAGGTGAAGGCTATTCTGGACATGCCACCCCTGCGCAATCTAAAACAGTTAAGAAGCCTCCAAGGAAAGATGCAATCCATCCGTTGGTTTATAGCCCAACTCACGGATAAGTGTCACCCATTCACTCATCTCATGAAGAAAGACTCCACTTTCCGATGGAACCAAAAGTGTCAAATGGGTTTCGATAAGATCAAAGAATACTTAGCTCATCATCCGATCTTGATGCCACCTATTCTAGGGAAACCCCTTCTGTTGTATATCTATGCCACTTCATCCTTTTGAGAAGTTTTCCGGGGCCCCCTTTTTCGTCCCCGTCCCCTTCTCAAGGGGGCATACCCTACCATGCTCTCCCAATCTTCCATCATAAGCCTTCCCTTGCGAGACCGGGGCATCCCCTTTAATTCTCCTCCATTTGGGTAGCTCATAATCTCTCTCGTGATGGGGCATCTCTTTTCCAAGTCACTTCTTCCATAAAGTCATATGTGTTTTATTTTTCTTCAAAACCCTATTATCCTAATAGTGTTTCAAAGAGGGTAAAAATGTAGACATCCAAATTTGACCACTTCCATATGGTCAAAATCGTCTTCTTAATCATCCCTTTGCTCTTTTAAAATCATCCTCTTTGCTGGTATTAATTAAATCATTTATTTAATTAATATTGTGTTTCTTGCGTAAGGTTTCCCAAAGTATTTAATTTAATAAATACTTTTCCCTTCTTTCCTCTCTAAATCAAATAAATGCATCACTTTATTTAATTTAGTCATATTATCTTTTGGAATTTTAAATTTATTTTTAAATTCCCTATTTTCTCTCTCATTGTCACATCCTCCAACTTTTGCAAGTTGGCCTCTAATCTCTCTTAGCAATCTAACCCTCTTTCTTAGTCATAATTAATTTATGATTAAGATGTGCACATCCCTAATCATCATTAGGGTCCCATCCTCCATAATTTCCCACTTGCCTCTAATGAGTCCTTAATTAGTCTAATCAAGTACTTGCACAACCTTAATCACCCAATTAGGTCATCTCTAATCCCCATATCATTTATGGAATGTGTCCTCAGTCAACTTCATTAAAATCTTTCTCTTTTTGAACAAGGCATCTCCATTCCCCATGTGAATTTATAATTCACATTTAATCCCCCAATGCATTTAAATGAATTTTAAATTCCTTCTCTCATCCCCATAAGAATATTTGAGGAATTTTTAATTCCCCACTTGTCCTCTCCCCCACATGGGGACAAGTACCTCCTTTATAAGGAGATCTTGTCCAATCCTAAGGTACTATGTAGCCTCTCCATGTCATGTACTATCCTTCCACCTCATGTACACATCACCTTTTTTGAGCCATATCATATGCCACATGTCAAGATGTGAGGGATTGTGAGTTCTCAACTCACTTTAGCCCTACATATTGATCTTGGTGGCTCAATCTTGACTGTCCATTTCCCTAGAGATTTCCAAAATCTCTATAAATACCCCATTTTTTCTCATTTTGGGAGAGATCATGCATTGTAGCCAAACTCTTGCAAAAAAATTCTAGAATCCACACTTAGCCATTTTCACACTTGCATTCACTTTCACCCATTATCATATCATCATCTAGCTTGCATCTCTTGCCATCTAAGGAGCATACACATCAAAGATCGAAGGACCAACCAAAGGATCGATTTGATGCAAGGTAAAAAGTTTCATTTGTTGTCTTTATTTTGTGTTGAATCCAACTAGGCTAATCTTGAGGTGTAAGTTGTTTTTAGTGTTATTTTGCACTCTTTTGATTGTTGCTCATTTTCTAGCACATAGATTCGACCTATCACACTAACATCTATCCACCTTTTTATTTCAATTGGTCATTTATATGGGGATATAACTTTGGAAAAAGGCCCCACGACATTTGAATCACAACTTTCAATAAATGAAGATATTAATTTCAAATATATTCATTTGTTTTCCATGTAGCATTATTAGTTGCTATCAAATGAAAGAGTACTAACACATCTATTAGGTTTTATTAGTTGGTAACAAATAAATTTATGAGAGGGGGACATTAAAATAACTTGAGTAGATTTTCTAATGTACATTTTTCTTCAAATTTATCTCAAAATATTAGTGTTATTTCATCTATTGTTCTATTGGATGATAGTTGAGTGTTATTATTAATTTGATGTAAACTATTGAGCTCATAGTGTGACACCCCTCTGTTTTGTTATGTTTTTCTTGATAGCTTAGATACTTTGTTACCTTATTTTATGTTATGTCTGTTCTATCGCTGATAGTGGGGCGATGATAGACTATATGGATGTGATGATACATTATATGCATGATGATTATGTTTAATATGCTTTATGTTTGCATAGATGCTTAATCGTGATGACATTGTTATATATGCTTATGGTAGTTTAATTGAAATATTATCTCATCAGTTGATGTGACATTGTCTTGGTGAAGATAACGGTATTGCATCACTCGCTTGCGAGTGCCCTGTGATTTCTACGATTCTCTCTTCACGGTGTGTATGAATTATTATCTGTACACATGTACAACTTTTGCTTTTGTTATAGGTTTGGAGGTACAAGACAACAGCGTCACCTAGATTCACAGGTCTGAGCATGTCCACTACTCAACAGTAATGATTGGGAGATAGTAACGGGCTACCTAGTCAAACCTTTACCCAAGCACAGTGTGTCGTCAGTCTGTATGTTGGTCCTGTTCCTTATCCATGTTGGTCTTGGTATTTTATTTATCGTGCAAGTTTAGATTGTATGGATTAAATTATATGTTGTGATTAAGTATTTAATTAATATGGATATTTTATTATAAATTAATTAATTTAATTTAAGTTATATTATTAAGTAATTTTAATTATTAAATTAATTGGGAATTAAAATAATAAAGTTATTTAATTGTAAATTGGATTAAATAAATTGTTTTTAATTTTAAATGCATATTTGGGAAAAGATCTTAGAAATATCTTGGTTTGTTAAAGAAGAGATATTTGTTGTGTGAACTGGAAGTTAGAAGGATTTGTTTTCTTATTGTCTTAAAATTGATTTATAGAGAAATCGATTGAAATGGGTGAAAAAAGAGGAAGTTATTTTCACGGGAAAAAGAGAACAAAGGTTTTTGGAAAATAAAAGATTTGTTCTGTGGTTTGAAGAAATTGTAGATCTTAGAAGCTTTCTGATAATTTTAGGAATCTAGTTTGTTATATTCTTGGCTGTGGATTGTTTATGTTCTCTAGGAAGTGGCAATTCTTCTGGAGGAAGCTTTGGCAATCTTGGAAAATTGAAGATTACAGAGAAGCTCGACATCAATCCTCGGGGCAACAATTCTTCTGGAACAGGTTCCTTAATTTTTTTTGTGAATTTTGTTTTGAAAGAGTTATTTAATTATTGTAATGCAAATTGGAAAAGATTAGAAGAGGTTTTCATTATTGTAGAAGCTTTTGTTTTTAAAAGATTGCCTTGAAAATTGAACCTCTATAGAAAACAAATTAGACCCTCTGTGTAAATTGATCATTTGAAATAGATTGATACCAAAGGAAATTATAGATCTCTATAGAAAATCATCATTTTGTTTTGGTTTCCCCAATTCCTTTTAATTGTCTGGGTAAATGAAAATCTTTGATCTTTCCTATAGAAAACTTCTTCTTATGGAAACTGAATTATTATTCTATAGAAAATTTCTTGTTCAAAAAAAATATATAGATCTAAAACAATCTTTTGTTAAGTTATATATATATATATATATTTGTGAATTTCATATATAGCACTGAGTTGTGAAAATTATCTATAGAATTTTATTTTATGTTTTTATGGGACTATGAAATCGTCTGTACGGTGATATATATTAAATCATTATATTTTTGTTAAAAAGAAAGAAGTTATGTTCAGGGCGCGAGGGCTACCCCAGAGCCACCCTTAAGGGGGACGGCTATGGAGGCAACATACAAACTACCCACACAGTCGTGCCTCCTTAGCAGGTCTGGCTGTGAATAGCGCCAGTACCATTAATGGTTCGCTTGGATTCTATAGAATTTGATTTTGTTTGTATAAAATATATAATATATATATATGATATATATGATATATATATTATTTAGAATATATATTATATGTATACATATATATAGTTATATTTTCTTGTGTTTTTTTATATATATTATATATTTAATATATATAATATGGCTCTAGGAAAATTCATCGCCAGCAATTCACCGATGGAAAATTCATCGCCAACAATTCACCGTGGGAAAATTCATTGCCATAACAAATTCATCGTGGGAAAATTTACGGCTATGACAAATTCACCGCCAAGTAAAATTCACTGCCACCAATTCACCGAGGTGGAAAATTAACAGCCATTAATGTTTTTTAATATATATTTCAAAAACTTTGATTTTTTTTGCAAAAGAATAATTTGATTTATGATAATAAAAAATTAATCACATTAACTTTAGAGAATTTGATTTATGATAAAAATATATATATATATATATTTTTCAATATATTTTATTTTCAATAAATGATAATAAAAATAAAAATATTTTTCAATATATTTTATGATAATAAAAATAAAAAATTAATCACATTAATTTAAGAGAATAATTTGATCTATAATGAATTATACTATATAATTTAATAATTGCTATCGTTAGCTAAAAAATTAAAATAATGCAAATGAAAATAAAAATTACTATGAACCAAATATAACACAAAAATAAATTAATTTTTAATATATTATCATGTTAAAAACATTAATATCAAAATAAACATAAAAAATATAAAATTGTCAATAAATTGTAATGTAGGTGAAAATTATTTAAAAAAAAAATCAAAGTTTTTGAAATATATATTAAAAAACATTAATGCAGTTAATTTTCTGCTTCGATGAATTGTTGGTGGTGAATTTTACTTGGCAGTGAATTGGTCAATTTTCCCACAATTAATTTGTCATAGCGGTGAAGAATTGTTGGCGGTGAATTTTCCATTGGTGAATTGTTGGCGATGAATTTGTCGTATGCCATATAATATATATATATATTTAATATATATATATATATTAAATATATTTATATATAGGTAATTTAAAATGCATTGTGATTATATAATGATGTTAACGGAAAAAGGTATAATTGATTTTATAATTAAGTAATATATGTTATAAGTATATATATATATAATTTTATTTAATTGTATATATACATATTGAATATATTTATTTAATGTTTTGTATTACAATAAATATTTGCAAGCATGATTAATTAAATTAGAAATGACTAATTGTTTTTATTAAAGAAATTGAGTTAATTATTATGAGTACTTGTGAAAGTGGAAGTTGAATATTTAGGTTGATTCGTTGTTGATTTATAAATTGAAATTGTGTTTTGGAAGAAGTATTTAAATATGAGATATTGATCTATTGGATTTAGGAAATCCGAATAGTAGTGATTTTAATTACAAGAGTTATTTATTTTAATTTCAAGTGTTTTGTATTTGTGTAATGGGGGGAAGTATTTGTTATTGTGAAAATCTAAGTCTTCCAAAGATGTAAATTGTGAAAGGGTTGTTATAACTTTAGTTCACCCTTTGACATTTCCTTGGGTAGTGCATGTAGTCAGATTCAGTATTGGACATTTGTAGGGATGTGATATCTCCCATGTCATGTTATTATCAATTTGTGCACTGTCTACCCTTGGGTTGTAGTATGAGTTATTGTGTTGTCTATAGGGGAGTGCATGTAGTAGGAGGCGCCTCCTTTGGATTAGGAGAGGATTATGTGATTTGTGCCTCCTTTGAATTAGGAGTGGTTTATGTGGTTTGTGCCTCCTTTGGAAGGAGTGGATTATGTGTTTTGTTGCCTCCAATTGTTTGGAGTGAGTTTCATTATATGTTTCCTCCTAGAGTTGGAGTGATTGTTCATCTAGTTTGTATGCACTTTGGCACCCTTGGTGATTGGTTTTGTTTGGTATGTTGTCGATAGGAGAGTGGCTCTATGTGGGGGTCCGACACATAGAGGGGTGCCAAGGTAACTCACTTAGGGTTTAAGTAAGTGATAAATTAAAAATAATTAATGAAAAACTTTCAGACTAATTAAGATAATGAATACCTCTCTCATGACTCATACGCTTATTAAGGCTTGAGATGAGACGAGAAGCACAGTTTGTATGGGGGTCTGGCAGCTAGTAGAGGCAAGCCAGGGTAACCCAGAATGGGGGTCTGATAGCCTAGTAAGGTTGAGCCAGGGTAACTCATAGAAAATGATGTGTGAAACTCTCTCTATGACAATCAGAAGTCAATTTTGTTGTACTATGTATTTGATCATTGGTATCTAGAAGCATTGTAATTGTGTTGTTAGTATTGTTCTTTTTTGGTTTAGTATTGTTCTGCCTATGTCTAGAGGTTGTAGGTTTTTCCTTGGAAGCTTTTTACTATCTACTAACATAGGGGTTGGTCCTTTGGGTACCATATGGTTGGGTGGAACGTGCACCTTACTCCATTGGGTTTTCTTCTTGTTCGTGTGGACGATATTTCCAGTTGGAGAGCTCGTGGGATCCAGTTTCATTTCATGCTTTATTCAGTTATGTTGAATCTTGTAATTAATTACCCCTTATTTGTTATCGAGGTGGAAGATGTATTATGTAACCATGCTTATTGTATTTACCTCATTCGAGGAATGAGGGTTGTAATCTTATTGTTAAATGATTGTTATTTGAAATCATGTGTTATTTCTTAGTCTTTGATGTAATTTATCATGTATGGAATGTATGTGTTCTTAATTCTTTAAGTAATTAAATGTTATGGTTTCAATTCATGTTTCTTGTTTGGGTTTTAAAGTAATCTCAGTCTCGTAACCTTAGAGGTTGTTGCAATGGGTAGTGAACTTGCATGTTATTTGTACTTAAACAAAAAAAAAATAGTACGTTTGAGTAGTTAATTGCAACTTCCTCTAGGGTTGTGTGGCGGGGCGTTACAATCTTGGTTGTTCACTTTAACATGGTATCAGAGTTTTGAATCTTGCAAGCCCGTTCCTTTTTTTTCATTAGAGAGTTTCTATCATCAAGTTTTCTATTGTGATTTGAGTTTCTTTTATGATCTTGTAAATTCCCGTATGCTCTTCTCTTGCGTTTCAATACGATCTTGAGAATCAAAAAGGGTTCGCAAAGATTTTTTAATCCTATATTGCACATATGCATTTTGGTGAGATATGGTGATTATGGAAATTTCGGCTATAGTGGAAGCATTTTGGTTGTCCCATTGCATCCAAAAGGCTCGAGAAAGTCATATTTGGCTTTTTTTCACTCGATTTGGTCACCATTTGCAACTTTGGCAAATGAGGGTTTAAAGCTCAGATCTATGAATAGTTTCTTATTGGAGAATTTTTGTCCCAAATGGACCTTTCCATTGCATTTAGAAGGCCCAAAAACCCCTATTCTCATATAAAATTTGTCTATTTTTAGCGAATTTTTATTTTTTCAAGAGGTCGTCATTATAGGCCAACTTCAGCAAGTTTTTCAAAAATTCATCTTTTTGCCACGGTGTCCATTTTTCACAAACGAGATATCATCAAAATTTTGGTTTGATGAACTTCGCAGTGGTGTAGGTGATTTTTTCTTATTTTTCCATTTTTTGTCAATTTTTTCAACTCAAAGGTATATGTGCATTTATTACTTGTAACTGGCATAACTTTTTGCATACAAAGTTGAATTTTGGAAAGAAAAAAAAATGAAATTTCCCAAAAAATCACAAGGGATCTATTTGTAACCTTATTTTTCAGTTTGTGCAAGCTCTTTTTTCTAAAAATTATAAAAATCACCATGTGTTATAAACAGTTGATTTAAGCTTGTAACTTGTACAAATTGTAAAATTTCTTCATTGTAATTTGTTGGGAGGGTTGCAAATTGAGTTTTAATACATTATGGGGGTGAAAGGCATAACTTAAGTGTCACATTGTCTTCTTTATCTTAGTGTCCCTCTATCCAACATGGCAGATCTAAGGCAAATTGAACTACTCACTCCACACAATTATCAAACATGGAAGCTAAAAATGACTTTATTATTACAATATAAGGGTCTATGGCCAATGTTAGATGTAGAACTACCTCAATTCACAAGGGAATATGAAAAAATTTACCCATAGATGTAAAATGGATGAATCAAAAGGGCTCATTGGCTTACATGTATTTGATAACTTGTTTCATATTGCAGAGTTTAAAACACCTAAGAATGTTTGGGATAAACTTGAAGAATTATATGGTAAAATTAATCAATTCGGAGTCTTGCAACTTCAAGCGGATCTACAATCACTCTCTCTAGATGCATTTCTTTCAATTCAGGATTTTCTTGCACAATTCAAGTTGATTTTGTTACAATTAAAAGGATGTGGACATGATAAATGTAGTGATGAATGTATCTTCTTGATTTTGTCTAAGTTAAGAGGCTCTTATCAAGTGTTATCTTCTACTTTCTACTCTACTATGGATACCATGGGGAAATATTATAAGATTCCTACTTTTGAGTTGTTTTGTGAGCGTCTTACTAGGGAGGAGGCCAAGTTGATTCAGTTGGATGCACTACCTAGTTCTAAGAATCATGATCTAATGGCTCAATCATCCAAGGGTAAAGGAAAGAATAAGAAGAAACCCACAACAGAATCATCTTCAGGTAGTGAGACTCCCTCCAAACTGAATTTGAAGAACAATCAGAAGTCCACTCCAACTCCTTCTTCTACCTTTGGAGATTCTTCTTCCAAGTCCAAGAAAAATAAAGGAGATCCTTGTTCATTTTGTGTCAAAACTAGGCATGATGTGGCTCATTATTTTAAGAGATTAGAAGCCTTGGAGGAAGCTATGAAGAAGCATAACATTTCAGTGCCTAAATCTTCTTATGTGGGAAAAGGGAAATCTCTTTCAGCATGGGCCATTCATTCATCTTCAAATAGTTGGATTCTTGCTTTAGGTGCTTCACATCACATGACCAATTCACGTGATCTTTTTGATGTCATTGTTCATACTTCTACTTCTTAGATTGCAGTTGGGAACTCTTCACAGATTCCATTTTTAGGGACAGGCTTTGTTCAGATGCTTGATGGTTGTATTGAGGATGTTCTTGTTCTTGATATTTCAGTGAATCTACTTTCCATCTACAGATTTGTCATTCTGGAGATGGAAAGTTATTTGAGTTTACTCCATAGAGTGTGACTATTAGACAATTACAAGATCCTGAGAAGGTTGTTGCTACAGGGATTGTTGATCATGAGAACCATTTGTATCGGTTTGATGGCTTTGATTCTTCATCAGGTTCAGGTTTTGTTTCTCATGTTGATTCAATAAGCAAGCTTTGGCATGAAATATTTGGGCACTTGAACTATAGATATCTTCAATAGATGCATGCACATAACTTAGTGGTTGGTCTTCCAAAGATCTCTTACATAGATGGAATTTTTCTAGGTTGTATTCTTGGCAAGCAACATCAAGATCCTTTTCCTAAGGGTCAAGCTACACGTGCAACCACACCCCTTGAGTTGGTCCATAGTGATCTCATGACCTTCCCAACTCCTTTTTTAGGGGCTAAGTATGTGCTCACTTTCATTAATGATTTTTCTTGATCACATTGGTCTACTTTCTGAAACTCAAGAGTGAGGTTCTCACCATCTTCAAGACCTTCAAAACATTTGTGGAGAAGCAATCAAGTTCTTCTCTTCGACGAATATGCACAAATAATAGGTGGGAGTATGTCAATCAGGAATTTCAGGATTTTTGTAGTGAGCATGGTATTCTTCATTAGCACATTGTTCCTTACACTCCTCAACAGAATGGTGTGGAAAAGAGAAAGAACAAGACTCTCAAGGAGATGGCCAATTGTATGATTCAGTCTAGGTCCATGGCTCCATCTTTTTGGGCTGAAGTTGTCAATTGTGTAAATTATATTCTGAACCATATGCCCCACAAGGCAATGTGGAATATGACTCCTGAGGAGGCTTGGTCTCATCACAAGCCTAATGTATCCTTCTTCAGAGTATTCAATAGTGAGGCTTGGGCATTCATTTCTGATGGTTGATGTAAATCAATGGAGAAGAAGAGTCAGTGGTACATATTTGTTGGCTATTGTGAGGATGTGAAGGAATACAAATTGTTTGATCCTGACACATGAGAGGTTCATTTTTGTCATGATGTTAAGTTTGTTGAGTCCTTCACATAGACAGATCCTCCTACGACTTCTTCATCACAACCTACTCACTCTTCTTCAATTGATTGTGTTTTGCTACTTGATGAAGATTTTAAAGATGGTCTTGATCCACCTCCTCCTCATTCACCCATAGGCCATGACGGGCTCGTGTTAATCTTGAGGAGGTTGATCCTCTTGTTTGTGATCCCTTAGAAAATCATTGTGCTTGTTCTCAGACTTCAGGAATTAGTCTTTTGAGTCATGTTGTTTTAGATGAACCTCAAAAAAATTCAAATGCTTTAGGTATTCTAGAGTGGGATAGTGCTATGTCTTATGAGTATTCTTCTTTGATGAAGAATCACACTTGGGATCTTGTACCTCTTCCTAAGGGAAGAAAGTTGGTTTGGTGGAAGTCAGTGTATCGTACCAAGTATGCAACATATGGTTCCATTGACAAGTACAAGGCTCATCTTGGTGCAAAGGGGTTTTCTCAAGTTGAAGGAATTGACTATTTCGAGACCTTTGCTCCTATTTCCAAGATGGATTCTATTTGTCTTATTCTTGCTATAGCTGCATCATAGGGATGGTCAGTGTATTAGATGGGTGTGAATATTTCTTTCTTGCATGGGGATATTCATGAGAAGATCTATATGGAGAAGCCACTAGGTTTTTATGCAAGAATATTCACTTGTTTGCAAGATTCGACGTTCATTATATGGTCTCAAACAAGCCCCTCGAGCTTGGTATGAGAAGATGGATAGCTTCTTGCTTGCTTCCAACTATACTCGTTGCCATTTTGATACCACAGTTTATACTCAGCGACATGGAGAGGATATACTCATTCTTGTGCTCTACGTGGATGATTTGATTCTCATAGGGAGTTCTACTTCCATGATTCAGAGCACACAATGAGCATTGTTGGAGCGATTTGATATGACCAAACTTGGTCTTTTGCATTACTTCCTTGGTCTTTGGCTTCATTAGACTTTTGAGGGGATCTTCATTTTACAAAAGAAGTATGCTCTTGATTTTCTTCAAAGATTTGGCATAGCTGATTTCAAGCTTGTACCCACTCCATCTCAGTTAGGTGTTGTATTGTCTACCAGTTGCACTACTCCTACAATTGATCCTACCTTGTAGTGGCAATTGGTTGGAAATATTTTGTACTTGACACATAGTTGTCCTAATATTTCCTTTGCGATTGGAATTGTCTCTCACTTCTCACAGGAGCCTCATGAGATTCATTGGAAGGTTTCCAAATGTATCTTGAGATACATTTAGGGCACTACTCATTTCAACATTCATTATACATCAGGCACATCTCATATTGTGGGCTTCATTGACTCAAATTGGGCTAATGATGTCAACGATCGGAAGTCTACTTATGGCTTTATCTTTTGCCTTGGTTCTAGTTTGATTACATGTTCATGCAAGAAGCAAATTGCTATTGCATTATCATTGACATAGGTTTAGTATCAAGGTGCAGTTCTTGCTAGTCAGGAGGTTTTGTGGCTTCGTCAGTTGATGACTGAGTTTGAATTTCCTTCTGCTCAACCCACTACTCTTTGGTGTGACAATTAGAGTGTGATCCATATCTCTTGCAACCCATTGTAACATAAGCGTACTAAGCATATTGAGATCCACATGCACTTCATCAGGTAGCTCATCCAGGATGGTGTTCTTAGCTTGAAGTATTTGCCTATAGATCAGCAGGTTGTAGACATCTTCACTAAACATTTGGCATCGCCTCATTGTCTTCAGTTGTGATTGATTCTTGGGGTGAAGGAAGTTGTCCTTGGGGGTTCTTGATGAGTCCTCCTTCCTTCTTCAGTTTTATTTTCAGCTTTTTCTCTCTTTTGGAGAGGATTTTTCTCCCACTGGGTTTTCTCTTTTTCCCCGCTTATGAGAGTTTTTTGTTTTGTACATGGGTACCTCATCATTCCTTGTTGTCGGGACCCATCTTTTGCATATTTACATTGGTTTGTTCCTCCCTAAGTTGCACTTCATGGGGGTTTTGGTGTGAATAAAGTCTTGTACCTAGTTAATTCTTTACTAGGGACTTAGTGGACTTAGTTCACATGTTAATTTTACTTAGGATATAAACTTTCTTCTAGAAGTCTTGATTGTCTTATCTAGAATTCATAGTTGTCTTATCTAGAATTTACATTATCCTAGGTAGTTATGAGTTAGTTGTCTCATGTGATAGGGTTAAGACACTTGTCATGATCTTGTCTAATCCTATCTCTCATCCTTACCTTTATAAGCAAGGAATTTATAGAATATTTTTATTATAGAGTATTGCATATTGTATCATATTGCAATTCTTGTTTCCTGGAATAGCATCTTCCATTGTTGCTTCTCTCTATTTCTTGTGGAGGTTATTTGGTGTTGTTGATTGAAGATATTGGTTGTTCTCTTCAACATTAGACCTAAAAAATAGATACTTGAGTATGGTAGTATGTAACAATAGAAAACATGAATGGAAGAAGGTGATAAGGGGTTGCCTATTTATTTCATAGATGTCATGCTTAATTTTTTTGTTATGACTAGTGTAGAATGATGATCAAATACGACATTTTGAAAACAAATCTTTCCCATTTTGTGATTGTAAAAAGAATCACATTTCATTATTTTGACCTCCTATTATGATCCTATCATCTACACCCATAAATATAAGAAAATTATTTTTATTTACTTACTATTTGAATACACACAAGTGGTGCTAAGGGACAACATTAGGAGTATTCTTATATAGCATCATCAACAATTTCTTTAGTGGCCTCTACTACACTATCAAAAATAAAAATGATAGCACACAACTTATGGTTTATTAAAGAGTGCAACCAATGATATATCATAGGTAATTTTTACTTATTCTACTTATATAGTGAAACATGTTATGATTAGTGAAAATTTACTATCAAATATGAGACTATGAAGATGTATTGTTTATTGTGACAAACATTTTTTTCCTATTTTTGTGATTGTAAGTAAAATCATGTTTCATAATTTTGAATTGCTATTTTGATTTTATCATCTACACCCACAAACATGAGAAAAAAATTGTCATTTATCTAATATTTGAATATGCATTAGTGGTGTTAAGGAACAATATTAGGAGTATTCTTAATAGCCCCATAAACATTGTCTTTAGTGGCCTCTACTATACTTTTTATCAAAAAATTAAAATCATAGCATGCACAAATTATGGCTCAATAAAGAGTGCAATCAAGGAGAAACCATAGGTATTTTGTACTTATTCTACTTGTAGAGTGTGACACATAATTGTTAATTTTGTATTAATATTATAATCATTACTGTAAGTCTGCTTCTATTTTTCTTAAAACATTCTTACCATTAGTTGTACATGCTTCAAATGTATACGTGTGAACTTGTTTTAAATATTGTTATGTCTATCTTGTCTTGTGTTCATATCTCAAATATATTTGATTTAGCTAATAATCTCAATTAGAGGATCATAATTGCAGAGACATTATGCCCATAGGTCATGACCAATGTTTTAAAGTGTTTTAGCTCTATAGTCAAAGTAATGCAAAAGGGGCATCTAGTATAATTGTGTTTTATTGGTTCAAAAGTGATCACATAAAACTTGTAGATGATGTAGTGCTTGATAATTACTCTTTCTTGGGAGGCCAATTGTTTTTAGAATACATGCTTAAATTGGTTATTTTTTTGCAACATTTATTTCAAAGGAGACCAAAACAACAAATGAGAAAATTATGCATGACAAGAAATACAATGGATAAAACTATTTATGATGATATATTCTAATGGGGTTCAATATGCTAATAACTAAAACATTGATACTCCTTACACTGCTCATCCTAGTCCAAATAAATTTCTATTTTTTTATTGGCCATAGCTAGTGGATTATTCATGTGCTACTCCTTTGGCATTTGATTGCTTCCTAATCTAAGAATCAAACTCATGTAAGTAGTATGAGGTTGCCACCTTCAACCATGTATAGGATTTAAACAAATATATTACAATTGTGTGGTGTTGTAGTTTCCTATTATGGGATTTTACTTAAGTTTACTTTTGTGCTCTTTAGGTTGATTCATCCTAGTAGTTCTTTCTTGTGAAAAATGAAATAACAATTTGTAATGAAAATTTTATAAGAAATTTAAATTTGAGCAATTGAAAAATATTTTTAAAAAGTTACAATTATGGTCTATAAAAGTAAAAGAAACAATAGAGAAGAGATATAAATGTGTTAAGAAACACCCATGGGGTCATTAAGCTTCAAAATTTAGGGACCCTAAGTTGAAATGCCAATGGCTTGGAACCTTTGATACAACACTAGACACCATTTATTCTTATGATATAGCCACTATATTGATGAGAGGAGATAATACATTCATAAAATTTGTTTACATTAATTCTAATCCATGCAACCTCTTGCGCAAGGAACCTGTTGTTGCATTATCTACTTTGGGCTCTAAATGCATAAAAGAGAAAAAATCAAAGGGAAAATTGCTCAAGAAATTGACATGTGAACAATCCAAGAAAATTATTCAAGTCAATATTCATGCTTGAGTTTTGATAAGTTCAAACACTCAAAAAATGATAGGTCATATAGAGGTGTTGGAAAATATCCATGGTGTCATTGTGTTGTATAAATTTGGGATTCAAAATTGAGGATGTCAATAGCTAGCAAATCTTGATATAGCAAAAGAAGCTACGTATGTGTACAATATGGTTGCCATATTTATGAAAGGCAACATGGCAATTACAAATTTCATGTAAATTGATTCAAATCCATGCAACCTATCTAATAGGAATTCTATTGTTCACTTGTCTAATTTAGAATATAGTTCAAACTTAGACTAAGTTTTTCCCCAAGCCACCAATATGTTGCAATATTCCTTTTCTAATAGTAGGTTGATCGATTCAAAAATAAAATATTTTGGATCAAATGTTAGAAGTGATAATAATTTTGGTCACATGGTCATGGTTAATGATATGCAATCTTTATCAAATATGGTAGAGAAGAATGATTATTTACTTTTAGGTAGTTCCAAAAATTTAGAATTAGTTGTCTCTTATTATAGAGATGTTAGTACTACTTGTAGTAGCAATACTGACACTACAATACCTTTGCAAAGTTATGCCTAGATGTTCCTAGTTCTAATTTGTATATCTCTCCTTCAACTACATTTAAGTTGTCTCTTTGAACTCCAACTACATTTAAATTTACTCTTTAAATCACAAAAAATGATGAATGGTAATGAATATATCAAAAAGAGTGGCTTATATCAAGCACGATGAATATTGGAGCTTGAAACTTTAACCATCTCACTAATGGAAATAAAGGCCGCCTTCTATGTTTTCACCACTAGAGGCACGTGTGAATCCACGCCTTGAATTTAAATAATATTTTTGGGTGGGAAAATTTGTGATGCAAGGGACTCACCATGCTCTTCTACCATTTGATGCAAGAAGAAAACCAAGACTCCATTAATAAGTGGTAGATATTGCAGCCCCACAAAGTAAATTCATACAACTCTACTCTACACTCAAAACACATGACAAACCTCCTTTCAAAAATTATTTTGAACCATCTAATGAGTGTCTTTTCTACTAAAAACTTGGGTAAAGGAATCCCCCTTATTAATCTACAGGAAATTAAGTATATCATAATTTTTCTCCCAACAATTCCCCTCAAACTTCATGGCTGAAAACTCAGAAAACTCATAAATTTCCACATTCAACAACTAGCTACAGGCAACATCAAACCGTTGCAACCATGCCCAAAACACTCAACCAAGGAAGTATGTTTTAAACTATGAATTGATATTATGGAGAGAACAATCCCAAGGATAAACCATCACAAGAAATTATAACAATTCAAGACAAATATGATTTTTCATTATTAAAACTTGCATATTTTGCAACAAAACCTTTGTCTTCTTCATTCAATAACTTCATAAATCTGCCATTACAATGATTGTAGCCTTATGGTCTGATAAATACCACTAAATAATTGTTATCAAACATGTATATGACAAAAAATAACAATATGAAGAACTATAGAAAATGTCTCCTTTAAATGACCTTTCTATGTGAATCTGCTCCTCCAACCTGCAAATCCTCAACTGAAACCTCTACTAAAATTCAACAATGGATTCTCCAATCCATTTGCTACTGCAAATACCTCTTCAAACCTGAAAAAACATATCGTTCCTCCTCTTCCAACAAAAATATATACCTCAAAATGATGAGCTTCCAATTTGGAAGCAACCACCTGAAAATTGTCAAATCAAAACCTTCACAAAGCAACCACTACCTCCTCTTTTTATGTAATTCCCATTTTCCAAGCCCCCACCTAGGAGAATGCATAAAAATGGATTAATTAAATACAACCATGTATCATTATTAGATAATGTTTAGTATGGTTGTATTATCCATACAACCATGTATCATTATTTATTATAATATTTGATGCTATAAATGATCATACAAATTTTAGCAAGCTAAAAGTTACAATTATAGTGCTAGTTAAAAATCTTGAACTAAACCTCCTTATTTTGGATGTTGGAGCCTACCAATTTACATGAAGAAGAAAAGAAGAAACAAGACTCAAATGCAATAAATGAACCTTTATACCTTTCCTATACATATGCCTCTATTTGAGCATGAAAAAAGAGTGCATTCCCAACGTTGAGTGATCTCACCAAGGCTCTCTCAATGCCTCTTGTTGTGCTTTTTTATGTTTGTTATGGGTCAGCCCACAATACTTTGTCCCACTTTTTGGCCAAGATAGACATTGGTATCAACATTTTTAACTAAACCTTCACTTTCTAAGGCCTATAGCAGCTAAATCGTTAAACATTTGAAGATGATGCAAACTAGTGATTTGTGAGGATTTGTATGTAGATTATAAATATATATATTTTAAAAAATAAAAATATATTTTTTTTTTTCGTAACTTTTAGTACTTATTTTAAATAGTAAACAACATTTTTTAAAAGTGGTGTTTATGTCCTTACACAACTTTTTTTATTCAAAAGATAAAATTATAATTTTTAAAATAATACATTTTTAACATCAATATCTAGTTCATGGATATTTTTTCATAATTTTTTGTTGCATAGTTTTTTTAAATTAATTTTGGAATTTAAAGTAATTATAATCTAGACATAGGTGTCTGTTGTCATGCATAACTTGTTTTGTATGTATTGAAATTAATTTTTATTTCTTTTACTAAAACAAGAACATCAATAACTAGTGCACACATATTTTTTAGAATTTTTTTCTCTATTTTTTTGTTTTTCTGCAAATGTGAAACAAATACCTTGATGTTTAGTGAAAAAAAAAATTCACAAGTAATTAAATACAAATATAATAATAAAATTAAAAATATTTAAAATTATACTTTTTGGAAAGATTATAATAAGAGCTAGATACTTACAAAACATAATTTCTAAATAACTTTATTCAATCCATCAAAAGGTAAATAAAAAGTGTTTTTTTGTCAACATTTTGATAGGTGTGAAGGAGACTCCATTGTGGGTATGATTTAAGACTAGAGGGGTTCTATCCAAGGGGGATTGATCTAAGGGGGTCTTATCTAACCCTCTTCAATTAAAACCCTTTATATGGAATCCCTCAAGGCTTAAATCATTAATGTTTCTAAAAATATGTGATTTCAAGCAAAAATCAGGATGTCTCAACTTTGGGACCCAATATTGTGGGATGACCCTTATGTGTAGGTTATTCTTCAATCTAGCAACATAATTTTGTATTGGAAAGACTTGTTGCACATGGCTTGATGATGGTTTTATATATATATTTCCAAAATGGAGGATCAAGGATTGGCATTGAATCTCAAGATCAACAATTGATGATGCTTGAGAGGTTGGGATGAATGAGATACCTCCAAGTGGTACCTTGTGAGTGGTGCACTTGGAGAGGTGGATGACCAAATAAATTTGAAGAGTTGGCATTGACATGATTTGAATGGATGGTTGAGATCAGGAATCCTCATACACACATGAGATATATCACATGGGGATAATAGACATGACATGTTTCCTCTCATATATATGTAAGCATATAGGGAAGAGAGATGGGGCGTGTGAGAGATCACATGGGACAGAGAGATTTGACAAGTGTATACTTATAAATGTGGGATAGGTAATAATGGGATAAGATATGGGACATGTGAGAGATCACATGGGGAATAGAGATTTGAGAAATGTCCTTTCACATGTGCAAGATGCCACATGTCTAGGAAGAACAATGAGGATCTTTCGAATAAATGAATAGCTAGGATTTCATTGCAGAATTTTAGGGATATGTGAATAATTAAATTAATCGTATTTAGGAATTTTTAAGGATTAATTAGTTTATATATTTATTTTAATCAACTAATTAGATTGAGGCAGAAAATGAGGGATTAAAAATATATTTTATCTCTATTTAATTCTTGGAGGAAGGAATATCATGGTTGGATTTAATTAAATAAATATGAATTATTTAATTAAAGAAAAAATGATAGGATAAATTCTAGTGTGGTCAAGTGTGGATGATTTTAAGTGTCTACATTTTACCCCTCTTTAAGAAAGTGTTACAACTTGAAAAACCAATATTGTTTCAAAGAAGAATAAAAAATAGTGACTCTAGAAGAGATAAAACTAGTGGTAAGATGCCCCAATCATTAAAGAAGGATAGGAGTGATGATGGGGAGGGTGTTTGGTATGCCCCCTCAAGAGGATAGGCAAGTTTCAAGAACATGAGTGTGTTCTCAAAATGAATGAAGGGATTGGAGGATAAAAGATAGATAGAGATGAAAGGATGAATGGATTGGGATAAGATGGATAGAAGAGGATATCTATAGAGGGTATTCATGTTGTGATGATTTGAGAAACCTTTCTTTGATGCTTCACTTGATATTATTCACCAAGGTATAAGGATCAAGGTGATTTTGTGTCAAGTGCATAAAGAGAAAACCCAAAAGAAAAGGTTGTGTGGAAACATATGTTGTATGGCACTATGATACGGAAGAGCATGATGTCATTGTAGAAATATGCTACAAGGACTATAACATATGCAAGAAAAGGGTAAAATTACAAAGTTGTGTCACACTTTTATAAAAGAAACAACCAACACTAATCCAACTTTTAAACTTGGATCACTAAAAATGGACATATATGTTTTGAATTTTGATATTGATGTAAACTAATAAAATGTATATTTTTTAGTATATTTTACGTTTGTATTTTTTTTTTTTAAATAATAAATTATTTGAATATAGTTTTTTATAAATTGACACTATAATTTAGTTGATAAAATGTTGAAAAATGAAGTTACATGAGACATCAACCTTTATATAGTTAAAAAAATCCTTCAATTTTTTTGGATGTATTTATAACTTGAAACTTTAGTGCATGGATATATTTTTTCCAATTTTGATAAATATTTATTTTTAAATAATATTAAAATGTGTGTATTAAAACATATTTTTTTCCATTTGATGTCAATTTTCGTATTAACTATTTATCTAAAACAAAAAAAATTATACCATCTTGATATAGATTCTTTTATCTAGTGCATCATATTTTTTCTATTTTTTAATAAGTTTTAATATTTTTTCTTGACATGGAAATCAACCTAATATTTGTGTTGATAGCCTACTTTTATTAAAAATTAAAATATATATGTTAGACGCAAAAGATAACTGAGAGGGGGGTGAATCAGTTGTGCATTAAAACCTTCAAACCCCTATCAATCTTCAAACCCTTATTAATCATTAGCATGAATGTAAACAAATGACACATCAAAAATCATACACAATAGAACACCAAATTTTATGTGGAAAGCCCTAATAAAGGAAAAACCACGGTGAGGATTAACTCACATATATATGAACAACAACATCGATTACAAAAGGCTCACTATCGAAAGAGCTCACTGCCCAAAAGAAAGAAAGGCTCACTGACCAAGAAGATCACTTATTCCGAAATAAAAGAGATTACAAAGACATTTTTATAGGGAGGTTCACTACCTTAGAGCAACAGGAGAAACTTGGCTCACTGCCTCTAGCAACTTTAGGCACTCTGAAATTTAGACACCTTCTGCTCACTACTTCCCATAGTCTTAGGTGTTCATGCTCAGACTCAAATCTCAACACTTGATCACATACACATCATTTCACACCTCTCTTACATCACACACTTCACCAACACTTGACCTTGCATATATACCTTTTGCAACCACGAATAGCCTTCTCCAAGTCAACTTCAATGAAACGTATGCACCTCAAATGTGCAACCACCAAATAGGTCAGCACCAAACACCTCCACGATGGAAAGAAGTGAAGGTGGACCACACCAATTTTTAACCATGACCCAAATCTACACTGACACACTACATCGTGATTATACAAACAATGAAGCATATCCAAAAATAACACTAACTTGCCAAGTTGGCCAAACCAGTATTAACACTACCAAGCAACCACATACACACTTCACCAAGTCTAAAAAACATACTGCAAACCACATAGAAACATCACACAACATCCTAGAATATTCCAACATCAACAAAATATTCAAAATCACTAGTGCAAACACATGCAATTGAGAATATTATCATCCTATGCAACCAATCAAACTACCATTGAGACAAATGAACCAAGCTTGTGGAACATCTGAACACCAAACTCCAAGGGAAGATAGATATAAGCATTATCAGCACATTCCCAAATCCACAAGACAAGAAACTTCAATTCAAAAAATGTAGAACAATTCCATTTGATAACCTTTTGCACAAGACAAACACTGTCAAGCACATCTTCTACTACCGCATAATCAAAACCTAAAACTCTGAATATAACACCTCTAAACACTTTTTAACATCACATCCAAACTGCACAGGCACATCTTCAAGCATGAAGAAATGTGGAGCACAATACAAAACACACCCATGTCACCTTGTACACTCTTTATGCAAATTTGCTCAAAATCACTTGGAAACCAAGTGACCATGTTGCATTTGCAACACCTGCTAAACACCACAAACACCTTCTCATCGTAACCACACTAGACATTGACATAGGTTGAATCAATGACAACATAGTGCAACAATCTCCCTCTTTGTCATTAATGGCAACACTTGCTGAAAAACCATCAACAAAAGAAAATTTGCATCACCAACACTCAAGCAGCTCTCCCCCTTACTTGGACATTTATTTCCCTGTGTTTTCAAATTTCACTCTCCACTTCTCTTTTTCTATGTTTTTCAGACTTCACTCTCCCCCTTTGGCATCAATGGAAAAGGGAAAAACCTACACACTTCACTTCTCTCTCACTTTTAGGCACAATATATGCTCCTCCTAATTGCACCAACCAAGGACACCACTACCTACTCCCCCTAAGAGGTAGCCTTCATCAGTCCAAGACAAAGAATACTTCTTGATTTTCTCCCTGGACATATGCACCAAGTTATGCATCTAGTTGAAAGGAGGAGCAATAACCCCTAGCTTGTTTCTAAGATACTCAAATATACCTTTTAGAAAATCCTTTGCGAAAATGTCTACTATTTGATCCTTTGTAAGCAGATACTCCAACTTGAATTCATTCTTAGCAACTTTCTCTCTTAGAAAGTGATATTGAATAGAGATATGTTTTGTTCTTGAAAGCATTACTGTATTTTTTGAAATATTGATAGCACTTTTATTATCACACAAGATAGAGATAGGTTCATCATATGATACTCTGATATCTTTCAATGTCTTCTTCATCCACAACACCTATGTGCAGTAAGATTCTACAACAATATATTTTTCCTCTACAGTAGATAATGACACTAAATCCTACTTCTTACTCAACCAAGAAATTAGTCTATTTCAAAGGAAGAAAATACCTCCACTTGTACTTTTGTCATCTGCATAACCTACCCAATCTGCATTTGTATAAGCACTCAAAGAGAATTCAGTATCCTTAGAATACCATAGACCATATTCCAAAGTGCTCTTCAAATATTTGAATTTCCTTTTGACTGTTGTCACATGTGATTCTCTAGGAACTTCTTGAAATCTTGCCACAAGACATACTGCATGCATAATATCCGGTCTAGTTGCAGTTAGATATAGTAATCCACCAATCATGGATCTATACTTGGTTTGATCTGTCTTAAGAGATTCAACATTTTTACTCAATTTACAACCAGTAACCATGGGAGTACATATTGGTTTAGAGTCCTCCATTCCAAACTTCTTTAACATTTCCTTAACATATTTTGATTGTGTAATGAATATACCTTTTTCTAATTGACTAATTTTTAGCCCAAGGAAGAAAATCATTTCCCCAAACATTGACATTTCAAACTCATTTTATATCTCTACAAAAAATTTACACATTTCCTCATTTCCTCCAAAGATTATTTCATCAACATACACAACCACAATCAGAATTTGACCTTTCTCAACTTTGAAATAAAGATTGCTATATGCAATACCCTTTTTGAATCCTTCCTACAATAAGTACATGTCCAATCTTACATTCCAAGCTCTAGGAGCCTATTTGAGTCCATGCAATGCCTTTTTCAATCTACAGACCATATCAAGATCTTCTAATAACTGAAAACCTTATGGTTGTTCAATGTATACCTCTTCTTCTAACTCACCATTCAAAAATGCAAACTTCACATCCATCTAATATACCTTGAAGTCTTTATGTGTTGCAAAAGGTAAAAACATCCTAATAGACTCCATTCTTGCTACTAGGGAAAAAATCTCTTCAAAATCTATTCCTTCCACTTGTGAGTAGCCTTTACACACAAGCCTAGCCTTGTCACACAAGCCTAGCCTTGTTTCTAATAACTTCTTCATTCTCATTCATTATTTTCCTAGAAACCCATTTAGTTCCTATCACATTCTTGTTTGTTGGTCTTGGGACCAATTCCCATGTGTAATTCTTCTCAATCTACCTTAGTTCTTCTTCCATAGCTTTGATCCAATTCTCATCCCTGTATGTTTCAGTAATTGTTTTAGGTTCTACTTCAAAAATTAAAAAAAAGTTTACCTCTTCCTCTATCACAGTAGTTTTTCTCCTTGTTAGCACACCTTTGCTTTTGTCTCCAATTATTTAATCCACAGAATAATTTTCCTACACATACTTAGGAGTCTTAGGATTCTTTTTTGGAGCTTCTTCCTCTTCCACCAACATCTCCTTTTCTTTCTCTTCTTCTTCTTCTCTGCAAGGGGGTTCATCAGATTCATATCCTACTATCAACATTGAGCTCTTATGTGATTCCTCATCCACATTGACACTTGCACTTTCAACTATCTTCTTTAGAATTTTTTTGTAGCACATGCATTCCTTGCTCTTTGTAGAGTATCCAAATAAGATTCTTTCATTTAATCTTGCATCAAACTTTCCTAAGTTTTCATCATCCCTCCCAATTTAACATTTACTTCCAAACACTCTAAAATATTTCGTAGTAGGAGTTTTTCCATACCATAGCTCATAAGGGGACTTTGAATTGTTTACTATTGTTTGTCCTTTGTTAATAATGTAGATTGTGATATGAATTGCTTCTCTCTAGTAGACATCTGATAGATTTTCTTCCTTCAACATGGTTCTTATTACTTCTTGAACTATCCTATTCTTCCTCTCCACAACCCCATTCTACTATGGAGTCCTAGGATCTCTAATAAATGTCTTTTTATCCCATGATCTTCACAAAAAATGTTAAACTTATTGGTGGTGAACTCACCACCTCTATCAGACCTTAAACACTTGATTTTCAAATCTATTTCATTCTCAACCATAGATTTAAATGCTTTAAACTTATCTAGAGCTTCTAAGTTTTCTTTGAGAAAGGTCACCCAAGTCATTCTAGATTAATCATCTATTAACAATATAAAATACATGACACCTTGATAGCTTCTTGTTCTGGTAGGTCCACATAGGTTTGTATGCACCAACTCCAAAGGCCCTGTAGTAGAATATTCTTTAGTTTTAAACCTCTTCTTTGTCTATTTTCCAACCTGACACTCTTTGCAAATTGCACTGATAGGCTTTGTAATTTTTGGCATGTCTCTCATAAAATGAGTAGATTTGATCTTCACTAGGCTATGAAAATTGATATGACACATTCTTTTATGCCATAGCCAACTTTCATTGATTTGTGACATAAAGCACTTACCACTAGCACCTTTGAGCTGATAAACATTCCCTTATGTCCTCATTCCTATAGAAACTAGAGTTTTGAAGCTTCCTTTTTTTGATTTCACAACCATCATCCTAAAACACCAGATTGTATCCTCCCCCACATATTTGTCTTACATTGAGAAGATTATGTCAGAGACCCTTGACATAAAGAACATCATCTGTCTTATGCTTGTCATCAAAACTAATTGAACCTTTTCCACATATCTTAGCAGATGTGTCATCACCAAACTTAACAAAACCACCATCATATTTATCAATTTTAACAAACTTACTCTTATCACCTGTCATATGATTTGAGCATCCTTTTTCAATTAACTAGTAGTTTCTCTCCTCTCTTTCATGAAAGGTAGTCAACATAGTTCCTTCAATACTGTGACCTATTTTTGGAGAAATTTCCTTCACACATCTTTTAGGGTTAGTAGAATTAGTTCCAACATTCAAAACCATGAACAAGGATTCATCACTTCCATCATCTAGATAATCTGATTCCTCATCATTAGATATACCATTGTCTTCTTTAACATAATAACTCTTCTTGAAATATTTACCTTTATAATCTTTATGTTTGTCATTTGAAACTTTTCTTGGAAAATTTGAAACATAATTGCCTATCTTACCACAATTGAAACACTTGAAGGGTAACTCACCTTTGTATTTTACAGTGCCCTTTTTCAATCTTCTTACAAAATCTGCTTCCACTTCATCAAGATCATTCGGATTAGATTCATCATTCCTCTCTTCTTGGTAACTTTAAAAAATTATTTTCTTGAAGAATCTTGGTCAAACTCTCTTAATTTAAAAGTAGCTAAAGCACCAAACATATGATCTCTAGTATATTGATCCAAATTTTGAGCTTCCTCAATAGTAGAAACTTTAGCACTATAATATTTAGGAACAATTCTTAGTACCTTTTTCACAACTTCACTTTCCTCTAGTTTCCCACCAAGACCATTGATAACATTGAAAATTTCATCGACCTTGAGCATGTAACCTGCAATATCTTCATCTTCTAACATTCTTAGAGTTTCAAATTTGGCTTTGAAATTCTGCATCTTTTTTTGCTTGATCTTAGCATCTCCTTCATAAATGCTCTTCAACTTCTCCCATACCTCTTTAGCATTTTTGTAGCTTATCACCTTTAAAAGTTTTGAATCAAAAATCCCACTCAAAATAGCATTCATCGCTTTGTCATTATTCTCATAATCCTTGATGTTAAAAATAACACATAGTTTCAAGCCAAAAATCTTAGCAATACATCATCTTCACTTATTGGAGCAATAGTAGGTATATTATATCCATCTTCAACTAACTTCCATACTCCAAACCCTAATGAAATAAGAAAGGCTTCCATCCTTTATTTTCAGAAGGCATAATTTGTTCCATCGAACATAGGGACTTTGACACCATTCTTGTGTGCCATCTGGATCTACCTCAAGCAATTAAGCTTGTTCTAAGGAACCTCTGCTCTCATACCAATTGTTAGACACATGGGACAACTAAGAGGGGGGAGTGAATCAATTTTCCATTAAAACCTTCAAACCCTTATTAAGCATTAGCATGAATGTAAGAAAATGAAACATCAACAACCATATACAATAGAACACCAAATTTTACGTGGAAAACCCTAATTAGGAAAAAATCATAGTGAGGATTAACTCACATATATATTAATAACAACACTGATTACAAAAGGCTCACTATCGAAAGGACTCACTGCCCAAAAGAAATAAAGGCTCACTACCCAAGAAGATCACTTCTTCCAAAATAAAAAGAGATTACAAAGAAATTGTTACGAGGTTCACTACCTCAAAGCAACGGGAGAAACCACCACAACCATTCGTAACGTTCGGCTCACTACCTCCAACATCTCCAAGCACTCTAAAATGTAGACACCTTCTGCTCATTGCTTTTGGTAGTTTTAGGTGTTCATGGTCACACTCTGATCTCAACACTTGATCACATACACATTATTACGAGCCTCTCTCACATCACACACTTCACCAATACTTGACCTTACATATATACCTTCTATAACCATGTGTGCAACTAACCTTCTCCAAGTCAGCTTCAATGAAACGTATGCACCTCAAACATGCAACCACCAAATCGGTCGACATCAAACATCTTCGTGATGGAAATAAGTGAAGGTGGACCACACTAAGGGTTAACCAAGACCCAAATCTACACCAACACTACACCACGCTTCCAAAAATAATGAAGCACATCCACAAATAGCGCTAATGTCATGACCCCTATTTTCAATAAGTAATTTATAATTCAAAAATACTATTTTGATGCATTTAATTTGGTTGAATGATTATATTGATCATACTTCTAAAAGTTTAATTAAATGAATTAGTAGCGAAATAAAAGTACAAATAAAAAAAAGGGAATTTATTATAATTTAATTATAGATTTTATTTTTGCAAATAAAGGAAAATGTTTGGTTATTGTGAATAACTATTTTAAATACAATTGAATGGTATTTCTTTATTATTTATTTGGAATAAATATTTAAATTGCAATTAAATTATATTTCTTTATTATTTATTTAGGATAAATATTTCTTTTGCAATTAAAATGGTATTTTTTTAAATATTTATTATTAGTTATGGAGGATAAAATTTAATACATAAAAAGAAATATTATTTTTTACTCTCAAGAATTGGTTATTGGGTATTTTCAAAATATTTACTAAGGAGGAGTACTTCATTTATTATTAGTTACCAACGATAAAATTTTATACATAGAAAGAAATATTATTTTTTACTTTCAAGAATTAGTTATTGGGTATTTTCAAAATATTTACTAAGGAGTAGTTCATTTATTGTTAGTTACCAACCATAAAATTTTATACATAAAAAGAAATATTATTTTTACTTTCAAGAATTGGTTATTGGGAAATATAGATTAATTTAATTAGTAGGGAAATACAAGTACATTGAAAACAAAAAGAATTAATTATAATTTAATGATAGTGTTTGTAGTTTAGAATAATTATTTTATTTATAATAGAATGACATTTCTTTATTATTTATTTGGAATGGTTATTTAATTTACAAATTAAAATGGCATTCTTCATTATTTACCAAGGATAAATGTTATGCAAGAAAAGATATTATTTTGTTTTCAAGAATTAGGTATTTGGAAAATTGCTCGAGAAAATCTTTAAAAAGAGAAAAAAAATAATGGACACACAATAAAGCAATTAAAATTCAAGGAAGAACATGAAGGAGAGGAAAAATCTACAAGAAAATATTTTCATCAAGTCAAGAACAGGAAGGAGAGGAAACAAGAAGAAGGAATTCAACAAGAAAGCAATTTTTCCAAGTTTTCAAGTTCTTTTCCAAAGTATCTTAATTTTTAAATGTGGAAATCAATAATGTATGTGAAGAGATTTACTTCTTTTGTGAAAACATTTGAATATTTTACCCACTTGTACATTCTTTCTTGTTATATATATATCCCCAACATATATATATATATATATATATATATATATATATATATATATATATATATATATATATAAATGGTGATTTACATTTGTCATTTGTATTAAAATATTAACTTAGTTTTTGGAAATTATATATATATATATATATATATATATATTTAAACATACAATACGTATTTTCATTGAAAGAGAAATATATTTGAATCAGAGTCTTGAATGAGAAATTTATGTTATGTAAGTGTATATTGTTGTTTATTATTTTGATGTAAGTGTGATTTCTTGTGTCTGTATATATACACATATTTAATTAATTATATATATCTTTCCATTTAAAAAGGACAGATTGTAAGTTACTTAATGTAAATCTCTCTATATCTATTTATATCTATATATGATGTAAGTGTGATTTCATGTGTCTGTATATATACACATATTTAATTAATTATATATATCTACAAATACAGTAAGTATGAGAGCAAGATTTAAAACTCAACAAAATATTTTTGCTTAAATGGGATATATTTCTGTATTGGATTGTTTCACTTATGAGTATCTATTCAAATATATAAACATATATTGTATGTAAATATGAATATGGGTAAACTTTACTTCCTAGTATATATATATAATTATGGTTGTTGAATGTCTCTTTTAAAATTATGTAACTTCGTTATTTTAGAATAAATCATTTAATTAGAAACAAATTTTGACTACCTTGAATGCAAGAACACACTTGCTTTTAGTTATTTTTTTATGCATTTGTGAATTGGGTAAGTTTTATTCATTAAAAATGTATACATTTCTGCTTGGAAGTATTTCTTACAAATTTCTTACAAAGTCATGCAAATCTAATATTTTTTTTAGATTAAACCATTTAATTTGGAAATGGCTTAGAAAAAGAAACTAAATATGAAGATACACATTTGCATTTAATTATCCATTGAAATGTTAGAGGAATGATTAAACCGAGTCAAAAATGAAATATAGAAACTAGTAGTAGAATTTATTTCTTGTGAGCTTTTCTCGTATGAATATGGAATTTGAGTCATTTTATTACATTGGACCTATATATATAAATGTAGATTGCAATCCACCTATGCATATTATGTATTGTGAATCAAATTGAGGATTTTATAAAAAGATAAATAAATGTTGAATCACACCTTTATTAAAGTTTAGGTTCACTGATGACACTCTTCTCCTGCATTATGGTTATCTCACTTAGTTGATCTTGAGATTTATTGCATAAGAATGTATACTCATATATATTCTCTAGCTTATATATGTATTCTTATACATACATGAGCTATACCTTCTTAACTCTTTTACATTATTATTTTCTTATCATTGAAACATCTTTGAATCAATGAAGTAAACATTATTGTTATAATTGCTTAGGCATGTGTGTATTTTAGCAGTGCTAGAATTACTTTCATAAAGCTTCATGTGATTGGTCACCTTATGATTCTTAGTGTACTTGTGTGATACTTGAGAGGTCGTTAGAGGTAAAATTGTCCCAATTGTAAATACTTGAGAATGATTCATGCTAGTGTTGACATTATCATAACTTTCTATGCAAAGATGTTGCCTTGCTAAAACTAGAAAATGTATCTTGTAACCTCATGCCGGAAAAATGGGCTACTTATATGTTAAGAGTCTAGTTCTATGAATAATAGGATATGAAATGTGGACATGTTAAGAAGATAACTGTTATGTAGAAGTATCATGTGTGCCTCTATAATTGTTGCTTTATTATTTAGAAACGTGTATTGAAGATGTAAATGGTCATGTCCGGGGGACAGTATGATCATTGCTAGAAAGGCATCTTGTATCATTGCTAGTAAGGAATCTTGTAACAAGTAATATTTTGTAGCCAGTAAGGCTCCGCCAGTGAGGCATTTCATTAAGCCAGTGAGGCAATTTTACGAGTGGTTTTTCATCCCTACGAGGGTTTTCCACTCATGAAAAATATTTGTGTTATGGTTCTTTGTGGTTGCATTCATGATCTTGCTATTTCTTTAATTTGCATTGCAGTATTTTAATTTACATGTATTATTGAGATGATGATTCTTGTGTAAGCCTACATGGCTAAATCTAGTGAAGGCTCGACCTTGTTTTGATATACTTGATTCATTGATGTATGATATTCCATTTGAATTTAAGTGATGAAAGTATTTAAATTATTCTTCTTATTCTGCACCTTTTTATGATTATTAAATTATTTTGGAAACTAAGGGATAAAATTTGGTAAATGAGATTTTTGAGCCTTTACAGCTAACATGCCAAGTTCGCCAAACTGACATTAACGCTACCAAGAAATCACATACACACTTCACCAAGTCCAAAAACATCTTGTGGACCACATAGAAACATCACACAACATTCTAGAACATTCTAACACCAACAGAATATTCAAAATCACTTACGAAAACACATGTAACCGAGACTACTATCATCCTATGTAATCAGTAAAATTGCCACTGAGACAACACATGAACCAAGCTTGTGGAACAACTGAACACCAAACCATCCAAGGGAAGATAGATACAAGAATTATTAGCACATTTCCAAATCCGCAAGACAAGAAAATTTAACGTGGAAAAATGTGGAGCAATTCCATTTCTCCCAAACAACCTTCTACGCAGGCCAAACACTATCAAACACATCTGCTGTCGCATGATCCAGAACCTGAAACTCTGGATATAACCTCTGAACACTTTTGAACATCACATCTAAAGTGCACAAGCACATCTTCAAGCATGAAGAAATGTGGAGCACAATACATAACACACCCCCATCACCTTGTACACTCTTTATGCAAATTTTCTCAAAAGCACTTGGAAACCAAGTGACCATGTTGCATCTGCAACAACTACTCAACACCATAAACACCTTCTCATCATAACCACACTAGAGGTTGACATAGGTTGACATCTATGATAACACTAATGACAACATAGTGCAACAATATATATAAATAATAATTAAACTATTAAAATATATATTTTTGAAAATTACACTTGTGGATCTAGAAAATGGTATTTTTATAATTTTAAAAAATGTTATTAACATGATGGGAGTTGTTGAAACATCAAGTTTTCACATAATTTTTTTTTTTTGATTGGCCTCAAATTGGTGCTATATATGTATTTAGCCAACAAAAATGGTGCTACATATGCATTTAACCAACAATTTTAGTTGGAAAATTTGTGGACATATCTAACTTAGCTAGAATGAATCTTACTAGATCATATGTTTAACCAAAATTGATTTTTAGTTAGAAATACATAAATTCACTTGTGTTGATAAATTGGTTGAAAGTGTGACACAACTTTGTCCTTTTACCCAAAACAACACATAGATAAACAAGAAAGAATGCATAAATGATGTAAATACAAATAAATATTTTTCTCCTAGTCAAGTCAAAAACCAATTGATTGATTGACAATGATGATGATGATAAGATGGAATCATTGACGATAAGAAATATAAAGATTGGGAACAATAATCCTAATGGCAATAAGTTGGGTAAAGTGGATCAAGGTTTATAATGAGGCTCTAGGAACACAAGTAAGGGATGTTTTGGATGTTACACTAGATGTCTTGATTAGATTTCATGGATTATGATTTGTGGTCATTTGGGTGGACTATATTGGGAAGATTTGGATTGTGGGGGATTTGGGATAGGTGAATTTGATGGGATTGCATTTATATTGGTCATTTTCTTGGAATCAATGACAAGGGAGAACCAAGGAAAAAGAAAAGAAGGAAATGGAGGAATAGCTTAGAGAGGGAATGAGAGGATCATTGGATGGACAGATTGAATATGGATACATAGAACCAATGACAAGAAAAAATAATAAAAATGGAAAACCAATGACAATGGAGAACCAGATCGATGGACCAAGATGGAAGGATAGAGGGGCGATAGAGGATGGGAGGATTGCATGCAATAAGTGAAGAAAAGGGAGAACCAAAGTGATAGACAAGGATGAAATGATGAAGGGATTGCTTAGATAAAAGATGGAAGAATCTCTTGAAGGAAGAAGATTGGGATGTATGTGGGGAACTAATGACTAGGGAGAACCAAGGCACTAGACCAAGATGAAATGAGGATTATAGGGATAGAGGATGGAAGGATCATTGAATGGAGAGGTCAAAGACTAATGTACAAAACCGATGACAAGGGAGAACCAAGATGATGGACAAGAATAAAATGAAGTAGATATGGCTTAGGTAGGGGAGGAAGGAGTAATGTGGTGATGGATATTTGTAGGAAGCAAAGATCATAGTAAATGGTGTGTTGTGATAGAAATGGAGAAGATGGAAAGGATTGTGAGTTAGTTAGAATTGTTTGAATATGTTATCTCCAAGGACTATGTTGCAAGGTAGAAAGTGCAATTTGAAGAGGATGGTTGTATGGTTCAAGACATTAGGAAGGCTTTAGTGGTAAAAGAAACTTAAAAACTCTAGGGCGACTACATAGGCACTAGGGGGTGTGGTGCATGTGTAGAGGATATACATAAATGTCACAAGAACATACACAAGCACTAAGAAAGTATGACGCTTGTACAAAATGGGATTGCATAGGAAAACATAGGTACTAAGGACTTGTAGCACCTATGTAAATAAGGATTTAATAGGTAAGCACTAACACTAGGGTGGTCGAGTGTCTGTGCGGAGAAGGATTGTATAGGTAACCATAGGCACAAAGTGTGGTGTTTATGTAGACAATGGTTTGATAGGAAAACACAAGTTCTAGGGTTGTGTGGCGCCTATACAAATAGGGATTGATAGGCACAAGTGTCAAGGAAGTGTGGTGCATGTGTAGAGGAGAAGATGATAGGAACCAAAAGTGTCATAAACCTACAAAGATGAATGGGGGTTGGTGGGAGTACAAGATGAAGGGATGCAAGAGGAGGTAACTATAGAAAAAGGAAGACTTTTATTGTCCAAAGCATGCTTGGAGATGATGCCCTTGTCTAGGTCAAGGTCATATGTAGGTAGGGAGTTTCAAGGAATTTTGATGCATGTGTAGAGGAGAAGATGATAGGCACCAAAAGTGTCATAAACCTACAAAGAAGAATGGAGGTTGGCAAGAGTACAAGATGAAGAGATGCAATATGAGGTAACTATAGAGAAAGGAAGACATTTATTGTCCAAAGCATGCCTGTCTATGTCAAGGTCATAAGCAAGTAGGGAGGATGAATTGTATATGATGGGATAGGTAGGTGGATGTAAGTGGGAAATAGATAGGATGAGGTGGATTGGATGAAAGTGAGAAGAGAGAAGCTTACCCCCAAGTGTGAGGTCATGCCCCTAAGTGTGGGATGTTCCTAGGTAGTGGATGTATGCATAATTCATGTTTTCTAAGCTTTCATCATGGTACCTATCCAAGTGTTATAAGCATGGTTTTCACCATTGGACATTTTTTCTCTTTATTATTTTTTTTTATATTTTTATTTTTATGCTTTTTGACTTGGGGATGGGATGGAGGGAGTTGGATTATGAAGAGAGGATATGTGGATTTAGATTATTGCAAATGGGGGATAAGGATTAAGGACTAGCATGTGTTCCCCTAGTGATAGTATCCCTTGCAAAGTAACTCTTATAAACGAACCATATGGGTTGTTGTGCTCATAAATGTTTGTAGAATTGTGTTGGTGTCTAAGTTGGCTTCTCCAAAATGTAGACATGGTACCATCATTACAGCAATATTGGAGAAGGAATTCGAGGGAAATGAAAGGAGGAAAGGTTGAATTAAAGGGATGTGATCAAGGATGAATGATGGATAGTGGACAAGGTGATGAAATATGTATGGATGGAAGGATGGGATAGTTGACATGAGTGGATTTAGTGGAACCAAGAGGGATCAGGACCAACAATTGCATACACCGTGATGGACATTGGAGCATTGGATTATTATGGGTTTTTGGATGTTAGGATTTACATGGAGGAATTATGATTTCTAATTTTTGGATGTAGGGACCCAAAATAGATTTAGGATTTTGAAAGTGGGGATCCTTAGATTGAGATGGAGGATTGTAGGATTTAAGGATTGAGGCAACTTTTGAATGAGCAAATATGGATGTTGATTGGGATGTTTCTTTTGGATGCATTACTTCTTTTTGTTTGGGAATCCACTTTATTTTTGGGCTTCCCTTTTACTTAATGGGCCTTTATGGCCTTTTGGACATATTTTTATTTTGGAATGGGCCTTTATGGCCTTTTGGACATATTTTTATTTTGGATTGGATTTTTCTTTTCTAGTTCATGTTGATGTGGTGTGACATAGTGATCCTTGCGTTTTTGTGGATTCTTCACTATATACTTTTTGCTTGTGCATCAAAATTGCCTCCAAAGGCAATGGTGTGGTAACGTGGTAAGAGACTATCATGATATCCCATGAGGTGGTAGATGGCTTTGTCATGTCTAAATAATTCCAATGAAGTGTACAGTTGTCGATCATGATTGGGCATTGTAGAGTGGCAAGATTAGGGGATTCTGGGATAGAAGTGATGGGGGTGATGAGGGGATTGGTGGTAGCAAGCTTGTGAGAGGAGTGGAGGGAGGAATCTATTTGGATGCTGGAAAAAGTTTATTTAGGGTTTGTGAAGGTGTTACCAACCTCTTTGTTGTGAGAGTTATAGCGAAGGCCCTGAAATCTTGAATTTTATTTTATTTGGATGGGTTTTGAGATGCCTTGGTCATGAAGGCCTAATCATTTTCCATGATAGTTCATGTATTGACAAATATAATTGCCAATTGATGCATGTTGTTGTGGAAATTGGATGAAAATCCATTTTTAGATGGATAGGTAGTGGTGGTAGTTGTAGTTAACTCGATTGGGGGAAAACCATATTGAATGAAAGTGGAGGAACTAAGGGGATAGGGTTATGGTTTGTGGATGGGTTTTATATGGATTATTGGAGCTTGAGAGGCTATGGGATCATGAATAGATTAGTAGGGATGCTTAGATCTTGAGATGGTAAGGGATCATGAGAGGGATTAGTAGGGATGCTTCAATCTTAATAGGGTAGGGGATAGGTTTGGGCATGCTTTGGAACAAGTTATTTTTAGATTTGTTTAGAGGAGATGAAAGGGATAATGTTTTGTATTAGCAACTAGAGCATGGATGGATTCTTTAAGTTGAACACATGGATGAGGGAAGCATCTTCAATGTTTATAGACATGGTGTTTGATAGGTGTGAGGATTTTGAGAAATTTGGGATTGATGACTACATAGTTAATGATACATGTTGATGGCATGGGATTAGCAATGTGGCAAAATTTCAAGGCTTTGTTTGCACTTTGTGGATTATGATTCTTTACAAATAGCCCTTGGAGAAAATCCTTGAGGGATGATTTGGTTGATTGGTGCTTGGATTGGGATGGATTGGATAGTGACGGTTATTGAGGACGAGGGATTGTCACAGGATGTGGAGGCTATAAGGTGCATGTATAAAGTATTTGGGATATGGATGAGCAATGAGGGGATTGGTTTAGAGAGGTTGTTCCCTCTTCAAAGATGGCATAAGGACGACCGATGGATATATATGAGGATTAATTAAAGCTTGTGGCAAGCTTGCTTAAGGCAATGTCATCTAGGGTATATTCATCTTGGTCCACAAGACTATGCTCATCATCATGGGTATGTTCAAAGGGATCAAATAACCCTTGGAGATAATCCTTGAGGGATGATTTGGTTGATTGGTGCTTGGATTGGGGTGGATTGGATAGTGAAGGTATTTGAGGATGAGGTATTGACATGGGATGTGGAGGCTATAAGGTGCTCATAAAAGGTGGGGATTGGTTTAGAGAGGTCATTCCCTCTTCAAAGGTGGCATAAGGATGACCAATGGATATGTATTTAGGATTAATTGAAGCTTGCAATAAGCTTGCTTAAGGCAATGTCATCTAGGGTATATTCATCTTGGTCCACAAGACTATGCTCATCATCATGGGTATGTTCAAAGGGATCATATTTGTCTTGATCAACAAGACTACCATCATCATCAAAGAGGGGTTTTTGAGATTGGTGAGGGGACTCATCAAAGAAAAATGGATTCATGATTGAGGTTTGGATGATGGGATGAATTATGGGATTGGATGGAAGACTCATTTTGGGTGGTCATTGAGTTGGGGTTGATTCATTAAGCTCAAATTTAGGATAAGTTTGAAATCTTTAATTTTAGATAAGGTTAGATTTTGGTATTTAATTAGTGGAATGGATCGGAATTGGATTGGATAAAGAATGAAGGGTCAAGACCTTAAGATAGTTGATTTGATTGATATTTTCCTACACTTAGGATAGGCAAATTGCCTAAGCGAGAGGTTGATGTTGGATTGGATCAATATACTTAGGATAAGCAAGTTCCTTAGCAAATTTGATTTTAATTGGATTTTTTATTGCTAACTTAAGATTGACTAAGGTCTTAAGCAAGTTTGATTAGGATTGGATGATTGATCTTAGGGTCATGATCACTGATTAAGTTTTGAGACTAGGATTAGATTTGGGGATTATTGATTTGAGGAGTTGATGGACTAGGATGCGAATAAGATGTGTGGATGGGAGGATTAATTAAGATTACCTATGGTTTTAGATCTTGCTTGATTTGGCTTTGATCGTCTAGGGTTTTGGAATAGGATTAGGATTTGGTTAAGATTTTGACAATTGGCTTAGGATGAGAATTTGGATGAAGGGATTGTTTAGGATGGTTGGTTGATGTGGATAAAAGAGATTTTAATTAGATAACCGAATGGAAGGCCTCAACCTTAGAATTCCTTTGCTTTGTAAGAGGGGTTGGATTTTGATTACAGATTTTTTTTAAAGGTTCGGGATTGAGTTAGAGCTTTGGGTGAAAAAAAATGTTTCATGTAGAAGGAGACTAGAATAGTGGAATACCTTTGAGGATTGGTGTTGGAGTGAGTTTATGTGTGATTAAGAATTAGATTTAGGATTAGGGAGTGATTAGGATGAAGTGTCAAGACCTTAAAATGATTGATTGTGATTAATTTAATTGTATTTACTTAGAAGAGGCTAAGTTCCTAAGTGTGGATTAAACTTTGGTTTTGGATTTGATTTTTAGACTTAAGGTCTTGATCTTGATTATTGTTTGGTTGGGGATTATGGATTGGAATGAAGGATTCTATTGTCAATCAAATGAGAATATATTTGATTGGGACTTAAGGATTTGGATGATGGTAAAGATTAGGATTAGAGTGATTGTGATTAGGATGAGGAATTTGATGGTTCAGATTAAAATGATTAGGATGAGAAAATCAACCTTCCATTTAAGATTTGAGCCTGATCTTGATGGTTTTGATTCAAAGGTTGGAGATTGATTTTAGATGGGGATGGAAGATGTGATTTGGGATGGGTCAAAGGAAAAGATTTGATGTTTAATGGTTTCGGCAGTTTTGAAGGGGTGAATTCATAGTTTTCAATGAGAAAGCATGCCAACCACATGAACATCTTAAAATTATTCAAGTGGATGTGTACAATGGACACAATCCCACCTATATCCTTTGTCCAATCATAATGTCTAGGGCCTATGTTGAGTCACTAACCACTTTTGATCACCCAATCACTCTTATGGCACAAGGGGAGAGCATGCATAGCACACTTATTTTTAAAGGCACATGGTGAGTACCTTCCCAACACAATATGTGATTGATGTATCATGTCCAAGTACACTTAAATAGTCTTAAAATAGGTATTACAAGGTGACTAAGGGTATCATCTATATACCACAAAGGTAGATGATGCCTAAATCTTTGAACCAAGCTCATCTACAAGCATGTGTTTATGGACAAAGTCCAATCACACTTCACCTTGAAACTTTATGCAAAGCGGCCCAATGTGTCCCTTATGTATCAACTTTTCTAAACTTATTTTGGTTGCTCATAAATGCCCAGACTAATAGTGTGCAAAGATCCAAGGGCTTCCTCGTAAGTCAACTGATTTCCACTTACTATATGACACAATAAAAAATCCATTTTGCTTATCTCAGCTAGGATGGGGAATGACAAGAAATCACAAAATATTAACTTGCAATTAGAAGGCTTCGATCAATCAAAAGCATTATTGAGATATTTGTTGAGCTCTCTTAAGAAAATTAAGATGTTGGGGAGTTGTGTACAATAAAATAGTGTGTTCTAGAACAAATATCGATTGTAGTTGTAATACCATTAATGATACTTAATGAATTGTCAGTGATATTATGTGTGAATAATAAATACAACTGTCTAAGAAACAAATTTGGGATGGTTTAAATACAATATCAATTGTTTTTCATGGCCCACAAATGTTCCTTTGAAATAATCTATCATGGGGATTGCTAGGTGGGGAAAATATGCATTTATCCAAGACTAACGAAGATGTAATGTGTATGCACCCAGTTTGAGCAACATATAAGGTATATGGAACGAAAATCCCTTATTGTGCTTCCCTAAGGGGATCTCATATACCAAATTGGTGTCTTGTTGGTTAACAATATATGGATAGCTTTGGATTATAATTTATGTTTAAAAAGCTTTTGGTGTACGTGTTTACATCCAATAGAATATTTAAAAACATTTTACATGGGTAAATAATCTCTAAATGAATACCTGTAACACTAGGAACTTGCCTCTTCTTGAGATGAGAAACACCATCTGCAAGTCCATATTCAAAGGATAGTCATCTGAACCCAATTGAGGGCAGCCACAACCAATAGGAGCAGTCCAAAATTCAAATTAACAGTCATGCATGAAATCAGACAAAAATCGAGCCAAGCAGACCATCATTTCAATTTGACAAGCAGTAAAAGATTTTTGGTACTAAAGCTTTAGCACATTTACTATTAACCGTGCACATATTCAGCTAACATTATGTAAAAATAGTCTATTGAACACAAATAATGATCAATCCCCTTTCTTAAATGCAAAATTTACTGGTAAAGCAGTATGTCCATGAACATGTCTTCAACATTTCTCAAAATTCACACAATTGAGCCTCAAAATTTAAAGCTAACCTGGATTCAAATATATCATCAAATCAAAGGATGTGAAGTCTAAGAACCTAAGTACAATTAAACTTCCCAGTTTATCTCATGCTTGTACTGAAAGAACCTTGATTGAGAAAGCAGCTGATTTCTGATTGCTCAGGTTCCAATCCAGGTTAGAATTTGAATTTGAATTGTTGCACCGAGTGACAATTGACTTTAACCTGTGCAGTGCCTCACAGCCATATTTGCTCTTTGTATCCATGATTTATTACCAAGTCATAAACAGACTGACTTTAGCTTATGACAAATTAGCTGCATTCAGCTACTCCTGTCTTCAAGCAGTGACATCAAAACCACGTTGGTAAATTTTATACCACTAAAAGACTCTAAGCAGATACTTCAGTTATATTTTCACTTGTAAAAGGTATGGGGGTGGTTGGAGCAGGTAGACGACCAATACTATCAACCTTAAGCCGCAGCTTTGGTGGAGGGCGTGCAGGTCGTGGCAATAGCCGGCCCTTCTTTTCAAACCATTCTGGTTTCAATAGAGCCCGCAATCCAAGTCGATTGTAATGTACCCTCCTAACACTTCCACCAGCAGATTCAACAGCCTCCTTTGCCCTTTGAGTCACTCGGCTTACCTGTAAACAGTGTGCTGTGTCAAATAATGATTCTCATATCATATATAGAAACTCTGCTTCAAGTTTATATAGAACCACATCTTACCATCATATATGTTTTGGAAAAACTAGTACACAATATGATATACGCCATGTAGAAAAACAAGGAAAGAAATATTTACAATGCATGTTTTGGTTTGGTAATGTGTATTACAGAAAAAATGAACAAATCAAAACTTTAAAAGATGAAAGTAAATGGTCACTGTTATTTTTAAGTGCAGCCAGAAAGAATCAATAAGTGGCTTATAGCAGTGAATTCAAAATAACAAAACAGATACATAAACTAATCATTAGTGTAACATGTTTTACTGGCTTGAACCTGATGTTAAAGAGAGATAATACCTCAATATGAATGGGCCAACGAATTTCCTCTGCCCCACCACCGAGCAGCCTTACACCATCCTCCACCTGTTTTCCTAAAGCTCCAGCATCCTGGAATAGCTTCATGATTAAAAAGTAAAACGGATCCAGGAAAAAGATTTGACTCAAACTTTGACACATTATAAGTTTCCCAAGACTGCATGAGTGAAGCAGGATAAAGATCAACATAAATTGGTATCAGCTTCACCACCAATTAGAAAATTACCTTCAGCGTTTTCATTGTAATCAATTCAGAAGAATCAATCCGACCCTTATTTATATATTTTGCAAGCTTCTTCAAGCTTATAGGCTGCACCTCACAAAAAACCATACGAGACCAGTGTAAGCAAGTTCATAAGAAATTTACATTAGCCATAAATTAAATATGTTTATAATAATATTAAATTCATTTTAACATTCATGTTTCAGTGACAATTTGTATCCATCTCATCATAGAAAAGTTACTGGAATAGCTTGATCTAAATCTCCCCTAAAGTTTGTCTGAACATAAAGTTTATTAAGATCCACAGTAAAATTTTGCAAATATAAAAATTAAAAGCGAAAACTCTGTTGAACACTTCACAAGGTGAAACTAGACTTGCTCCAAATGTAGAATAAGTTCAACTACCAGATGGTTTTGCTATATACATTAAAATAATTTGGAGAACTGTTTAGACCTCAAATACCTCCCAAAGAAATGAATTGTCTAACCAAATATGAGCTTGATCTTTGTTATATATACCCTGAATGAAAAGGCCTCTGAAAGCTTCTCAGGCTGAAAATTTCTCATTTTTATAAAGCATGCAAAATCCTGGGAAAGCAAACTCAACCCTTCTTTCACCAAATATGATGCTACAGCTACCAGGTTTTGTCGAACTTCACATTGCTAGATGATGGAACAGAAAGATCTTACATCTGAAGCCCAAATATTCAAATTGCAGACTTGATGCTTTTACAGCTACACTGTCCTTTTTGAGATATCCTCCCAACAGCAGAATATGTGAAGCTCTAGGCCTTCTATAGTCAGTTTTATGGAGTACGCCATAGAAACTAAACCAGCCATTTTGTTAAAATCATATAATTTAGCTAATTCTAATATTCTCTTGCCTTGGTGTAAAAGGCAATATGACTTTGAAAGTTAGATCAATACGTAATCATTATAAAACCTACATGTTCTTCAGTATGTAAACCACATCAGAAATTGCAAACATTCACTGGAGATCATGGACTTGATGAAGACATGTAAACAGATATTCTTTGTCGGTGTCTGGGTGTGTATGTACCAGCAGCAATTCAACTGCAATAACTTTTTCATTTGATGTAATTGTTGAATATAATATACAATGCAACATTAACACTAGTTCATCTTTAAACATATATCTGAATAACTAAAGTTGCTGGTCCAGCAAGGGTTGGGTTTGTTTTGGGTACGTTCATACAAAAAGCATATAAAAGTCATCAATATATACAAATTTGCAGCCTAAAAACAGGAAATAAATCCAGAATCCTACATTGCATGCATATATTAGAAACTGTGAGTCAATTGTCTATGGGACAGTGTACACCTGCTATTCTTCTCTAGGTAATAAATTGGCAATGTTGTGGAGAAAAATTGTTTCAAATGGTGGAGTTACTCCAAATATTAGAGAGAAACCCTAACTATGGTGTAGTTTTAACCTTGATCAGACCCCAAAGCTGACTATATGAAATCATCCATATATTTTGAGCTCACTGTAGATGTGGATGTACGCCAATAAAACAGAAAATAGAGGCAGATGTAGCATAAATTAAAGACCTGCAGCAGCTAACAGATTCTATTTCTCAGATCTAAAAGCTTGAGCAGTATAAAACCCCTAATACTTACCAATCCATTACACTCCTTCCACAGCAGACATTTTCCATGGATTGAAACCCCAACCTCCACAAATTCTTTCCCAGATTAAAAGATCAGATCGAGAACCAACAGGCACTATGCAAAGTGGGAAGACCATTCTGAAGATCCTTCGATTCCTTGACAAACCACTTTGAAGCTGTCAATCCTCCTCCACCAAAACAACAGGGAGCTCCTCTGCTAAAAAATTCTTCAGGAAATACAAGAAAGCCCAAGGTCACACAAAGATAAAGAAGCAAAGGCGATAGGCTTACCTTGGGAAGGCCAAGTTGAAGCAACAGCAGCAGAGGAATACAAATACAAATAGCAAACAAAATCTGACCCAGATTTGCCTGGGTCCACTGCAGAGTGAACCTGGCCAAATCCAGGTCCATTTTGCAGGACCCTAGCTGGCCCCAAAGGGCATCTGGACCCAGTATGAACCGGACCCAGATCCAAAGGTTCTCTTGATCAAACAACTAGCATAGCACTGGAATATGAAACAATCACTCTTAACAAGTTTCTGGGCCTGCAAAGGCTATGTATGATAAAACACTATTAAAACTAAATAAAAATGCAAGCATCTGTAGACAGCAACAGTTTAGCTCTCAAGAAAGAATAGTCACATGTATGTTTTTTATCATGTGTTGTTAGTATCTCAAAACTTGTAATTTTTATACAAGCAGACCAACTCAAAAGTCACTGAATTGAGATGTGCCCATAAAATGGCCATCCAGAATTCAAAATGTGGAGTTTCAAACATGTTATGGTGTTCCTTCTGACAGATATGTCACAATTATATGATTTTCCAACTACTAGGATCAGTTGTTACAAGTTATTCTTGACAACGAAACATATGCTCTTGGACTATAGGGCATCAATATAAGTACAAGTTTGATAAAGTTTTTTTTCCCAAAAAAGTCCATTGTATATTTACTTCAAATACAGAAAAATTATATACCAAGAATCCCTTTCCACTCTCCTAGGAGAAATTAAAATATGAATTATTATCAAAATCTTTGGTGGATATTATTTTGAAAGGGTACTTGCCACATTGCTAATCAAATTGATAGATTAAATTATGCCAATCTTTCTGATCATGAAAGGCAGTTCCTTCAAATGCACCTGCCACCTTCCATGCCATCTCTTAAAGAATACAAAATTCGCTCTCTCCTTTTCATTCAATTCTTCTCTTGCATCCTATATACTTTGATCATTTTGGCTTTCTTTGGTGTGTTGGGAATTTTTTTCTGCTGAAATTAATGCTAGTGGGCACAGCAATCGTATTCTTGTAGACTTGCCTTTAAATTGCAGAAAGTTGTGGGTTAGAAAAAGAGGCAGCCATGAGAAGGGAGGGATGCACTGACAGAGACAAGCGTTTTGCATAGAAGAGCTCTCAACAGTGACCATCATTGTTCCTTCACTAATCTGACTGTTAGTGAGATCTCAGTGATCATAAAAAATTCCTCCACACTACGCCATGTGGTAAGAAATGAGTGCAGAGTGCTGAGTGCTGAAGGACCATATCCTTCAGTTTTTCTTAAACCCTTCACCATGTAATCTGCAGTTTCATCTTTTATTTCCATTCATTTGTGTTTTCTTTGCAGGTGTTGGAGAAGGGAGGATTTGACATGAGTTTAAGTCTGTGTTAAGAAGCTTGCACAAGTCCAACTTTCTGCTATTTCTTTATCTTCTGTGGAAAGCAAAAATTCTAGAAAAAAACTTTAACACCTTGGCCTTTGAGCAGGCTTAAAAACCGAGGGTTTACAACTTGACAGTGCAAAGCAATTTTGTGAATGGTTTGAGCATAGCAGCATTAATCGTTTGGGGAATAAATCGGCAAACCAAAAGTTCAGGATTTTTTGAAAAAATTGGATTTACAAAAAAAGGCAAAAAATTGAAGAAAAACAGTCAGAAAGTAATTTTTTTTTAAATTTAATGGCATTTCCATAGCATACAGACATTGAGTGCAAATAAAATATAGAGTTCAATCCATGAATTATAGAAAACAGATTTTCGTTGGTTATACTCATATCGCTGATTAGTGATTACATTGCACAAAACATACTACAACTGCATAAATATCAGATGGTGACAGTTGTCAAAATGTCTATTACAATATAGTTTGTGACTTTGTACAAAGTAAACCTATAAACTAAGTACAAAGTTCCAAAAAAATCAATTGTAGCAAATGACGTGCTAGAGGGCAGAAGCTCCCACTCCCGATGTTGAAGCTGCTAGGTGACCGGTTGCCCGTTAAGCTTCTTCAAGTATATCAAGAGGCACGCTGGCCTCCGCCATGATATCTACATCTTCAGGCTCAAGACAATATTCAAATTCATCCTCAAGAACATCATCATCAGATGCAGCAATCCACTCAGACTCAGGATCAATCTCGTCGAGGTCAATTGGGGCATCTTCCTCAATAGTTCCTGTTTTTGTCCATGTAGAAATTACTAATTAGTCTTTGCTCTACAAGTGAAAAACACAATGACAACAATTGAAATTGATTGCAAGCATATTAAAAGTCTCACCTTGAGCTTTCTTTAGCTTCAGGCGGAGGTTGTGGTGAACAAACACCAAGTCATTCATCCGTTTTTGTGTTAAGCGGTTGTGTTTCTTGGAATGTATGTGTTCAAAAACACTCCAATTACGCTCACAAGCGGATGAGCTGCATGGCTGGGTCAAAATGTGTATTGCCATCCACCTTAGATTTTTGCATTCGTGGCCAAAAAAATCCCACCATTGAGCTGAAAGTTCAAAGAACATTATATGGAGATGAGTATCATGTAAGAATATCTTAAAATCTAAGACACATTTAATGATCATGTGACATGAAAAATCAAAAGATTATCAAAATTTTATAGAGTCTACCTGGTTGGAAGGTCTTTCGGCCTTCCACGGCAACCCTAGAAGAGAGAAAACCCCTTCCTTGCCTGTACAATTGCAACTCTGACATAGCTTCATGCAATCGTTCTTGGTTTGGAAACATTTTGTCCATGCACTTTAACAATCCTTGTGTGATCTCAGCATCAATTTGTCTGAATGAAGAGTTGTAGAACAATGATGGATTGAGAAAGTATCCTGCAGCATGGAGAGGGGAGTGCATCTGTCCATCCCATCTCCTATCTATTATGTCCCACAATGGCATATACCTATCCCTGTCATTTTCCAGCCTACCCCTCATCACCTCCTTGGCCCTATCCATGGCCTCATACAAGTATCCCATGGGGGATTTATCCCCATCCACTAGCCTCAAGACTTTTACTAGAGGCTCCGAAAATGATACAACTTGTTCAGCCACATTCCAAAAACTAGTAGAATACATGTAATCTGCAACTGCCATGCCATCTGTTTGATTCCCAAAGCCAGACTCCATCCACTCTCTTGAAACAAACATTCGTTTCAAATTCATTTTTTGTTGACAAAGAGTCTGTAGTGCAAGAAAATGTGTTGCGAATCTTGTCACCCCTGGACGAACTAGGTCCTTGCCCTCTGTGAAAGACGCATCATACTCAAAACCCTTGTGTGATTATAAATATATTTGGTAATAGAGCGAGCCTTGTGCAGTATCTCCTTAACCCATTCAATTTTCCCAATGTCCTCTAGGGTTAGATCAATGCAATGTGCTGCACATGGGGTAAAAAACATGGAGGGGTATTTTTCTATCAGAAGTTTCCCAGCAGCAACACAAGCAACAACATTGTCTATAATAAATTGAACCACATTTTCTGGCCCCACTTCCATGACTACCGAGTCATACATATCGAACAATGCAGCTGCAGATTTCATTGTATTTGATGCATCTACAGATCTCAAAAAAATAGTGACAAGATCAGAAGAGACAAGGAAGTTGATGAGGGTTTGGTTCCTTCTATCTGTCCATCCGTCTGACATAATGGTGCACCCACTATTAGTCCACTCTGATCGATGCTCTTTAAGAACATCTTTGACATTGTTTACTGCCTCATTGAGCATACTAGTCCTCAATGTCTGATAAGATGGAGCTCGAAACCCAGGACCTACAGCTGCAAGAGCATCAACCATAGCTTGCCAATATGGAGATCTGGCAGCATGGAATGGCAAGCTCGAGGAGTACCAAAAATTTGCAATGGCCTTCTTCGCTTGATTGTGGACATTCTTCCTCCATCCTGTACTCTCCAAAGTGGTCTGTGATCCTGGTGTAGTACGAGGTTGGAAGAAAGCATCAATGTTTCCTCCACCTGTGTTTGGGCCACGTGCTATAGAAGGTATTGATCCGGATTCCCTAAAACCCCCATGCCCACCATCCTCCTCATCCAAGTTATTCCTCTTCACACTTGCAGAATTAGAACCTGTTTCAACTCCGATTCTTGCTTTTTTGGCCTTATTCTCAGTAATACTATCAAGAGCTTGTTTTGCCTGATATGTGACATCTACAGGGCAATCTCCGCAAATGGTGGTGTTATTACCTGGTTCTTTTGACAAATGCCATTTGAACCGATAAATTCCACCACCAACTTCATCTTGGCACCAATTGCATTTAACCTTTGCACTACCATCAATTGGTGTGCAATGGGTCGACGCAAAGTCTTTCTGACGTGGCATTGTGATCACTGATCAAGAATGAAATCTGCAAAAGCATTTTATTTCTCTAAGATAAAATTGAAATTTGATCAAATTTAAAATAACCAGCTAATTTCTTATGAACTATTGACTATATTTAGTTTTACTATTTACTAATTTACTGTATTTTTTAATACACTAAATATTTTTAAAATGATATAATAATAATAATTAATTAAAATTAATTAATGATATTTATAAAATAATTAATTAGAAATTTTCAAAATAGTAATACAGTATTTAATTAGTATTATTTAGTATATTAGTATTTAAATTTTTAACAATAAAATAAAAATACATTTACAGAAAAATGCAAGCAGCAGCAAGCCTACCTCACGGGAAGGAGTCGAAGACAAACAATGGCACCGAACTCTGCAACAAAGCTCCAAACTCTACAACAAAGGTGAACAAACAATGGCGTCCAAGTGAAGAAATGATGAACAATGGCTTTCAAATTCGCCCTGAACTCTGAAGTCCGCCGCCGTCACATTTTCATGCAACTAATACAATTTCGTGTTGCTTTTAGGGTTTTTTTTTTTGGGCCGGAATTTAAGCGCGGGTAGGTGAGCCGATTAATCGGGATTTTTTACAGATTTAAACGCAATTTAAATGCGATTTAAACAGGCAATAAGTCATTGACTATTGTCAACGATTTTTTGAAAAAATCGGGCCAAAAAACGTGTTGGGGGCCGACTAAATGAAAATCGCAATTAATAGCAATTTTTTCCAGATTTATGCTTCTTTGGGTTTGAGAACAAGATCTCCAATGTACTATGGTAGTTTTTGAAGAACATGAAATTGAGTGTGTTTGACAATATCAAAATTCCTAATGTTGTTAGCACCCATCCTGTTAGTATTTCCCTCTCGACTGACCCCAGGCAACTCTAGTCAAGAAGTTCTGTCTTCAATAACATTGAGGCTGTTCCTGAGCTAAATCTCAATTTAATCACAGGAAATGTGAGGATCAATTTATTGAACATTAGAAACACCATTCTTGGTGTACTGAAGCCCGTTGTGGAGGATGTGGCCTGCATTAAATCCACTCTATCTCCATGATGATTCCAATTTTGCTTGTGTCTAAGTCTACCCCTGTCCCTTTTGACCTGAAACTCCTATCTCCCACTATGGTTTCTATTCCCAACAACCTGTATCTCTGGACACTGAAACTCCTCTCACTAAGGTTTCTATTCCAAGCAGTGATTTCCTGAAGATGAAGGATTCAAATGATTTTAGGGAGGTGGTTATCGTTCAGCAATTATAGTTAAATGCTCTTTCCTCAAATCCCAGAACACATCTCCTGTGGTGAATACTCTTCCCGAGAGATACATGGGTGGTTTGGATGATTTGCATGAAGATATAGTTCTATTATTTACTCAACCTTTAGGCGCAGTTTAAGGACAGGTAGTGTCCAATTTTGGGCTACCTAAGTTATCCTGCTTATCAAACTCTCTTGCTAGATTATCAAGTGATGTAATTTTCTGTTTTTGACACTCTTTTAGTATATCTTTTTACGAAAAAGAATTGCATAGGGCAGATGCAGAATCACATGAAGCAGAGGAGCTTTCATGTCATTCTTCCTAATTGAATCATGTCATCCACTGGTAGTAGGCATTACTTTGCATGTGACATACAACTAAAGTAGTCTTTTCTGTGTCTTCTTATCAGTAATGGAAAAAGATGTTTTGAACTTTTGTAACTCTTCCTTCAACGAATTTTGGATGTGGGAATTTCAAATTCTAGCAAGCTGGCTTCATCAGAGGTCCCCATTGATTTTTGTAAAAAGGCATCTATGGGAGGCCTTGAACCTTCAAAACATTAACAGTAAGACTGTATATGCCAAATTCATTAACAGTGACCAATTTTTCTACTGTTTATGGTAACAGTTCAAGAACTGAAAGTGAAGGTCCGTAACAGGTGCCATCGCCATCTTGTGATCCTGTGCTTTGCAATTTTTTCATATGAGGTCTATTCACAATAAATAATCATGTTTAATTTGCACATTACTAATTAGTGATTGACTAAACTGTTCAGGCAGCAAGATATTCCAAATCACACATGGCTTTGCACTGTAAGATATTTTTCCCCAGCTTTAAAACGCATTTTTTTGCAGGGTTTCCTTCTAGTTTATACACAAAATTCAATATAAAGAACAGAGACTAAGATTCAACCAGAAAGACTGTTCTACATGCATTTATGAGTAGCTTTTGTGAATGAGAACACAGCATTGCATGTTGATTCTTGTGAAGCATGTGTAACAATTTAAGAGATCAAGTCTATTATTAAAAGAAGTACATTAACAAGGGATTCAGGTATGATGTCCCAATCAAAAGCATGCGACCTACAGATCATATGGACAACAATGAAAAGCAATCAGATTTCTTAGAATGTATAGAGATACCGAGTGTTTTTCAGATCACATCCTGGCCAGCACACCAACTTCCCATATGTGAGAAAAGGGACTTTTTCACTTCACTCATACATGTTGTCAAAGAATAAACCAAGCCTTCCCTATCTTCTAATACCAGAAGTACAAAATCTTAAAGAAGATCCTCTGGGTTGCTTTAAGTGTAAATATTCAATATGATGCCCATACATTGTCATCCTTTTACAAGTACTACATCATCAGAAAATATGTACTCAATATTACTGCTTTCTCTCAATCAATTAGAGATATCTCCAGAATTTCTTATGAATTGCAATGCTACATGGATAAATTGGTATTAGGTCTGCACAACAAGAATTGCGGCACAACTATTTCCAAGAAGTTTTTCGTTTGCTCTGCATATCTTATCTCAATTGTATTATTATTCACATAAATAAGTTTTATGTTTTCACTTGCACAGTTGCACCCATTGCATTATGTCAGATCATGCACAAGAGTATGGTCTACCGACTGTGTTACATTCCAGAATGAGCAATGTTTTATACTATAATAAATAGATCCAAGCATACTTGATTTCATGTTATAGGTGACCCAGATCTAATATCACCCTAGATTTACTAAACAAATAGCATATAATATTTTAACTTCAACAAGTTTTGAAGCTTGATAGCATAATGCCATGCTTTACCAGTTTAGAATATTGTAGGATTTCAAAAGCATTATTCTTTAAAAGCTTGACCTTAAGATCTCACAATTCTGTCATTTAAAATTTTAATGACAGTACTTGCAGATAACGTGTATTTGCAAGACCCAATGCATATTTACTGTTATGAAGGCCCTTTAATTCCCCAAGTTATCATATAATTTAAATTAGCAACTAACCGTAAATAAGAGTCCAGTGGGTGGTAGAGGAATAGTAATGAGAGGCACTGATAATGGAGGGCACTGGTAAACATGTGTTATGGCATTGTTGAGGGTCAAAATTGAGCAACAACCAACCACACAGTCAATGCAGAGTACCCAGACACAAATTGAAGAAAGAGAAGACTCTAACCAACTTCAATTTAATCCAGTGTTCCACGGGGACACGTCCCCCCCAAAAAACATGAAGTGAGACGGGGACATTTCCGAGACAGGGAGACGCCTGGGAAACATCCCCCCTCCATTTCCTCACTAAGGGAGACGTTTCCCTGAAGTTTCTCATTGGGAGACGCCTGGGAAACTCCTGGGAAACTTAGACGTCCCCCAAAACGTCTCCCAAGTCCCCTCCAAAAGTAAAAAAGAAATTTAATAATATTTTTATTATTTTATTAGAAAAATTAAAATCTAAAGTTTTAACATCATATAATGTTTTCAAAATGAAATTTTTTGTCATTTGTTTTGTCGTGCGACTGAGGTGAGCTTCCGCCTGAAGCAATTGAAGGAGACTCGAGAGAAATTGCTGCAAGGTTTTTAACTCTTTTCTTGGTGACTCAGGGCATCAACCAAGTAAGATTCTCATTCTGCATTCATTGTTTTATTTGTCTTATTTTTATGTGTTTTATTTTTTAAAATTTTTTGGCCTGTGGCCCTGTGCCCTACCCTCCGCCCTGGCTTCCGTCTGGTGTTCTAAAGAGCGGGTCTTATTTTTTTATTTTTTTTAGGGCACAGCATGCCTCAAAGGGATGTCAGCCCATGGAATACAATGACCGCGGGCTTCTGCAAATTTTAAAAATTAAATTTATAATTTAAAAAACTTTAGAACATTTAAATTTTAATTTTGATTCTGTGCATATCCTGCAAATTTGCAATCCTTGCGTTCCATGAGATGACATCTCTTTGAGGCATACTGTCAAAAATTTCACATGCTTCCACATTTTCAGATTCTGATTTTAAATAATAAAAAATGAATATTAAATAGTAGTACTGATTTTTGCAGATTCTAAGATTCTGATAATACTGTTTTTTTCTTTTTTTTGCAATAAATTCTAAATTATAAATTTATAAATGTCTGATTTTGTTTTGAAATTGTTTTTTGCAGCATCATTTGACATTACCTGGTTACAATAAGGCATAATGAGTTCATCAATCAATAGAAGTGACGATGAGGTTGGGGGTGAAGAGGTTGAACTTGAAGCAGAAATTGGAAGTGGAAGTGAAAATGAATCTGATGATTCAGATTTTCAAATAGATGAGGGTGAACATGACTCAAATGCTCAGACTCAAGCTGAAACACGTTCTATTGGGAGTAAAAAAGATACATGCCCTTCAAAAATCCTCCAAAGATATTGCAAGGGCCCCTTTGATCTAAAATCACCATTAAAACAATTTGCATCTAAGATGCCGACACAGCTTGGGACACGTGGGGGCACCAGAAAGTGGGAGTGCCACCTTTGTCATCTTGACTAGAAAGGGAGCATTACTAGAACTAATGCTCACTTACTACTTATTCGAGGCAAAGGTGTAGATGTTTTCCAAAAGGTGGAAAAAAATGTGAAGTATAGGTGGAAAAAAATGTGAAGTATAGAGCTGAAATTTTAAAATTATGGGGTACTAATGAGGAAGCAACACCTATGACTGTTACACTGGCACATAGGAGTAAGAGTGATCAAATTGCAGCAGTTTCTACTTCTAGTTTGCAGAGTCAAAGGCCACCAAATCCATTCAGTTCAGGTGCAGGAGAGCCTAAGGGAAAACGTAAAGTGGCATCTTCAAGTTCACAACCATTGGTAGATTTATTTAATGCACAAGCAAAGGAAGAGGCAGATGATGCTATTGGCAAATTCTTCTTTGCCAATGGCATTCCATTCCATGTGGCTCGCTCTCCTTATTATAAGGAAGCTATGTCAAAGGTAATAAGGGCGGGACCATCATATGTGCCACCAGGGTAGACTAGATTGAGGACAACAATCTTGGATCAAAACTATTCCAAGATTAATATTTTGATGGTGAAGATGAAGAGAACCTGGGTCACAAGTGGATGTAGCATAGTCATGGATGGGTGGACGGACATTAGGCATCGTCCACTCATCAACATCATGGTCACATCTACAGCGAGCCCTTATTTCCTTAGGGCTATTGATTGTTTAGGGCATAGCAAGGATGCTCATTATCAATTCCAGATCCTCAAGGATGCCATAGAGGTTGGGCCACAAAATGTGGTGCAGGTAGTGACAGATGCGGCCCATGTGCGTAGAGCTGTAGGGAAGTTGGTTGAGGCAACCTATAGACACATTTGGTGGACTCCTTATTGTGTGCATGCTATGAATAATGCACTTAAGGACATGGGTAAAATCAGCTGGATCAAATCAATTGTGAGTGATGCTAGAGATGTGCAGATGTTTATCTGCAACCACCATACTTCACATGCACTTTTCAGGACCTTCTCCAAGAAGGAATTCCTAAAACCTGTAGAGACTCGGTATGCATCATACTTTATTCTCTTGGAGAGTATGCTTGAGTTGCAAGAGCCATTGCAACTAATGGTAATGACATCAAAGTGGAACCGATGGCCTAAGTCGAAGACACAGCAGGGGTTGAGGGTTAAGGAGGTGGTGAAGAATGATGTCTTTTGGGCTGATGCCAAATATATTGTCTTCATCATTGATCCGGTCTTCAAAGTTATTAGATTTGGGGACTCTAATGCACCTTCCCTTGGAGAGGTATACGAGTGCATTGATTCCATGCTTGATCAAATGAAGGCTAAAGTGCGAGAGGACCCCACAATGCAATTCTACACCGAGCACATTTATCCAATAATTCAACATAGATGGGAGAAGCTCAACACTCCCTTACACATGGCTGCCTATGCATTGAACCCAAAGTGGTATGTGCCACGTCCCGGAAGAATAACACCTATAGAGGATGCTGAGGTGAAGGAAGGGTTCATGAAGGCCATTGATAGAATGTTTGATCCTATAGAGGCCAACTTGCTTCATACCGAGTGGACCAAATTTGCCACTCTTTGGGGATATTCAAAGGCAGCCAAGGTAGATTTGGAGACTATGTCAGAGGAGGACCCCAAGTTGTGGTGTACTATGCATGGGCCTAGATCTTTGATTACTACTCTAGCCATTCGTTTGCTGTCCCAGGTTTCTAGTTCTTTTGTTGTTGAGAGGAACCGGTCCACTTATAGCTTCATCCACTCCGTTAAGAGGAATAGGGTTACTTCTAGGAGGGTAGAGAAGCTTGTGGCTGTACATATTGCCTTACGTCTATTTGACCGCAACACAACTACATACAAGGAGAGTCCAGCAGCCAGATGGGATGTAGAGCCAGAAGAGCCAGCACAGATAGATGATGATCCTACACAGACAGGGCTGGTTGGTATTGGTTTAGATGAGCTTCAACATGTGGAGTCCAACAGTTCCAGTGATGAGGAGATTGGCATGGAGCTTGGAGATGATTAGATCATTAGAGGCATCAGGCCATTAGCCTGGAGCCATTTACTATTAGTATTTACTATTTTGTTACTTGTACTCTGTTTTTGAAGTTTGAAGTTTGAACATTGATGATACAATGATACTTGATTGTAATTATGATTTCATCAATCATGATTATGAAACTCAAATTATGAAACATCTAGTTCTTGTTGCATTTTCCAATGACTATATTTTGATTTTCATTTTGATTTTCAAATTCAATGTTCATTGGTTCACTAGTTCAATGAAATGATATATTATTGCAATGTGTTATTGTGTTTAAACAGTTAATCTTTTAAGTTTTAAGTTTTGTTTTTATGTGTTAACTTTACTTATTCCTTAGGCTTCTACAGTTATGTAATTATATTGTTATACATCTTTTTATAACTAATTTTTCAAGTACTATATGTATTTTACTGCCGCCGCCCCCCCGCCGCCGTCCCCCTCACGTCCCCAGACTTAGGCCCCTCGTCTCCCATCCCGGAAACACGTCCCCCGCCATCCCCCCGTCCCCGTCCCCGTCCCCAAAACTCCATGGAACACTGATTTAATCTACTTGGCAAAAAAAAGAAAAGTTAATCAAAGTTTCCAGACTTGACACAAAACTGGCAAGTCTACTGAATTGCAGTCTAGGCAGGCCTTAATAAGGCTCACCCACCCATTTTTCAAAATACAATGAGTCTGGCTAACTCACCAATTTCTTCTAGACTTGCAAGTCCCACTATTAAGACTTGACCAATACACAAGACCAAAGTCACAATGTTCATGTCCATGTTCAAGTTCAATGAAGATAAAATTTGGACCAAGTTCGATGACTCATAAAATAAGGAAAAAAAATTGTAATAAATTTGAACAATATAAATATATTATTCTCAATTTAAAAAACTAAATTTTAATTTTAATTTACTACAATTTGAATAAATTTTAAAATCTATGATCCATGGAATCTTGGAGCAGGGGGTGGGGGAACAACAGGGTACATCAGTGTAAATATATATAATACTTACAAAATAATTATAAAAACACGTATAAGGAATAACAAATAAACTTTGAAATACTCAAATATATTGCATTGAACAATGAAAATACTAAATATCAGTATAAATATTTATATTATATTCAAAATGATGATTACACTCAAAATTCAAATACAACTGGCCAATGGTTGAATGCCTTTAATCATCATTCTAAAGTCCACACCAAACACTTTATCACTTTAACTATTGGAATCCTCAAGGTCAAGATCCTCCAAAACAATACCAATCAACCCTATTTGTCCCACATCATCATCAACTTGGGTTGGCTCCTCTGATTGGGCTATTGGACTTTCCTTGCATGTAAGCATGTTGCAGTCAACAAAATGCAAGTTGCAAGGCGCTATGTATAACTATAAGCTTCTTCACCCTCCTATTGGTAAGTGTGTTCCTCTTAATAGAATGGATGGAGCTATAAGTGGACTAGTTCCTCTCAACAGCAAAATAACTAAGAATTTGAGACAGCAAACAAATCTAGAGTGGTTGTCAAAGAATTAGGCTCATGCACAGTCCACCACAGAATTGGGTCCTCTTGTGCCAGTCACCGTATCCAACTTGACCTATTCTAGATATCTCCTAAGAGTGGCAATTTTTGTCCACTCAATAAGAATGATGTTGGCATTTGTAGTATCCCACATCTTCTAAATAGCCTTCACGAACCCTGCCTTCTCCTTAGCATCTTTTATAGAGATAGCTCTACCACACCTTTACAAGTACCAATTTGAGTTTTAATGCATAGGCAGCCATATGGAAGGGAGTGTTGAGTTTCTCCCAACTATGATGAATGATTGGCTAAATATGTTCATTGTTGAACTACAATGTGGAGTCTTCCTCTTGTACAATGGCCAAATGCACTCATACACCTCTCTAAGGACAGGTGCATTTGCGTCCCCATATATAATGGCTTTAAAGATTGGAAAAATGATGGCAACAATATATCTCGCATCAGCCCGATATATGTCACTCTTCACCACCTCCTTCACCCTCCCCTACTTTGACTTAGAATTGAGTCACCAATTCAACTCTATTGTCGTGACCATCAATTGCAATGTCTCTTGCAAGTCAAGCATCCTCTCCAAGACAATAAGTACAATGCATATCTAGTCTCTACATATTTCAAAAAATCCTTCTTGGAGAAGGTCTTGAAGAGTGCATGTCAAGTGTGGTGTTTGTAGATAAACCTCTACACACCGCTCGCATCATTAACTACCTCTTTGATCCACATGATTTTTCCCATGTCCTTCAATGAATTATTCATGGCATGCATACAAGGAGTCCAAAAAATATGCTTGTAGGCCACCTCAATCAATTGTTCTACAACTTTGCACACATATGTTGCATCTATCACTACTTGCACCTCATTCTATATTCCAAATTCCTCAATAGCATCTATAAGGATTTGGAAAAAAAATCAACATCCTTGGGGTCCCTGAATAATCAATTTCCCTACGGAAGTAAGGACCCTCTATACATGTGACCATGATGTTCATAAGTCAACGATGTCTTATATTTGTCCACCTATCCATGACTATGTTGCATCCACTAGTGACCTAGGTAGTCTTCATTTTCTTCAACAGAATATGAATCATGGAATAGTTCTTATCCAAAATAGTTGTCTTTAAATTTTTCTCCCCTAGTGTCACATATGATGGCCGCACTCTTATTAACTTTGCGACAACCTCCTTATAATGAGAGCGAGCAACCTAAACATCAATGGAATGTCGTTGGCAAAGAAGATGTTGGCAATGGCATCATCTACCTCATCCTTATTTTCCACATTGTATAACTCTACCACTATATTTGCAACATCACTACTAGTAGTCATTCTACATTTCCCCTTAAGCTTTGTTGCCCCTTCTACAAGATGGAAAAGAACAAAGTCGTAGCTCTTGGGAAGTTCTAATACTAGTAGTAGGGCATGGCAAAGTACCAGGTACAAGTGTTTGGTCTTCACCACAACCCCATAATCTATTTATTACAAATCTTCTTTCAAGTGACAATTCCTTACATCCATCTACACCTTTGCCACAAATGTGAAGGTGTGCATTAACTCTTGTAATGCTGCCTTGAAATTCAAGTTTATAGAAATGACATCTCCACAACCTTGCGCCTTGTTGCCCCATGTTTTGCTTCTAACTTGGTTGCAAATTGTCTTAAAGGGAACTTCTTATTGAAGAGAGCCTTGGCAAATTCTTCTAATAACTTTGATGGGTATAACTAAAAGGTGCTTCAAAGTCTTAGATTCAACCCCCATAGGCTCTTGTTGACCCTCTTCAGCACTCATGCTCTGAGGAGAACTAGAAATTATGCATGAGTCCAAAAACACGAGGATTTTCTTTTTGTTTTTCTTACTTTAGGTCACACAAAGCACAAAAGCAAAGGATACACAAAAATAGGAATCCTTGTCCTTCAATCTTCGTCAAACAAGGATTCCATTTTTGTTTTTCTTACTTCAAGTCACACAAAGCACAGAAGTAGAGGATACACAAAAAACGAAATCTGAGTTTGATTAGTATTAAAAAACTAAATCTTGATCAACTATTCAATAATTCATGCAAATTTGCAAATAAACATTTCAAAATTAATTATTTTTAAGTTAATAAAATCTAAAATACTGCTTCTATAAATGTAAAGTTAATACTTAAACCCCTAAATGTTGTTTTTAAAGTTGTCTAACTATTGTTTTGGTAAAAACGACAGTTCAACAAACATTAAAACAGCATTTTATAACCATAAGCGATTTTATGAACAATTTATGATTTTATTGATTATTTAAAGTGAAAAAAAAAAACCAAAAAAACTATTAGATAATCATTTATTTCAGATTGAGCCTTTTAGGAATGAACAATTAAAATAAAAATTCCAAATCCCAAAAGATGAAGGGCCATGGCTTACCTTGAAGGATTGATGACTTCCAACTTGATCAAGGTGTTGAAACTTGAACACTTGGCACTTGCTCTTCCTCTTGCTACTGCTCTCCCTCTTGCTAGCTAATGCCCTCACTTTTGCTATGCGACTAGGAACCTTGCTCAATGCTTCCAATCTTTGATAGTGATTTGGAGTGAGAACATGAGGAGTAGTTATAGTTCTTTTGGAGTGTTTAGGGTGTCGGTAGGGCCCATAAACTTTTAAAATTAGAATTGGGGGCACAAACATCATAAAAAATGTGATTTCTTTTAAATTGTTTTTTGGAGGTGTTTGACACAAGGGCGAATGACAAACATGGAGACACATGAGAGACCTAGGAATTTCCCTAAGGTCCTAGGGATGTCTAACGATCCCCCCAATGTCCCCAACAAGGGTGACATATAAGAGACGTCCCCTCTTTGAGGGAGGCATCCCAAGGACATCTTGTGCCTAGTGCTAGCAATGGGGGAGCAATGGCGAGACATTTCCTAGATGTCCCCAAGTCTCAAGAACATCCTTGTCTCCAAAGACATCATTTTTTGGGGGAATAATATTTAAATTTTTATTTATTTATTTTTTATCATTAAACGCTGCTAGGGGCAGTACCCTGTATTGATTTTTAAGAAGATTGCATGAGTTCATCAAAAATACTGGGAGGCCTTTTCTATAATAGTGACCAACCTAGAGAATCTAGCTATCCATACCATGATTCTACAGCCAAAATTTTGGCAGGCCTTTTCTGTAGTAATGGCCAACCCAAAGCTACTACCTATACAGAGAAAGAGATTACATAGGCCTAAATTAACCAAACACCACATCCAGGACTGACTCAAAAAACCATAATCCACTGCTAGTGTAACACTTAACTACATGAAAATAACTACGATGACAAAAAAACCATCATACTGGTCAGCGAACCGTTGTAGCCAGGTGTTGCTCAGAATTCCTCGTCTTCATCCTTTGACTCGCACCTTTTCAAATACACCTTGTAGTTAGCGATCACAGGGCAGTCTACACCACATTTCTTGTGCGTTGGGCTCTTGGCCTTCTCTTCTAGGTCTTGTTGAACGTTTTCCCACCATTCTTCTCCTTCACCCAAGTCCCAGTCTTCGTCATCTCCTGTAGCTATCTCCTCCTCCAGCCCCTCGTCCGCAATGTACCTCGTTACCCAGCCACAGGGAAGATTGGTGGTCAATTTCGCAACTCTGAGGAGGAAAAAGACATTTCTATCCCTCTTTGCCCATAATTGCTCAAATCCTTCCGGTCAATAGTGTGAATCAAGGGAAACTTCATCACTTCACGGCCTCTCATTCGCAGCATGTAGTAATTCTGCGGCATAGGAATTTAATTCTGGTCATCCACATTATCCAGTGCTACGTCTATATTGCCTAACCAAGCATGCACAAAGACCATCTGGGTCAGATTTTTACCCATTGCCTTCGAGACACCCATGTGCAGAAGGACCGCGAGAAACATTGCCGAGATCTTCGTGTTGCCTCTAGCTCTGTGATAGGCTTTTAGGAATTCTGGCCCAAGCACTTTTTTAGTTGCCCACAAAATGAGCGGATGAGAGGATTGCAACAATCCTTGTAGTCGTTTGTCCATTACCTCCCCTTTGAAAGCCTGCATTTGCCTATTATTGTCTAGTGCCAATGGCGTCTCCATTTCTCATAAATTTAAAAATTAAAATCTAACCTAAAAACAAGTGCCACGTACTGGCTAGTACTTGCCTTTATAGTATTTTAAATTTAATAAAAATAAATATAAGTTTTGTTAATGTGAATAAAATTAAATGTTAATTTGGGGGCGACCCTTTGGTGAAATGGTGGGGCTTCTTGCCTGTAGAGCCAACAACCAAGGTTCAAACCTCGCGAGGTCGCTCTCTACCGCGTCAACAATGGAGTTTGTTATTTACCCTCCTCTTAAGGGGAGGCTCCTTGGTGAACTGGTGGGGCTTCTTGCTTGTAGTGCCAACAACCAAGGCCCAAACCTTAATATTAAATTTTAATTGATTATTATTCAGGCAATTAAAAATGGGGGGATCAATGCTTGGCATTTGCAGGGGTATATTTCTTTGATCTTGAGTGAGTTGAATTCTTTTGAGGAATTTATGGTCAGCCATGTTAGAAGAGAGGGCAATAGTGTTGTTGATAAACTTTCAAAGTGGGCACTAAGTTTTGCTCAGGTTGGAGAGGTGCGTTTGGAAGATTGTCAAGGCTTGGTTAATTTGGAAAGTGCGTAATTTCCAAAATTTTGTGTATTTCTTTTTGGGAGCAGGGTGTTTTCATTTGTTTCTCTGGCTGCGTTGGTGGCCTTGTTGAGGTTGTCCCGGAGGATTGGTTGTTTGGGCAGTTGGAAGGTGGCTGGAGTTTTCCTCTACTAAATGCTAGCTTCTTTGAATTCTGGCATCCTTTCTCTTGTAATATCCTTGAAGAACGTTGGAGTTGGGGCTGGGTTGCCTGGTGTGTAACATTATAGAATGAGCCTTTTTGATCATCTATTTTTGAGTGTGTGTTGCTGTTCCCAATTTTTGCGTGGTCTTTGGTGTAAGTGGTTTTGGTGGCGCCAGAGCATAGGTGAAGGACGTGGTTCTATTTGCTTTTAATGGCTGAAGACAGGGTTTATTGTTGCTGGAGGTGCGGTGGTTTTGTGTTGGTGATATGTAATTGGCGCCCTAAGGCTTGTAAGCTGGTTTCAGCAATATTTAGAGAGTTGAAAACTCTATATATGGGGGCTTCTTTAGTCTTAGAGTTGGTTAGTGCTGCTCTTACATGGCGATTTTTTGCTTTATTATGGCTGTTTTGAGTTTTATGCTTGTCTTCAGAAGGTTTGTTTGTCCCTTCTCCCCTGAGATGGGTTGTATTTTTGGGTTCTTTTGGGGGTTGGTTTTGATGTGGCTGGTGGTAGTCCTTTCAGGAGTAGTATGCTGAAGATAATGATGGACTTTGTGTTGTTGTTGGAGCTTTCAGACTCTTTACTTATGTTTTATTTTTTATATATTAATAAATAAATTATATTACCGACCAAAAAAAAAATTAAATTAAATGTTAATTTTGTTAGTTATAGTATTAACATAATATTTAAAAATGTCACATTAATGTTAATTTTTATTAAAATTATATATAAATAATTAATCATTATAATATAAATTGTATGATAATGTGCACCTATATTATAATTTAATGGAATAAAAAGGTAGTTGCATGCATTTATATTAATATTAATAATTATTATATATTAAAATTTTAAATATTATAAAGATATTATAAATAAAATAAAAAATCAAATGATAGTATAATATAATTAAAAGAAAAAAATGATAATTATATAAATATAAAATTTATCTAATAATTATGTTAAATATGTATAATACACTATAAATTTATTATATTATATTAAATAATATTTATCGATTATATAATATAAATTTAAAAAATTATTTTTTAAATTATTTTATATTAAATAAAATATAAATAAAATGAAATGATTATATAACATAAGTATATGAAAGAATTAGATAATAATTATTAGAAGATAAAATTTATATAATAGTTTGTTAAATAACAATATATATGGTAGAATTTATGTGAAATATAAAAAATTAAATTTATTAACTGTCATAAATAATAATAATAATAATAATAATTTACTCAAAATAAACATGTAAATATAATATTTAATATTAAAAAATAAAATTAAAAATTACATCAAAAAAAATTCAAAAACCCATTGACAATAATTAAAACTTTAAACAAATACTTTTATTTATTAAAAGTTTGAAAGAATGCACAATTTTTATGTTTAGTAGGGGCTTTAGCTTTCCAAGTAGTTCAGCTTTAAACTTAATAAAATCGTAGATACTAAAATATTTTTTATTTTCAAAACTTGTTAAAATTAAATCAGAAACCTAAATCAAAAAAATCAAAAATGTGCCAAGTAAAGATAGAAATCAAAATGCTTAGGAAATAGCATTATCAGGAGCATCCCTTGATCAATCAAGTGTACAAAAATAAAGTTATATTAAAGATGCCACTCGAAGCCAATGCCACTGCTGCTGAAGTCACTCCAGATGTCACTACATATCTCTGACCAGAGTGCACAATTAAGTAAATCACCTTCAGCAAATACACAGGTAAGTATAAACCCATGGTCACGAAAAAAGGTAAGAGTATCTTAAGAAGCAGCAACTCAAGAACAGAATAGAGACACAGATAGGATGTATTTTCGCAGACAGGCTGCAAATCAACAAACTTTATTACCCCTTCCTTCAAAAATTTGTATGGCCATGCTGGTACAAATCTAATGGCAATTTACAACAATTTTTATTATTATTATTTTTCACATTCACCGGATTTCAATTTTTTATGATGAAATATGGCAACTGTGTGACTTAGCATATAACCACAAAAAAAAAAAAAGAAAAAAAAACCTAGTCTGTCTTGAAACATCAACCTAGACCTAAAACAATAAACAAAAGACAAGCACACTAGAATGATTTTGAGCAGCAACAAAGCATACAAAGTGCATTTGGTGAATTTGGAGGAGCCCACAGTGCATTTGAAGCAGCACATGATGCATTTGGAGCAGCAAAAAGTGAATTTCACACAGCAATTTGAACAGTATGACTTAACTCTGTGATTTCCTTATTCCTCTGCACACTTAGTATCCCATTTTACATTTTCTCTTTCCATTATAGAACAAGAAAAACAAATAGGACAAAATAAAGAGAATTTATTATCCTATTCATTTTTCCCAATTTTTCTTGTTCTATAGACCATTCTTTTTCTCATCTCTCTTAATTTTCTTTTAAATCCACAACAAAAAAATCCCCTTACTTTCTTGTAGTCTATTTGCAAATCATCTTAGTGTCAATACCGATAGAAAAAGGACCCAGACCCTTGTTCAAAACACCACCCTAGGTGCTAAGAAAAGAGAATTGACTTGCAATTATTGCAAAACCAAACTTAGCAGAGGAAGCATTAATCGCCTAAAATTCCACCTTGCCTCATGGACACAAGACCCATTGAAGTTGTGAGAGAGTTGAGAACACAATTAGAGACCTTTGAGGAAATAATAAGTGAAAATTACACTTGCAAACATGCAGCCCTTGAATGACAGTGTTTACAAACACTGCATATTTACAAATCCAGTGCATGCAATGTCCAATGGGAAGGGCTTATGTGGTAAACAATTGAAGCTTTCATGACTAAGTCCTCATTGAAACTACCAAAGTGCCGTTGGGTAAAATATTATCTCCAACACTGAATGCAGCATATCCCAAGGCTGTGTGGAGTGATTTTGACTGAAGAAATACAATACCCTTCAGCCATGTGGGATCAAAGGTGAAGGCTACCTCCCCGAGACAAATTTATGAATAAAAAAGATTCAATGCAAGTGTAAAGTTGTGAAAGTACTCTTATTATTTAATTTGATGCAAACTTAGCAACTAATCATGACAAATGAGGTGTTTGTCAGACAGCTTGTCAACAAAATATGATATGAATCATGAAGAGTGATCCTAAAATATCAATAATTTAAAAAGTTTGCACTAAGTTTTTATCCAGAAACTCTCTGCAACAAATGATGGACTGTGAAATATTAAAGTATGTAAAGAAGGATGTTTTGATACCAATGAAAAAGGTAATGATAGGAAGCATAACTGGATGCAAAGAGTGATGGGGCTAACTATGCATTCTTAGGATGGTGGCGTTTACAGGCAATGCATGTATAAAAGATCAGTTCAAGTGTTATATAATGGAATGGACTTAACTTGTAAATCGTCAGAGCTGTCATTACAAAGCCCAGATTTAAGTACCCATAGTACATATTTTTACTTTTGTTGTGTATAAAACTCCAACCTACATTGGATGCAGCATAACCTCATAAAATATTAAATGTTGTTGAGTAAAATACTGCGACCAACATTGATTGCAGCAAACCCCAAGGGACTAGGTAGCGTGCAAGTCCCAAATGACATTGACTACAGAGGTGCCCCTCACTTGTAGAAATAAAGTTGAAGCTCACTATGCAACCCAAAGTTATCAATAACAAAAAATCCATCGCATGTGCAATGTTGCTTGATCTCTTCAATCACTTGATTTGAGATACATTCAGCAACGAATACAAGGATAACTGCAAACAATATGATACACAGTGTGGTTGATGGCTGCATGACTTTTATGGAAGTCAAGATGTACGGCTACGTTCTGAGAATAATCCTTCGACCAAAAACTAGCATTGTGTATCAACGCCATGAGAACCAACAATAATATAAATCGTTGTCTCTGAGGACAAAGACACCTGTGATCCGAGCTAGCTCTATTTTAGGAAGAAGTATTCCATATAGACATTTTGTAAGATTGATGTAACATTTTTTTTGGAAATAGATTTATATATTATATCACAAATATTGTACAGTTTATTCAAAAAAATCAAAGAACTGAATGGCATCACATCCCAAAAGCTCCAAACCGGGCCAAACCCAGAATATACTTTTATGATCTTCAAAGTAATAATATGCATATTTAAAGAAATTTATTTTTAAAAAATTAAGAGACGAGAGGCGTGCCTGGAAGTGAAGAGTGAAGGGATTCTTAAACCCTCGTTTTGGCAGTCTTCTTCGAAGAGGAGTTTGGCCACCTTCAAAGCCTAACTTAACACCGCTTCTTGCCCTTTGCCCCTTGTGCCCTCTCCCTGCCGTTTTCCCCTTCCCTGACCCTATTCCCCTGCCCTTCCGCGTCTTCTTCTTCCTCGCCCCTTTGTTGTCGCTCAAATCATTCAGCGCAAGAAGGGTTATATTCCTCCTACCATTGCTGCTACTGTGACGGTACAATCCACTCCATCTAGGGTTTGTAAATGCTGCTGCTGAATACAGACTCCTTACTCCATTGTAGAGCCCATTTGAAGAATAAAATGAAGACGATGACAAAAAAGAAGAAGAAGGAGAAGAAGAAGAAGCCGCCGCTGTTGCTGCTTCCTTGGCCCAACGAGACAACCTTTTGACGAATAGTAATCTTGAGGCCATTTTTTGCTGCTTTAAAGTGGTTGTTTAGGGTTTTAGCTGCTTAAATATTAGAATTTAGTCTGCCATAAGCAGCTGTGAGGTGAAAAACCTGACTCATTCAACATAGTCGATGAGAATTACTTAGATGTTGGCCGATGCTTGAGCTGAACTAAATACTACACGATGCCAAACACTTGCTGTGCTTCGGCAAGTTCTATTCTGGCTGGGGCATGGACGCGGTTTCTGCAATATGCATGTGATTTGCATATAAAACTTCGGTTACGGTTCAAGCAAATTATTTGCTTGTCCTCATAGCCTTAAATTTTTTTGATGAATAGTGCTATATTCTCGTATTGAAAATATTCACAAGAGACGCAGTTGCCTCATGTTCCTGCCAATTGCGAGGTTTGTTTAGTTGTTTGAATGATTTATTTGATAGGAGTTAGGGGTGCATTTTTAGTGTTTAACATTGTGTATTCATTTTTTATTTTAATCTTTCATGTGAGTAAAAGTGTTACTTATTATAAGAACAAACGTAATTTAAGTATTATTCTTTGCAAATATTTATGAATAAGAATATGTACTCATAGAGTTAGCATCATTTGATAGGAATCATTTAACTTGAAACTTTATAATAATAATTTTGCATATAGCAATTCATATGTATTATCATAAATAATTATACAACTGAAGTTTGTAGTTGATGTTATTACAAATTTTTGAAAACAATCAATAGATTTGTAACAGACATGTTGAAGCAGAAAAGATAGTTGTTGTTGAGATGGTAGATGTGCAATATTGTCCCCTTTTGTATCTCATTTGCTTCTTGCAAATATTGTATTGAGATAGTTGTTAGAGAATCATTACTTATTATAGAACAGTTTTGAATGAGTAGATAGATGCATATAATGAAAATGTTTATACTAACCTTTTCAAAGGATTTGTTAATTATTGTTGAACAACATTGGCATTGATTATGACATTGTTATGGTTCAATGTGAAGTGGCATGTTGTTGTGAAATCATGCAACATGAAGATGACAACAGATTTATCTTCAATGTATTCTTCATAAGTGGTGTTGTGTAAGTCAGGCAGTAACATTTGAACAATGGATTTATCAGCAGAGCAATGTATTGTCTGCTTGTTGTCAGATATAAGGATGGTTTTTAAATAAGGGGAATATATATAAGTCACATCTTCATTACATCTAGGACAAAAAGCAACTTGTTCTTCCAATGTTCCATAATTTTCAAACTTATAATTGCATTTTGCACAGAATGCGTGGAAGGGATTTGATAACGGGTTGGTCGCTTTCAACATTCCATCTATCTGTAACAAATATTGAAAGCGTATTGTTATGTAGAGAAAAAAGTTAATTGTAAATTTAGAGATTTAACAATTTTCAAATGATTACCTCACATGTTGTTTGGAGGAATCTCTTCAGCCTTTCCAATATCCTTTTGTTATTTAGCTTGCAAATATATGTAGATTGGACGGTGCAAAGCTTGTTTTATGTTTCTTTTTGTTTTGCAATATTTTTGAATAACAGTATTGGAAATTTGTTTTCTCCCACTTCATTTTCTATCTCCAAGAACTGTTGTCTCAAATTCTCATGTACCTGAATCTGTTTGTCAATGTCAAGTAAATTAGAGTTTTTTTTTGGATTTTAATGATAGAAAGAAGAAAATAGTAGATGTAAAGTAGTTAAGGAGAAGAGATCGAGACGTATTTGTACTTGTGCTCTATCCATATCTGATTCTCCATCTTTTATTTCAATCAAATTTTGGGAAGTTGTTCTTTTTGTGGAGATTACCACTGTGCCCATTGTTCTGATGGTATAGTTACTTGTACTTGTTAGTAATTGCTTGATTCTTAGAAAATGATTAGGCAATCACAATCTCCACAGTTGTAATCTGTTTTGTGAGCTATTTGAAAATCTGATACATGTATTGTTGATCCTAGAATTATTTTGTTTTCATGTTGTTTTACAAGATGCCCATTAACATTTAAGGTGATTGTCATTTATGCTTCAGCATCTGTTAGGTCTGCGCAAAGTACTTCACGAGTTTGGTTTACTTTATCTAAGTTGGATTTGTATACTACAATTATGTCACCTTCAAAAATATTACTAGCTTTTCTAGCATTGAGATCTTCAATGGATATGGAATTAAGACTTTTACTTTTTGATTTGTATAGAATATAATAGAAATGCTTTAATATTGAAACATTGAATACATATAGTGTAAATATAATTAATGTGTGGTGATTACCTTTTTCCAGTTTGTTCTTGATTCAGTAGTACTTGTTTGCTTGTTCTCTTGCTGCTTTCCATTGATTTTTTGTAGCAAAATTTTGTAGTTTTCAATTGTATTCAAAAGTTTGAGCATGGTATGCAAATAATAAGGTTCAACTGAATACATTGCATCGTTGCAAGAGATGGATTCTTTCTATGCAATTCTGACTATAAAATAAGTAGAATTGAAAATCTTAATATGTTTATTCAAAAAATATATTGAGGTTTAAGATATAGTTTATGGATAAGCAAAGATAGTACATATAGATGTTAATTGCATTTAAATTTGTGATTTGATTTGATGTTTATATAAATAGGATCATGATCACTCCAATATGCTTGTGATTTGTAAATATAATATGTTTGTGTTTTGTAAATATAATATGTTTGTGTGTTCATATTACACCAAATATGGTCAATTAGTGGTTTTGAAACTTTTAAATTATCTAGCAGAAAATGCATATTAGAATTATGCATATGGTTTAATAGAAAAAAATTTCAGTTGTTATTCGTAGACATGTCAATGTTGAAGTAGCCTACAATATATAAGGTTGATGGTAGATTTGCAAAGGAGAATACTTCATTTGTTATTGTTATAATCTCTGTTAGTGGTGTATTAGATCTTGCATATAGATTACATATGTTGATTTAATTGGTTGTCAAAGTTATTGTTATTGTTATAGCTTCTACATTTGGTGTTTCATGTTACACTATTTTTGAAATTAATAGATTATTTTTAGTTAAAGTTGTTACACCATGTATGTGATTTCTTGAGAAATGATTGAAATTTTGGAATTGATTTTTATGTTTAGATAGTTGCATGTATATGTTTCTTGTAGACAAATAATATCAAATGACATCATTTCGTGGTCATTGAGTATGTCTTGAATAGGTTACGAGTATTCAATGTGGTTATTAGTAAATGTTTATCACTAATGTTTTGTACTTGTTCATTTTCAAATTGCCAATTTGCCATTGATTGTAGTTGTGAAATTTTGATGATCACTTTTTTTTCACTTTGAAATGTTTTTGAGTAAAAGGTTTTAACAAAAATAATGTGCCAATTGTTTGTGTATGTGAAAGTGTCGTATATACCAATCCATATTTGTTTATGCCTAAGGGATCAAATGCTAATGCTTGCATTGTAAGGCCTTGTGATCTGTGAATTGTACGAGCACATGCTAGTTGTATTGAAAATTGTTTTCTAATAGTCAATCTATTTTGACTGTATAGGTTTTTAGTACGTTTGGCAATGCGGAGTATGAGTGTCCAACTTTTGTCAATGTAATTGCTATAACATTGTTCCAATATTTTGGCTTGTCTACATCCAACTTGTGAATCATTGAATTTGATCCAAACAATGTTGAAGTTATTGTATTTTGTGCATGCTTCAAATTTCCCATCTGATCCATTGACTAGCCCATCTTTAGTGTCGTAACTGCTAGCATACATTTCAACTAGCATATTTGGTCTTAATAGTATCTAAGATGGTAGATTAATTGAATGATCATACAATGGAATTGCAGTAAAATTATCATCATATTCATCAATTGTGTTCAATATAATTATCTCTCTAGGTGTAATTGATAGCTTTTTTTTATTGTGTTTTTTCACATCTTCTCTTTTGTAGAAGAGGTAAGGGAATTTTGGGTCCAGTGGTGGTGAGTGGAAATAATTTTTATTTAAATAGTATAAGTCCTCAATCGTTTGTGATCCAATTCTTATCTTGTTGAGTATTGCAACAAACTTTTCATCTCTTTGTCGCATGGTTGATTGCAATGCATATTTTATATTTTATTTCCAAAAGTTATATGGCAATAGTTCATTTAATGTTGGAGAATTATCAAATACTAGAGAATCTTGTACTGGTTGTACTTGGTAAAGATCACCACAAAAAATCATGTCAAGATTTCTGAAATAGCTGGTAGGGGTTTGCATTATGTCTCTTAATCATTTATCAATATAGCATAGAAATCTTGCTCCAACTAGAGAGATTTCATCTATCAAAACAACACGAAGTTGTTGATAGTGCTTCGACATTGCATCCAATATGTTGGAACTCAACTAGATGAATTTTGACTTATTAAATGGCATGTGTAATGTTGAGTGTATTGTGATTCCACCTATGTTGTATGATGATTTCCCTATATAAGCAAGTATTAGGCCTTTTGTTTTGTCTAGATCATTATCAATAGATGTGTTGTATATGCGAAGTAGGGTTTGATATATGGATTTTGTAGTAAATGTCTTGCCTATTCCAACACCTCTTGTTAAGAACATGTGTAGTGGTGTTTTGTTGTTCTTTAATGTTTTCAATGCAACGTCTTTTACGATTGCTTGTTGTTCTTTGTTCAACATTCATCTCAATGTATATCATTCATTATTGTCTATAATTTAAGGATGTTTTGCAATTTCAAAAACATGAAATTTTCTATGTGATTTGTTGTATTTTACTGCTTCAATATCTAATTCTATGTTATATTCTTCTTTGTTGGATGTATGATTTTTAGAAAGGATATGATTTTCAATGTCATTGTTATTTGTATTGATTTCATCAATAGCTTTGTCAATGTCACCCCACATGGGGTTGATTTTGTAGTTGTATTTCATGTGATTTGATCTAATAATATTTTCATGATATAAATAAGCATTGTGCCATGTTTCAAAACCATTTATAAGTGTTTTTTCACTTTTTGTAAATGGCATATATAGTAGTAATTGTTCTCTACAATGGTTTTCTAAGTCAATATTTTTGTTGAAGTTTACAAAACGTATAATATTTGATTCAACTTTACTTTGTAATCTTTGACCATTGTTGCTATATTTTGATACAAAATTTGTAAGAAAGATGTGTGAAATTGTTGAAGGTCTTGCAAGATAGTGATCTGTCAATGATTTTGATGTTACATTTTCTAATTCATCTGGTTCTTTGCTTAGTTGTTTTGTTGATTTTAAGATAAATGTCCTCTCATCTTCGCTTCTTGTATCAATGAATATGCATTTTCTTGAGCTATAGTTTAATGGAAGTGATAAAGCAAGGTGAGCTGCTTGTTGTGAATACATTTGTTGTAAATTGAGTAATGCATTTCCAAGTTTTCTTATCATATTTATAGCATTGATATTGTTTTTCTCATGATCTTTACGAATTCTTTTGAATGCATTTGTCATTGAATTGTATGCTTTTGTCATATAGGAGCTACAATACATTGTCGTGGCATATGCATTCAATACAAATTGTGCATCTATATTTGCTTTCCATATTTCTGGTAATGTTGTAGCAAAACTATTGTTCCATATGTCTGAGGGTTTCCTTTTCAAAAATATTGTAGGCCTATGGATTGTAGATTTGATGACTGTTATGTATTCATCTTCATTAATATTCATTTCATTTATAAACAATTGAAACAAGACTGTATTGTCATTGTTTTCTTGTTGTAAAGTTGATTGAATCTTTTTTGCTATTGAAATTATGTTTTCATCATTATTTTGAGAAGGTTGAAGAATAATGGTTTTATGCATTGGCAGGAGTGGAAAATTATATCTAAAAGTTTGCTTTTTTGTCTTTCTACATTGTTTTGTGTGGTGGTGTTTGTGTATCATAGCTATATATGGGTGTAGATGTTCAGTGTTACATGTAATGTACTTGTCTACAAATTGTTCGATAGTTTTGTTAATGTCTTTTCCATAAATTGGTGCTTCTCTAATCCACAAGAGGAAATGATCATGTTCATTTCTATAGTTTTGAAATTCAATTGCAGAGAAATAATTTGCAATGATTCCAAAAAATGAATTGTCTGTTAATATTAATTTTTTCATTGCATTTATTCTATGCCTATAATAGCGTGTGCATGTGATCGGATCTCTTCTTATCAAATGGAGTTTTTCATTTTTCGTTTGTAGTGTTGTATTGTTCTTGATTTGTTGTTTTTTTTATATGCATGATGTAATTCTTCAAGCATTTTTGTTAATGGTTCCCAATATTGTTCAACACTTGTAAATGTAATAAAAAAAAATTGGTTGTCCAAGTTGTATCATCGCGAATACATTTTTTTTTAATTAATGCAAATAATATGGAGATATTGTTATTCTCTTGAAATCAACATAGTTGATGTCAGATAATTTGAAGAATATTTTCTAAATTAGGTTTATGTTTCACATCTTTTGCTAGTAGCCTTCTCCCTTTTAATTTTCCCTTACGTAGTCTCATCCATATTATCGATAGGACTTGTTCTATTAGAATTTTAATGGTTTTGAAGAATAGATTTGTTGTATGGTAAGAAAATTTCCTATTTGAATGTTGTAATTCCCATTTCACTTTTTTTTGGTACGAATATCTTTTAATGATGTCATCATCGCGTGGATTGCTAAAGAACAATGTAGAAAAATTCATTTCTTTAGTGTATTTGTCTTTAAATATTCCAATGGGATTATTTCCTTCTGCTAGTGCAATTTCTATAATCTTGTCTTGCATTTCAAATATGCATCTAGATTTAGTGAAACCATGTATCAATGTTTCACTAGGTAATTCATTTTATATATCACTTTCAACATCACAGTCACTCGTACTACTGTTGTTGGCTGTGTCATTTGGATTTTTGAGTTCAAGAATTTGTCTCAATCTCTATTTATTTGAACATTTTCCATTTTGTATAATTTTTTCTTGCATAATTGTTTCAAAGATTTCATTATCATAGTTGCATGTACCATTCCTATTTGGTATGCATTTTTATACTGTAGTCATCTTTTAAGAGCAATAGCAATTGTCAATGTTTCATTTGTTGAACGTGGCAATGCTCTTTGTATAATATTTGTGTTAACTGGTACATTTATAATAGACCCAGTCAACCCTATTTGAGATTTTTTATATCCTAATTGCCTTATTTGTGCAAATGCAATTCTAAGTGAAACTAGTTGTTCTTCTAGTTGTGTTAGCATTGCTACATATTGTAATGGATTATTGGTTCGGATATAATCTGAAGTTGCATATTTTGGTAATTTAAATTGTTTCAATGATGCTTTGCATTGGGAACAAATATAGTTTGTTGTTGTAATTTGTTTATTTCTTGAAAAATAGTAATACATTCGCATTTCTTTCTCTCTCAATGTTGTAATGTCTTTTTTGAAATGCAACATTTCACAAATTGAAAATACATATCTAGTTGCATCTTCAATTTGTTTTTTGAACAATTCTATGGGTGATTTTGAATTGTATGTGTTGCAATATGTATTTACTATCGTATTTTTTGTACGTATTTGTTTTTTGATTTTTCGTAGTGAGTTGAATGCACATTGTTCAATATTTTCAATTTGATTTAATGGGGTTTGCTTTTGTTCATTGGTATTTCTAACTAGTTGTTTAATTTGATGTAGTGTTGCAATTGAATTGATATTCATTGATTGCATCTCATATGTTACAAGTGGCTCAAAGTGTCCATGAAGAGGATTTATATCATGGAAAAGAATAGAGTATAATTTTGTATTTGATGATTCGTTGAAATGCAAATATTTTTGTGTCATTCTTAGTGACCAAACCTTTATTTGTATTCCTAGCCATTTTTATAGCCACTTAATACAAAATACATCTCTCCATAATCCAATTTATTCATTATTTGTAGTTGGCATAGCTGATTTTTGCATTCTTCGAAAATAAGTTTCAATGTTTTCTATTTTGTGCAATTCATCTAATGTTTTTGGATTTAATTCATTGTTATATGACCAAACTGCTTCTACATCGCCTTCTGAATAGCATTTTAAAAAATAATCAATTGTTCCATTACATAATTGAGCCGATGTGTAATGATGATTAAGTAGAAATACTAATGAATCAAAAAGACAATCTCCTATGATGTACTTAAATTTATTAGTTCTAAATAGTCCTTCAATTCTAAGTGCATTGTCAATATTATGTACTTGGGAGTGATTCGATAATCTATAATTTTCTACATCTATTATTTCTTTTCCTTTTGTTTCTTTATATTCTATTTTTCTCTTCATTATTGTGGGAAAAGATAAGAATTGTCCACAAGTAAAAAGTAAAGGTGTCATGTACCTGTTATGTTTGTGAAGAAAATAATTTGTGAATTTGTACGTGGTTTTACTATTTAGAATAATATTTGTGGGTGTTGTTCTTGTCCTCTTGCTCTAGGTTCTGCAACACGAAAATTTCATTGTTATTATTTTTTTGTGTTGAAATTGCAACATATTAAGTTGATTGGCATTATATTTTTTTACATTACTATGCAAGAAGTAGTTTAATAATATTCTACTATCTATTTTAATTTTAAAAAATCATCATTATTTTTTTTGGAACTCATTCAATACTTTTGTTCTATGTAGTAGATAGCAATTTTCCATTGACTTATTTACTATTGCAAAATGAGATATTGACTAAATTAAATTTTTGTGATTTAAACTTTGTATGAATTCAACAATCCATGTTTTAGATATATGATTTTAAGAAATGATTTGATATTAAATGTTTTATACATAATTACCCATCAATGTTTTATAAGGATGATACATGAGATATAGGAAAATGCATTCATAGCAAAAAACATGTCAACTTGAAAATTATTGTTGTGACAATTTCATGCACTAAAGATGATAAGATGTACACATTTACAAGATTAAAGATAGAAAAGAGAAGGATAGATAAAATTATTTAGAAAGAAATAAAATTATTTAGAAAGATAAAATGCTTCAAATTGTATACTTTAATACGTTAAACAAAAAATATAGCAAAGTGTGAAAATTACATAGACTTTCCCTAAGGAGAAGAAACATTGATAACTTCATATGAAGAAACTGTATCTAAAGTGGATGTGGATAATGGAGATGTGGCAGGAGCTCAAGGAGGAACATGCTTATATAGGTATATTAGTGCGCTAACGACCTCTAAGATCCTTTTTGATAGATTTTGACCCAAGTGGGCAGAATGTGCATGCAAGGAATGCATGAATATGAGCTCACAATTATTGTTCAAGCCCATTTGTATAGCATTGTAAACATAGGAAGTTGCTTCGCATTCTTTTAACATGTCATTAGGGAATAAACCCCCCAAAAAAGCATCACCAACAATTTCATCATATTCAATGAGAGCTTCGATGTAAACATTTGGCGGCAGTAGATAATCTTTAATATATGCATATGCTAAATTATTTAGGAAGTCTGGATTGTGGACTAAGTCCATGCAATTTGATAGAAAGTATGAAACTATATCTGAGTAGTACAACACTCTAATTCCACCCTTAAGCAAGTCTTCACCTAATATGATTTTGATAGCCTGCTCAACATGAGGACATTCCATAGAAAAAATGTGTGCTAATACAATCAAATCAATTGGACCTACAATTGGCACCTCCCATTTTTGTCAAGGCATGTAGATATGCTTATTCATTGTCATCTTGCTTATTCTGATAGGATAGAAAGATGAGAGGATGACACATGAAAATCAAATAAATAAGAGATGATAAATATGAACTTTAAAATAATTTAGATAAATCAAAAAACAAGAAATGATAAATTTGAAATTTTTTCATAAATGAATAAAATATATTCTTCTCAAATGCAATAGTTTTTTCAATACATATATTTATAAAAAATTGTTATATTATAGTTGCACAAAAATATGGTGTACATATTGGGCTAAGCTATAAGCATTGAAATTAGAATTTGTATCAACAATATGCAATCTTCTAAAATTATATTTTGCTTCAATGTACTTTATATTGCTTCATCAACAAAGTGTACAATATTCTTCCAAGGAATTCTAATTTCCCAAGTAACAATATTAGATTTTTATACTAGATGTAGAACTAGTAACAATCACATACATGGATTAAAAATATCATAATTGATATTGTTTTCCTTGTTTATGTCAAGATTGTCAGCTTCAAATACATAATCTTGCAAAAATGGGAGTATACAGTGGCTTTCATTTTTTTGGGGGAATATTCAATCTTTCAATATTCATCATTGAAATCATACCATTGTTTGTACTACTAACTAGAATAGCGCTATTGTTAGTGCTAAGATTTGATTGGTCCCATGGCAAGGAAGATGAAGTAACAAAATTACTATCAATAGGATTTTGACAAAAGGTATCAAAATTGACAATTTCAAATATACTTGGACAATGCATGCCAAAGTTTGTAAGAGAGCTGTCAAAGGCATAGTATTGCAAAGGGATTCTAGTATCAATATTGGTATTAGAGATGAGACTATTATCTTTTTGCTCAAATATAAGAAGATCTAATTTGTTGGAATCAAGTTCAACAATGTCCTAATTGTTATCGATGATATCTGTGAAACAATGTATATCGTCAACAATGTTGATGTGAGAAATATTCTTATCACTAATGGTATATGATCCTAATTTTTCTATTCTTAAACTGGGTGAGCTATTATCAGGAAAAAATTCTTTCAATAATTTGGTGGATTGTGGTAGCTCTCCTCTATTTGAATCAGTATAGTTGAAATTTGTGATTTCTTTATTTCCTTTTATGGAAATTGCAGCCATATCATAAGCATAGGAAGCTTCTTTAGCTATATTAAAACTTCCTAGCCACTGTCATTTTTTCAATTTCTTATTCCAAATTTTTGCATCATAATGACCCCATGGACATTGTCTAACACCTCTATATGATATTTCTTTTGTAGATTGTTTAGACTCATCATAACTCAAGCATAGGTCTTCACTATCTTCTACTTTTTCTTCGTAGCTATTATTAAACAAAGTCTGTTGCAACAGCTTGGTGGTATGGTCAAAATTTGTAATTGCCTTATTTCCTTTTATGGATATTGCAGCTATATCAAAACCATAGGAAACTTCCTTGGTTGTATGAAAAATTCCTAGCCATTGTCATTTTTTCAATTTATTATTCCAAATTTTTGCACCATATCGACCACTTGGACATTGTCTAACACCTCTATATGACCAATTTTTTGCACATTCTTCAGTCTCATTAGAATTCAAGTCTTCACTTTCTTCTATTACCTGTTTTCATTGGTGAGTTGCAAATTTATTCTTTGACTTCTTATTTTTTGTGTAATCTAGATTCTCGATGACATAATTTGGGAACAGGTTCCTTGGACAAATAGCTACATAGTTTAGAATTGGTGTAGAAAAAAATTGTAGTTACATTTTTGCCTTCAATTGCTATTGCAACTTTATCATAAGCATGAGTTGCTTCTTCTGCAGTGTCAAAAGTTCCAAGCCATTGTTGCCTCTTCAAGTAGGGGTTGTAGATTTCTGAACCATAACTACCCGACCATTTTCTCACACCTTTGTATCTTTTCTCCATTGTTTCGTTTAATTTTCTAAAGCACAATTGACACTTTGTCAAAACATTTTCCTATTTGACATTATTATATTTCTAATGTTCTATCAAGTGCAATTACAAATTTATCATGCATATTTGGTAACAAAGAAATATCAATACAAATCAAGATGAATATGAATTAAATAAAGTATTAAAATGTATCCAACACAAAAAATCAAAGTAAAATACATTGACAACTTATTTATCTAAATGTATTTAGCATCTTTGTATTACTTTTAGAATAACTGTTATTTTTTCCTAAGAAATAATAAAAAACCAAACAAAACATATGAGTAATACACTTGCTACAACTAATATTAAAAAATTAGCAGTTTTTTTGACTAAGATAAGCAATGCAAAGAGGATCAACATTTATGTTGTCAGTATTGCAAATCCCATTGACATCATCTTATCATACTCTTTGTCAACAATTGTGTTCCTTCTGTATAATTTGCTCATTCTCTTGTCTTGATGTCCTTCAGCTGCAAAAGATGATTGATTTAAACATGTATTCTAATAAGAAATGACAAATTGTTAGAACTTTAAATTTTTTATACAACGTTAATGACATAACACTTAAATATTCCTTGTAGAATTGTAGAATTGTAAGGCAATTAAAAAAATTCAATTATGGCCCACATTGAAATTTCATGCAACCTTTGATGATCATTAATTTCCTCTTTCCACCTGTGAACTACTCAAGTTAAGTTGATCATGGGCAATACAACTACGAGGAAAGCCAAACTTTTCAACTGTGGTCCACTTTAAAATTTCATGAGAATATCTTTCATACCATAGTGGTTAGTGTGAGCTTCTCTAGCCATGCTAGAGCTGCCTGACCACACATATATTGCTTAAGGGAGTTACAACAAAATGCTTTCTAGTTCTAACATAAAATGTCATTCCTAGAATTTATACGAGATTTAATGCTAGACATTTTCTGCAACCTCACTTTTAGTTATAACAATAAAAGTAATTCTTGCATGGTATTTAGCATCTTCATGTTACTAGTCTAATTATTGTCACTCATTTTCAAGGTAGCATGTTCATATTATTGCATTAATGACTGTCATTGTTTGCAAGGAAACCTTTCCTATGAAATAGTCAAATGCTAAACAAATAGAATATGATTAGTACACTTCCTCCAACCAATATTAAAAAATGACTTGTTTTTTTTACTAAGATGAGTAGTGCAAAAAAGATTAACACTTATGTTAGCAGTATACAAAATCCCATGCACATCATCTTATGATAGCCATTGTCAACAATTGTATTCGTTGTGGATAGTTTGCTCATTTTGTTCTCTTGATGTCCTTGAGCTGCAAAAGATAACCAATTTAAACATGCATGAGAAAATGCCTTTCATAATAATTTATTACAATGATAAAGGCTAGACGAGTGTAGTTACTAATCGATTAGGCTTAGCCTACTAGCATTTCACACCATACTGGTTAATGTGAGCTTGTCTGGCCATGCAACAGTTGCCTGAACACACATATAATGCTTAAGGGAGTTACAAGAAGAAGCTTCCTACTTACTCACACAAAATCTCATTCCTACAATTTATAGGAAACTTAATGGTAGAAATTTTTGCAACTTCACTTTCAATAATAACAACAAGGTCACACTTTATTGCAGACAATGTTGGATGCACAAATTTCTAAATGTGGGAGTTATTAAGAGCTATTAGCCTTGACTGATGCATTCCAAGAGCTTGGAAATGCACATATAGACACAATGGTTTGTAACAAATTCGCCATTATAATAAAACAATTGAAAAGATAACTCCCATAAAGGACAATAGTAAACAGGTAGAGCACCTAAAGTGCTTTAGCTGATTAAAAAAAGCAAAAGAAAGTTGGACATACTGTTCTACAATGAAATATTCACTATTTCAAATAGAATAAGTGTTTCTTGTATTGTTGGCACAAATCCAAGTTTTCATGTGTTGCTAACATAAAAACATGATGGAAAAATGCCTTAACAACCTTTGGTTCACACAAAGAAAGGCTATCTTTTGTTTACCTGGAGTGTTTTAATGTTCTCAAACATTAGATACTTGTGATTTGTAATGGTAATTGGGCTTTTTCCTCGATTAAATTTTCAGTTGCTCAGCCAAGTGCTTTAATGATACAAACAATCAAGGAGAAAAAACCAATCTTTGGCTTCTCATGCCAAATTTGATTAGTTCAGCTATATAATTTTCTTGCATACAAATACCATCAATATTTCATACTGCAAATGATTGTTGTTCTACTTTTATGTTCTCATAACGGTAGATGACTTCAATACTATGTTTTGACTAATTAATGTTTTATTTCTTGCATTCTTCAAACATGCATTAAGATCTTTATGATATGTATAGTTGCATTTGATAACTTTTATTTCAGCGAAAGCATTTTTAGTATTAAACCATGTTGCATATACTATTAATTTCAAAAGTATAATGAAACAAAGTTTAACACTAAAATGCTTTTGCCAAAAAACACACTTCTCCAACCCTACACACTTAAATGAATACTACAATTTTTGTCCTATGCTATGTAAATGTTCTTCCCATCATTTTGGTAATTGAACTTCTTCATGTATTTTTCATAAATGAACTCTTTGATTGCTTTCCTCAAGTGCTCTATTGGATGCACTAAGCTATATACTACGCAGTAATATAAATAGTTTCATTTTTTTCATTAAATGTTCTAAATAATGTATGCTTCATTTCTATGTAATTAGACTTTGGCTATCCACTATTTATATATTAAGATAAATATAGCATCTACTTCTTTATTGCACGACATATATGTCATAAGATTTGCCTACACGTTGAATTCTATACTTTATTGTTCTTTTATATATGTCAAATTTCATAGAAAAGTACAACTATAATCTATTTTCAATCTATCACGCAAAATATGAATCTGTGAGGATTATTTGCAATAAGAAAATATAGCTATTATTTTTAGCAACTTTGAAAGTACTTAGGCTGATATATTTTCATTAGTTCTCACCCATAGACCACTATGTTAGATGGTGTGGTTGAGTTGGTCATATAGACGTTTTGTTTTTTTCTCGTCTTTGGTACTTGCTTCTAAAAAAAGGATTATTCTAAAAAGCACATTCATTGGTAACACAAAATACAAGAAGGATTTTTAGCTTCCTTGATAAGACTCAAGTTAGTTTGTTGATGATACAAATCAAAGACACATCAAGCAAGAAATATAATTCCTAGCGTGTTAATGTTGTTCTAGATTCCATGTAATCTAGATTGAATGCTCTAGTTTAGACCCATGATTGTTTGTAAATATAATATTCTAACCATGAAATACAAAGTTTGTTATGTGGAAGTTGAAAAGTTAATGACAAATCTACAACAATGAATTTAGAGTTTGAAATTTCAAATGTAGATTTTGATACAAGCTAATAAAACTATGATGAATCCTAATTAAAATCAAAAATTAAACTAATGTGTATTTTTTTAATTAAAACATTGATATCAATCAATATATCAAACAAAATAAATTAAACAAAATCCACATGCAATATATGATTTACAATCACATAGATAATAAAGAGTGACAATCAATAAATTTTCAAAATCTTAAATTTTGTCTAAACCAATGAAAAAAATCTAAAAAATTGATAAATCAACTTCTACATCAATCACAATATTTTTCTATTAACAAATTTCAAACTACATATTATATTTAATTTTATTTAATTTTTATATTATTTATCATATTTTTAATAATTAATTCTAACTCTATTATTTAATATATTTCTTAAAAAATTTAATAGTGATGAAAATATGAAGGGAGAAAATTGTAGACAATGATATGTAGATCCAATAGGTGGTAGATAACCCTAACTCCCCTAATAGGTGGCTGATAACCCTAACTCCCCTAACACCTGGCAATATGGGCAATATGCATTTTCTAGTTTGCTCCACTTGCCAGAACGCAAAAGGTGAAATTTTGTAGCCGTAAAAATTCCCAAAATTCGTTGGTGTGGTATTCTTTAGGTAAAAATTGTGTTTTTCTTTCAAATTGGAAAGAAATTGATCATTTTGTAAATACTTCAACAATGGTTTCAATGATTGCAAGCACTATGCATGTGGAATCACACAAGGCTTGGAAGATAATAACAAAGAAGATTTCTAAATGAGCACACATATTAGACTATAGTAAAAAAGAGCTAGTTGGATTGCCGCAGATTAGTATTGACTCCTTAGATGATGTACTCAAGGAATGTCTCTTAGACTTGGGATTATTTCCCACATACAAGAAATTGTGTAGATTTTCTTTTTGGACATTTGGCTTTATGTTCGAAAGCTACAAAGGCCTGATGCTTTTGTCATCTTATCAGAACTAGCGAGCGAGAATCTGTTAAATTTAATTGGCAATCCAAGTTAATTGCCTTTTCTTATATTATATATTAGATTTATTTTAATCATGCTTTTCAACACTAAGTTGACATGCTTGCACTTAACAGAGGAAGTACAGCAATCCCATATGGAAACACTTCAGAGCTATACTTTTCCCAGCGTGATGGAATAAGATATTTGACCTTGTCTTTGGGATACCATGACAACATAATCCACTGCAAGAGGTTGTTTGTAGAGAGGAAAAATGGCAGTTTGCTAGGGAAATGCGAGTTTCTCAGAGATGGAGCTTTTGATACTCAAATTCTCCCCATTCTCATCGGTGAGTTATTCAAAGACTTCTTTGTAGTGCTAATAATTATTAATAATGTTCATTTTTTAGATCCAATTATAGAAAAGAAATGAATTTCAAAAATGATTGTCTAAAGAGAATAAGGTTTACATCACTTTTCTAACTTTTTTGCCATGTGCATGAATTTCACATATATAACTAGTAGTCACAATTAGTTGACAATTTTCTAACTGGATTTATTTTGTAATTAATACATGCAAGCCCTATGGAGGAAAATGACTGGTATGATATGAATTTCCCTGAAACAGAAGCTTTGTTGTTACTCTTCACTTCAACATAATACTTTCTTCCCCCACTTGTGAAATCCATGAAAAAACTAAAGTTTCTGATGATAGCCAATTGCGATATAAACAAGGCAACAGTTAAAGGTCTAGATGTATTCTCTTCGCTCCCTCAACTCAAGAGTGTCCGCTTGGAGAGATTGATTTCACCCCATGATGGAAAACAAGGGATTGAAGCACTGAAGAACTTAGAGAAGCTATCTTTGAGCTTATGTGAAGGATTTGGAAATATATCCATATTCACCAAGCTCCAAGATTTTAACCTGGACCACAACAATAATTTGGAGGAGTTACCCCTCGGTATCTGCAATATGACCTCCACTTTGTCATGCTCTATTACCAACTACCACCTACTTCAAAATTTATCATATGATTTTGGAAATATGAGCCATCTAAGAATATTAAGGTTGTTGCCATTACCATGCCTTGAACAACTTCCTGCATCAATTGGAAAACTTGAAAAGTTGGAATATCTAGACATTTCACTATGTGAGGGCTTGAAAGAACTTCCAAAGGAAATAGGGCAACTCAAGAAATTGAGGGAGCTTGATATGAGAGAGTGTTCCCTTCTAACGACGTTACCTTCAACTGTTTGTGAACTATGTTCCCTGAAGCAGGTTTCTTGTGATGAGATGATTGGGAAGCAGTGGTTGCGGGCTAAGAACACTTCTATTCCTGAGCTTAGAGTTGAAATTGTGGAAGCATACTTTAGTTTGGATTGGATTGATGTATGAATTCTTTTCTTATCTCTCATCTTGAAGGATAAAATTCAAGGATCATGACCTACTTTTGTAAAAGAAAAATATATATTTTTCATGTTCACTGGCACAAATAAATAAAAGTCTGTATTTTCAGCCTATGATTATGATCAATTTTTATGGCAGTTCAATTCAGTAAACATTATTTTTTGGATTGTACATACATAACGAATGGATGGATTGTGTAAAGAGGATAAAGTAGGGGAGGCCATAAATCTTTTATATGAGATGTTGGGCAAAGGTTATAGCCCGAGCACTGTCACTAATAACATATTACTCAATGGACTTTATAAAGCACACAATATGCAAAAGGCGACAAGTTTGTATGAGGAAATGTTAGGGAAAGGCCTTGTTCCGGATATTGTAACATATACTACTTTAATTAGTGGGATGTGCAAGGATGGCAGCATGAGAGAGGCTGAGATGCTTTTTGATCAAATGTTAGAATTAGGTCGAAGCCCAGATAGTATTACATACACTGTGCTAGCGAACAACAAGTGTAACCTTCTCCCAGCGATAGAGTATGCATTCTCAGAGTTGAACAAAAGGGGTATCTTAATAGATTTAAATACTTTCAATGCCATGATTGCTATTTATGGGAGGTTAGGACTGGTTGGAAAAGCACAAAAGATATTATACTCTATTAAGAAGAATGGTTTGATTCCTGATTAAGTAACATACAATACTTTGATGGAATTGTATGGCAAAGATGGATAGTGGAGGAAATATGAAGAAATCCTTAGAGAAATGCAAACAAATTGGTTGAAGCCAAATCGTGTCTCTTATAACACAGTTATTTATGCTTACAACAAAAGTGGTCTGATGCAAGATGCTTCAAGACTTCTTAGACAAATGATAACATCTGACATTACTCCTGATGTTATCACGCCCAAATATGTGCACAACTAAGTGTAAATTGTAAATGATTCAAATCCCTAAATATGTGCAAGTTGAAATCACACAGGAGTATGCGAGTAAGTATATAGGAAAGGAGGGTGCAACCAAAGATTGGAGATACTACATCTATCTTCTGCTACATCCTCAAGCACTAGCAGAGTATTCTTTTTTGCTACTGAGTTGCAGGTGACTTTCATTTTGTGTAGAATATCTATGTGATCTATCTAGCTGATACATATTATCTACATGATCTTAATTAATTTAAAAGCTATTTAAAATCAAAGCTATTTGATCCAATCAAACATTCGTTATAAATCTGAAAACAATAAAACAAATCTAAATCTGACAACATTAAAACAAATCTAAGGACATAGAATGCACCTATTTAAAATATTGATTCATCTTATTTCCTTTGCACTCTAAAAACTCCTAGTCTTTTGGCCACACATTCAAAATTTGTGGACTCATAGCATGTATTTATAAAGCCTTAGGATAACTATGCCAATAAATGGAGATTTGAAGAAAATATTATGATTGATTTTCTTATCAGAAAATAATCTTTATACAATCATACAGCTGACAATCAGCTGCAATAATGCACTAAATAGCCTCCATAGTCAATTACAACAATACAAAGCACCACTAACTACACTACCCTTCCACATGGAATGTTGTCGTACACTAATAGTTAGAATTATTGGTTGATTTCTATCTCATTGTCTTAAAGTCTCTTCACCAACCGAATCTGCAAAGAATCTAGCCATATCTGGTAAAAAAAAATTGTATTTTTTTCATTGTTTTTATTTTAAAGTGGGCTGCACAAAAATTATTTCATTGCCAAACAAAAAAATATTATGCTAGCTCTCAGTGCCCGTAGTCAACTGCAACAGTGTAAAAGAATCCAATTCAAATCTAAAAGAATATTATATTAACTTTATGTCTTTTCATATTTATATAGAAATTGAACTATGCATTCCAATTAACAGTCCAGCTGTATGACATGTCTTTTAAAGTCCCTAACCCACCATACGTTACCAAAAGAAGTTTGTATTTTGTTGGTTTTTTTCCAAATGCACTATGTAGGAATAGTGTAAGAATATGATTGGACACAAAATACATACATTATTATCAAGAAGTTTATATTTTGTTCCTTGTTTTTTTTTCCAAATGTACTATGTAGGAATAGTGTAAGAATATGATTGGACACAAAATACATACATTATTATTGTTGTTGACATCATAGAAATATGACTGTGCACAACTATTAACCAATATAATTGAAGAAAAATGTTTTTTGTCAATTTAGAAAAAATGAAATAAATATGAACATTACAAAATATAGGCAAGAAAAATTAATAAAGCCTTAGGTTTTTTTCATAACTATGCCAATAAATGGAGATTTGAAGAAAATCTTATGATTGATTTTCTTATCAGAAAATAATCTTTATACAATCATACAGCTGACAATCAGCTACAATAATGCACTAAATAGCCTCCATAGTCAATTAAACAATACAAAGCACCACCAACTACACTACCCTTCCACATGGAATGTTGCCGTACACTAATAGTTAGAATTATTGGTTGATTTTTATCTCATTATCTTAAAGTATCTTCACCAACTGATGAATCTACAAAGAATATAGTCATATCTGGTCAAAAAATAGTTGTATTGTTTTCATTGTTTTTATTCTAAAAGGGTGCACAAAAATTATTTCATTGCCAAACAAAAAAATATTATGCTAGCTCTCAGTGCCCGTAGTCAACTACAACAGTGTAAAAGAATCCAATTCAAATCTAAAAGAATATTATATTAACTTTATGCTTTTTCATATTTATATAAAAGTTGAACTATGCATTCCAATTAATGGTCCAACTGTATGATGTTTTTTAAAGTCCCTAACCCACCATACGTTACCAAAAAAAGTTTGTATTTTGTTCATTTTTTTTTTCCAAATGCACTATGTAGGAATAGTGTAAGAATATGATTGGACACAAAATACATACATTATTTTTAAGAAGTTTGTATTTTCTTCCTTGTTTTTTTTTCAAATGTACTATGTAGGAATAGTGTAAGAATATGATTGGACACAAAATACATACATTATTATTGTTGTTGACATCATCGAAATATGATTGTGCACAACTATTAACTAATAGAATTAAAGAAAAATGATTTTTGTCAATTTAGGAAAAAAGGAAATAAATATGAACATTACAAAATATAGGCAAGAAAATTTAATAAAGCCTTAGGCTTTTTTGATAACTATGCCAATAAATGGAGATTTGAAGAAAATCGTATGATTTTTTTTCTTATCAGAAAATAATCTTTATACAATCATACAGCCGACAATCAGCTGCAATAATGCACTAAATAGCCTCCATAGTCAATTACAACAGTACAAAACACCACCAACTACACTACCCTTTCACATGGAATGTTGTCGTACACTAATAGTTAGAATTATTGGTTGATTTCCATCTCATTGTCTTAAAGTCTCTTCACCAACCAAATCTGCAAAGAATATAGCCATATTTGGTCAAAAAAGGTTGTATTGTTTTCATTGTTTTTATTATAAAGTGGACTGCACAAAAATTATTTCATTGCCAAACAAAAAAATATTAGGCTAGCTCTCAGTGCCCATAGTCAACTGCAACAGTGTAAAAGAATCCAATTCAAATATAAAAGAATATTATATTAACTTTATGTCTTTTCATATTTATATAGAAATTGAACTATGCATTCCAATTAATGGTCCAGCTTTATGACATGTCTTTTAAAGTCCCTAACCCACCATACGTTACCAAAAGCAGTTTGTATTTTGTTCCTTGTTTTTTTTCCAAATGTACTATATAGGAATAGTGTAAGAATATGATTGGACACAAAATACATACATTATTATTAAGAAGTTTGTATTTTGTTCCTTTTTCTTTTTCCAAATGTACTATGTAGGAATAGTGTAAGAATATGATTGGACACAAAATACATACATTATTATTGTTGTTAACATCATAGAAATATGATTGTGCACAACTATTAACCAATAGAATTAAAGAAAAATGATTTTTGTCAATCTAGGAAAAAAGGAAATAAATATGAACATTACAAAATATAGGCAAGAAAATTTAATAAAGCCTTAGGTTTTTTTGATAACTATGCCAATAAATGGAGATTTGAAGAAAATATTATGACTGATTTTCTTATCAGAAAATAATCTTTATACAATCATACAACCAACAATCAGCTGTAATAATGCACTAAATAGCCTCCATAGTCAATTACAACAGTACAAAGCACCACCAACTACACTACCCTTCCACATAGAATGTTGTCGTACACTAATAGTTAGAATTATTGGTTGATTTCTATCTCATTGTCTTAAAGTCTATTGACCAACCAAATCTGTAAAGAATATAGCCATATCTGGTCAAAAAAATGTTGTATTGTTTTCATTGTTTTTATTCTAAAGTGGGTTGCACAAAAATTATTTCATTGCCAAATAAAAAAATATTATGCCAGCTCTCAATGCCCGTAGTCAACTGTAACAGTGTAAAAGAATCCAATTCAAACCTCAAAGAATGTTATATTAACTTTATATCTTTTCATATTTATATAGAAATTGAACTATGCATTCCAATTAATGGTCCAACTTTATGACATGTCTTTTAAAGTTCCTAACCCACCATACGTTACCAAAAGAAGTTTGTATTTTGTTCCTTATTTTTAACCAAATGTACTATGTAGGAATAGTGTAAGAATATGATTGGACACAAAATACATACAATATTATTAAGAAGTTTGTATTTTGTTCCTTGTTTTTTTTCCAAATGTAATATGTAGCAATAGTGTAAGAATATGATTGAACACAAAATACATACATTATTATTGTTGTTAACATCATAGAAATATGACTGTGCACAACTATTAACCAATAGAATTGAAGAAAAATGATTTTTGTCAATTTAGGAAAAAAAGAAATAAATATGAACATTACAAAATATAGACAAGAAAATTTAATAGAGCCTTAGGTTTTTTTTGATAACTATGCCAAAAAATGGAGATTTGAAGAAAATCTTATGATTGATTTTCTTATCAGAAAATAATCTTTATACAATCATACAACCGAAAATCAGCTACAATAATGCACTAAATAGCCTCCATTGTCAATTACAATGGTACAAAGCACCACCAACTAAACTACCCTATCACATGGAATGCTATCGTACACTAATAGTTAGAATTATTGGTTGATTTCTATCTCATTGTCTTAAGTCTCTTAACCAACCGAATCTGCAAAGAATATAGCCATATCTGGTAAAAACAAAGTTGTATTGTTTTCATTGTTTTTATTCTAAAGTGGGTTGTACAAAAATTATTTCATTGCCAAACAAAAAAATATTATGCCAGCTCTCAGTGCCCGTAGTCAACTACAATAGTGTAAAAGAATCCAATTCAAATCTAAAATAATATTATATTAACTTTATGTATTTTCATATTTATATAGAAATTGAACTATGCATTCCAATTAATGGTCCAACTTTATGACATGTTTTTTAAAGTCCCTAACCCACCATACGTTACCAAAAGAAGTTTGTATTTTGTTCCATGTTTTTTTTCCAAATGTACTATCTAGGAATAGTGTAAGAATATGCTTGGACACAAAATACATACATTATTATTAAGAAGTTTGTATTTTGTTCTTTGTTTTTTTTCTAAATGTACTATGTAGGAATAATGTAAGAATATGATTGGACACAAAATACATACATTATTATTGTTGCTGACATCATAGAAATATGATTGTGCACAACTATTAACCAATAGAATTGAAGATAAATGATTTTTGTCAATTTAGGAAAAAAGGAAATAAATATGAACATTACAAAATATAGGCAAGAAAATTTAATAAAGCCTTAGGCTTTTTTGATAACTATGCCAATAAATGGAGATTTGACGAAAATCTTATGATTGATTTTCTTATCAGAAAAGAATCTTTATACAATCATACAACAGACAATCAGTTGCAATAATGCACTAAATAGCCTCCATAGTCAATTACAACAGTACAAAGCACCACCAACTACATTACCCTTCCACATGGAATGCTGTCATACACTAATAGTTAGAATTATTGGTTGATTTCTATCTCATTGTCTTAAAGTCTATTCACCAACCGAATCTGCAAAGAATATAGCCATAACTGGTAAAAAAAAGTTATATTGTTTTCATTGTTTTTATTCTAAAGTAGGCTGCACAAAAATTATTTCATTGCCAAACAAAAAAATATTATTCCAACTCTCAGTGCCCGTAGCCAACTGCAACAGTGTAAAAGAATTCAATTTAAATCTAAAACAATATTATATTAACTTTATGTCTTTTCATATTTATATAGAAATTGAATTATGCATTCCAATTAATGGTCCAGCTTTATGACATGTCTTTTAAAGTTCCTAACCCACCATACATTACCAAAAGAAGTTTGTATTTTGTTCCTTTTTTTTTTGCCAAATGTACTATGTAGGAATAGTGTAAGAATATGATTGGACACAAAATACATAAATTATTATTAAGAAGTTTGTATTTTGTTCCTTGTTTTTTTTCTAAATGTACTATGTAGGAATAGTGTAAGAATATGATTGGACACAAAATGCATACATTATTATTGTTGCTGGCATCATAGAACAATGACTGTGCACAACTATTAACCAATAGAATTGAAGAAAAGTGATTTTTGTCAATTTAGGAAAATAAGAAATAAATATGAACATTACAAAATATAGGCAAAAAAAATTAATAAAGCCTTACGTTTTTTTGATAACTATGCCAATAAATGGAGATTTGAAGAAAATTTTATGATTGATTTTCTTATCAGAAAAGAATCTTTATACAATCATACAACCGACAAGCAGCTGCAATAATGCACTAAATAGCCTCCATAGTCAATTACAACAGTACAAAGCACCACCAACTACACTACCCTTCCACATGGAATGTGTTCATACACTAATAGTGAGAATTATTGATTGATTTCTATCTCATTGTCTTAAAGTATCTTCACCAACCGAATCTGCAAAGAATATAGCCATATCTGGTAAAAAAAGAGTTGTATCATTTTTATTGTTTTTATTCTAAAGTGGGCTGCACAAAAATTATTTCATTGCCAAACAAAAAAATATTATGCCAACTCTCAGTGCCCATAGTCAACTGTAACAGTGTAAAAGAATCCAATTCAAATATAAAAGAATATTATATTAACTTTATGTCTTTTCATATTTATATAGAAATTGAACTATGCATTCCAATTAATGGTCCAACTTTATGACATGTCTTTTAAAGTCCCTAACCCACCATACCTTATCAAAAGAAGTTTGTATTTTGTTCCCTGTTTTTTTTCCAAATGTATTATATAGGAATAGTGTAAGAATATGATTGGACATAAAATACATACATTATTATTAAGAAATTTGTATTTTGTTCCTTTATCTTTTTCCAAATGTACTATGTAGGAATAGTGTAAGAATATGATTGGACACAAAATACATACATTATTATTGTTGTTGACATCATAGAAATATGACTGTGCACAACTATTAACCAATAGAATTGAAGATAAATGATTTTTGTCAATTTAGGAAAAAAGGAAATAAATATGAACATTAAAAAATATAGGCAAGAAAATTTAATATGGCCTTAAAGTTTTTTGATAACTATGCCAAAAAATGGAGATTTGAAGAAAATATTATGATTGATTTTCTTATCAGAAAAGAATCTTCATACAATCATACAACCGACAATCAGCTGCAATAATGCACTAAATAGCCTCCATAGTCAATTACAACAGTACAAAGCACCACCAACTACACTACCCTTCAACATGGAATGTTGTCGTACACTAATAGTTAGAATTATTGGTTGATTTCTATCTCATTTTCTTAAAGTATTTTCACCAAGCGAATCTGCAAAGAATATTTCCATATCTAGTTAAAAAAAAGTTGTATTGTTTTCATTGTTTTTATTCTAAAGTGGGCTGCACAAAAATTATTTCATTGCCAAACAAAAAATTATTATGCTAGCTCTCAATGCCCGTAGTCAACTGCAATAGTGTAAAAGAATCCAATTCAAATCTAAAAGAATATTATATTAACTTAATATCTTTTCATATTTGTATAGAAATTGAACTATGCATTCCAATTAATGGTCCAACTTTATGACATGTCTTTTAAAGTTCCTAATCCACCATACGTTACCAAAAGAAATTTGTATTTTGATCCTTTTTTTTTTCCAAATGTACTATGTAGGACTAATGTAAGAATACGATTGGACACAAAATACAATTATTATTATTAAGAAGTTTGTATTTTGTTCCTTTTTTTTTTCCAAATGTACTATGTAGGAATAGTGTACTTAAATATGATTGGACACAAAATACATACATTATTATTGTTGCTGACATCATAGAAATATGACTGTGCACAACTATTAACCAATAGAATTGAAGAAAAATGATTTTTGTCAATTTAGGAAAAAAGTAAATAAATATGAACATTACAAAATATAGGCAAGAAAATTTAATTCTTGCATGTAATTGGTTGGTGTTTGCCAAAAAAAAAAAATAGGTGAATGCATTAATATACCTACCTACGGCAGGAACTAAAAAATATTATACAAGATTCACATAAAAATGGGTGGAATAGAATAACATCTCGAAGCTATGTTGAAGCTAAAAAGATAAAAATGAGAGTGGTCAAATCACAAAGTTGTCAAGGCTATATTAGCAAGAGAATAAGGGATCATGATCAAGTGGGTGACTCCACACATTCAAAAGGTTATGGCTATTAAGAATACACTTCTAGCCTATGAGGGTGTCTTCTTAATCTTTATATTCAACTTGTTGAAAAGTAACATGCATAGGTAAGATGGCAAGGTCCAAGTGGTATTTACACATGGAGCCAAGAATGTAGAGAGCTATGTGAACCATAGTGGCTTCATTTAGAACTTTGGTTCCAAGCTTATGGATGCCCACATGATCAAGAGGCATGCCCCTATGGTAGAGAAGCATTTCTACTAGCATGGGAAGGAGACACATGAGCAAACATACAAGGAGAATTAGTCCAGTGTTTAATTAGAGTTTGTAAATGAGCAATCTCTAGGGCCACTTCATAAGCTTAGACCTAGATCCATAAAATTACATTAGAAAAGATACAAGCTTTAGCATATATGGAAAAGTATTTGTCCATGGATGAATTGGTAGAGAAAGCAAAAATTTTATCTTTTCCAAATTGAAAATAGTATCTCCACTTTGAAAGCATTTCATATATATAGGTATATTTAGCTAGAATCATGAGCTAATCACCTAGAAGCATCATATGCCATGACAAAGGTTTGAGGTAAAATGACAAATAATTCATAAATCCAACACCAAGTAGCTTGGATCCAAGGACAAAATCAAAAGAGATGCTTAATTGTTTCCAAGTGGTCATAGAAAAAATAATGTAGAGATCCCATTGGGAGACCTTGGTAAAGAAGACATCAAGCAAAGTGAGCCTATGAAGATCATATTGGGAGACCCTATTAGATAAGGCACCAAGCAAAGTGAGTCAATTTGGGTTCAACCATAGTGGCCCAAAAACATGTGAAACCTATGTCTCCCATGAGAGGTGGATGATTGAAAATTCACCTTCTATTAAGCTTAGTAGTTATATGTAGGTGACAACAAAGGCATGAATAACCATTACATGGATTGTAAATCTTAAATAAGTGTTTATAAACCACTTTGATTCCTACCACCATGGCTTTATACAATGAATTCCCATCTTGTGAGTCGTTTCAAGGCAAGTAAAGCCAAGATAGTGTGATAAGACTCCAAATCTTAATTACCAAGCTTGAATTTAGCTTTAATATCTAGCTAAGGGAGCCAAATCCTAGTATTTTTGGAGAAAATACAAAAAATAGTGCAAACCCCATAGTTCTAGAACCTACTAGGCACATACTCTAGCTTCACCTCATTTTCTGCAATATTCTCTCTTAGAAAGTCATACCGGATTGAGATATGCTTTGGTCTTGAATGCATCATCAAATTCTTTGATATATTGATAGAACTTGTATTATCACATAGTATAGAAATAGGCTCATCATATGATATTCTAATATCCTTCAATGTTTTCTTCATCCACAACAATTGTGTGCAACAAGATGTTGCTACAATGTACTTTACCTCTACAATAGATAGAGATACTGAGTCTTGCTTCTTACGCAGCCATGAAACCAATCTGCTTCCAAGAAAGAAAGCACCTCCACTTCTACTTCTTATGTCATCCACACAACTTGCCCAATCTGTATCTATATACGCACTTAAAGAGAAATCAATAGCTTTTGGATATCATAGACCATGGTCCAGAGTGCCTTGCAAATATTTGAATATCCTCTTCACTGAGCTACCACATGTGATTCTCTAGTATCTTCTTGAAATATAGCCACAAGAAAAATTGCATGCATGATATCTAGTCTAGTAGAAGTTAGATATAGCAATTCACCAATCATTAATCTATACTTGCTCTAATCAATGTTAGAAGTTTCATCATTCTTGCTCAACTTGCAACCAATAACCATAGGAGTACATACCGGTTTAGAGCCTTCCATTCCAAACTTCTTTAGCATTTCCTTGACATATTTTGACTATGAAATGAATATTCCTTTTTCTGTCTAACTGATTTGTAGCCCAAGGAAGAAATTCATCTCCCCAAACATAGACATTTCAAACTCTTTATGCATCTCTTCTGCTAATTTTTTGTGCACACCTTCATTTCCTCCAAAGATTATGTCATCAACATACACTACCACAATTAAGATTTGTTCTCCTTCAACTTCAAAATATAGATTGCATTGAGACCAAACGTGTCCTGTCTGTGACATGGTGTCATCAATACTAACCATTTATGCATGAACTAGGAGAGTCCTTACTCCCACGATTAAAAGAAAGAGCTTGAATAAGAGGCAGTTGCTAGTCTTGGGAATGTTACAAATGTGTAACAGCGTATTCAAGAGGTTGAGTTAAACCTAATTGTCCAGTTATATCAATATAAGTGTGTTATCACTTTTGTATGGAATTTTGTTTACGTTATTTAAATCTTGAGGTCAAACCAAGACAAGAGTTTCCAAGTCGAGAGAGGGGGTCGGTGAACATAGAACATTGCATCATAAAAAGTGGATTTAATGTATAATAATTTAGATTTAAACTTGATTTGAAGATTACTTCCTCATATTGAGTTTCAAACTCTTTGTTGTCATATCTAATATGGCTCCATCCTTCTACAATGCCTTAACCAATCTGGTTATCCTTGACATTAAATTTTATATAAAACCTCATGTTAATATTAATGTTTAATAATAGTAAATCAACATAATAAGCTATTTAACCTCTGGTAAATTTAACTATGAACCTTTCAACTAATCTCCAATTTCCTCATGGTTCTTTCCAAGTTTATCCTTTGCATCATTTATATAAGGTACCTACATTTGTATTTTCATAAAGAATCATTAATCCTTTCTCTCAATATGACACATATATTCACATGTTTAAAATGTATGATATGTTCATATCTACTATGGATGATATTTTCATCCTGAGAGGGGTATATGCTTCTGCACCTCAAAGTCTCCTCACATTACAACTTTGGGTTATCGAGACATAAAGTCCTCTTCTTTAAGATTAGAATATGTGAGTAGGTATAGACTCTTGGTCAAGTATAAGATAATATCATTTAGAAAGGTAATTAGAACACATATATCTCTAATACATTTTCCAACCCTATTGTTGAATATAATCACATTCAAGTGTATACCCTATCCTTAGGGAATAAATTGATATCCTACTTTCAAGGGAATATGAGCATCCAAGAATGTAGGTTCTCTACTTATGGTTAAACTGCCAACATAGGTATACATAACATCATGTACTCTAGAAAATTATGACATATTACTTCTAACATGATATCAATCCCTTTGCATTTCCATACAACATAACTCATACCAACATTATATTTATCATACAGCACTTGGATATTATCATAATACCTTTTAGATAGCTTCACTTAATCTATGTCAATCAAACATTAAAATATTGGTAGCAATGTATTATTCTATTAATATAACTTATCCCAACATATATAAATTCAAGCTATGTGCATAGCACTGCTTAAAAGCTACAAAGAGCAACAATGATTGAACAAACACTCGTAATCCATAAAAAAACATAGTATCAAAATAGAAGAGTAATGGTTTAAGAATAACTAAGTATGCCTGGAAAATATAGCTTCCACAAATAATTCACAACTTTATGCTTGATGCTAAAGAATCAACTTGTTGCCTTCTCCAACCCATTCTATTTCCAATCTAACCAATCAATCTAAACTCTCAACTATCAATAATCTACTCTTAACTCACAATGAAATTGATCCTCTAAACTCACAAATAATTTCTCAAGCTCTCATAATGCTCTCTCATAAAATAACTCAGCAAAAGAACAACAAATGAATAGCAATGATCAATCACAATGAACAACGATGATGAACAACCAAATAAGAAACTATCAACCCCTATTTATATAGGTTTAGAAAGAGACTTCAAACTAAAAGATGGCTATTAAATTCACCACCTTTCCTTCCCATGCCAGTTGTGGGTTTGCTAGTATAAAGGTTAGCAAATTTATCTCACAAAAACTCTCAAGAACTTCCTCAAATTGCCACGACCCATTGACAATTTCCTCTCTTTGATCTGTCATGCAAAACTCAGCAAACTACTCCCTTTCATAGCGCATATGGTGTCCACATCATTTTTAGTTTGTTGCTTAATGTAACTCGTGGGATTTCTTAGCTTACACGTTAAAAATACTTTGTAAAAGCCTTCAATCTGGAGTTTCTTGTGGGCTTTTCCCTATCCCAATTGTTCTCATACTCTTATCATGGCTTTTCCTTCTAGTTTACTTGCTTATGGTGCCTGTAGACACTGAAAATGTCCTGATTGATACTATGCATCTGATTCTGATCCACTAACATCGTTTCTTCTTAAATCATCTCGAGTTGATCAATTAATTGAATAATCAACATTATTTAATTAAAATCATCAACTTTAGTTTTTATTCAAATAATTAAATTTATTGATTAATTCACCTTTCTTCTAACTAATTTTCATCATATTTAATTAGATCAAATCATTTAATAAATCCCTCTAAGTCTTCTTATTTGATTAAAATCAATTAAATCAAACACCCCAAATCCCCTAACCTCTTCCAATTAATTAATTCTCAATTGATTAATCCCAAATCACTCTCTAATCATCATTAATCAAATACTCCAGCTTTTAACTCTTCAAGAGTTAAACCAACCATGGTCAACTAACCAAGTTGCACAATTAATCAATTTTTTCCAATTATCTAATTCCTCAATTATCCTCACAAAGACATATTCTGAGCAATATTCCTCTCAACAACCTTTCATTCAATTTCCCTCTAAAGGTTTTAAAAAATCTATCACATCCTCTTACATTTGCAGTTAATTCTCTTACAACATTTCAAACCCTCTTACATCCTCTCAAATCTCATTCAATTCTTCTTACACCATTTTCAAATTCTCAACCAACAACATGTACTCTTCCATCCTCCTCCATTCACACATTTCCCAAAATGTGCTCCAACTTCGGCCAATAGAATTGTGACACTTGACACATTCTCATTGGTGCTCAATTTATCCCACATTCATCAAATCATCTCATTCTTCAACCTTTGGATTCTATAAAGAGAGACATCCTTTTCATAATATGGATCCACAACTTCATGCATCTTCACTATAGCCATTTGAGTTCATAGTTCTTCATCATTTTCATGCCATTTAGCTAGATTATAGTCAAATTCACTCTTGAATCATCTTCAACTTCATCAAGCTTATCAAGGGATTGAGAAAGGGCTTCTTTCCACATCAAAGAAGCACCAATCCCCCTATGGGATGCTAGTTTGAGCATTTAGAATAGTATTTCATTGGTAGTTTACTTGATATTTTACTTTGTTTTCATGTTCTTATGTTCAAATGAATTTCATAGGGAATGCTTAATTTCTACTTGTTTATTGACTAATGATCACTTGTTTGTTCATGTTTGAGCAGGTCCAGGAAGAGCATTCTACATTTGGCACTAGAAGAAGGGCACAAATCTCAAAATTAACATGTTTTTTCTTCCATTTCCATCATTTTTTCTCTTTTTGTATTTCCAGGATGCAACGACGTTGAAAAAGACAAACATCGACGCAATCATTTCAGTGTCGCTATATAGCAATGCTTCCTTTATAACCAAAAGGCGATGCTATGTTGATTTTCTTGAAGCTGAATTGATCAAACTCCAAAGAGTGATGCTAGTGAATATGGTGATGCAAATGTGGTCTCTATTTTTCCACAGAGCGACGTTGAAATCCTCAAATAGCGACACAGTTGTGGAAAGTGTTAGTGTAATTAAATCAATTATTACACTAGCATAAGTTAACTTAGGTCATATATCATTTAGTCCTAGGTTGCATTTTTAATAAATCATTTAATAATGGGGTAATGTTCCCTTCCATGTTTGTAGGGATAAGATTCCATCTAGAAGATGAGTTGTCCTTCTAGAACTTATCTCAATATTTAATAATTTCCTAGATAGGGTTCACATGTTGTCACATGTTGTTAGATCATGACACATGGCAACATCTCATCCATCTTAGGTTTTCTCTTTTGCCTATATAATCAAGCATTTTTTACATTTGTAATCATCAAATCTCATAATATCATATCAAATAAAATCTCTATTGTGCATGCCTAGTTGGAACACTTTATGTGTGGTTTATTATCTTTCTTGGCAAAGGTCCTACATTGAAGACTGCAGCTTCAGGGACCCTGTGCATCCATAATCTCAACATGGTATCAAAGCATGTTGAATTTTAACATGGTATCAAAGCTTGTCCAGTGAAACGTCAACCCTTAATCAAGAAAGTTGGTGTGTGAGATTCTTCATAGGCTTAAAGGTTTCCATTGCAGGCTACTTGACTCCACCTAGGGACCAAGCTGATTTCTGAAGCAGATAGAGTCAGATTTGAGCTCGCCATTGTCTTCAGAAGGCCTCGAAACCCTAGGATCGCCTGTCCAATCATCAAAATCGTATACATCAACCCAAGAGCCATCAAAGGTATTTCTAGGGTTTTCAAAATCAATCGTACGATCTGTACAATTTGCAATTAAAAAATCACCCTGGTCAATTGTCCTCTAAGGCAAATTTTTTTTAGTTGCAGGCCTTTTTTTTCAAAAAAAAATAGGGCTTATTTGTATATAGTTTGGAAATTTTTTTTTTTTCTATAGTTTGCAAAAAAATATTTTGGAGCGACTTGCAATATTAATCATGGTCGGCATATAAATATTGGGTTTGATTAAATCTGGGGGGGCTTTATTATTTGATCGGCATCGACATTGATATATTATATGCATCGACATTTATTTTTGAATTGCTTTATAAGCAATATTCAAAAATATATTTGGTTGTTATTTTTTTTTAAAAAGTCTGCAGTCGGCGACATTAAAGTTTATGCAGGGTTCGTACCACCATCAGCCCCGTCCCATCCATCATTATCATCGATGGAAAGTTACTTCACCAGCCATTCATCCTTTGTCCCCGCTGATCGTTCTTCTCACCATCGCTGACAAACTCTCTGCTGGTGATTTGTTATCGGCCCCTGTCGTCATCTATTGATTCCGCCGGTCTTCATCCTTGCCACCATCAGAGTCTTCTACATGCGACTGTGGTCCTTTTGTTGGTCGTTGTGCTATCTCATCGACTCCATCCACTCTTTTACCTGTCACATCTATTTTCAAATCCATGGTATTTGTTCCGTGGTATGAAGAGTTTCAAATTGCAGGTTTATATTAAACTGGGTTTTTAATTGCCATGTCGATTGTTTTTATTTTATATAAACTTTATATTAAAAGCAAGGCCGACATTGGTATAGCCCGCAGATAAAGTGCAACAACCTGGGCATATGTATGACTGAGTGTGTGTTCCTTGAGCAACATTTTTTTGCCTCACTTTTGCATGTGGTCACATCAATGACCAAGATCTAGCCCGAAGGGGGCTTATTTTTTGCACCTCGTTAGCCTACAAAGTGCCTAATATAGGCCTTTTTTTCTTTTTATCATAACTTTTCACCAGGGTGTCAGAAAGAGAATTTTGTCTACTTTCTAGTGGTGACATCAGTTCTACAAAATTTTTCTTGCAGAAATTTCTACAGTCAACTAAAGTCAAAACCCTAATTTGGACATAAAGGCTCGTATCTTCGCAACCGTTCATCTGATTTCAGTGATTCTAGCGGCATTAGGAAGTATTTTAAGAGGTTTTTTCATTAGTCTAGACCCCTTGATCAGTTTCAGCTCCAAGTACTCTTGCATTGATTTTTTCAGTTTGGTGCATTTGTTCAATAACTTGGATATATTGAAGCTTGGGAAAATATTTCTTGATCCGGGTAACATCACTTCAGTTGCACATCATATTTGGAAGCTTTTATTTGTGTTGAAGGTCAGTGTCTTTGTGTTTTTTGGAGAAATTTCATTATGGGGCTTGCATATACTCCTTCCTTGGTTATGTTGCACAAGGGTAACTATAAGTAATGGTGAGATGGGATCATGCACCATCTCCAATCACTTGATTTATTGCCACATATATATGGTATAGTTCCTCATCCAAGTGAAGGTATTCATGAACTTGCTTGGAGTTGCAGCAGATACACTATTTTGGAGATCATTGAGATATAAGTTGATTGTGATGTTTTGAATACTATTGATCATTGTGACTGTCCTCACATCCTTTGGGCTAAGCTTTGGGAGATATATGGAGATTCAGATACTCCACCCTTCCTCGATGATCATGATTCAGAATATCATTCTTTAGATCAGGTACCGCATGATGATATTGTTGTGCAGGAAGTTGATTGCCTTGAATCTTCCGAAGAGGTTGACAAGGTTCCTTTAGATGCTTCTTCTCCATCAAAGACAGTTGGTATCCCTTCACATTCAGTGATTCCTTGTCTAGATTCATTGATTGAGGCTTCCACCATCATCATTCATCAGGACACATTCAATTTTCCAGACTTGGCATCACATGATGGCTTTGTTTCAGGTATCATTGACTTGGCTACTTCTATAGGTTTGGAGGACATTCTTGAGGGGATATCACTCCTCTATTCAGATCACACTTTGGAGAGTTCTCTTGAGTCTCCCCATCCCTTTGTCTCAACCTTGATTAGTAATCTAGAGAATTTCTTGGAGGCACTTGGTTTCTCTTTAGATATTTCATGTATGAGAATTCTTCCCTGTCATTCTATTTAGGATTTGAATTTTCTTCAACATCCACCATTGGATTTGTTTCTTCCTAGCGGGAGACTTGTGGTTTGGAAACCTTTGTTGCTTCAGACTTCTTTCAGTGGTTTTGAGGACACTTCATTCAGGGGGGCTATCAAGTCTCCATAATATTCATTGCATTTATGTCTTTGTTCAACATCAATTTCTGCATCGTCCTGATTTGTCACCCTCTTCATTGATTGTGGCATCTTCATCTGCAGGCAATGAGACATTTGAGTAGAGTTCAGAGACATCATCATCAACATACATCCTTCCTTCCTTCAATTCCTATCTGGAATGGGAAGCATCTCTACACTTGTACTTGGTTTTGTTTCTTTCGAAAGGGAGACAAGTTGTTTGTCGACATTGGATCATGTTATGTCTTCAGACACTTACCATTTCTGCAGGTGATCACATCTTATGGGGGAGCTATATAGTCTCTCTATCTCCCTCCTATGGTGGGGCTATTGTATTGTATCCATGTGATAGATGGTGTACTTGGGGGGTATTTGGGAGTCCTCCATCCTTCCCATCCTATCTCACATTTTTGCTTTTTCATCTCCTTTTTTGGAGAGGGGTTTGTTCCCACTAGGTTTTCCCCTTTTCTCCTGTTGTGGGAGATTTTCTACATCTTCATGTAAATGGGTACCTAACATGGCCTTGTAGTCGGGACCCGTCATCATCATCATCTCTGCATAATCATTGCATTTTCCTCCCTAAGTTGAACTTATGGGGGGGTGTTAGTGTAATTAATTCAATTATTACACTAGCATAAGTTAACTTAGGTCATATATCATTTAGTCCTAGGTTGCATTTTTAATAAATCATTTAATAATGGGGTAATGTTCCCTTCCATGTTTGTAGGGATAAGATTCCTTCTAGAAGATGAGTTGTCCTTCTAGAACTTATCTCAACATTTAATAATTTCCTAGATAGGGTTCACATGTTGTCACAAGTTGTTAGAGCATGACACATGGCAACATCTCATGCATCTTAGGTTTTCTCTTTTGCCTATATAATCAAGCATTTTGTACATTTGTAATCATCCAATCTCATAATATCATATCAAATAAAATCTATATTGTGCATGCCTAGTTGCAACACTTTCTGTGTGGTTGATTATCTTTCCTGGCAAAGGTCCTCCATTGAAGACAACAACTTTAGGGACCCTGTGCATCCATAATCTCAACATGGTATTAAAGCATGTTGAATTTTAATAGAAAGCAACACTAGGTCTGGGTAAAAGATCAGTTTTCAAGTTAGTTTTTAGCATGTGCTTTATATATTGATCTTCTTTGACCATTGACCAGTTTTCTGGCTCTATTCTTTTTTGTAGGCTGATCAACTTTTGCAGGTTAGGTGACAAAGAAGAAGAGGAAACAAGGGGAAGGTTTCTTATGATACTATTTCATGATTGTAACAAGTGTTTTTTAACACTTTGGGGACACCTATAACCCAATCTTTAGAATCTTGTTATCTTTCAATTTAGAACTCAACTACATCTCTTTTGGGTTTTAAAAAGAACACACAAAGGGTTAAAAAGAACATTATAAACTCACTAGATTTTATTTTGGGTCTTAAAATTTTGAACAATCAACTTTCACACTCAAATTTGGTGCAATAAAAAGAATTCAATTATTGCTTTTAAGGACTAAAAAGAATTCGTGCTTATTCTGTTTTGTAATATTTTCTACAAACTCTTGTCATTCGAATGCATATGCACTTCTCTCGCACCTCACAACGATCTTGAGAATCAAAAGCATTTTAGTGATATTAGGTTGTCTAAAAGATTGCCTCCACATTTCAAATTTGGGTTATAAAATTGAACAAATCTTGCTAGTGTCAAAAAAGACATTGCATGTGTTCTCTCTTTGTTCATGCAAAAAAAATATTGATTGAACTACAGATGTACTTACTCACTATTGTTCACCTTTGGAGGGCCTTCCTTGGTGGGAAAAAGTACTCACCCCAAGGGAATGACCCAAGCGGTAATGAGTATAAGCCAAGCTCTTCCAAACTGCTATATAAATTTGTGGTTATGATGAAAATCATAAACAATGGGAAGCAGTGCATGATAACTCTCCCCCAGTGTCTTTATGATGTGTAAATCCATTGTTCTAAGGGTTGGGAGATCTCTCACAAGGAGCTTATCATTGCACCCCTTAAACTGGATGCCCTTATTACGAACCTTTGTTCAAAATCGAAAATCCCAATATTTGTTGGTGTAAGGAGGTTAGACCTCTGAAGTCGTCCCACATATTTGTGATTCTTTGTTGAGATGAAAAGTTCATCATAGGAGATTCATGAGAACTGAAGCTTGGATGACCCGTAGAAGTGAGTGCCATGGAGGGGAGTTAGTGTGGTCAAGCTTCTAATCATCCACTCTGAATAAGTGTAGCTGGAGAAACCCAAGTGGGAATTCAACAAATATTTTGTTTTCCATCCTAGGGTTGTGCAATCTTTGAGTTGGTTAAACACATTGCTTGGATCCAAAATCTTGAAAACAAACATTTAACAATGGTCATCAAATTTCAAACCCTTTAGAAGAGGCAAATACCTTTGAAAAGTCCAAGTATTATTGCTTGCCCCTAGGGATTTATCCTTAGAGGCTTCTAAATATTTGGGCCTATACCTCAATTCGCTCTCTCTAAAGTCAACATTAGGGAACTATTGCCTTACTTTCCTTGATTTCCACATAATGAACCTTGTGGGATGAAAGGAAATTGAGACATAGACATTTAGTTGAAAAGCTAAGCAAGAAAGTGTTTGTGGTAAAAATAATCCATTAAATAAAGATAAAAGACAAATTGAACCCCACACATGTGTGTTCTCAAATTATTTCCCACAAGATCAAAATCCCAAAACCAAAGTCTATCAATCATAGCAAATGTCTTAGTCCATGAAATCTCAAGAAACGTCAGTCCATGCTTTACGAAGTTAGGGAAATATTGGTCTATAACTTTTACAAATGTGCTTCAAAGGATAATCCCAATTTGTATTTATTCTATTATTTTCAAAATCTAAGCCTTTTTTAACGTTTTGATTTTCTCACATAGAAGTATAGCATGTTCTTCAATTCCTAGGTATTGTAAAAAAAAGTCTCTCTAAGTTCACTTAGGATCAAAATCAACACTTTCATCCGTCCCAAAGCATAAATCAAATCCAATTTCACAAAAAACTCTTAGAATCTTGGAAAAAAAATCCTTCATACCAGGCTTTTGGAAAATCTTTCTAAATCAAAATCAAAATCATCTTGTTTGACTAAGTGTGTGTAGATGAATCTTCTTCATACACTTAGTTAAATTATCACCTTGTGTAAAAGTTGATTCCAAGATAACATCCAACATCTTGGAGTTTATAAGTTCATTATCAAATTCAAATAAAATCCAAAATCCAAAATCTAAAAGTCCTAGAGTCTAGTATCCCTCCAAGGTTCCTTAAGAGTTCAATCATTCACAATCAATCATCTTTCATTATCTCATCACCACCCCTTGATCCTTAGCATCTTAGATTATCTTTTTTGTACCTAAAGTTTAGACCAACCTAAGGAGTTAGAGGTTCACCTCCCATATTCATAAAAGTTGATCCTTATTTTATGTTCCAAACTAGATCTCAACACAAGAAAAACATGGAAACAAACAAAGAAACATCCACTTCAAGTGACTTGAGTCAAACTGCACCTAAAATAAACCTCATTAGATCTAAAAATCCCCCACTCAACCATCCTCTACTACCACAAGATTTTCAAGAGGTATGTTTCCAAGTGGAGAATATTACCAACAATGTCCTAGGAATGACTCAAGACAACATAATGGAAAGGGTCCAAACCCCGAAAATCACAAAATTGTCAACACAATGATGAGACTTAATCCTTCACAATACATGCTAGAATTGGTAAAGGAAGGTGTTAAACTCCCTTCTGATTATGACACAAGCAGTATTGTGGAGAAACCTCTTGGGATTATTCCACCAGTCTCATTCACACCTCCCTTACAAAACATCATTCAACCCATCCCACAACCAACATCATCTTATACTCCAAGTCAACCCATAATTACCAAGCGAAGTTCATTAATTCATGCTCTTCAAACACATCCCCTTGTAAAAAACCAAGAATTAGACGTAAACACCATCTTGGGTCTATCGTCCCTCAAGATCCGAAACAACCATACATTCCACTTCTCTTTCATGACACCAACAATCCATCCACTTTCTCCACATCACTGACATATTCCCTTAGCACACAAGGCTCTCTCCCCATGACTTCACAAGGAGAAGGGGGACTATTTGGACAAGGGGGAATCTTTGATCCCTCATCATCACTTTCTCAAGGAAACACACCACCCATATTCCCACCATTTGCCCCTCTACCATTAACATCCACACCAATCCTCGATTTGGGGCAACCCCCTTTACCGATCCTCAATCAACGAAATCAAAGAAATCCTCCAATCGTGAATCAAATCAACATACCAAATCCTTTGATCATGCCACCGATATCGCAACACCAGGTGGCACCAATACAAACAACACAATCAATTACTACACCATCTACAACACCTCAAATATCTCAAAACACGATCTCCCAAGGACCTAGCATATCAACTACACCATCCACCACACAATCTTTATCATCAATCCAACACCTCCACCACCACCTCAACAAAATCTCATTGCAACATCTCACACTATTCTGAATCCTCCACCTCCACTGCCAACTCCAAATGTGGAAGGAAAACCAATACATCATCACACTACAAGCAACTCAACAAGCATAGGCTCAACAAGCCGCACAACAAGCACAACAAGCACAAGATCAAGCTTTATTACAATAACAACAAGTCACCCAAGCTGCATAAGCAAAGCAAGCCGCATAGGTTTCCCAAGCTACACAAGCCACCCAACAAGCTCAAGCTTAGGCACAAGCTCAATATCAAGCACAACAAGTTCAAGCACAAGCACAATACCAAACACAATAATAAGTGGTTCAACAACAAGCCTATCATTAGGCTCTGCAACAATACTTTGCAACAATACCAAGTAGAACAACAAGCACCTTAGTTATAAGCCCAACAAAAAGCATTTTTGGCACAACAACAAGACCAACAACAAGCATTGGTGGCAAAAAAAAAAGTGCAACAACCTCCCACAAACATGCAAAACAACCCACCCGTCACTCAAACAATCAAACCACCTCAAAAGATATTCATCCCACCACTCAATCCACAAAATGATGTGTCTGCACAAATCAAATTTCTCTCACAATAAGTGCTAGACCTACAATCCAGAAAAACAACAAAAGCCCAAGGGAATTGGTGCCCTTATCCATTCGACAAAAGCATTGCGATGGTTCCATTTTCGAAAGGGTTCCAGATACCTAAATTTGACAAATATCATGGGATTGGTAACCCTAAAGATCACATCAAGGAATTTCACGTCCACTGTATGGAAGTTTCATACGAAGACTCTTATCTAATGCAACTATTCCCTTGGAGTTTGGTTGGACCAATAATGGAATGGTTCTGTTGTCTTCCTCCCAGAATAAAAAGTCCAAGAAATTATGGACTTGTTCATACAGAACTACTCATTCAACATAGGCATGGACGTGAGCCTAGAAGAACTATCCACTCTCAAAAAAGCCAAGGGGGAAACATTTGCATCCTTCTTGCAATGATGGCGATCCAAGTCTAACAAAAGCAAGTGGACTATGCCAGAAGAACAACAAATCTATACAATCATCACCAATCTCGAAGGAACCTTGTCCTTCCATCTAAAAATGCAATGCATCACCACATATGACCAGTTGATCCCCAAGGGGCTCAACATTGAAAGACCCCTTAGCGCACAAGGGTGGACATCCACTTATCAAGACAACTACCCATCAACCAGTTATAATGAAAAACCTCGCACATGGGTGAAGAACAAAAATGTTATCAATGATGGTGTAGTTGACGCCAAAGTTGTTATCAGTGCCCCAAGGAAAAACACAATTATATCAACAATCGCAAGTCAACAACCAAAACAACACAAAGTCCAACACATCATCACAACAACCAAATAATCAAGTGGTCAATAACCTGAACAATTAAGGGGGACCACCCCCAAGGAAGTATCCCCCTAAATAGAAATACACACCACTTGGGGAACTGATTGAGTCTATCATGCAATAGCTAGTCCCAACAAATATCATCAAGATCCCTGTTTATGACAATTATTAAGAGCCTCAAGTTAAACCACCATGGTATAACAAGAAGAAACTCTGTGATTTCCACAAAATAAAGGGACATACGACAACCAGTTGCATGTGACTTAAAAATTTGATTAAGGACCTCATCGATGACAAAACCGTAACCCTTGAACAACCCGCGGGAAATCAAGATCTAAAGATATACATGAATCTGATGCCAGATCATAATAAGGGGAACAATAATGGTAAGGCAAAGTATAATAATGTAAACCATGTTTACGACCATGTCAATGCATCCTTAGATGAGTGGGTTACCATTGTTAGCATTAAAGGATCCAGAGCCGACTATGGAGTCACCACATGTGGTGGCAAATTTACCATTTTGAGACCATCCCAGACACCCAAAACATCTGCTACCAATCCAAAGTCAATACCTGATGGTTATAATGTTCTAGATCAATTATTAAGAACCCTCACCCAAATCTCCATCATGGAGTTGCTGAAAATCTCGCCTGGACATAGGAAAATACTAGAAGAAGCATTGGCTTCATCCACTGTCCCCACAAATCTTGACGTCGACTAGTTCCAAGCTATGGTCAGACATATTACTATGCCACATCTCCTAACATTTTTTGATCAAGACTTCCCAACTCAACCATCTCATAACCATGCACTCCATCTCAAAGTCTTAGTCCATCAGAATAAAGTTAAAAGAGTCTTGGTGGATGGAGGTGTAGGCTTGAATATCTATACTCTCAAGCTAATAAAGAATCTAGGATTCTTTGAAGATGTCATTAAGAAAGGTAAGGGTATTACTATTAAGGCATATGTTGATCAAGAATGGGTGTCTCAAGGCACCATTCAACTCCCTATTCAAGTAGGGCTAGATATCATGGAAACTACATGCCAAGTCCTTGATCTTGAACTACCTTACAATATCCTTCTAGGGTGCCCATGGATCCATAGAATGCAAGCTGTTGCATCTACCTTCCATCAATGTGTCAAGTTTCCCTATCAAAATCAAGAGGTCACAGTCCATGGAGATCCTAAACCATTTTATTATTGCAAGAATCTGGAAGCCAGGTACTACAAGATCCCTCAAGTCCCAAAGAATGATGAGGGACCCACATCTCCATATATTGATCCATCTACCTTAGCCTCCACTTCTGAGACAAAGACACCCGCCATTTTAAACATTTTTGATATCAAAGTCATTATCCAGGACAATGGGTGTGGGGACTACATAATGAAAAAGAGTGCCTTTGTAGTAGGAGAGTTACCTCAATCTCCTCGGTCTCATGGGCAGCCCCAACTGATTGACACCCCATCTCAAACCTTTAAAGCATACCCCTCCATATTCAAATGTTGGGGAAACCTAAGTTGGGAAATGGTACACAAAAAAGACATATCAAGTCTACTATACCAAAATGAAAGGCCCGTAGAATCTTCCCATGGATGATGACAACAAAGGACTACAAATGATGCTTGGCATGGGCTACAACTAAAATAAGAAACTCAGACAAAATGACAACTTCCTTCTAGAACCTATCATTCCTGAGAAGCGTATAAGGAATATTGGCCTTGGACATACCCCTCCGAAAATAACCATACTTGTAAAAGGTGCCTGGTTAGAAAAGTCAAAGCTCCTCCTTAGTTACTAGTATCCACAGGTCTGCCTTTAGATAACTATACCATTGATATAACCAATGTGTGTGATGAGGACCCCATCACTGACCTACCTATGCTATTCGAGGATTCCTCTCTTTTCATGATCAATACCCTATCTTTCGAACCAAGTAACCAAACCAATGAGCTAAAACTTGTCTACCCCCAACTCATCGATTATGACCAACGAGAACCGCCGATTTTAGACACATTCAAAAATAATGAGGCTCTCTGAAATTCATGGGATTGCGAGATACTCTACCATGTGGAGATCACAAAGTTGGGTTTGACATTGAGCTGGACATACATGCATATTATGGGGAAACGATTGAATCCCTTAGTCACAAAAGTGAAAATTTAAGAATAATATCTAGGTCTTTGAGTGAAAACCACACTGTGGCACTCTCTAACCAAAAAATAGTAAAAACAAAGGACATATCCACTGGAAAAAAACATCTCTAGGAACCAAAGGATGAGGGATTCAATCTTCCCCTTAGTGTTATTCATCAAGAAAATTCAGCAGTCTTGGCTGAGAAATGTAATCTAGTCAATCTAGGAACTGAGGAAGCACCACATATCGCCTTCTATGCGGAATCACTTTTGACAAAAGAACACGAAATCCTAGTTGCTTTTCTAAGGGAAAGAAAGGTAAACTTCACATGGACCTATGCTGACATGCCTGGTCTTGATCCAGAAGTTGTGGTTCACCATCTAGCCGTCTATTTAGAGGCAAAGCCAGTAAGACAAAAGATGAGAAAGATGCATCCACAAATAGCATTACTAGTCAAATTTGAATTACAAAAGCTCCTTGATGCCAGTTTCATACGATGAATTGATTATCCAGAGTGGGTTTCAAATCTTGTACTTGTCTCTAAGCCCACTGGGGGCATCTGCATCTGCACTGACTTCATGGACCTGAATAAAGCATGCCCTAAGGATGATTTCCCTCTCCCAAACATACACATGATTATGAATATGATGATAGGGCATGAAATGCTATCACTAATGGACGGGTTCTCAAGATACAATCAAATCATGATAGCTAAGGATGACCAACACAAGACAACTTTCACTTGTCCATGGGGGACATACTGTTGGAACATGATGCCATTTGGGTTGAAAAATGCAGGAGCTACCTATCAAAGAGCTATGACACTAATCTTCCATGACATGATTCACAAAATTGTGGAAGACTATGTGGATGACATATTGGCCAAGTCAAATAAATGTCGGGATCACATAGTGGCACTAAGCTACATCTTCGATAGGCTAGAAGAATACAAGGTTGGGCTCAATCCAAAAAAGTGTGTCTTCAATGTACAATCAGGAAAGCTCCTAAGGTACATTGTATCTATGAGGGGAATCGAGATAGACCCTGCCAAAGTCAAAGAAATTGTTGAGATGGAGGCACCAAGAACATTGAAGCATTTAAGGGGTTTGTAGGGAAGGCTCCAATCCATTCGTCAGTTTATAGCATAGTTAGCAGATAAGGCTATCCCATATTCTCATCTACTCCATAAGGGGGTAGCATACAAATGGGATGAGAAATGTGACCAGGCGTTCAAAAAAATCAAGGAGTACTTACTGACACCACCAATCCTTATGCCACCAATTCCAAATAAGCCATTGATCCTATACATATCGGCAACAACAACAACCCTTGGCGCTCTCTTAGCTCAACATGATGAAAAAGATAAGGAGAGAGCTATTTACTATATCAATAGAACCATGGTGGGACATGAGCTGAATTGCACATTCATTGAAAAGGCCTGCCTAGCAATGGTGTTCACAACACAAAAGTTCAAACACTATATGTTGGCTCACTAGATAAAACTCATTTCCAAGATAGACCCTCTCAAGTATCTACTTTCCAAAGCAACACTCACAGGGTGAACAATTAAATGGGTCACAATCCTAACATAATACGATATTGAGTACATAAAGCAAAAGGCCATTAAAGGACAAGTAATTATAGACCAACTAGCAAAGGCACTGATATATTCAGAGAACCCACTTGTATCAGAGTTCCCTGATGAATCCATCTTTAACATAAGTGTAGCAAATCACTGGAAAGTATATTTTGATGGATCCTACACATAGCATGGGTCAAGATTTGGAGTCTTCTTTATTACACCACAAGGAGATTGCATACCCAAGTCATATAAGCTATATTTTCCTTGCACAAACAACATTCTAGAGTATGAGGATCTTGTCATAGGACTCAGAATAGTAGTACAATGGTAGATCATGGCACTCAAAGTCTATGGAGACTCGTAGCTAATCATCAATCAGTTAAATGATGAATACCAAATGAAGGATGATAAATTGACTCCATATAAAAAACTAGTGGAAAGCCTCAAAGAATTCTTCATTCACATCACGTTTGAGAAAATACCTAGGACAAACAATAGAGCAATAGATGTTATGTCAACAATCGGATCGCTACTGGATATCCCACGCAATGTCCATAAACATGAATTATTGGTTTAGTAGCTTCTCATACAAGTATTCAAGGTGCCAGAATCTAAATTCATGTGTGAAATCATTGGTCCCGGTGACCCTTGGTATCATGACATTTACACTTGCTTAAAAATAGGAGTCCTCCCTATTGATATCACCTTGAACCTTAAAAGAACATTTTTCAAAAGTCATCCCTTTTTGTTATCTTAGGAGACACCCTATACTGGAGGAGTATTAAGGGTACTATTGGCCTCCTCTAATGGTTTAATAACTAAGCCTTTAGGGCTATGACTTAGAGATTGAACATCTACACTAAGTAGCTATCTCACTCATCATGAAGGTGCATTCCACTTGTCAACCCAGGGACGTAAACTTGAAATGAGTCAGCACTGTATGTGCACTCGGACTTCATTGCAATCATTCATAAACTAGGAAAGAAATAATGTTGAAAGTAAAATGCTGGAAATAAATCAATTTAAACACTGAGCATAAATCAACATCTGAACTAAGCATTAACAACTAGACTAGAAATGAAGGATAGAAATGAAAATCTCAACAAATAGATAGGAAACTACTCTGTCTACCTTGGCTGCAGGAACAAACACAAAATGGAATTCTAGTGGATGCAGGAACAAATAGTTATTGAAGTTGAAACTAACTACTGAACATAAAATAAATTTTAAACTAATAGATGGAATTCTAACCAAGTGGGCCCCCTTGGGTGAGTCTCCCTTACACTAACTCAAATGCATCAACTCAGAATGTCGTATTATTCCTTAAAAGCATAAGTACAACATCTCAACAATAGAATTGTAAAACTAGAAAACGTGAGTACAAACTCAAAATATCCAACCTTATCAAAAGGAGTATCTAACCATTATTTATAGGGAGAAAACTACTAACTATCCCTAACTACCTAGGCAGTTGACTCCATCAAAATAGGAGGATGTCCCTTATTGGAAGCATAGAAAAATATGGAGCTTATCTATGCACTAAATTGGTCAAAGCAAACTCGCTTCAATGAGAATCTAGCACAACACACTCCCTATATTTTCTCAACAACAAATATGACCATTAAAAATTTCATTACATTCTTTCGTTTGAATTAGGAATTTCCCTCCATGAGAGTTTTCCTGCTTTGACATCTTAATGATCAACTTCTTGACTTCTTAACAACTGACCAATTGGCAAGAATTTCTCCCATGTAGCAAGCTTGTTGACATCAGCATTTTGGTGGAAACCTACAAAATAGCATTAGCACACACAAAAAAATGTATATCTATAATTACCTTAGTAACATTCATTCAACCACTAGTAAATTCAACATAGATAATTCTCATAGCATGATAATATCATTGAAGTCACAAAGGTAAAGCGTATGTCCAAAGTCCATGGATTTAAGGAAAATATTAACAACTAGGTGTCAAATTCTAGGATAGCAACGACAAATATGTAATGGATCCTATCAAAATTGAGCCATTGATTGAGCTTATAATTCCCCCCAACCTAACATTTTGTTGGTCCTCCAGCAGAGGGAGCACTAAACTTTTTCCTAGTTAATGCCCTAAAGTCAGCTTCTGCCAGTTGTCCCACATTAGTATCTAAAGTGGTGGAATCATGATCCCAATATAATACTTGTTTGCTCTTCAGTCTATTCCATCTTGTCCTTTCTATAACTATTTTATACTAGTAGAATTTATAATCTAACACAGGCCATATTAATGTAGGTGCTTGAAATGTTAAGGGAAGCCAAAAATGTTGCTTCCTTCTACCAATCTGTATGTACCTATCAACCCTTTTACATGCTGCAACATAGTTCAGTAGAGAGTGGGGTTCAACCTATTTCAATTCTTCTGGAAAACTGTTCCACCTTTGTGCTAAATATCCCATTACTGATTTTCCTGTGATTTTAGCTACCTTCTCATACTCTTGGTAGGTTTCTTCTCTGACGAGCATAATCTTAGCTTTGTAGCTAGGGCGGTAAATAACTATGTGCCATGTCATGAAAATTTGTGCAGGGTTACTAGATTTAGCCTTGAGAGGCAGGGGAGTATGCAATTCCCTTTCCCTGTAAATTCTATATTGTTGTCCCCAACTAATCTCATTTTGAATCCAAGACATAAATGCCCTTAAATGAAGGTCCCCAATATACAAGGGATTCCAATCATGATCTTTAGACAAAACATAATTGTGCAGGTATAATTCACATAACAAATTTTTAACATCAGGAGGTGCAAGTTGATAAGCCTGGAAAAATTCATGTGGTGTATCAAAAGTAGGAATCAAACCTAAAATGATCCTTAACAGCTTGAAAGAAAGATTATGCTCCTTCAAGTGCAGGGCATACACTCTAGGAGGAGTTCTACATGCTAACATCTTGGGTATTAAATCTACCACACTATCTACTATTTCCTTCAAAGCAACAATTTCAGCATTCTTCTCTTCAATCTCTGCATCTTTCTTTTTAATCACATTTTGTAGCTTACGCTTTTCCTTTTTCCATTATTCTTCCCTTCTTTGTATCTCACTCCACAATTTCATAGCTATGCCATTCCATGAAAAGTCAAGAAGTTTATGTATTCCTACCAAAGTCTTCTTTGGCACTAACTCTTATTGTTCATACAACACCAGTTGCAGTGATTCAAGTTGTTCATCCTGCTCTAGTTGCAGGAACTCTAGAATCTCATTTTGTTCTTGTTGCAGGGTTTCCTGGGTTTCATCTTGTTCCCAGTTCTCAATTGGTTCTACGATGGCAGCAAGCTCTACCAAACTAATATTTGTTTGATCCTCAAAATATCCTCTTCCTCAACATTCACCTACCCCATTGGGGCTTCCACCTCGTCCCTAGATGTTTTTCTAAGCCTAGGGCTTCTCTTGGGAGGTGCACCAGTGCCTGGCCTAGCTGGTTTTGATTTCTTAGGAGGGTTTTTGTCTTTTCCTTCGATTGCAAGAGGAATAGTGTTATCAACCTTTCATTTTCTAGGGCTTGGTGTTGGTTTTTTTGCCACTTGGTTTTTAGCCTTCCCTTTCCTCACTGATGCTTCTTTCTTCTGTGCCTCTTCTCTCCTAAGTTCAACCCTAGTTCAAATTGGGGTTTTAGCAAGGACATTATCATCAGAATCTAAGGATGAACTTTCCTCTCCTAAATGTTTTGACTTAGAAGACCCAATTTCAACAACTTGCTCAGCTGCAGGAGGGTTTGAACTAGGGTTTGGACCAGAGGTTGATGCTCCAGGAGTAATTTCAACAACCCTCACTTCCCTCTTAACCCTATGGGGTTGAGGCTGACCTCTAACATGTTCTCGTCTGAATTGATCAATTTTTAAAAACTCCTCCCATGTCATATCAGATACTTCATGTAGATATTTTTCCACTAATAATTTGATTAAACAATGGTGAGAGACAGAGTTATCCCTACCTTTATGTGTTTCAGTCGCCATGATGGCAAGGAGATTATATAGCACATTGGGCATGCTCATTCTTCATCCATGCCTCATATGGTCCAGTAGCTTGAAGTGTATGGAATGGGGGCATGACTGGTGGGCCTCACAAGTGATGTACTTAACAATGTGGACAACTACTTGTCTCCATGGCTTAGGGAGAGAATTTTTTTTTGTACCCTATTTATCCACCACCAATGGAGGATCATTGGGTTTAGTAAATTTTTCCCTGGCTAACCTTGCATATTTTGTAGCAGGGTATGGCTCACTGTCAACAGGTAAGCCCATTACCTCCACAATTCTTTCCTCAGTAACAATCACTTCCAATCCTTTTACCACTGCCTTCCCCTCAGAGAATGTTTGTGCAAATTCCTGTGCAATGTCTTCATTGTAACTATCGAGCTTCAAGAAATAGTCCAACCACCCACAATTTCTAAATTCTACTAAAGAAGGTGCATCTTGCATTACCACATTATTAACCATGGGTTCACTTCAGATTGGTTGTCATCCCATCGCTTAGCTGCAAGATTTTTGCTAATTTTTTTTTTCTCTGCAATCTCTTTCTGAAAAACCCCAACTTCTTTTTTTGGAATTCTTCTTTCTATCGTACTGAATGGCAATGTCATGTAGCTCACCAAATTACTTTCATTGGGTAAAATTTAAAATTATGACTAGGAAATTAAAGGTTCATTAACGAGGGGTATTATCGAAAGAAATGGCGGCGGTTCAGTGACATCTCACATATGCAAGTTGACATATCAATTTATCATTCAAATTGGCTCAGTTTAAATTCATTGATATGGATGAAACATGGACTTATGAGTTGAAACTCCCCCCCCAACCTAATTTAGAGCATGTGTTCGCACAGGTTGGTTAATAAATATGATTGGACAAGGTGGAATACAATTTCATTCTATGTGAAATACCTACATTTAATTATAACAATTAAAGAAATGCACTAAAGATAATAAAGATATAACAAATTGTGTTGTACATACTTGAAATATTGGAGTATCTTTGCAAAGATTGTGGAGAAATTACTGATTACCTTTAGGAAGTACGATTGAGCAATTAATACATTTGTGATGAAATGGAATGAAGTGATGGCGAAGGTATGGAAGAGAGAGAAGATGGAGATGGATGGGAGGATTAATGAAGAAGTGGACTCCCACAAAAGTTGAAGTTTTTATTATGAAGTGGTTGCATGTGTACTTGGATCAACCAGAAGGAGGGATACTAGGTCTGCTTCCTTTGGCTGCAGGAAGTTTGGGGGTTGGATGTTGATTAAATTGTTGTGTGAATTCTTCCCTGAACATTGGCTTGTGATACAACCTTAGATGGTGACTGTTAGCCAAAAGTTTGAATCTAACTGGGTTAATGGTGGTGAGTTGTACAACTCATTTGGGAAAGACTTCTGCAACTTTGTATGGTCCCAACCATCTAGTCTACAATTTACTCGCATTGTCTTGATACCTGGAGTCATAAAGGTCTACCCAGTCACCAAGTTGAAACTTTTTTTCCTTTATGTACGTATCATGCCATTTTACCCTTTGATTCTGCACTACCTCAATATGATGTAGGGTTGTCTTTCTCATCTCATCCAAATTATTCAGCTGCATGATTCTATCTTTTTGTGCCTTAGAGATATCCATCCCTAAGTCTAGTGCATTCCTAAGAGTCTTATGCTCAAATTTAATGGGAATCATAGTTATCTTCACATAAAATAACTAAAAGGGAGTGAAACCTGTGGTTGTTTTCCAGGTGGTCCTATAGGCCCAAACAGCTTCTGGTGGCCTATTCACCCAATCTCTCCTATGAATAACCACTATTTTTGTCATAATTGCCTCAATTTCTCTGTTGGTTACCTCAGATTAGCCATTGGCCTGAGGGTGATAAGGAGTAGACTTCCTATGCCTCACATTATATTCATTAACTAGTGTTGTGACAATGGTTGATGTAAATTGAGCCCCTTGATTAGTCACTATCTCCCTTGGAACCCCATAACGAGTGAAAATTTCCTCATAAATAAATTCTGCAACCTTATTATCTCTTGCATGCTTCATTGTTTTAACTTCAACCCACTTGGTCACATAGTTAGTGCAAACCAAGATATAGGATTTACCATTTGATGGAGGATCAATATGTCCTACAAAATCCAGTACCCATTTATCAAATGGAGTGATTACTACTTGTGGGTAAAGGGGCATCTCATCATATTTGGTTGGTCGGCCTATCCTCTCGCATCTATCACACTTTCTTGTATACCTGCCTGCATCCTTATGAAGTGTGGGCAAGTAATATCTTGTGTTAAGAATCTTCATTACTATCCTTTTGGTTGTAAAATGCCCTCCACAAGGTTCATTGTGACATGCATGCAATATATCATATGTCTCTTCTTCCCTTACACATCTCCTCATGACATGGCCTGGTCCAGTGTAGAACAAACAACCTACAATCCATGAAAATGGAAAGGTTTTCTCAATGAGTACCCTTCTCTCTTTTGGAGAGAAATGAGGAGGAACTCTCTCAGTAACTAGGTAATTGGCTATGTCAGCATACCAAGGGGTATGCACAGTGATGGAAAACAAATGCTCATAGGGAAAGAGTCATCAATGACTTTATTATCTTTTGATGTAGTTAGTCTAGAAAGAAAATATGCTACAATATTTTCTTTTCTTGGTTTATCAACAATGGTGATGTCAAACTCCTACATTAGTAACAACCATCTTGCTAGCCTTCTTGAAATGAGAGGCTTATTCCTTAGGTATCTTATTGTTGCATGGTTTGTATGAATAAAAATTTGATACCCTGTTATGTAGTGTCTAAATTTGTTAAGGCCATAGATGACTGCCAACATTTTTTTCTATCACTATGTAATTGAATTCAACCCCTTGCATGTTTTTGCTGACAAAATATATGGCATTCTCTATGGTTCCTTCCTTCTTCCCCAATACTACTCCTACAACATAGTCTGATGCATCTATATGAATGTGAAATGGAAGTTCCCAATTAGGACCTTTGAGTATTGGAGTATGGGTTAAGGCTGCTTTGAGATCAAAGAATTCCTTATCACAGTCCTCTGTCCATTGGAATTCAACATCTTTAGTGAGGATATTGTACAATGGTACTTCCATTTTACTGAAATATTTGATAAAACGCCTATAGTACCCTGCATGACCCAAGAAACTTCTAACATCCTTTTGCTTTTTAGGAATGGGCAGATTGGAAATCACTTCAATCTTTGCTAGGTCTACTTGAATTCCCTTTTTGGAGATGTAGTGCCCAAGGACTACTCCTTCCTGCATCATCATGAAACACTTCTCACTTTTCAATGATAGGTTATGGTCTTCACATATCTATAAGACCTTTCTTAGATTCTCTAGAGATTCTGCAAAATCACCACCATAGGTGGTAAAATCATCCATATAAATTTCCATGCAATCATGTGAGATGTCTGAAAATATGCTAATGACAACCCTTTGGAAAGTTGCAGGTGCATTACACAAGCTAAATGAAAGAACAAAGTAGGAATAAGTCCCCCATGGACAGGTAAAGGTTGTATTCTCTTGATCCTCAAGTGCAATTTGTATTTGGTTATAGCCACTGAATCCATCTAGAAAAGAAAAATATTGCTTTCCTACAAGGGAATCCAACACTTGGTCTATGAAAGGAAGGGGGAAATGGTCCTTTTTGATGGCACTGTTGAGTTGCATGTAGTCAACACATACTCTCCACTTTCCTCCTTTTTTGGGCACAATCACCAATGGGGACACCCACTGACTATTTGAGATGGGGTAGATAAATCCTGCATCTAATAATTTTTTAAGTTCCCCTTTTATAATTTCTCTCAATGTAGGGTTGATTCTTCTTTGTGGCTGCCTAACTAGTGTACAATCATCTTTGATATATATCCTATGAGTGCAAAGCTTAGGGTCCAATCCCTTCATATCATGGTAATCCCATGCAAATGCATACTGGTGGGTCTTCAACAGATTTATCAAAGACAACTGCTGCTCCTAACTCAACTTGCTATTAAGATTTAGATGTTTCCCTTCTAACACTGGCACTTGTGTGGTTAACTCCATCATAGCTGCTTCACTAACACTTGGAATTTTTAACTCATGTGGTAGTAATGTGTGGAGCATATCAATTGTTGTAGGAAGAGCAGGTAAAAGTGTCTTTACTGAATTGGCAGAACCAGTTTCATGAGTAGATGACTCTTCATGCACCTCACAATTGTTTTGAATTATGTGGGACAACACTTTATCTTCCTCTTGGAGCTGCATGAAAGATCTTCTACCTAAATTCATAAGTTGTACCATTGAATTGACTTCCTTGGCCTCTTCTCCAACATGTGGCCATATGGGGTTATCCATGTCATGAGATGGTTGAGCAGGGGGGTAGAGAAGAAGCTTCTTGATATTCTTCCCATCAGAGATGGTCATGTCCCCTGACCGGTATCCAATGTAGGCATTTTTTCTTGCCAACCATGGTCTTCCTAGGATAATGGGATACCCACCTAGTGTAGCTTTAAGAGAAAGAATCATAAAATTTGTTGGGTACTCCCAAGAATCTAGAGTTACCACAGGGTCCTCTACTATACCGTCATGTTTAACAATGGAACTATCAACAAGTTGTAGGACCGTACGATTAGGTCTCATGTTTGAAACATTTAGTTGTTGCAGGATATACTTAGTCATTGCACTTATTGCTGCCCCCAAGTCAACCAAAGCATTCCTTATTTGGATTCCATTTATGACAACTCCTACCACAAGACTACCTGGGTCAGTGTAGTTAGGAACTGTGACTTTTTGAAGCATGATGTTTGCTAACTATCCTACCACATGATCCATGGCGGGGTTTTTCTTTTTCCTCCCTAGCTTTTTGAGGCATTCCTCTTTGATTGCTTTGCCATATATAGGGACATCTTTTATGGATTGAAACAAAGGAATCTTGACATAGATGTGTTTCAACTGATCAGGGATGTCAAAGGTTGGTTCCTCCTTTTCTTCCTTTTGTTTAGCAACTTCTAACCTTTGAGAAAATGGTGGATCTTGGATAGTCTGCTGACCTAGAACTGGTTCAGGATTTTTAGGCACACTAGGCTGAATGGGGATATTTAGAGGCTCCTCTTCTTCCATAGGAAGCTCAGTGATGATAGGTGTGGAAGGAGCTGGAAAAGTAGTTCCTGAATGCAGGTGAATGTCACTCACACTCACAACATATGCAGGAAATTTCTTAGGATCTATAGAGTATACTTGTTGTTGCTACTATGGTTTGTTATTTGGGTTAGGTGTGGGATGAACTGGTAACTAAGTAGGTCTAGTTGTGCTTGAACTTGATCTAGTGGGAGGAGGCATTGTAGCAGGTTGTTGGGGTTGTGAAGGTGGTTTCATGTAGCCAGTTGTCTGGTTGGGCCATTGCTATCCTCCCCTCCATTGGGATGTTTGTTTCCAGTTTCCTGGAGGTGGCTGCCAATTTCCCTAAAACTGTTTCCAATTCCCATGAGGTTGTTGCCATTGGAGTGGAGAGTTTTGGTGATTAGGCCAAGTATTTGGCAGGTTATTCCAAGGCTAAGGTGGATATCCTCCATAGTTGGATGGATATGGGGGTTTCCATTGGTTACCAAATGAATAAGAATTAAAATATGGCCCAACAAAAGATAATGGATTTGTTGGCATATCTTGACTTGGAGCCCATGGCCTCCTTTGTGCAATGTAGTAAGCTTGATCATCTTCACCCTGGACTAGCTTGAATTCAAGTGGAATCTTCTTTCCGTCAATATTAGCTACAATTTTGCATCTGTAGTCCTTCTTCTTTTGTCTACAATGAGGGTAGTATTCTGCCAACATTGCCTAAGCCTCCTCATGCTTCTTCTTTTCTTGAAGTGTATCCAGCTAAGTAGCCAGATTGTTTATGATGTCTTGCTTGAAATCTTCCAACAAGTGAGTGATCTCCATCCTTGAAACTCCATTGTTGGATGATTTACCCATAGAGGATTAGTAACCTCTTCATTTTTTTGAAGCTGCCCTAGAATAGTTCTGAAATATCTTCTTGATATCATCCCAAGGAACTTGAGTGATATCTCCTCCTCCCATCAGGTCCAAAGCATTCATGCAGCTCTTAGTAATCCCTCTAAGGAAGAGGAGCTTTTGAGACTCCTCATTGAGTGTACGATGTGGAGATTTCTGTAGACAAAATAAAAACCTTGAAATGTAATCCTCCAGACTCTCATCTTCCTTCTATTGCATCCTAAAGATGTCATCTCCTCTAATGTCACTACCCCTGCAATATTCTTTGTAATTCTCAGGAAAATTTATTTTCATGTCATTCCAAGTTTCCATAGTATTCCTACCTAATCTCATAAACCATCTTAATGCATCTTCTTTCAAGGTGGTAGGAAACAACTTAAGCCTATGAGCATCAGTGGTGTAGTCATAGCTTCTACAAAGAATATCAAACTCAAACAAGAAAGTTTTAGGTTCTTCTGTGACAAGTCCATAAAACTTAGGAAGGACTGAAGCAGGGATGTTCTTGAGGTTGTCAACTTCATTATGATGAGTAATAGGAAATGGGAAAGATGGTTGGTTTGGTATATTTCTATTTCTATTCTCATTATTCTCATCACCCATGGCTGCTTGATGAAGTTCCAAAGAAAATGGATTCTCAATTTGATTTTGGTCTTTAGAAGAAGTGTCAAAACTATTTAGATTGGGGATTACATTAGCAAAAGGGGGTGCTTCTTCTTCTTCTTTGTCTCTTGGTAGATTCTAATGCTCAACTAGTTGGAATGGATCAATGTCATTAGGAAGGAATCTCCCATGAGAATCTCTCCTCCTTCCTCTATGCATGTGGTATCAACTCAATATCAACTAGCTCACACAAACAATCGGTAAAAGAATAGTGGGTCATTACTTTCCTAAATGAGGGGTATACTAAGAGAAAACTTTCATAAAGGATACAACAAGAAAGAAACTATCAATGAATCCAAAGAACTTCCTAGTTTGACACCATCCCTGACAATGACACCAAAATTTTTGGCCTCCTCTAATGGTTTAATAACTAAGCCTTTAGGGTTGTGACTCAAAGATTGAACATCTACACTAAGTAGTTATCTCACTCATCATGAAGGTGCATTTCACTTGTCAACCCAGAGATGTAAACTTGAAATGGGTGAACACTGTATGTGCACTAGAAATTCATTGTAATCATTCATAAACTAGGAAAGAAATGATGCTAAAAGTAAAATGCTGGAAATAAATCAATTTAAACACTGAGCATAAATCAACATCTGCACTAAACATTAACAACTAGACTGGAAATGAAGGATAGAAATGAAAATCTCAATAAATAGATAAGAAACTTCTCTGTCTGCCTTGGCTACAGGAAAAAACACAGAATGAAATTTTAGTGGTTGTACGAACAGACAGTTGCTGAAGTTGAAACTAACTACTAAACACAAATTAACTTTTAAACTAATACATAGAATTCTCACCAAGTGGCCCCCCTTGGGCGAGTCTCCCTTACACTAACTCAAATGCAGCAACTCAGAATGTCATATTATTCCTTGAAAGCATAAGTACAACATCTCAGGAATAGAACTATAAAGCTGGAAAATGCGAGTACAAACTCAGAATATCCAACCTTATCAAAAGGAGTATCTAACCATTATTTATAGGGAGAAAACTACTGACTATCCCTAACTACCTAGGCAGTTGACTCCATCAAAATAGGAGGATGCCACTTATTGGAAGCATAGAAAAAGATGGAGGAGGTTATGCGTGCACTAAATTGGTCAAAGAAAAATCGCTTCAATGAAAATCTAGCACACGCACTCCCTATATTTACTCAAAAAAAAATATGACCATTAAAAAGGTGGTTACATTCTTTCATTTGAATTATGAATTTCCCTCCATGAGAGTTTTCCCACATTGACTTCTTAATGATCAACTTCTTGACTTCTTAACAACCAACCAATCGGAAAGAATTTCTCCCACATAGCAGGCTTGTTGACATCAACATTTTAGCGGAAACTTGCAAAATAGTATTAGCACATACAAACAAATGTATATCTATAATTACCTTAGTAACATTCATTCAACCACTAGTAAATTCAACATAGATAATTCTCATAGCATGATAATATCATTGAAGTCACAAAGGTAAAGCTTATGTCCAAAGTCTATGGCTTTAAAGAAAATATCAACAACCAGGTGTCAAAGTCTAGGATAGCAATAACAAATATGTAATGGATCCTATCAAAATTGAGCCATCAATTGAGCTCATCAGGTACCTTGTTACTATGCCTTAATCCTAAGGAAGCTTTGACTTCTTTAACTGAGGTACACAATGGCATGTGTGGGTCACATTCGAGTGGCATGACCTTGGCCAAGAAACTGCTAAGGATTGGGTACTACTGGCCTACAATGGAGAAGGAAGCTCACGACTATGTTTGAAAGTGCTCACAATGTCAACAACATGGGAATCTCATCCATACACCAACTCAAGAGCTTCGACCGATCATAACACCTTGGCCCTTTTCACAATGGGGGCTTGATCTCATCGGTAAAATCACAGCCACTTCGTCCAATGGACAAAAGTTCATTATCACCGCTACTGAGTACTTCACAAAGTGGGTAGATGCCATCTCAATGACCTACATCATAGGGAAGCAGATTTCCAAGTTCATCCTGAACTACTTCATTTGTCACTACGGTGTTCCACAAGCCCCTATCTCAGATAACGGGACACCTTTTGAAAAACTAGGATGTTCAAGAACTATGCCAAAAAATCAATATCCAACATCACTTCTCCACCCCCTGTTACCCCCAAGGTAACAACCAAGTTGAGGCTACCAATAAAACCATCTTGAAAATCCTAAAGAAAACATTCAATGAAGCTGGTCATGACTTGTACCTCCAGCTAAATCCTTCCTTATGTGCCTACCGAATGAGTATCTGCATGCCTATAGGTGCAACACCCTTCTCCCTAGTCTATGGATCAGAAACCATCCTTTCCATTGAGATCGAGCTCTCATCCTTAAAAATATCATTGCAAAATATCATTACAAATGAAGAATATCAGGTGTCACGATTGAACAAGTTGGAACTACTAGATGAGCAACACATGGATGCCTTGAATCACCTACAATTCTATCAAAATCATCTCAAAAGGAGCTACAACAAGAAGATTAGGAGTCAGATCTTTCAAGTCAGAGAGCTTGTGTTGAAAGAGAACCAAAAGAATGTACCAAATATAGACAACAAGAGAAAGTTTGAACCTAATTGGTTGGGACCCTTCATCATCACAGTGAACTACAAATCAAGAGAATATCAATTATCTACACCAGAAGGTGAGCCTCTGCAGGAGCCTATCAATAACTTCCATCTCAAAAAGTTTTATGCCTAAACTTGCAAGGTACAAATCCAAAAAATACAAAAAAATCAATAAATATTAAAATCCAAAAAAAAAAAAAAGATTAAAAACAGTAAAGAAAAAATTGTCCTTTAGTGAAAACCACTTTGGTGGTGCTTTGGGAAAGTACCTTGGTGAAAACCTAGCAAACAAACACCTTGTGTAAATAAAGTACTCTCCATCCACCATGATCTCTATGGCTTGTTCTGCATCATTCATCCATCTCATTCCATTAATCCTTCTGACATCCATCCATGTTTGCATCATAGCTTGATCCCGTATTTGTATCATGATCCCTTGTAGTACTACTTGGCACCATTCCTAAGGTCAATTTATCCTGCCTATATCGAAGTAGTCTATCGCACCATGCTAGGGGCATGTTCTTATACCTACATTGGATTGGATCCATGTATATTCTTGAAGTATTCCTTAAAATCAAAAAATCCAAAACATTGAAAAAATCAAAAAATCCAAAATATTCAAAAAAACCAAAAATCAAAAACATTCATAAAATCAAAAAAACCCAAAAACATCAAAACATGTCAAAAAGTTAGATAATGTAAAAAATAGAGTCTTGTTGAACTACAAGTCTCTAAGCTCTGAATGTAGGCAAGCCATCATCGATGTGCCCTTGAGACACATTAGGTCAGTCCTTTAGGAGTCCGCCACAATAAACCGACAATCGATTTTTTCATATCTCATCAATAAGCGAGTTTGTGTCAGTCAAACTATGTGGTCTCTACATGTATAACATAGGAAAGGCTAATCTTTGATCAGCCCCTGAGGCCCCTAGGATAGGTCTATGGGTTAGGTTCTTGGTCAAAATCTAAAAACACACAAAAACATTGGAAAATTCAAAAATCAAAACATTAGTAAAACATCTTGGAAATACCAAAAATAGCCTCAAAACATTTCAAAACTTCAAAAACAATCAAAAAACTAAAAAAATCCATCCATCCTATTTCATGACCACCTAAAATAAAAATCCACTCATAATAAGTCATCGTCACCCCCAACCTTTCATGAAACAATTAGAAACAAGTTTAGCAAATCGAAAGTGAAAACTTAGACGTCAAGGTCTCAAGTCTAGGTCAGTAGGTAAACAAGTTGGTCAACTCTTGATACTAATAGCCCATCATCCAGTTAGTCCCAAAATCATTTGATAACATCATGTCCTAGGAAGCATCCTTCCTACAATGGACATCAACATCAGACATCACCGTAGTTTAGTCTTGGCTAGAGGTATGAAGAACATTAGCTTGTTTGTTTACTTGGTCCTTGTCTTATTGATTTATCTTATTGTGCACATTCCAATGACCTCTTGATAATGTCTAAACAAAATGATTTATAGAGAAAGGAATGGGGCATTGATCATTATCTTTTTATATGTTGTGCTTGTTGGATATTCTTGTAATATAACCTTGGTCATGCCTACTTTTTTTGGTTTGTAGGGAGGGTTTTTTGGGTATCTTGTTGAACATATGGGAAGGTTCTGATTTTCTATGTTTTGGTCTGAGATATTTGAAATATCTGAACTACATCCTAAATAAGGTTTTGTATGTCAGGTGTGAATAGGGATACTCCTATTTGATTGTCAAGTAAAATTCCATCACACTAGATACAACGCCATCCTGGTTCTTTATACCTTGATGCATCGTATCTGTGTGTGTTATCAAACATAGTGAAAGTTATGATCTTTACATCCCCAATCCCTGGATAAGCAATGCATCATCATCATTCATCACCATATCTAATAAAGTCTCGATAACTCATAGACTTGTTGGAATTCTGCATCTTCTCATAATCAAGGGTTGATCCCTCTCATTCTTCTATCCTCTTTCATGCTAACATGCTATCATGTCATTCATTACAACATCAATGTAAGGAAAGCAGAGGTGCGGAAACGCTTTCCAAATGTCAAATCCACAGGGAAGAATGCAATGCAAGGCTTTTAATTTTCAAATTACAATCTAATTAACACACACATGAAATATTTTCAGAAATAGAACAAATACACAAAGACAACTGAACAATAGATTTACGTGGGAAACCCTTTCGAGAAAAAAACCCACCACACCAAGCTGAATCTCTTTGTATTACAGTAACAACAATTACATACAATCAAAAATACAACTCTCTGGTATTTCACTGTAGTTTCACTGTTCAATCTCTTTCATAGAAAAATTCTCTCAACAACTCGAAAAAACTCATCATAGAATTCTTATCACATTTTGATTTTATCCTCTTGTTGATCCTTATCCACCAATGCTCCATCGAAGAAAGTTTCCATGCCTTTTCAAATTTTTCCTTGCATGCAGTTTTTCTCTAGCGTTGCAACTGATGCAAAAATCCAACTGTCATCCATTTGAAATCTGCTTCCTTTGATTGGTCCAGCGAGATGCCACATAGGATGGTCACACGATCAAAAGGCGATCAAAATTTGTTGGCATATCGGTGAGACACTAACAGTGTCTCCCCGATGCCACAAAGTTTCTCTATCGATATTGGCTTAAGTCTCCAACAGTCGGCAAGACAACATAACGAGTGTCACATGTCATACCGAGACCATCGATGTCCATTTCGTTCCTATCAGCAAGAGTTTCCCTTATCGGCGAGACTCATATCGAATGCACACAGGTCATATCGAACTCAAAGAAAGCATCAGCAAGACATACCGATCTCGCCAAGACCTCATATCGAAAACTTCAAGTCATGCCGGCGTGCGCCATTTGGCATGACTATCGCTCTTCAGTGAGATTCATATCAAAGACACAAGTCACAACGATCAGACATTCCATCGGCAAGACATACCAATCTTCGCCAAGACCTCTCACTGAACCTTCATGTTACATCGATGAGCATTTGTTGTCGGCAAGACCTTCAAACTTCGCTGTGACCTTTCATCGAGTTCCATCATGTCTTACCGAGTCGACGAGACTTATCCAAGTCGCTGAGACCTTTCATCGAGCATCACCAAGTCTTACCGAGTTGGAAAGACTTATGCCCTTTCGCCATGACCTTTCTCTGAGTGCCCCATGTCTTACCGAAGACTATCGGTGTGACTTATCCAAGTCGCCAAGACTTTTCAGCAAAGTTTTTTGTCACCATGAAGGCACCGTGAGAATACTCCCATCGGCGAGACTTTCTGGTTTCGTTGAGACCTCTCCCCGATGACCAGATGCTGTTGGCGAGACTTTCACCATTCATTGGGACCTCTCCTCGACACTCGTGAGTTAGCCCGATAAGATCAAACTATCGCCCAGAGATCTCCATTTGCCAGAAGGTCATGTCAAACATAGAAAGTCACAAAAATAGACTTGTCGACAAGACATCAACCCTGTCACAGCGATATGAACATTTCAAGAGCTTCATAACAGTTAGTCGGCTAGAAATCCATGATGTCACGCCGACTTTTCCTTTCAGGAGCTCCATGTCAGTAAGGATTGAGGCACATATTCCAACAAGCTCCCACTTGACGAAGATCTTATTGACACCTCCAAAGCATAATAAAACTATTGAAATTCATGAGCCAAAAGGCCCATCGAACTGGAACACCACCTAAACTTGTCTGTGCTCACAGGCTTCGTCAATGCATCTGCAACATTTTCTAGAGTATCCACTTTCTCCAAGGAGACCTTCCCATCCTCCACCATATCTCGTACAAAGTGATATTGTACATCTATATGTTTCGTCCTAGCATGGAAAGTAGGATTCTTTTCCAAACATATAGCACTCTGACTGTCACAGTAAATAGTAATTTTTCCTGCATCAAAACCAATGTTAGAACACAAACGTTTTAACCAGATTGCTTCTTTACAGGCATGTGTTGCTGCCATGTATTCTTCCTCTGTAGTGGACAAAGCGACTAGACCCTGCCGCTTGCTCATCCAACTCACTGCACCACCATTCATCATGAAAATATATCCACTGGTGGATCTTCTGCTGTCAATGTCCCCTGCCCAATCAGAGTCCACATAACCTCGAATACTAAGAGTCCTCTGTGATTCAACCAAGTTACCATGGTAACACAAAGCATAGTCTGAAGTTCCCTTCAGATATCTAAACACTCTCTTCACAACATCCTAATGTGTCCTTCCAGGATTAGCCATAAACCGACTAAGAACTCACTTGGCAATGTTTGGCCTTGTACAGACCATATAACATACATGAGGCTGCCAACTACACTTGCTTGGTCATGTCCTCCATCTCGAAGAGATTTTGACAATCCTCAATGATAATTTCATTCCCCGCATAACTGGAACAACTAGCTATTTGCAATCATTCATACAAAATCTCCGCAGTCTTTGACATACTTACTGACCGAGCCAAAGCTTTCTATTCTTCCCCGTCAAGTTATTTCCTTTCCCAATATACCTTGCTACACCAAAATCTTTCATTTTGAACTTTGCGACAACTGAGACTTAAGATCAGAAATCATTAGCTTACTATTGCCTATGAACAACATATCATCAACATAGAGTGCAATAATAAGGACTTGATCACTTTTAACTTTGTAATATACACAATGATCACATTTTGATCTTACAAATCCCAATGACAAAACAAAAGTGTCAAATTTCTGGTACCACATTCTAGGAGACTGTTTTAAACCATACAAAGATTTCTTCAACTTGCAAACCAGTCTTTCTTTACCTTTCTTCACAAAGTGCTCCGGCTGGGACATATAAATTTCTTCTTCAAGATCACCATGAAGAAATGTTGTCTTCACATCCATCTGCTCAATTTCTAAGTCATATGCTGCAAGTGACAAAAGAAATCTAATAGATGTCAGCTTAGCTACAGGAGAAAAGATTTCTCCATAATCAATTCCCTCTACCTAGGAATAACCTTTCGCAACCAGCCTTGCTTTATATTTTTCCACACTGCCATCCAGACCTATTTTCTTTTTAAACACCCATTTGTAGCCCACAACTTTTATGCCTTTAGGCAATGGCACCAAACTCCAGGTATCATTCTTGTCTAATGATGCCATTTCTTCATTCATGGCTTCTAGCCAAGAGTTTGCATCAAACATTTTAAATGCCTCTTTCATAGTCCTAGGTTCATCAGTGCTAGAAATTAAAGCATAGGCACAAGTAGACTCAATTAAAGAAAACCCATACTTATCAGGCTGCTTTCTTTCATGAGTTAAACTCCTCACAGGCTGAGGCTGAGGTGGTTCTTCATCTTCTTCAGAACTTTTAGAACTACTTGAGCTCTCCTCAGTATCAGGTACATTTTGATTTTTCAATTCCTCTTTATCTGGTGTCTGAGGAATTTCTGCTACATCCTTTTCATTTTCTGATTTCTTCTCTGACTGCAGATCTGATGTAGAAAGCTTCAACTCACAAAAAATAATGCTTCTACTATACAAAAACTTCTCAGTCTCAAGATTCCAAAGCTTGTATCCTTTTATTCCAGCACTGTAACCAATAAAAATACACTTTACAACTTTGTTTTCCAACTTATATCTTTTCTCAAATGGCACATAAGCATATGCCTCACAGCCAAAGACACGAATATGTCTTAGAGAGGGCTTCTTTCCAGACCATGCTTCTAAAGGCGTCTTCTCAACAAGAGCAGAGTTAGGAGAGCAATTTACCAAGTAACATGTTGTAGAGACTGCTCAGCATACTTTGTGCTCTTTCCATTACTGTCCTATTGAACCTTTCAGCAACTCCATTTTGTTGTGGAGTGTAAGGTTTAGTCTTATGTCTTTTAATCCTAGGATCTGTACAGTACCTTTCAAATTCATCTGAACAAAACTCACCACCATTGTCAGTCCTTAAACATTTTATTTTTCTACCAGTCTAATTTTCAACAAGGTTTTTAAATTCCTTAAACCGACTGAATACTTCTGATTTGCTTTTCAGAAAATATACAAATGCTCTTCTTGAATAATCATCAATAAATGAAACATAGTATCTTGATTTAGAAAAAGAAGAAACATTCATTGGACCAAACACATCAGAATGAATATAATCAAGCAAACCAGAAGATTTGTGTGGACTGGAATAAAATGAAACACGGTGCTGTTTACCATATATGCAATGTTCACAAAATTTGAACTCAAGGTTACAATCTTCAAGCCCTTCTACCAGGTTTTTTATTTTTCAAGGTTTTAAACCTTTCTCACCAATGTGGCCTAGCCTATGATGAGAGCATAGTCTTCTCTGCTGGAAGTTTAACCTCCATGGAGTTTACACCATCAGGAATGTTTTCCTTCTTTTCTCAATGAGCAGCCTTAAGTGACTTTACAGAGACATTGTTGCATTGAACAACCAATGCATCCAGCTTGTACATAGTACCAATTCAAGCACCCCTAGCCAGTCTTGCAGCCATTTCCAGAGAACGTGACCTGCACTCCAATATCATTCAGCTTACTTACAAAAAGTAGATTTCAAGCAAGACCTGGGTATCATTGCATTCATTTCCATCACTTTGTACACCTTTCCATTGTATTCTTCATACTTCATGAACCATTCTCTATGAGATGTCATGTGGAAAGATGCTCCAGAATCAATCAGCTAGACATCATCTGATGCCTGTGTAGCCAAAGCTGCAATGAAGGCGTCTGCATCACTATGAGAGGAATCATTTCCAGAAGAGTTCTTCTTTTTCTCCTCCTTGCAATCCTTTCAGACATGACCAGGTTTCCCACAGTTCCAACATTTCACCTTGGACTTCTTGCTAGGATACTTTGATCTCCCTTCTGATTTCGATCTAGACTTCTTGTCCTTCTTCTTGCCTTTCTCCTTTGGTCTACCTCTGATAGCCAGAGCCTCCTTTTCCATCTTAGAAGATTTTCTTCTCATTTCTTCTGATAACAAAGAAGCAACAACATCTTCCATCTTGAATGTGGATGTTGTACTCCCTATAGCCATCACCAAATGATCCCAAGAATCAGGCAAAGAACATAGCAACAACATGCAATGATCTTCATCTTCAATCTTCACACCAACAAATGTTAACTGAGCAATCAACATGTTGAAAGCATTCAAGTGATCAGCAACAGATCCTCCTTCCTGCATTCTCAAAGAGTACAACTTCTTCCTCAAGAACAGCTTGTTCACCAAGGACTTGCCTTGATAAATGGATGCTAATATTTTCCACAAGGAAGATGCTGTCTTTTCTTCATGCACATTCAAAAGAACAGAGTCTACCAAACAGAGCCTTATCATCCCTTTTGATTTTCTATCTGCCAGGTCCCAATCCTCTTGCTTCATGCCATGAGGCATTGTTCCAGACATAGTAGTCCAAAGATCTCGGTCTACTAACAGATCTTCCATTTTAAGTTTCCATAACTCAAAGTTGCTACCTATTGAATTTCTCTATCTCCATCTTTCCGGATGTGCTTGCCATCTTAATCTGTAATTAAATTATCAGACCTCTATCAGACTCCCATTGAAAAGGATTTAACACAAAAAACCCAACCCACTCACAAGGATAACACAACTGGCCAAGCTCTGATACCACTTGTAAGGAAAGAAGAGGTGCGAAAACGCTTTCCGAATGTCAAATCCATAGGGAAGAATGCAATGCAGGGCTTTTAATTTTCAAATTACAATCTAATTAAGACACACATGCAATATTTTCAAAAATAGAACAAATACACAAAGAAAACTGAACAATAGATTAACGTGGGAAACCCTTTCGGGAAAAAAAACCCACCACACCAAGCTGAATCTCTTTGTATTACAGTAACAACAATTACATACAATCAGAAATACAACTCTCTGGTATTTCACTGTTCAATCTCTTTCACAGAAAAATTCTCTCAATAACTCAAAAAAACTCATCATAGAATTCTTATCACATTCTGATTTTATCCTCTTGTCGATCCTTATCCGACAATGCTCCATCGAAGAAATTTTCCATGCCTTTTCAAATTTTTCCTTGCATGTAGTTTTTCTCCAGCGTTGCAACTGATGCAAAAATCCAACCGTCATCCATTTGAAATCTGCTTCATCTGATTGGTCCAGCGGGATGCCACATAGGATGGTCACATGGTCAAAAGGTGATCAAACTTTGTTGGCATATTGGTGAGACACTAACAGTGTCTCCCTGATGCCACAAAGTTTCTCTATCGATATCGGCTTAAGTCTCCAATAGTCGGCAAGACAACATAACGAGTGTCACATGTCATACTGAAACCATCGATGTCCATTTCGTTCCTATCGGCAAGAGTTTCCCTTATCGGCAAGACTCATATCGAATGCACACAGGTCATATCAAACTCAAAGAAACCATCGACAAGACATACCAATCTCGCCAAGACCTCATATCGAAAACTTCAAGTCATGCCGGCATGAGCCATCGGCATGACTATCGCTCTTCGGTGAGACTCATATCAAAGACACAAGTCACAACGATCAGACATTCCATCGGCATGACATACTGATCTTCGCCAAGACCTCTCACCGAACCTTCATGTTACATCGATGAGCATTTGTTGTCGGCAAGACCTTCAAACTTCGCTGTGACCTTTCATCGAGTTCCATCATGTCTTACCGAGTCGGCGAGACTTATCCAAGTCACTGAGACCTTTCATCAAGCATCACCAAGTCTTACCAAGTCAGCAAGACTTATGCCCTTTCGTCGTGACCTTTCTTTGAGTGCCCAATGTCTTATCGAAGACTGTCAGCATGACTTATCCAAGTCGCCAAGACTTCTTAGCGAAGTCTTTTGTCACCATGAAGGCACCACGAGAATACTCCCATCGGTGAGACTTTTCAGTTTTGTTGAGACCTCTCCTCGATGACCAGATGTTGTCAGTGAGACTTTCACCATTTGCTGGGACCTCTCCTCGACACCCGTGAGTTAGCTCGATAACATCAAATTGTGGCCCAAAGATCTCCATTCGCCAGAAGGTTACGCCGAACACAGAAAGTCATAGCAATAGACTTGTTGGCAAGACATCAACCCTGTCATAGTGATATGAACATTTCAAGCGCTTCAGAACAGTTAGTCGGCCAGACATCCATGATGTCACACGAACTTTTCCTTTTAGGAGCTCCATGTCAGTAAGGATTGAGGCACATATTCCAACAATCAATGCATCTGTCATGCATCCACAAACTATCAACATACTCATTTTGCATATTCATACATATCATCGTAATAGGAAACATCATCCATCACACATGCATTGCATTATCATTTAAGTTGTTTAGGATAATATAGATTTATTATTCTAAGCATCTTAATCCATCTCACTTGCATCATTATCATAACCATTCATACATCCATAAAGCATATTTATCATGAGATTAACCCTAAAAATTGGATTTTTTTGCCCGATCTCTCAAGGGGGTAGTATAGCAGCGTAATTCTTCCGATGGGAAATAGTGAGGCATCTGAAAAAAATAGAAAAACATTGAATTTTGATCATGGCAGTGTTATTCTTTGAATCGACGCAGCAAATGCATCACTTCAAAAAGGGGCAAAATGTAGATACTGAAAATGTCCTGATTGATACTATGCATCTGATTCTGATCCACTAACACTATTTCTTCTTAAATCATCTCAAGTTGATCAATTAATTGAATAATCAACATTATTTAGTTAAAATCAACAAATTCAACTATTAATCAAATAATTAAATTTATTGATTAATTCACCTTTCTTCTAACTAATTTTCATCATATTTAATTAAATCAAATCACTTAATTAAATCCTTCTAAGCCTTCTTATTTGATTAAAATCAATTAAATCAAATACCCCAAATCCCCTAACTGCTTCCAATTAATTAATTCTTAATTAATTAATCCCAAATCACTCTTTAATCATCATTAATCAAATCCTCCGGCTTTTAACTCTTCAAGAGTTAAACCAACCATGGTCAACTAACCAAGTTGCACAATTAATCATTTTTTTCAAATTATCTAATTCCTTAATTATCCTCACAAAGGCATATTCTAAGGAATATTCCTCTCAACAACCTCTCATTCAATTTCCCTCCAAATGTTTTCAAAAATCTGACATCCTCTTACATTTGCATTTAATTCTCTTACAAAATTTCAAATCCTCTTACATCCTCTCAAATCCCATTCAATTCTTCTTACACCATTTTCAAATTCTCAACCAACAACATTTACTTCTCTTCCATCCTCCTCAACTCACACATTTCTCAAAATGTGCTCCAACTTCCTCTAATAGAATTGTAACACTTGGCACATTCTCATTGGCTCTTAATTTATCCCACATTCATCAAATCCTCTCATTCTTCAATGATTGGCTTCTATAAATAGAGGCATCTTTTTCATAATATGGATCCGCAACTTCATGCATCTTCACTATAGCCATTTGAGTTCATAGTTCATCATTTTCATGCCATTTAGCTATATTATGGTCAAATTCACTCTTGAATCATCTTCAACTTCATCAAGCTTATCAAGGGATTGTGAAAGGGCTTTTTTCCACATCAAATAAGCACCAATCCCCCTATGGGATGTTGGTTTGAGCATTTAGAATAGTATTTCATTAGTAGTTTACTTGATATTTTACTTTGTTTTCATGTTCTTATGTTCAAATGAATTTCATAGGGAATGCTTAATTTCTACTTGTTTATTGACTAATGATCATTTGTTTTTTCATGTTTGAGCAGGTCTAGGAAGAACATTCTACAGTGCCTATATTGGAGGTTGTAGTTTGTACAACAATTATATTTTAAATGCATTTCAAATAGTAACAAATTTCCCACACCACCTTACCAATTATGTGGCCTTTTGACTTATTCAATAGCTTGGGTCATAGCCATTTGCGTGGCATAATATGCATGCCTTTATTCAAAATTTACTTGCTTTTATACACAACATTACTTACTTATCATATATGATATCATCAACTCTTATATCACATCATTTCATGCGTGAAACTTTCAACTTTAACACTTGTTCCATCGCATTATATATGCGAGTAGTATATTGACATAACATCTTACACACACACATATATATATTACAATAACTTGTTATAACTTGTTATTATAATATATATATATTCATGATCATATATTTATCAACTTTAACACATATTTATATAATATATATATATATATATATATTCATGATCATATATTTATCAACTTTAACACACACACACACATATATATATAAATATATATATATAAATATATATATATATAATATGTGTATATATATATATGTTATTTAATTAAATATGTACATATATACATATATATTTGTGAGATAATATGGATTCGCTGTACATGGGTCTCTTCGTTCTCAAGAGATCACCAAGGAAAGAATTGCCCTTATCCATCTCGACATGAAGGGAATTGTGAGAGAGATGGGTATATGTTAAATTTTATGGGAAACTACTTAATGATTTGAGAAACTAAAACTTCTAGATTCCTGCCTTAGAGAGAGGAGCTCTTGACTAAAAGATAGAAATGCAGATTCATGACGCCAGTGCAACGCACTATCATCCAAATCGTGCGCTGGTGTCCTAAACAATAGAAAGCTCAGGAACTCAAGTAGGCAGGACAAGGTTTCACTTACTGGCCCAGGTCAGAGGTGTGTTAGATGAAATAACCAGACAGAAACTTAGAACAAAGTACAAGGAGAACTTGGAGAAAACTTACCTTCCATCGGATGTTTGAGTCTTCACTCCAAGCTTTGCTTTGCAACCTACACATAGAAGAACAAGGAGAAAAGTTTGGGGCTGCATAGGGTTTTGCCTCAGTCAGACCCCCATTTTGGTGTTCCCACCTCCACGGACAACCAAGTTCGAAATGAGTGTAAATGAAGTAAACAAAGCATGCGATGAAAGAAAAATTCACTTCATTAGTAGAACCTGCACCATGAAGTAGTAAATGAACAAAGTACAAGGAGAACTTGGAGAAAAATTACCTTCCACCAGATGTTCGAGTCTTCACTCCAAGCTTTTCTTTGCAACCTACACCTAGAAGAACAAGGAGAAAAGGTTGGGGCTGTATAGACAGAAACTTAAAACAAAGTATGAGGAGAACTTGGAGAAAACTTACCTTCCACAGGATGTTCGAGTCTTCACTCCAAGCTTTGCTTTGCAACCTACACATAGAAGAACAAGGAGAAAAGGTTGGGGCTATATAGGGTTTTGCCTTAGTTAGACCCTCGTTTTGGTGTTTCCACCTCCACGGACAACCAAGTTCGAAAGGAGTATAAATGAAGTAAACAAAGCATGTGATGAAAGAAAAATTTGCTTCAAGAGTAGAACCTACACCATGACGTAGTAAATGAACAAGTAGGAGAAAAGAGTAAAAGATAGAGAGAGATCGTTACCCACGAGCCTAGACCCTCTGCAAAGCACACAGATGCACCGTTGAGCACTTTCTTGAGAGTTGTAGCTATTGGAAGGACCTCAATCTGACATGGCTTCACTTGTGACAATGTTGCTATCAAGAAATGAAAAGAACTCAGGAATGAAAGTGTTGAGAGAGCTTCACTGAATGGATTGAACCCCCAAATGAGAGCCAAGGAGGGCCATTTGTTTCATGTAAGGGCAGAAAAGAGCTGTAACACCCAAATTTTGACTGCTAGGAGACTTGTTGTGAGAGTTAAGATTCAAGATTCCCCGTTTCAAACTTAGAAAACTACTAGGAAGCTAACGTTTCACGCAAACGTCCATGCGCCGCACAAGCATCCAAGGCCTAGATTTTTGGGAAATGTGTCATCAGGCTTTTATTGCTCTGCCATTGCGAGATTTTGACTCATGGGATTTTTTTCATTAATTCCCTAAGATGTCATAAATGCTAGGCAAAAGTGCAAAAATATGGAATTGCCCTTATGTGCAATTTTGTGACATTACATTTTTCCCCCACTTTAATAGGCTTGATTTTGGGAAAAATCAACCACACTAAAGTAGAGAAGAAAAATTTCACCTCAAATTTTAAATTTTATGGATTTGTGTGCTGAAAAAAGAGGCCTCAAAGGCTACCAAGGTCGAGCTAACTGGTACTAAAGGTACCCCCAATAAACGAGCTCAACAAGCGGCAAAAAGGCAGTTGTAAAAAAAATGTGCGAAACTTTAAATTGCAAAACTCAAATTTTAGGTTAGCTACAAAAATTGGAAGAAGTTACCACGACAAGAAGAATGGTCAAGAAAAATTTGTTGATTCAGAAGAAAAATATGATCAAGAGGTGACTATATGCCCCCTCTTGATTTTTCCCCCAGCTTGGTGGGGTAAATTTAGGAGAAACTGAGGAGTCACAAACTCTAGGAAAAATGGGCCCTATATATACCTAGGTGGGCCCATAGAAGGGTCATTTTCACTATTCACTATGAGAAAATTATTGAATCTTGTGAAAGAGAAGTCAACAAAATATTGAGCAGGAGGGAGTACGAGGCACGTATATTGGATCAGTTGCGCAACGACATTGCCGACGGTCACGAGGTGGACCAGATAGGCCTCTAAACCTCATTTTTCATGATTTAAGACCCTTTTTTTAGCATTTTTTTATTCGGTGAGGTGCACATGCATCCATTTTGGGTGCCCGCATCCAAAATGCGTACTGACGTATTCATTTCATGCCCACATCCTTATTTTGTGCTAGCATCTCGAGGATGCGCTATCATCCTTAAGGTGTCCATCGTGGACAAGGACGTATGCGTAGTGCATAGATGTTTGCATGGCGTGAAAAAGTCTTAATTTTTTTTCTTTCACATCGATATTTTCATGTTCTAACTTATAATTTTTTCACTTTTTGCAGGAGTATCCGAAGATTCACTTACATCCTGATGGGTGGGATTATCGAGTAGTTCGGGAGCAAAGGGACCGTATCACTGTAGACAAGGTCACCCACCTAGAGCAGGTTGATCTCTGGCATGCATTCACCATGCTAGAGATGTGCTACCACGAGTGGATGTTGACAACACTGATGGAGCGATGGGATGCCACCACATCATCTTTCCAATTACCTACTGGGGAAATAACCATCACATTGGAGGATGTCTACTAGATCCTTAGACTACCCATTTGTGGACAACAGGTGGCCATTGATGATACTCGATCGACATGAGAGCGAGCGGAGGGAGTCTATTATTGCTTGGGATAGATGGACGATGGCGATGGCATGGGCCACATTTACACACACCAGTATGATTATCTACAGACCACTGCACCACTGTTGCACTAGGTGATGGTCGTGACTATTGTTTTTCAGATCGCGATAGATGGGAAAGGATCTCACCTTCATGGTGGCCTCGTCCACACTATCAGAGAGATGGTGGAGCATCAGATGATTTTTACCTAGGGGCACAACATGCTAGCGCACCTCTACTAGGAGTTAGGCCGGTATGTTCATTATGAGTACTGCAATCTGTCAACATCCACACTTTTGTAGGTGTGGACCTTCACCCACATCATGCGCACGAGGTCAATCAGTTTTCCCCAACAATGACCATATCGCATCCCATGGCCCACTAGTATGATATGATAGGCTAGTGGAGGTTCAATGATTTAATATTTTGGAGGCTATAGTTCGATACTCTTACTGCGGATGGGGTTAGATGGAGACCCTACCAATTTTTCCAATGGGCAGATGATGGCAAGTACCTAAGGAACCTGCAGTGGGACTATTTTCTAGTAGGTCATCATGACCACATCATCGTGCCATACTACTAGAGTTAATGCAACATGGACATATATAGACTATTCTTCTAGACGTGCCCACATATACTATGGCTTACAAGAGCGCGGCCAGACCCGGGGATCGCCCCCACCCCACCATCACTAATTTTTTTCCCTCAAATGATGATGAGTCCAACCACAATCTACCACCCATGGTGATGATGGATAATGTCAGGATTGTTGTAGATTTCAAAGGGTGGTGGGATAGGCACCGTCCTCCTCCTGTGTTCAACAAGGGTGCCTCAAAATGGGATCTAGGCCCATAGGGGGATGTTCCACCTCCACCTCCATAGGACAGATGGAGAGGGTAGCACCAGGCTGAGGACAAGGAGGAGGCGACGCCACAGAGGCCGAGGCAAAAAAGGAGGTTAGACCCCTAGTAGCTACCCTTGTCTCATCGGTGCCACCCGCATCTATGGTCACAACGACGATGACCTTGGCATCTCTAGGAGTAGCTACTGATGTCAACAACTTGGGTACCAATGTCGCTCCTCACCCTGATCCCACATGGCAACCAAGGGACCTAGCTATACAAAGCATGTTGCTTATATTTTAATACTTTAATTTTTTTTGTTTATGATTATACATATATGCCATGTGATATTGATTTCTCTCTTTCCTTTTGTGGTTGTAGAGGATGTATAGAGATGGAATGGGTTGATGGCTTAGTGCATTTCAAAGGTGGCTCCTAACATGTCGATCCAAGGGACGGTCCTCAAGGCTTTTCAGCTGATGTTTGCAAGGTGTCATGCCTGCATTTTTTAGTCGGTAGCACACCTGAGGACCACTTACATGGAGCGGGGAGCAAAGATTGTCTAGTTGATTGTGGAGCTCACCACTATTTGGGGGTAGCGTGACTAGCTGTCGGGGGAGCTACGAATGGCGCTTGATGAGTGAGAAGCAGCAGTGAGGAGGGACAATGCCGCAGGCGTGTGACACCCTTCAAATCCACCTCAATGACCTCGACAAGTAGCCAACAATCGTGATCTGAATATATGTTCAACAACTGCAGCAAGAGTTGACATAGGCACAAATGACAATATGTTTGTTGCAGGGAGAGATCAAGAGGATGTGGGTAACTCTATCTGCATCACACTTGCATCGATCTTGTTCTATGACCACCATGCAGCCCCTCCCTAGACCACAACAACAACAACTAGAGTTGAAGGGCTCGGGGAGCCACGCGCCACAACCATAGGGCCTTATGATTTTGTACATCATTTTTGTAGCGAGGGATATATATATATATATATATATATATATATATATATATATATATATATATATATATATATATGTAGATCTTTTGTATAGACATATATTCAATAGCCACTCATTTTTTGATAGTAGTGGCCCGATACATGTACATGACATTTGATACATACACACATATATATACTAGTTTCGACATCATGGAATTGTATATTTTGATGTGTATGTTTTTTATTTTCATGTATGTTGATGTTATGGATGTTACATGCTCATATGGATGTATGTTTACATTAGATGCTAACATGATTTAATAAACACACATGGTTGTATGTTAATTAAATGCAATGATGATCTAATCACCTTAAAAGATGTAATGTGATAAATGGATACATAGCATAGCGAGACTCATGTATGTATATTGCACACAAACACGTGGTCATATCATAACACAAAAAATATTCATAATGTGTTAATGAACAATGTCAACATGCGTAGTGCTACTACTCTTTCAAAGAGATAACACCACACATATGACACATGGGACACTTCACATAGTATCGACGAAGATGCATCACATTAACAAGCTCTTTTAGAGGTGTTCCATCCATAGATGATAATCCATAGGCACTAAATTAGGACTAAATTTCCCTCTTTGATTCTCACAAAGAACCAGGTCTCCCGGTTTAAAGGTCCTAGGTAGCACATTTTGATTATATTGTCTTGATAACGATTGTTGATAAGCTTTAAGATGATCGAGGGCCTATAATCAATGCTTATTAAGCATCTCTAGCTGATGTAAATGATTAGCTCGGTAGGTTTCATCGTCAATTAACCCTTTAAGGGAAACTCACAGAGATAAAATTTCAAACTCCAAAGGCATGATAGCTTTGGCACCGTATACGAGGTTGTAAGGGATTGTTCCCATTGTTGTACAGGGAGTCATGCGGTAGGCCCACAGAGCATATGTCAATGAATATGCCAATCCTTACCATGTTTATTAATTATTTTATGAAGAATGAGTTCAAGAGTCTTTTCATACGCTTCCACTTGGCCATTGGATTGTGGATGGTACGGTGTAGAAAATCTATGTTCGATGTGAAATTTCTCTAAGAATTGCTTTACTTCCTTATTCTTAAATGGCATACTATTGTTAGAGACAAGTTTAGCAGGCAATCCAAAATGAGAACTGATATTGTTGAGAAGAAAGCTATATAGATAGCCTCTGCGTTCGTGGATCGAAGTGGAATAACTTTGACCCATTTTGTGAAGTAATTTGTGGTGGTAATGATAAAGGTATGTCCCTTGGAAGAAGGAGGTGATATCTTTCCAATAATATCCAACCCCCATTTTGAGAACGACCAAGGAGAGGTTTGATTTTGTAACTCTTGGGCAGGTGCGTGAATGAGACAACTGTGTTGTTGACATTGAAGACACTTTTTAACAAAATCAAAGGAATCTTGCTCCATTTTTTTCCAATAGTACCCCATGTGTATTAGTTTCCTTACTAGGGATTTACCTCCAAAGTGTCCACCCCCAAAGTTTGAATGAGCTTCTTTAAGGGCGAGGGGTATTTTCGCTTTAGTGAGGCATCACAGAAGCAAGCTATTATAAGATTTTTGATAGAGAACATCGGATAAAATGACATAACATGCTGAAAGCTTTTGTATATGAGTGCGATCATTCTTTTTTGCATCATCGGGAAAGTTTCTAGTCTTTAAGTAGTTATAGATATTAGAGAACCATTCTCATGAGTCTATGTGAGAACACACAAGGGCCTTGGATTCGAGTTGATTGAAAACCATCGGGGGTCGCAAGACCTGAACCCCAAAGTGGTATTCTTTCATACCCTCTTCTGAAGGTACAAAGGAAGCAACACTTTCCATGGAATCTACATGACTATTCTCTCTTCTAGGGATGTTGTCTATCATGAAAGAAGAGAACCAGTCAAGCAAGGACAAAGCAAAGTCTCAATATCAAGACAACTTATCTTGTTTTGCTTGATAGGTCCCCGTAATTTGATTCACAATAAGCTCATAATCACTTGGTATGCAGAGATGTTTTATCTTAAGTGCAATCGCAACACGCAATCCAGCAATAAGAGCTTCGTACTCAGTGATGTTTTAGTGCAAGCAAAATCCAATCAAAAGGATAGATTGACCGGTTTTCCTTAATCGGGGGATATTAAGATCACACCCGCTTTGGAACCAGTCTGACACCTTGATCCATCAAAATACATCTTCCATTCAAGGTCGTAATTAATTGTGAAAATATTTTCATTAGGGAATAAATCCAACCCTGGGAAGGAGTGAAATGAGGGAGCGTCTGCCAATTGATTGGAAATTGCTTGACCCTTTATTTATTTTTGAGTAACAAACTTTATATCAAACTCAGAAAGTAACATAACCCATTTTGTTAATCTCCCAGTGAGGTTAGAACTAGAGAATAGATACTTCAAAAGGTCATTATTTACAATGATGTGTGTTTCAACATGGAGAAGATAGTGCCTTAACTTCTGTGTAGCAAATACAAGAGCGACACATTGTTTCTCCATGGAGGAATAACGAGTTTCATAATCGACTAGGATGCGACTAATGTAGGAAACCACTCTCTCTTTCTCGATATCATCATACTAAGCCAAAAAAGTTGTCAAAGCATAGGGTGATGCTATGAGGTAGAGAAAAAAGGGTCTATCTTGCATAGCCGACATCAATACAAGAGGATTGGCCAAATAGGCTTTGATCGACTCAAAAGCTTTCTGGCACTCTTCATTCCATATGAAGCGAACATCTTTCTTTAATAAATGAGTGAAAGGAAGGGTACAATTAGCCAATTGAGATATAAATCTATGAATCGCTTGAATTTTCCCCTACAAACTTTGTAATTCAGTAATATTTCTAGGTGGAGGCATGTTAACAATGGCATCAATCTTATTCTTATCAATTTTGATCCCACAGTGAGAAAATATAAATCCCAAAAGCTTGCCAACATCTACACCAAAGACACACTTATGGGGATTGAGTCTCATCTTATAGATTCGAAGCATTTCAAAGATAAGACAAAGTTTCTTTACATGATCTTGATGGGTTATCAATTTTTCCAAGATGTCGTCAACATAGTCTTCTAAGATCTTGTGAATAAAATCGTGAAATATTAGGGTTGTTTCCCGTTGGTAAGTTGCTCCTGCATTCTTTAATCCAAAAGGCATGACCACATAATAGAAGGTACCACAAGGGGTACTGAAGGTTGTCTTGTACTAATCTTCTGGGTTAATAAATATATGATTGTATCCTGAGAAGCCATCCATAAAAGATAACAATGCATGGCCTGCAGTCGAATCTACAATCATGTCTATATTAGGCAATGAAAAATCATCCTTAAGAGAAGCCTTATTAAGATCATGAAATTCAATGCATATACAAATACGACCATCAAGTTTACTAAAAAAAATGGTATTCAAGATCCAAGGGGAGTAGTCGATCATACAAATAAATCCTACTTTCAATAGCTTCTCTATCTCAGTCTTAACCATCAATGCCACCCTGGGATTGATCTTTCGAATCTTCTATTTAACAGGCTTGGCATCGAGACATAAGACGATATTGTGAACCACTATGGACTCATCGATACCAGACATATCCTCATACATCCAAGTGAAGATATCAAGATGAGAATGTAAGAGATCAAAATGTTCATCTACTTCCTCTGAAGAGAGACATTTCCCAATCTTAATTACCTTTTCAGAGGACTTAAGATCAATAGAGATTTCAATAGTATCCCCTTTAAGGAGGGAACTATGATCTTCAGGATGGGATATCAAAACATCATTATTAACATTAGATAAATGGTTCTCCTCATCAATACTCAAGACAAATTCTCTGAAGTATGCCTATTTGTGCAGGCGATATGAGAATCATCTCTTGTGATGAAAAGGAGGCAATGGGGAATAGGAACCTAGGTATTCCTCAAGTACTTCATCTGAAGAGAAGATATCTAAAGGGATCTTCTCAAACTGCTCCCTTTCCTCTATCAATTCGGGATGGACTATGTTCAATGGTTCGACTGAAATCATGTTAACACTCCACCAACGTTTCTACTTAGATTGTTTTATAGAGCATCCCAAACCTAGATAATGCTTGCATGGCTTGAACTAGATAGGGACTTGGATTCCTTGCTTGATACACCCTAGGCCTTTTTTCCCATAACCATATCGAGAAGCAAGCTCATATCTAAAACCGTAACAAGTTTGCAAAAATTTGGGAGGTGGTAGCTCTATGTAGAGTGTTCATTCCACCTATGATTATCAAATGTCTCCACGGGAGAACTCCCACCTTCTTCACTAGGTTCGTAAACATTAATCTCCTTTGTAGGAGTGGGATTACCTTCTTCAATAGAGGAAGGAGCAGTCTCCTAAATAGGGTCACACTTATCTTTCTTAATGAGAGTATCATCCTTCTCTACATTAGAAGTACACATAAACTCTATGCAAGAGGGGTTTACCTTGTATTCTACGATAAAGAATTCAGAGAATTCCAAGGAGCCACAATCATCACCAAGGAAAGCATTCGATTGAGAAGGAAAAGGGGAAGATGGGTTAGACTTAGGATCTTCTCCTTTAGGTGGTTCATCTTTAACAATACTCGCTCTAGGGACAACTTCCACATAGCGTATCAATGAAGAAAATGCCATAGCATCAACAGTCAGGGATGGAATATATTTTTTGAGAGTGGATACAACTAAAGCACAACTAACAACCACTTGTTCACAAAGGTGAACAACTTTTGGATATGCTTTAACCGTAACCACTCAATTGTTTGTGATGAATTTTAAGGAATGACGTAAAGTAGAGTTTACAACACCCATAGCATGAATATAGGGTCTCTCCAAGAGAATATTGTAAGGTAAAGGGCTAGGCATCACATAAACCAAAATAGGTAAGGTAACGAGACCCAACTGCAAAGGCAGTATTATTGTGCCTAGAGCTTGAACACCAGCATTATCAAAACCGCGAATATACAAGGAAGAAGTTGCTAAAGAAGATGAATCAAATTTAATCTTAGGTAATAGGTGGATATCGCAAATGTTGAGATCTAAACCAGTGTCAACGAGAGTATGCCTAATACCAATCTTATTAATGTTAATTAAAATAATCAAGGGTTTCACTTGCTTCTACACATTTGGAGGCGAGAGTTCTTGCAGATGGAATGTAATATTTGGTGAATCCGCTGGAATATGAGCCAATAGTGCATTAACATCAGTGGGCCTAGCGGAGGTAGGAAAGATAATCTTTTGCAAGGCTTCCTAAAGCATCTCCTAATAAACTGAAGTGGTCTAAAGTAAATCCCAAAGTGATATCTTAGTTGGAGTAATACGAAGCTGCTCGAAAAGATCATAATCACCTGGTGCTTTGATCATAGGTTTAGGTGTTGTAGGAAGGCTTGGTTGAGAAGGTGGTAAAGAAGTAAAAACTTGAGTGGGTTGAGATGTAGGAATAGAAGGTTGTTGATCCAAGTTCTATTTGTTTCTTCTTGTGTTATATGTGTGCCCAACAAAATTATATGAAGGGGAGTCGACAACTTTCACGAACCTTGAGTATAGGTCCGATGATTTAATATGACATGAGATCCCATAGACAAAATAATCCTCCCTAGAAGAGGATTCAGTCAGGGTCACGTAAATGACAAGTTTCTCAGGGCTCGAAGGAGCCATAGAGACCACTACTACATTTACTGACTCCTCGGCCGGTGGAGAGGAAGCTTGCTCGGGAGATTTACAGATATGGGAGGGTGCTTCTAAGAAGTCATCTAGAGCATCATCCAACATATCAAAATATTCTTTAGAGTAGGTATTATCATAAATGTGAAAACACTGTAAGAATAGATCTAACATGCTTCACGTCGGGTTCACCAAAATGTGAGATAAGAGGGATTCACTACACACATGTCTCTTCGTTCTCAAGAGATCACCAGGGAATGAACTACCCTTATTCACCTCAACATGAAGGGAATTGTGAGAGAGATGGGTTTATGTTAAATTTTATGGGAAACTACTTAATGATCCAAGAAAGTAAAACTTCTAGATTCCTGCCTCAGACAAAGGAGCTCTCAGCCAAAAGACGGAAACACAGATTCAGGACGTCAATGCGGTGCATTGTCGTTTGAATTGTGCGTTGGCATCCTAAGCAATAGAAAACTTAGGAAATCAAGTGGGAAAGACAACGTCTCACTTAATGGCCTGGGTTAGAGGTGTGTTAGATGAAATAACCAGACAAAAGACATAAACTTAGAACAAAGTACAAGGAGAACTTGGAGAAAACTTACCTTCCACTAGATGTTTGAGTCTTCACTCCAAGCTCCGCTTTGCAACCTACACACAGAAGAACAAGGGGAAAAGTTTGGGGCTGTATAAGGTGATGAGTCCAACTTATGGCTCAATTTTGATAGGGTTTATCATATATTTGTTGTTGATACTATATACCTTGACACCTGGTTATTGACATTTTCCATGTTATTTCCCTAGATTTATGAACCTTGGGCATGAACTTATCCTTGTGAATTTTGATGATATTAACATGCTAGGTGGATTATCTATGTTAATTTTACATGTGGTTGAATGGATGTTACTTTAAGGTAATTATGGATGTGCAATTATTTTGTGCGTGCTAATGTTATTATGCAGGTTTATATTAAGGTGTTAATATAAATGAAGCTTACAAAGTAGAAGGAGTTCCTACTAGCTTGTCGGTTGCTAAGGAATGTAAAAAGATGGTCATTAAGAGGTCAAAGGAGGGAAAACTCTCAATGGAGGGAAACTTCCAATGGAAGGGAATTCCTAGCTCGTATGGAAGTTGTAACTACCTTTTAAATGACCATGTTTGTTAGTTGAGAAAATATAGGAAGTGTGTTGTGTTGGATCCTCGTTGGGCCAAGTCTGCTTTGATCAAATCTAGCACATGCATAACTTCCTCCCTCTCTTTTCCATGTTTTCAATAAATGACATCCTTCTATTTTGTTGGAGTCGACTGCCTAGGTAGTTAGGGTTAATCATAAACTTCTCCCTCTATAAATAATGGCCAAATGCCCCTTTTCACAAGGTTGGATGTTTTGAGATTGTACTTGCATTTTCAGTTTAAGTAATACAGTCATATTGTTGATATGTTGTAATCATGTTTTCAATGAATAAAATGATATTCTGATTTGTTGCATCTGAGTTAGCTTAAGGAAGATTCACTCAAGGGTGCCCACTTGGTGAGAATTCCACCCATTTAGTTTAAAAGTTATTTTTTGTTCAGTAACTAGTTTTGGTTCTAGTAGTTGTTTGTTCCTACAACCATTGGAACCTTGTTCTATGACTGTTCCTATAGCCAAGGAAGATAAAATAGTTTCCAATTTTTTTGCTGAGATTTCTATTTTTTTCATCCATTTCTAGTCCAGTTGTTGATGTTGAGTGTAGTTGTTGATTCATGCTCAGTGCTTATGTTAATTTCTTTCCAACATTTTATTTTCAGTACTATTTCTTTTCTAGTTTAAGGATGACTACAGTGAAGTCCTAGTCCATATACAATGCTGACCCATTTCAAGTTTGTCCTTGGGTTGACAATGAAATGCTCCTTTATGATAAGCAAGATAACTACTTAGTGAAGATGTTTAATCTCTAAGTTACAACTTTAAGGGCTTAGTTATTGAACCATTAGAGGAGGCCAATATTTTTGGTGTCATTGCTGAGGATGGTGTCAAACTAGGAAGTTATTTGGAGTCATTTCTAGTTTCTTTCTTGTTCTAGTATCTTTGAAGTTTGTTCTTAGCGTACCCTTCATTTGAGAAAAGTAATGATCTACTATTCTTTCACCAATTCTTTGTGTGAGTTGGCTGATACTGAGTTAATACCACATGCATAGAGGTAGGAGAAGAGATGATCATGGGAGATTCCTTCCTAATTACCCTAATCCCAGTCACTAGCTAGGTGAGTTTCAAAATATTCCAAGAGATGAAGAAGAAGAGGAGGCACATCCTTTTGCTGATGCATTTCCCAATTTGACCAGTTCTAAAACTTTCTCTGAGGACCAAGCTGCCCAAAACTTGATTGAGAATCCATTTTCTTTGGCACTTCATCAAACAGATATGGCTCATGAAAATCCAAACAAACCTAACCAACCATCTTTTCCATTTGCTATCACTCATCAGAATGAGGTTGATAATCTCAAGAACATCCTTGCTTCAGTTCTTCCTAAGCTTTATGGGCATGTCATAGAAGACCCTGACACTTTCTTTTTTGAGTTTGATATCCTCTGCAGAAGCTATGACTATACCACTTATGCTCATAGGCTTAAATTCTTTCCTACCACCTTGAAAGAAGTTGCATTAAGATGGTTTATGAGCTTAGGTAGGAATATTATAGAGACTTGGGATGATATGAAAATAAAGTTTCTCAAGAAGTATAAAGAATATTGTAGGGAAAGTGATATGAGAAGAGATGATATCTTCAAGATGCAACAAAAGGAAGATGAGAGTTTGGATGACTATATTTCAAGGTTCCTATTTTTCCTGTAGAAATCTCCACATCATCCACTCAATGAAGAATCTCAAAAGTTTATCTTCCTTAGAGGGATCAATGAAAGTTGCATTGATGCTCTAAACCTGATGGGAGGAGGAGATATCACCCAAGTTCCCTGAGATGATATTAAGAAGATATGTCAGAAATACTCTAGGGCAGCTCTGAAGAAAGGAAGAGGTTACCAATCCTCTATGGGTAAATCCTCCACCAATGGAGTCTCAAGGATGGAAATTACTCACTTGCTGGTAGATTTAAAGCAAGATATCATAAACAGTATGGCTACTCAGCTAGACACTCTTCAAGCAAAGAAGAAACAAGGGGAGGTAGAGGCAATGTTGGCAGAATACTGTCCTCATTGCAGACAAAAGAAGAAGGACTGCAGATGCAAAATGGTAGCCAACATTGAAAAGAAGTAGATTCCACTAGAATTTAGGCCAGTTTAGGTTGATGATGATTAGGTTTTCTATATTGCACAAAGAAGACCATGGGCTCCAAGACAAGGTATGCCACCAGATCCATTATCTTTTAGTGGACCTTATTTCAATTCATATGCATCTGGTAATCAATAGAAATTCCCATACCCATCCAACTATGGAGGATATCCACCTCAGCCTTGAAACAACCCTATGAACATATGGACCAATTACCAAAACTCTCTACCCCAATGGCAACAAGCCCAAGGGAATTGGCAGCCACCTCTAAGAAACTAGCAACATGCATCCCAATGGAGGGGAGATAGCAATGGCCAAACCAGGCAACTGGTTACATGCAACCACCTTCACAGCCTCAATAGCCTACCATAATGCCTCCTCCTACTAGCTCAAGTTCTAGCACACCTAGACCTACCTAGTTACTAGCTCAACCCACACCTAACCCAAATAACAAACCACAACAACAACAAATCTACTCTACAGATCCTACTCAATTTCCTACATATGTTGTGAGTGTGAGTGATATTCATCCATGTTCAGGAACCACTTGTCCAACTCCTTCCACTCTTATCATCACCAAGCTTCCTATGGAAGAAGAGGAGCACCAGAACGACCCTATTTAGTGAAATGTGCCTAACAATTTTGAACCAGTTCAATAGTCTGATCAAGAACCACCATTTCCTCAAAGGTTAGAAGTTGTTAAACAAAAGGAATAGAAGGAATAAATAACCTTTGATATTCTAGATCAGTTGAAACACATATGTGTTAAGATACCTTTGTTCTAGGCCATAAAATATGTCCCCATATATAGTAAAGCAATCAAGGAAGCATGTCTCAAAAAGCCAAGAAGGAAAAAGAAAGACCCCACTACCTTTCATGTGGTGGGATAGTTGGCAGATATCATGCTTCGGAAAGTTACTGTTCCTAAATACATTGGCCTAGGTAGTCCTATGGTAGGAGTTATTATAAATGAAATCCAAGTAAAGAATGCTCTAATTGACTTGGGAGCATCAATCAATGTGATGACTAAGGATGTCTTGCAACAACTAAATGTTGCAAATATGAGACCTACTCCTACTATCCTGCAGCTTGCTAATAGTTCCACTATCAAACCAGATGGTATAGTGGAAGACCTTGTTGTAACTCTAGAATCTTGGGAGTACCCAACAGATTTCATGAACCTTTTCCCTAAAGATACCTTTGGAAGGTATCCCATTATTCAAGGTAGGTCATGGTTAGCTACAAAAGATGCTTACATTGGATGTTGGTCAGGGGACATGACTTTCTGATGGGAGAAGCACTAAGAAGTTTGTCCTCTACCCTCCTGCTCAACCATCCCATGATATGGACAACCCCATATGGCCACATGTTGGAGTAGAGGCCGGGGAAGTCAATTCAGTGGCACAACTCATGATGATAGGCATGTCATTTTATGCAACTCTAAGAAGAAGATGAAGTATTATCCCATATAATTCAGAACCATTGTGAGGTGCATGAAGAATCATCCACTCATGAATCTGGTTCTGTAGGTTCATCGAAGACACTTTTGCTTGCTCCTCCTGCACCTGAACTTCCTACAACAACAAATATGATTCATATGTTGTTTCCACATGAACTAAAAATTCCAAGCATTAGTGAAACAACCATGATTGAGTTAGCCACACAAGTACAAGTTTCAGAGGGAAAACATTTGAATATTAATAGCAAGTTGAATCAAGAACAACAGTTGTCCTTGAAAAACTTGTTGAAGACCCATCAACATGCATTTGCATGGGATTACCATGACATGAAAGGATTGGATCCCAAACTTTGTACTCATAGGATCTATATTAGAGATGACTACACACTAGCAAGGAAACCATTGAGGAGAATCAACCCTGCATTGAGGGAAATTGTAAAAGGGGAATTACAAAATTTATTGGATGCATGATTTATCTACCTTATCTCAGATAGCCAATGGGTGTCCCCATTGGTAATTGTGTCTAAAAAGGGAGGTAAATGGAGAGTTTATGTTGACTATGGAGAACTAAACTCTGCCACCAAAAAGGATCACTTTCCCCTTCCCTTTATAAACCAAGTATTGGACTCACTTGCAGGTAAGCAATATTTTTCCTTTCTAGATGGATTCAGTTGTTATAATCATATACAGATTGCACCTAAGGCTTAAGAGAAATTTTTTTTTAGCTATCCTTAGGGGACTTATGCCTACTCAGTATTTTCATTTGGTTTATGTAATGCACCTGCAACCTTTCAAAAAGCAATTATTAGTATATTTTTTAGATATTTCACATGATTGTATGAAGATCTACATGGACGATTTTACTACTTATGGTACTAATTTTGTAGAAGCATTAGAAAATCTAAGAAATTTTTTGCAGAGATGTGAAGACCATAATCTATCCCTGAATAGTGAGAAATGCTTCATGATGATGTAGGAAGGAGTAGTCCTTGGCCATTATATCTCTCAGAAAGGAATTCAAGTGGACCCAACCAAGATTGAGGTGATTACCAATATTCATATTCTTGCCAAGAAAAAAGATGTTAGAAGCTTCCTGGGACATGCAGGATACTATAGGGGCTTCATAAAATATTTTAGCAAGATGGCAGCACCACTATACAATCTTCTGACTAAAGATGTTGAGTTCTAGTGGATAGAGGATTGTGACAAAGCATTCTCTAATTTAAAGGTAGCCTTAACCCATGCTCTTGTACTCAAAGGTCCTAATTGTGAACCTCCTTTCCATATTCATACAAACACATCTGATTATGCTATAGGAGTTGTCTTAGGACAAAAAGAGGGAGCAATTGAGAATGCAATCTACTTTGTCAGCAAGAACCTACAAGGAACTGAGTTTAATTACACAGCGATAGAGAAGGAGATGTTGGCAATCATTTATGCTCTAAATAAGTTTAAACATTATATAACAAGATATCAAATCTTTGTCCATATAGATGATGCAACCATAAGATACCTCATAAATAAACCCTTGATTTCAAGTAGGCTAGCTGGGTGGTTGTTATTGATGCAGGAAATTGATATCATCATTGTTGACAAACCAGATAAGAAAAATGTTGTAGCATAATTTCTCTCCAGATTGACTACATCAAAGGACACTCAAGTCATTGATGACTCCTTCCCTGATGAACATTTGTTTTCCATCAGTGTGCACACACCTTGGTATGCAAATATAGCCAATTATCTGGTTACAGGGAGAGTTCCCCCTCATTTCTCTCTAAAGGAGAGAAGGGTTCTTATTGAGAAAAATTTTCCTTTCTCATGGATTGCAGGATGTTTATTCTATACTAGACTAGATCATGTGATGAGATGTGTAAGAGAGGATGACACATATGATATACTGCATGCATGTTACAATGAATCCTTTGGAGGGAACTTTGTAGCTAAGAGGAAAACAATCAAGATTCTAAATACAGGGTACTATTGGCCCACACTTCATAAGGATGCAGAAAAATATACTAGGAAGTGTGATAGATGTCAGAGGATGGGCCGACCAACAAAATATGATTAGATACCTCTATACCCTTAGGTAGTCATCGCACCATTTGATAAATGGTGACTTGATTTTGTAGGTCCAATTGATCCACCATCAAATGGAAAATCTTACATCTGGTTTGCAATGACTATGTGACCAAGTGGGTTGAGGTCAAAGCTATGAAACATGCCAGAGACAATAAAGTTGTAGAATTCCTCTATGAAGAAATCTTCACATGCTATGGGCTTCCTAGAGAGATAGTGACATATCAAGGGGATCAGTTTACATCAACTATTGTCATAGCATTGGTTAATGAATATAATGTAAAGCATAGGAAATCTACCCCCTATTACCCTTAGGCCAATGTACAATCTGAAGTGACAAATAGAGAAATATAGGCTATTTTAACCAAAAAAGTGGTTATTCACAAGAAATATTGGGAAAATAGGTTGCCAGAAGTTGTTTGGGTTTATAGAACCACTTGGAAGACAACCACTGGTTTCACTCCTTTAGAATTATTATATGGAAAAACAACCATGATGCCTATAAAGTTTGAGCATAAAACTCTTAGAACTGCACTAGATCTTGGGATAGACATATCCAAGGCACAAAAGGATAGAATCATGCAGCTGAATGCCTTGGATGAGATGAGAAATTCAGCTCTTCATCATGCTGAGATAGTGCAAAATCAGAGAATTAGATGGCATGACAAATACATAAAGGAAAAGAAGTTCTAGCCAGGTGACTGGGCGCTCCTTTATGACTCCATGTATCAAGATACTGTAGGCAAACTACAAACCAAGTGGTTGGGGTTGTATGAAGTTGCATAAGTCTTCTCCAATGGTGTTGTTCAACTCACAACTATTGACCCTGTCATATTCAAGCTCCTGGTCAATGGTCACTGCCTCAGGTTATATCATAAGCCAACTTTCAAAAAAGAATTCATGCAACAATTTATTCAACACCAAACCTCTAAAATTACTTTAGCCAAAGGAAGTAGACCTAGCGTCCCTCCTTCTAACTAATCGAGGTATGTATCCAATCATAATAAAGATTTCCACTTTGTGGGAATTAACTTCTTCATCAATAGATTCATCCGCCCATCCTTTCTCTCTCTCCCATAACTCCACCATCACTTCACTTCACCATCACTTCATTCCATCACCACTACATTTAATAAACTCAACTGTACTTTTAATGTAACCCGTACTTCCTTCCAAATTCTTTGCAAACAACACTCCAAATTTTTAGGTACGTACATAGAAAATTGTTATAGCTTAATTATCTCAAGTGCATTTATTTAATTATTGTATATTAATGTTGATATTTCACATAACACATCTTTATACTCTGCCTTGTCACATCATAATTACATCCCAACCTGTGCAGACACATGCTCTAATTTTGGTTGGGGGGAGTGTGAACCCACATGTCCACATGTCATACATGTCAACAAATTTAAAATGAGCCAATTTGAATGATATAGTTGAAATGACAGCTTGCATGTATGATATGACACTGAACTGCCACCATTTTCCTTGATGATACCCCTCATTTATGTTTCCTTACTACCTTAGTCATAGTCATAACATCACCAAAAAGGTAAATTGAAGAGTCACATGACATTGGTGTTAGCACTGAAGAAGAGTTGCAGGAAGAAAAAGAAATTGGGTTTTCAGAGAAGGATTGCATGAAAGAAAATTTTGCAGAAGTGTTTGCCTAATTGTGGATAAAAACAATGGGAGGTCAGCTGATAAAAAATGAACCTACAGTTCATGATGTGATACTACAAGATGCACTCTCTTTGGCCGAATTCAAGAGTTGTGGATGGTTGGACTATTTTTTGAAACTAGATAGTTTTAATGAGTACATTGCTCTGGAATTTGCACAGTCACTTTTTGATGGGAAGGCAATGGTAAAAGGGCTAGAAGTCATAGCCACTGAGGAGAGAATGGTTGAAGTGATGGGTTTTTCTGCTAAATAAGAGTCATACCCTGCTTCCAAGGATGCTAGGTCAGCTAGGGCAGAATTCACTGAACTTAGTGATCCTTCGCTTGTTGTAGATAAGAAAGGAACAAGAACTTCTCTGCCAGAAAAGTGGAAACAAGATGTTGTCTACATTGTCAAATATATTACCTATGAGGGCCGCCAATCATGCCTTCATTCCATGCATTTTAAGCTCCTGAACCATATGAGACATGGCATAAGGATGAACATGCCCAATGTTCTATACAACCTTCTTACAATCATGGCAACTGAAACACAAAAAGGTAGGGACAATTCTATTTCCCATCACTGTTTGATAAAATTGTTAGTAGAAAAATATTTACAAGTGTCTAGTATGTCATGGGAAGAATTTGTGAATATTGATCACTTCAGATTAGAAAATGTGGGTCATAGAGGTCAGCTCCAAGATTGTAGGGTTAGTAGGGGTGAGAGGGTTGCTAAAACCACTCCTAGAGCTTCAACTTCTAGTATAAACCCTACCACAAACCCTCATGTAGCCGAATCAACAATAGAAATTGGCTCCTCTAAATCAAAGTATTCAGATGAAGAAAGTTCATCCTCAGACCCTAATGTCAATTTTCTCCCTAAAACTCCAATTCATACTAGGGATTCCATTAGAAAAGAGGAAGCACAAATGAGAGGCAAAAATTAGAAAAGGGAAGTCCAAGAAGAAAACATTAGAAAAAGTAACACCAAGCCCTAGGAAATGAAAAGTTGATGAAACTGGTTTTCCTGCAGCCATTGAGAAACGTAAAATCCCTCCAAAGAAATCAAAACTAGCTGAGCCAACTACTAATATGCCTCCAAAAAGAAGCCCTAGACTCATAAGGACACCTAGGAAGGAGATAGAAGCTCCTAAGGGGTAGGTAAATGTTGAGGTGGAAATTTTTTTGAGGAACAAGCAAACATAAGATTAGCAGAGCTTGCTGCTCTTATAGAGCAGGTTGAAAATCAAGAACCACTACAACTAGAGAAAGATGAACAACAAGAATCATTGCAACTGGTGCCATTTGAACAACATGAACCGGTGTGAGGAAAGATCTTGGTAGGGACACATAAACCTCTCACTTTTTCATGGAATCTTGTAGTCTTGAACTTATGGAATGAAATGCAAAGGAAAGAGGAGGGGTGGAAAAAGGAAAGACTCAAGCTACAAGAAGTCAAAAAGAAAAATGCAAAAATTGAGAAGAAAGATGCAGAGATTGCTACATTGAAGGATAAGGTAGATAATGTGGTGGCTCTAATGCCACAAATGATGGCATGCAAAACTCCTCCAAGAGCATATGCATTGCATTTGAAGGAGTGTCATCTTTCCTTCAAGTTGTCAAGGGTTATTTCAAGTTTAAGCCCTTCTATTGAAACCCCACATGAGTTTTTCCAAGCCTACAAAGCCTCTCTTGAAGTTAAAAATATTTTGTGTGAATTATACTTGCATAATTATGTTGTGGCTAATGGTCATGATTGGAATCAATTACTATACATTAGAGATATCCATTTGAGGGAATTCATGTCATGGATCTAGAATGAAGTCAGCTTGGGGTAGCAGTTTAAAATATACAGGAAAGAGAACTCCATACCCCCTTGCCTCTCAGAGTTGAATCCAATAACCCTTTAGACATTTACTATACATGGCACATAATTCTTTATTGTCCGAGCTATAAAAATAGGATCATGCCTGTTAGGGATGAAGCATACCAGGAATATGAGTAGGTAGTTGATACTACAAGGGAAATAGTAATGGGGTACCTATCACAGAGGTGGAATAGTTTGACAAATCAGTTGAAACAGGTTGAACCTCATTCCTTGCAAAATTATGTTGTAGCATGTAAACGAAGTACTAGGTACATATAGATTGGAAGGATGAGGTAGTAGTATTGGCTTCTATTGACATTTAAGCCACCTACTCTATTGTGGCCAATACTAGATTACAAATACTATTAGTATGACATAGCTACAGAAACTCCAAGGTGGAGCAAATTGGAAAATAAGCAGGGATTCTACTGGGATCTCAACTCAAATACTGCAAAGACTGATCTGGGATAGTTGGAAGTTAGTGACTTTAGAGCTTTGAATAGGCAAAGAAATAGAGCTACCTTTGTTGGAGGACCAAAAAATCATTAGGTTGGGGGGAGATGATGATTCCAATTTATGGCTCAATTTTGATAGGGTTTATCATATATTTGTTGTTGATACTATAGACTTTGGCACTTGGTTATTGACATTCTCCATGTTGTTTCCCTAGATTTATGAACCTTGGGCATGAACTTATCCTTGCGAATTTTAATTATATTAACATGCTATGTGGATTATCTATGTTAATTTTACATGTGGTTGAATGGATGTTACTTTAAGGTAATTATGGATATGCAATTGTTTTGTGTGTGCTAATGTTATTATGCAGGTTCATATTAAGGTGCTGATATAAATGAAGCCTACAAAGTAGAAGGAGTTCTTGCCAGCTGGTTGGTTGCTAAGGAAGTCAAAAAGATGGTCATTAAGAGGTCAAAGGAGGGAAAACTATCAATGGAGGGAAACTTCCAATGGAGGGAAATTCCTAGCTCGTATGGAAGTTGTAACTACCTTTTAAATGATCGTGTTTGTTAGTTGAGAAAATATAGGAAGTGTGTTGTGTTGGATCCTCATTGGGGCAAGTCTACTTTGACCAAATCTAGCGCATACATAACTTCCTCCCTCTCTTTTCCATGTTTTCAATAAATGGCATCCTCCTATTTTGTTGGAGTCGACTGCCTAGGTAGTTAGGGTTAATCAGAAGCTTTTCCCTCTATAAATAATGGTCAAATGCCCCTTTTCATAAGGTTGGATGTTCTGAGATTGTACTTGCATTTTCAATTTAAGTAATACAATCATATTACTGATATGTCGTAATCATGTTTTCAATGAATAAAATGATATTTTGATTTGTTGCATCTGAGTTAGCTTAAGGAAGACTCACTCAAGGGGGCCCACTTGGTGAGAATTCCACCCATTTAGTTTAAAAGTTAATTTTCTATTCAGTTATTTTTTTGTTTAGTAACTAGTTTCAGTTCTAGCAGTTGTCTATTCTTGCAGCCATTGGAACTCTATTATGTGATTGTTCCTACAACCAAGGTAGACAAAGTAGCTTCCTATCTGTTTGTTGAGATTTCTATTTTTGTCATCCATTTCCTATACATTTGTTGATGCTTAGTGTAGTTGTTGATTCATGCCCAATGCTTATGTTAATTTCTTTCCAACATTTTATTTTTATTACTGTTTCTTTTATAATTTAAGGATGACTACAGTAGAGTCCTAGTGCACATAGAATGCTAACCCATTTCAAGTTTACATCCCCGGGTTGACAATGAAATTCACCTTCATGATGAGCAAGATAACTAAGTGCAGATGTTTAATCTCTAAGTTACAACTTTAAGGGCTTAGTTATTGAACCATTAGAGGAGGCCAACATAGGGGTCTACCTCAGTCAGACCCCCATTTTGGTGTTCCCACCTTCTCGGACAACCAAGTTGGAAAGGAGTGTTAATGAAGTAAACAAAGCATGTGGTGAAAGCAAAACCTGCTTCAAGAGTAGAACCCACAACACGAAGTAGCAAATGAACAAGTAGGAGAAAAGAGTAAAAGAGAGGGAGAGAACATTATCCATGGGCCTAAACCCTCCCTGGAGCACACAGATGCACTGTTGAGCACTTGCTTGAGAGTTGTAGCTGTTGGAAGGACCTCAGTCTGGCATGTCTTCGCTTGTGAGAGTGCTGCTATCAAGAAATAAAAAGAACTCAGGAATGAAAGTGTTTATAGAGCTTCACTGAATGGCTTGAACCCCCAAATGAGAGCCAAGAAGGGATTTTTGTTGCATTCAATGGTGGTAAAGAGCCATTACACCTGAATTCTGACTGCTAGGACACATGTTGTGAGATTCAAGATTCGAGATTCGAGATTCCCCATTTCAAACTTAGAAAACTACCAAGACGCTAGCGTGTTGCGCAGACGACCGCACATCACGCAAGCGTCCAAGGCCTAGATTTTCAGGAAACATGTCGTCAGGATTTTGTTGCTTTGACATTAGTCCACATGGGGTCAAAATGGCGAGATTCTAACTCATGGAATTTTTGTCTTTAATTCCCTAAGGTGTCATAAATGCTAGGCAAAAGTGCAAAAATGTGGAATTGCCCTTAGGTGCAATTCTACAACATTACAATATTAATTTATACATACATACCATTATTTTAATATCTTACCATATATATATATAAATACATACATATATCGATTGTTATATATAAAGTATATATATACATTTATTATATATACACATCCATTTATATATATTTAAATACACAAAGTATATCTCATGTTTCAATACAAGGATGTAACACTATGACTCAACCCAACTAAACAATCATAGAGACCCAAATATTCCTATCAACCCAAAAAATATCACCAAGATTTTCTTACCAACACGTAGCCCAAACTGAATTGACAAAGCTTTACCAAGCTAAGCTGTGAGTGTGTGCACTAACTCAATTAGGTACATTAGGGGTTTCCATACCAACTTCCTCTCATGGGTGATACTCTCCCTCTCCTCATTGGAGGGCTTGATTCTTTCTTGCATCCAACTTAGTGCATCATGAATGAAGTTAGCCGATAACATGAAAATCATATTCATCATATATCATTTGCATCATCAAATTATTTCAAAAAAAATGTCATCATAATACATATTCATATATTTCATTCATCCATTAGACATATTAAAGTCATAATATTGCATTTAAAATCATATTTACTCATAAAAGTAAACGTAATCTAGTAACCTAGAAAAGGGGGTGTCACATAGGGTAGGAGCAGGTTTATCAACCATAGGTCTCTTTTCTTCCCTTAGGGGAGGAACTAAAGGAACCACTAGGGGTCAGGAAACCACAATCTCTTTAGGTCTATACACTTGTTTTATCTTTGGAAGCACAAAAGGGATCATTTTGTTGTCTTGTGGTCGCTTATGGGAGATGGGTGAAGGAACTATAATGTATTTATCTTGGTTATTTGGAAGAGTTTATGGATCAATCATAGGTTCATCAATGATGGGCTTGGGAGAAGGAACAACCATGAACCTATTAGGCTCGGGAATATTGCTAAGATATAATTTTTCTATGCATTTTGCCTTAAAATTTTGATATGAACTAAAAAAGAAATCTTCAAGAGGCTTTATAGGTTCCATAGGTTCAGGCCAAAATAAATCCAATAAAAAATTCCCATGGGAAGATAAAGGATTAAACTCACTATGATGCACTATAAATATCTCATTTTCAAAGGGAAACTTTATGTACTTGTGAATGACTAAGTGGATGACATTCATGGAGCATAACCATGGGTAGCCTAGTTTCACATGAAATTGGTCTAACAATGGGATGATAGAGAATGATACATCTAATTTATTTGGTCCAAATTTTAATCGAAGAGTGATCGAACCTATCATAGGGCAAGCAAAACCATTATGTATTTTTATCCATGCATTTGATTATTCACACTTGAACCTTGTTAAAGTTCATGCATAAACAATAATTCCTCGGTGATCACATTCTCTACACACATGGGATCAATAAGTATCCCAGTTGTGGGCTTATCATTAGTTTTTCTAGCAATATAGAGAGGACCGTTGGGTGCATGTATAGATACGTCCATATGTGTAAAATAAATGTTAGGTAACAAAGTGGTTTGGCCCTTATAGGGTTGAATTTTTATGAGAGTGACCATGTCATGTAGATCATCCTCATTATCACTCTTATCATCATTATTATCATCATTCATATCCTCAATCCTATCAACATTCATCACATCATTCTTGACTTCACTAGCTTTTACAAACTTGGTTAAATGATTTGGCATTGGGTTGGTGAAAATTTGCAAATTTTGATTAGGTGGGGCAATTGACTTATTTCCTTTGTCATTAATTAACACCTCCCAACTGGATATGATTAGAATCAACGAGGTCTTGTACTTGATTCTTAAGACACGTGCATCATTTTGTATTATGTCCACTTTGTCGGTGATATTGGAAAAAGGCACATGGGTTATAATTTGGAGGTAAGGGTTTGGTTGTGTCCATAGGTTTGACCAAAGGTAAACGAATTAGGTTCTTATTCAAAAGTTTCAACATGATTGAATGGAGGGAAGCGGGTAATGGAGTAAACCCTAAGTCTAAATTTGTATTAGGTAGAGCTTATGGCAAAAACTTTAGGTTCAAATTGGTTTGTTTGGGATGGATTTATCTTTAAAAAGTTCTTATTTTTCTTATTAAATTGTTGATAGTTATTGTGATGTGCAGGCTCAGACTCCTCAATATGTTTTGATGAAGATGCCTCTTAATATTTATTTATTGAATTTTGGTAATCACAAAGCATTGTGCACAAACTTATAAAGGATGGGAACTTCTGTAATAATACTTTTTCTCTTATATCCTTTTGTAAGTTGTTAATGAACATTATTTGGATTTCCACACTAGGGAGAGTTAGATTGACTTGTGATAATTTCAACTAATAGCAACTTACAAAATCTATAACCTTTTCACCTGCTCTTTGTTTACATTACATTAAATCAATTATATTGATTTTCAGACCAATGTACACTTGGAAATGGTTGAGGAAAGCATCAACAAGATTAGTAGATGAGTGAATTGAGTTATTCAGTAATGAACAAAACCAATCCAAGGCTGTGTCCTTCAGTGACCTAGGAAATGGTTTAGCCAAGAGCTTATCTTCAAAAATGAAGTCACTACATAAGGCTATGTATGCTAATATATGGTTGCTAGGGTCTCCTTTACCATTGTATTTCTCAAAGCAGGGAACATCTATGTTTTGTGGCATTTGTGCTTTTAATATCTCCAATGATAATGGGTTTCTTTTGCCATATTGTGATGGTTGTCCATTTTGAGTTTGGTTTAATGTTGATATTTGTTGTTGAAGGGATATCACATTTTGTAGGATTTGGTTTATGATAGAATCATTACTTGTCATGTTTTGTGAATAAGGTGAATATGGTGCAAGTGTATATGTATTAGGTGGACTACTATATTTCAAGTTTGTGAAAAGTGATGGATTGGATATATGATGTTTGAGTCAAAAAAACTATAAGGATTATTAGTAGAAATAGACAAAGTTGGAGCTATATTGTTACTTGGTCACATCATTGTGGTAACAGTTGGATTTGTATATGTGGGAATAGAGGGTATAGTTGTATGGAGAGAAACTTGGATTCCTCCTTGAATTTGAGTATACCCCAAATTTTGGGTGCAACTAGCCATTATAGGTACATGATTGTCTATGATGTGGGCTCTGCTACACATTACCTCTAATCCTTGAGAATCATCAAGTGTTTTCCTCATGTTATCCTATGACAGGGACTGTTGTACCAATGATATATTATGTGCATAAAGTCTTGAAGTTTTTCTAAGGCTTTGTCCAATTGTTTTTTTTTCTCTTCAAGGACATGAGCCACCATGGTTTCAACATCAATGATAGTGGTTGATAGTAAGGTCATGAGAATTGTGACATTAGAGATGAAGTTCACAATGGGTTGAGTATTGACAACACTTGTCATGAAAAGGTTGGAGAACTCAAGATCCATAGTGGATGTACCAACAGTGTGGGATGCCATGAGTCTCAAATTACATCTCACTGAAGTATTGGCAATAGGACACCAGGTTGTGAAACTCATGCAAGTTTCACAACACCAAAAGTGCACCCAAAATGAACACCAAATTGCTAAATAAGTACAACAGACACTCAATTTTAGGAAGCAAAAACAAACATGAATTGCAGCAACAGAGGTCTCAAAAAAAATTGTTTGGTCAAGACAAGCAGGACAATGTCACCAAGGGCATTTGAGTCTTGATCAAGGGTTCTGAATTCTACTTGTAGATAGCTATAATATTAAATGAATTTCTAGAATTTGATTAATGCATTCTAATTTGATGCAAAATTCAAGCATGAAATGATTTTGAAGATTTTTGAACAAATTTGAACTCAATTTTTAGATCTGAAGTGTAATAATTGACTAATTGCAATATGTAGAGACCTAAAAATGATGATTTTGAATGCAAATTTCAACCTTAAACAATGCACTTTCATTCACTAAATGAACTAAATGAAAAATTCTTTATAAAATGTAGTTACTGATTCCAAAATAGGGATATGCAAGTACATTGAAACTAAGAAAACATAGATTAAAAAGTGTGAAAAAGCTTGTTTAAGCACTGTATAAGGACGGTCGTGCAGGGGCGATTGAGTCTTTCTTCAGGGTTCTAAAAATTTAAAATCTGAATGTTGAGATTGATGTTTAAGGTTACTATTCCTATTTGCAAACATGTTTGACAATGACTGTTTTTCCATGAATTTTTTAATGTAAAGGAAATGCAAATGTTTGACAATTTTGGAATAAAATGACACATTTTTAAATGCAAATTTGAAATAAAAATCTAATATAAATGACTGAACACACTATAATACAAGCTATGATGCAATATGTATGCAATATTTTTGGATTTTTATGATTTTTTATGATGCAATATGAAACCCTAAATGAACAATGCAAGACAATGCAATGTAAAACCTAGATGAGAAATGCAAAACCTAGATCAAGGGTTTGAAAGACTACCAGATTAGAAAACTATGATGTAAGAATGGTGGATTCATCGAAATGAAGCATAAACATGTGGTGACCTAAAACTTAAGGTCAATCAACCATCATTTCTATGATTTTATTAAGATACAAATCAATAAGATGCATAGATTGACTTACAACCTCCAAGGTGAGTCAATTAGACCTGGATCTGATCCTTTTAAGTATTATGAATGAATTGGAAGTGATTTAGAATGATTGACCTAATTAGAAATAATGATTAACCTAATTAGACTCAATGACCTAATATGATGAATGTAATTTCCTGAAGATAAATAAACTGAAACGGTGATCTGCAAGTGGATCTAGAAAGTGCAAACTGATGTGTACCTATGACCAAAAGTTAAGTTTGAGTGTTGTAGTTGGACTAGGCTTCCCTTGGGTGAATCGGTCTTTGATGAGGGGTCCTAAAATTATTTTTGCAGTCCTCTGGTGCTAGATCTAAGTTCCTGATTCTCGGCTGTAAAATTTTCAAAATGTCATCATTAAATTCTATAATTGAGTTTTTGTGGCTTGACAACTTTGATGACAACAAATGCAATAATGCAAAATGGATCTACAAACTCTCTTCAATAACTTGCACATTCATAGAGAGGGAAATGATGAATGAACAAAGTGTTGCAACTCACCACCCTTCAAGGACTTCCTAAGTCCTTGAAGGATTGAAATCATTCACATCACTTCAAGGATTTAGATCATGCACTAATTGAAGGGGCCCTTTTCAAAAGTAACTTCAACGGTATCGTCCTGTGATGTGTTACCGTAGAGCAAGCAAACAGAATTCTCGACACTTTCCACAACAGCGTTGTAGGCAGAGATTTCTCTGCCAAGACTACTGCCATCAAAATCATGTGTGTGGGGTACTTTTGGATGACACTTTTTAATGACTCGCACTCCTTGGTGAAAGCTTGCAAGGAATGCCAGTTCTTTACAAGGAAAAGGAAGAATTCTGCAATGCCTCTCAAACCTATAGTGGCGGACGATCCATTCACACAATGGGGCCTGGATTTCATCGGGATGATCAATCCTACTTCTAGCGCCAGACACAGGTGGATCCTAATGGCTATAGATTACTTCACAAGGTGGACAAAAGCCGCACCACTTAAAAATGCAATGGAGGTAGAGATAGTGGATTTCCTCGAAGGATTGGAGACAAGGTTCAGCCCTCTGAAAACTATCATTTCAGACAACGCGAGAGCTTTTCTAGGCGCAAAGGTATGCCACTTCACACTAACAAATGGCATATTCCTTAAGACATCGGAAAATTATTACCCATAGGGGAATGGCCTAGCCGAGTTGACAAACAAGAACCTAGTCCGACTCCTCAAAAGGATTGGTTCAGAGCACCAAAAAGAATGTCATAAAAATCTCAGAGCTACGCTCTGGGAAGACCGCATAACTCCTAAGAAATTCCTTAAAACTTTTCCTTATGAGTTGGTATACGGAAAAGAGGCACCGTGTCCTATATCCATGGAGATCTCAGCACTCCAATTGCTGAAATCCCTTGAGATAGACCAAAATGGTGTCATGGAGGTTCGGTTGGCCGAATTATTGGAACTACAGGAAAAAAGGGAGAAGTCCCTAATAGCCATGACTAATCCCCAATAGGTGGTTAAGTGATGGTTTGACAAAAGGGTGTCCGACCAAGGCCTAAAGTGTGGAGAATTAGTGCTGAAATTCAATGACAGGGACGCGAAGCCAGGCCAGGACAAGAAATTTGATGGCCTTTGGGAAGGCCCATTTAAAATAACAAAGTGTAAGGAGCATAATTCTTTTGAATTAGAAAATATGGAACAAGAGGCATTAGGAATTTCGTTCAACGGGATTCATCTTAATTTGTTCCATTAAGTTGCATGCTTTTACTGGTGTAAATATGTTAATAGTGTTTTTTTTATTTTTCTTTCCTTTTGTTCTATTAGTCAGTCTTTTATTTAATTCATGTTTTGCGATAGTGAAGTAACCCATCATTGCAAAGAGCGGGACAAATAAATTCATAAGGTGAACAGAGAGAATAATACCCATATAAAAAGAGAAATCAAACACATATGCTGAAAAGAACAAAAACTCATGCTACAGAATACCAAGAGAAAAAGGAGCCAAGGATTTTATAAAGCTATATTTCATTATATATACGCTTATGTATTTACATGGAAAAATGGCTTAAGGGTCATAATTAAAAAAGTATATGACTATATGTTGCTTCTTTTTCATATATGCTATACGTAGGCCTTTTTCAAGCATATATACAAAAACTAGAAAATGGGTATTGTATCCGTAGGAGCAGAAAGCAGAGGAAGGAGGTATTTTCAATCAACAACATGTGCAACAACATTGGATGCATCAATTGCAGTGTCCACTATGTCTTCATCAGTAGGTGCACCACCAACAACAACAACGATATCAACATGAACAACAACTAGTGGCGGAGGGAACACTAGGTTCCTGAAGTCAATATACCATTCAATGTCATAGAATGGAACTACATTATAGAGGTGAAAGATGAAATGGAATGCACGTGACTGCAGACAAAATCCACTCAAGAACGACAGCCACGGGATGACCGCTTCTTCTTCAATGTAGCGCCTAAGGTCGCTTGTCATGGGTAGGCCTACCCCATATGCAGTGTTAGCAACAACCTCGTCAAGATCGTTCAGATACTTCTTGGGGAATATTTCTTTAACCAGCTTCAACACCAATGGCCTAGGGATGTGAATATCCAACTTGGATGCGACAAAGTGCGAGCAGACGTCGGTATTAACCCGATACTTGCCCTCATACTTCAGACAATCCTGACCCAGAACCCACTTCATGGCTATTAGAGCAAGGGAGTGTTTGTTCTTTATCATTCTTTTAAGATGTCTAGTGGAAATCTCATCGAGAAAGGTCGTCTGAGACTTGTGCAACACTAGCCTAATGGGGGTGTTCATGGTGATGACACACTGCAACTATATGCTAACTATTCCTAAAAGTTTCCTAAAGCCTAGCATATGAAGATACTTCGCCAATTACCAAATCCAAACACTAAGTCAATAACCTATTACTAAAGCTTGCTCAAATGCTAAGTGTGATTTAATTACCAATTAGATGCCTATTTATAGAAAAGGTGAGGAAAGGCGTGGTAATGGGCTTTCCAAAATGTGATGATAATCAGGTACCAACTGGAAAACTGTGACTAAGCTTGCTTGAATTTCCTGAATAGTTATGCCTGCTAAGTATGGTTCAATGTGTGCAAAGTTAATGAGAGCTAATTAATTAGCTTAAGATGTTGACATTCATCGGCAGTGAGCTGCACGATTTTGAAGCTATGGTATCACTTCTCAGGCGTTTCCCAAAACCCAATGCAAGATTCATATCTTTTCAGGCGCTAATCGTTTGCTTTTGCTTAATCATTCTGTTCGGGATATTAATTGCTAGTGCATACGAATGCTAAGCTAAGAGAAAATTGTTGGCCCAAGTTCCAAGGAAATCACGTCATATCACACGGTTTCCAAGGAAATTATGAATTCTTGTCACTTCAAAATGGAAAGTAATTCATTTTCACATGAGCCAAAGGGTGGGCGGTACATGCCGAATTGAATGCAAAAGGCCACTTTCATCTACCACCTTGAGAAAAGATAGCCAAGTATCCAATGCAAAGTTTTAAATGCTTAAGGATCTTTTCAATACGCTAAGCCGAGTGAAGATAGGTTTTTAACATATCCAAAGCTGAAGAAAAAGTTGTAGAGAATTTAGGCCTAGCAAAAGCTTCCGTCAGAAGAGACAATGGCAGAAAGTTCACAACAGGAGATACAGGGGGAGGAAACAAAACCTTTGCTCAAAGCCATACGGGAATCACATGCTGTTAACATCTATGAAAGAATTTCATATGCTACGCTTGGTATACCAGACAAGCCAAAATGGGTGAACACTCTAGAACTAGACAGACCCAAAAATTACAGAAACCAAGTTTAGGTCCAGGAGGATTGGGATAATATTCATGACCCACAACTCACAAAGAACCCCAAGTATTTGAGAGAAGGGGCATGTGAAAGGATGAAGGTGTCCAATAAACTGATATCAATGGTAGAAAATATATGGATCAGTGGGCTCCCACAGTACATGGTCCCATTAGTGCACTATTTCCCAGAGTTGGTTGACGTGGCCATTCAGTGTTACAACCCGAACACCCACAACATTGAGGGCCGAATTTTAACTATTAACATCAGCGCACAGGCTATCTGGCATATGCTATGTATCCCCGACCCGACCACCAGAAGTGAGATAATTGAGGTATTCACTCCTGAGAAAGGAGAAAATACATGGAGGGGAATGAGAAAGAGCCCTCAGTTTTTAATTAAGGAAACTGGTAGGCAGGGAGTGACGAGCCAAAACCCGCCAAGTATCTTGGCGTCGTATGGTTCATTTGAGAACGACTTAAAGGAAGCCTTTTCCATGCTAGCATTTGTTTGTGGCCTGGACATAGACCAAGAGGTGCAAGCTTTTCAATTAGGGTCAGGTTTCCAATTTCGCAAGCAACATGATTTCTTTTGGTATGATTTCGCAAACTTTCTCATAGAAGAAATGATAGGGAAAATAGAGAATTACCCAGAGGAACGTAAGTTCAGGTTCCTCTCCTTTCTTTCCCATATGTTTTTGCATCAGAACCCTGATTTCTTCAGTAAGCATATGGATTTATCTATTTTTGATGAAAATAAAATAAGAAATCCGGTATCAACATGGACACCTCTCCTCTCCGCAACATTTGACTATTATGTATTTTCAGATTTCTTTCTAACTCTGATTTTGCAAGACTTGCAAGGAGAAGATGGCATGGTCCAACTCAACATGGATCAAACATGATGTATGCAAGTTTTTACTCCTGCATGTGACTGGTTCTTTGACACGGATTTCACAATCATCCAGATGCGAGGTTTCACTGAACAACCATTCTGACTCCCGACTTGTGTCACAAATAGAGTTTTGGCTCTTGAAATGTATTGAAAGACATGCATTATCGATTACAAATTTTTCAGAGGACCTCCCAAGAAGAAGGGATGGTTCTAGTTACCCATAAATTTCAAAACGATGAGCCTAGTAAAGAGGTTGATGCACCCGCTATTGCAAGATAAGCTGGCTCATTTAGGTTTGGTGTTGATATGTGATAAATGGCAGTATAATCCTTTTAATGATCTTCCACATCCACACATGAGGGTTACACTCCTCGACCGTATTGGGAAGAGAGGCACAACCCGCGAGAGGACAAGGATGAACTTTTGATTGATTTGGTGCATATTCCCACAAAGAATCATAGGGAGCTATGGCATAAGTTCTACTTCGTTGTGGGGGAGGCCAATGAGAATGTCAAGATGGGGACCACCATGTACAATAGGTTATGGTTTAAGGAGAAATGGACTCTAGAAAAAATGAGAGCCTTCTGGATATATCGCTAGGAAACAAAACAACTTGAGGCCCATTATGAAAGCTTGAAAGTTGATGAAAAGTTTGAAAAATGGTGGGATGGTGAACATGCAACCTCTGACTCAAGCGCTGGAGGGAGCAGCAACCCAGGAGATGAATCTGAGCAACAAGGAGAAGAAGCAGAGACCGCAATGTCCTCCGCTCAGCAAGAGAAAAGCTTTGCAGAGCAACCCTCCTACACATCTTCGAATGTGTGATTCAATGTGTCGAGGGCCTCACAAACACTCACTTGGGTTGCTAAATCAATGAGAGTGTCACAAAAATAGCCAGTAGAGACTGGTGAGCTTGGAGAAACCCCATCCACAAAGTGACAGTGCACAGAAACCATTGTCAAAGAGGTTTCACATGAACCCGATGCAAACTAGGTGCTCGCAACCAATCAGGAGCCCGAAAAGGATGAGGAACCAACAACAAGCCAGGAGCCACCATCGACCAGTCAACAGGTAACATTCGCTCCTACTTTTCTTTCCTCTCAGTCTATGGTATCCTCCACTATTTCTGCGGCGCCCCCCACCATGAGTATTGGCCCTTCTTTTCCCACCTTTGATACAATGATTGTGGGAAGTTTCTCTCAGCCCGCATGGGAAAATACTTTCTCCTTTACTCCTCTGTGAACCCTTACACCAACTACTGCTGCTCAGTCCTTCCTTGCCTCACTTTCTGAAGGCTCACCTGCCATTGGTTCCCCTATTGCTACTATCACTGCAGATCCTCCCCTTTTCTCATAGCAAGTAGACTCTACAATGACTATGCCCTAGCCATTGCAACCCATGAGTCCTCCCACCAATTCAACAATGGAACCTTGGAGAATGACAAGCCCTTCTATTGGTTTGAAAGCTGAGCTTTGGCATGTGCCTCATTTCTCCCCACAAATTGTCACTCTCTAGAAGAAGAAACTACCTGTGCCTATTAAGCTTACCTATCCATATGCCCTACCTCTCGGTGCTCCTTTCACAGGTAGGCTAGTCCCTTCACCAACCCATTTTATTGCACAAAATGATGCTACACAGGAGGCAAGCGCTAGTAGGATTCAAAATTGAAAATCCAAGGATGATCGTAAGTAGGCAGAACCAAAGGTGCATACTATCTATGATGAAACTCAAAAAATGTTGAAATTTGTGACCATGTACCCAACCGTGGCAAAGCAATAAGGGGAGATGCATCCAAAAGATTATGATTTGTATGTCGTAGGGATTGAAATGAAGGTAGCTCGTCCATAGGATAAAGTTGAGCTCATGGAAGAAATGCAACGGGTGGTCACCTCCGATTTCATTAAAACTGGCCCAAGCTAAAGAAGATGTATGAGTAGTTGGAATCTTTGAAAGAAAGAGTTAGTTTCTTGGAAAATGGGGAGAAATCTCTAGGAGCAGATGTCGTGTGCTTGAAAGAGAGAGCGTTGATAGCAGAGGCAGAGGGAAATAGACTTTAGGAGGAACTTGCAAAGGTTTAATCAATCGACCCCACTGTAAATAACGAGCTGCGTGCTAAGAACCAGGAATACTAGAGCTAATTGACTCTGGCGAAGCAGAATATGCAGCTAAGGAATGAGGAGCTTGAAGGGCGGCACAATGAATATGAGTAGGGGATGGTGCAAAAGATGATGTGCTAGATCAACAGATAACTCAGTATGAGCAAAAGCTACAGGTGAAGGAATTTCAAATTTGAGGGTCACAAGGCCCAAATCAAAGAGGAGCTTCGGGAGGCAAAATCTTCCCTTAACACATAAATGGAAAACCATGGTCAAGTGAAGGAGAGCTGGATTAAAGAGTTAGCTCATGTTCAGGAACAATTGGCATTTGCCAACAAGAGGATCACAGAGCTAATACATGACGTCAACACTAGGGATGCAGAGATCACCCTTTTAAAGGATGCTCCCCAGGCTCTCGTTGCCCAGCTGGATCTCATCCCAATGGCACAACAGTTGTACGCCTCATACTGGGGGAAGGTCAAGTCTTATTGCCTGAAGTTACAGTCAATACTCTGGTACATGCCTCAGGTGACAAGTTTAAGCTAGGAGTTTTAGAGGACTATGGGGGAGTTCCCGCAGTTCATCATGGAAAAGGTCCCTGAGGCCCAAGGATTACTAACCAAATTATACTCAATATTTGATGAAGACCTAACTGGAGCAAGAATCAATGATCGGAAGGTTGCTGCCAAGATGACGAACAAGTTCTTCCATTGCCAGTAAACCATAAAATGAGCTAGGCCATGCGTGGCCACTTTGGGCGCAACTCTAGATAATGTGCGAGAAAGCTTCTCCCAGCTGACTGCAAGGGGCCTGCCTTCCCCATTTCTTGAGGATGGATTTGTGACCACTGCTGAATAGCTTGTAGTGAAAATTGAAGAAAAGCGGCAGGACAAAAGTGCCTTACAAAACTTCAGACAGCCTCCCACAACAGTAGATATCGAAGGATTATCGATCCAGTTGTGCGACTACTTTTCCTATACGAGTTTGGGGTCTGTCTATCGGCGGAGTTGTCTTTTAAAGAAATGCTTGACCTCAATGGAACATAGGAGAATCTATGCAACATATCGAGGTCATCTGTGGTGGACTGGTTGCCGCTATAGGATTCCCTCTCTAAGCTCTAAAGCCACGCCCAATGGGTAGGACTCTAGTCTGTAGCCAGAGAAATTTTGGGTTCTTCATTCCTCAAGCGAAATGCCCCTAATAGTCACCAAAAGTTGTGAATAAATATTCATCGAGCTCCCTGCGGGATTTATTTTGTTAAAGTATCAGCCTGCACATTGCCTTAAAAGTAATTCGACCCCTTGTTGATAATCGTCGCTACCTTGCCACGTGTCTGCTCTACACTCTCTAAAGGAACTCTTCCCTTCACATTTCAAAATGGCCCCGTAACGCTGCCATGTGTCCACTCTGCGCACAATTGAAAGCTGCTTCCCTTCATTTTTGAGTCAGGCTCCATCTGCATGCCATGTGGCTTCATCTTCACATATTTTGGCAGGCCCCACAATTGGTACAAAGGATAAGGCAGGTTACATGTGTCTCCTTGGCGCAAGTTTTCAATGGAAAAGGAAAAAGGTGATCACAGGTTGTGCAGTATCAATACATGTCTATTCCACGAGTGCTTCTTGTAAATGATGGATGAAGCAAGCCAAGGACTGCAACATCCTGTCATGTGTCATAACTACTTTAGTGGGGTAGCGACACTTGTCTAACATGACTTCACCGAGACCACTGCCATCATTTGCAAAGGATGCACCTGAACTTGGAGCGACCAGATGCTTTGGCTGGAATCTTTCTGTTGCAATGATCAGGAGGAATCTTTGATTCTACATCATTTCTGAAGATTCTCAAATCTTTTCTATTACTACTCGCCAAGGCAGTGGGAGCATTCAACTATATATACCCCTCTTTGTTTAAGAGGAAGGGTTCTAGGATTTTACAGAAAGAACATAGATTTTAGAAAAGACACCAGGCCTTTGTTATTGTTATTTAATTATTGCAAAAATACTCTTAGACTATGCCAATCATTCATCCTTTTTGCTCTTTTTATGTATTTGATTAACTTTAGACTATGTTTCTATTGTTTGAATGATTCATTTGAAAAACTTCTATAAATTGAATGCAAGTTTGCTAGTATAGATCATGTCTTATGACTCTTCTTGTCAGTAAATATGTGTGAAAAGTTATTTTATGTCAATGAATGAATTGTTTATACTTTAATCTTCAGTTTATACCTTTTTGGGACATCACAAATTTCTAATTGGTCCCTTAGATCAATGATTTATCGTGCCTATTATCTAAGTCTTGGTGGATCACCTTAGATTAGACTTTTATTTTATGTTTGTTTCCTCTTCCCTTTCCAAAATCCAATTATAGAAGAAGTCAGCTTCTTTAAAAACCTGGAGGTCACCCAGTTTAGCACAATAGGTCCACCATAAACCGAGTTTCCCATAAAAGGGTTGTTACCTTGCCAATTTTTGGCATCAACAGATACTATACATAGTTTCTATATGTCATACGTGTAATTTCACTCTTCAAGGATTGTAGTGTTGCGTGTTTTGACATTCCTTCATTAACACACTATAAAAAATTATGTTCTGATGAAACCATTTGTGTGTGTGAGAGAGACATACATACATGTGTTTTACTATTCTATATATCCATGCATTACATTACATCTTTTGGTTAGGCAATTAGATCATCATTGTATTTGGTTAACATACATCTATGTGTGTTTATTAAATCATGATAGCATCTAATTTAACATACATCCATACACATAATATCCATCACATCAACATACATGAAAGAAAGGAACATATACATAAAATAAAGAACACCATAATGTTAGAATTGGTATCTCATGTATATATATATAATAATATCAATGTCATGTACATGTATCATGCCATTGCCATAAAAAATGAGTGGCTATTATATATATGTATCAGTGTCTATACATAAAAAATGGCCTACAAAATATATAACATCACTATAAAAATGATGAAAATAATGGCTATCTAAGCCCCAGGCATATGGCTTCTTGAGTCCTCTAGCTCTGGCGGTTGTGGTTATGGTTGTGGCAGAGGCTAAATGATAGACATGAAGCAAGTCCTCTGTGACTAGGAAACAAACATCATTGTGTGAAATCCTCTGATCTCTCCCTCAAGGGAGGCTATGTGAATCTCTGCCATCCTGAGTGCATCCTGAAGCCACTAATCCCCTACGGGCTGCTCGACAAGGTCATCAAGTTGGCTTTGAAGAGCATCACGTGCCTACTCAGCATCATCTACTCTCGTCACAACTAAATCTCACTTGGCCAAGGCAACTCGCATCTCTGCAGACACCTAATCCCTCCATCCTTGAGAAGTAGTAGAATCAATTATCCTCTACACTAGATCCGCTCATGCCTCCTCGTATGCCATCCTTAGGTACACCACCAACTCGAAAAGTCAGGTGTGCTACCCTACTGAGATTGGCTGGTAGGACTCAAGGATGAGGCCCTGGAATGGAATGATAGGGGTGACCTCTGATATGCATTGGGAAAATATTCCAGACCATCCCAATGTGTCCAATACAACCACAAAGAGAAGAAATACATCAATATCATGAGATGTATAGATACAAAACTAAAGAAAAATATATACATGGGATTAAAACTAGAAAAACTAAAATGAAATGGTGTAGTGTAACTACTATACCTGGGTCCCCTGGTTTCTAGTGTGGATCAGGGGGTGGTGCGACGCTATGACCAACACTACCTGCATCTGGTGCTACTCTTGATGCCACTAGATTCGTTGCATGGACGACGATAGGATTCGATGGTGTAGAAGAAGTTGGGATTGCAGGTGGGGGAGAAGACATCCTTTATCGTCACCTTGACCTCTCCTCCACTACTGCAACCTCCTCCTCAACCTCTTGCTACTATTGCTCTCCACCCTCGTGTGTCTGCCTCCACCTCACCCCTGGTGATGCCTCTCCTTGCAGGCTAGGATCCCCCTTGTGGGCATCTGATGAAAAATGGGAGCAAGGCCATGCATCTACCATCAGGCCAGGAAACCTCTCACCATGTTGACATTTTCAACCGATTCCATCTCAGACTAGTCCTGATCATCAATTTTGTCATCAGAATTGGCAATGTCAACGATGGTGGGTTGCCAATGATCTCTTGACTGAGTGACACTCCTCACGGCCTGTGCATAAAATAGGATTGTGAGGGAGATATTCTAAATGTGATCGTGTTGTTGTATAACCTAGGTCTAGTAGTAGGGAATAATAACAAATTCCCTACAACCTAGGATAAAAGGTTGCGCTACAGGTTCCTAAGGAACCTACCATCTTCTACCTAGCAGAAAAACATGGTAAGGCTTCCATATGACTTGGCCAAGTTGTAAGGTGTCAAACTGTAGCTGCTAGAACTATAGGTCTCCATCCTTCCACTGTCAAACTAGCTCATACCTGTGAGCCATGGGTACTGAATAATCTCGGACTCGAGGATATCCCTCGGGTCATGTGCATGTAATGTGGGCGTGGCCCACACCTGCAATAAAGTGCATGTTGTTAGGCTCCAAAAATCATAATGCACATACCTTCCTAGCTCCTAATAGAGGTGTGGCAGCATGCTTCTCCCCCACATGAACACCATCCTGCACTCATCCATCTCGTGAATAGTGTATATGAGGACCCCATGCAGGTGAGAGCCTTGTCCATCTATCGTGACCCGAGTGGCTATGGTGATTACCAAAACTCGACATAGCAGGGGCATAGCACCATGCCCCTGCTTGAACCATCACGTGTAAATATGACTAGTGTCATCGCCGCCATCAATGTGGCCCAAGCAGTATGCGACCCCGTTATGTCGCTCCTAAGCTGAGCATCTGTCATTAATCATGACCTTCCGCCCATGGATGGGAAGGCCGAGAATGTGATAAACATCCTCGAGCGTGATGGTCATCTCGGTTGTTGGGAGGTGAAAGGTCAAGGTGGTTGAGTCCCACCGCTCCATCAACACCATCAACATACAATTGTAATTAAGCATCTCTGGCGTCCAATAAACCTGTCAGAGGCCCACCTGCCATAGTAGCACCTCCTCTGCATCCAATAGTCACTAATGCTAGTCTCAAACAAGGTGAAGTACCTGATACTCCCTCATCTTTGGATAATCTTGAAAAAGCAAAAAAGATCAAAGTCAGAATATCTGATGTGCAAAAAATTATGTAAAAATCCACTAAGTGGGGCCTTCAAGATGTGTGTGTGTTGCGTAAGAATTTGAGACCACCATTAAAGCTAGCGAGATGCCAACGCACCTGGCTAGACGTTAGCATGTGTTGAGGTCCCCAATGCACTAGCAAGATGCCAATGGGTGAGGAAGACATAGGCGTGCCATTTGGATGCCTGCTCTCTAAATCTTGTAAAAATTTACCAAAAATCTTTAAAACATGCACTAAAAGTAGTTTTAAAGAGTCACCTAATCCACCTTGAGGCCCTTGCACACTTCCCATCTTCCCATAGCTGCTCCATCTTGGGCTCCAAATAATCTCATTTGTGTGGCATTTTACTCACTTTTCTCTCTAAAAATTCAACAAAACTTCAATATTGAATAGTGAAAATGACCCTTCTAGGGGCTCACCTAGGTATATATAGGCCCCCCGGGGCCCATTTTTCCTAGTACTTTGTGGTCCCTCCATTTCTCCTATTTTTTCCCCCATGATTGGTGGAAAAACTAGGAGGGGGCATACAATCACTTCTTCATCAAAATTTTCTTCTGAATCACCAAAATTTTCCTTGATCATTCTTCTCGCCTTGGTAGCTTCTTTTGATTTTCAAGCTAACTTAAAATTTAGAGTTTTTCAGAGCAAAATTTTGTGCAATTTTTCACGAAAAATGTTGTATTTTTTGCTGAGTTCGATCACTGGGGGCATCTTCAGTACCTGCCAACTTGACCTCTACGGCCTCTATAGTATCCTTTTTGGCACATAAACTGGTAAAATTTCAAGTTTTGGGTTGATTTTTTCTTTTCTGCTTTAGTGTGGCTGATTTTTCCATAATCGAGCCCACTAAAGTGGGGGGAAAATGTAATGCCACAAAATTGCATCTAGGGGAAATTTCACATTTTAGAACTTTTCCTAGAATTTATTGCACCTAAACACATTTATGATAAGAGACTCATGGCTCAAAATTTCATGATTCCAACTCCACAAGGTCCAATGAAAAAGCGACAACAGTCTGTTACTCCCTTTTCCAAAAACTAATGTTCTAGACTCCTACATGACATGCTAGCGTCTTGGAAGTTTTCAGAGCTTGAAACGTGTAATCTCAGAATCTTGACTCAATACATATATCTTTGTAGTCAGATTCTCGGGTGTAATGGCTCCTTCCACCCTTGCATGCAAAAAAACTCCCCTTTTCTCTCATTTTGGGTGGTTCTCTCTCATTTGATCACTTCTCTTCTCAATCTCAACCTCTTCTACTCTTTCCAATAACACTTCTACAAGTGAAGCTCTGTCAAACTGAGGTCCCTCCAAGAACCAAAGCTCTCTATAAATCATTCAATAGTGCATTTGTGTGTTCAAGAGGGGGCCGAGGACTATTGGTAACGCTCTCTTGCTCTTATCTATTTACGAATAGATTAGATCTCTTTGTTCATTTACTACTTGGTGGTGCAGGTTCTCCTCCTCAAGCAGGGATTGTTTTCACCACTTCCTTTTGTCTATTTTTTTACTCTCTATCTATCTAGCTATCTATGGAGGTGGGAACACAAAAATAAGGGTTTGACTGCGGCAAAGCCCCGAAACAACCCCAACGTTTTTCTCCATTCATCTTGTGTGTAGGTTGTTGAAGTGGAGCTTGGAAGAATATTTCAAACACTTGGCTGTTTGTAAGTCCTCTTTTAGCTCTCCTTGTATTCCATCCCGCTTTCTACTTTCTTTTTAGTTATTCTATTAAAAAGACCTCAGATTCGTGTCAAATAGTGAGGTTTTTAGTCATTCTACCCTAAATTTCAAGTTCTCTATTATTGTGGATGCCATCACATCCTTCGAACTCCAACGTGCCACACTTGCATCCTAATACCACTCTGTAGTCCGATGGTTGAGAGATCATCCTTTTGATGCAGAGATCTCGAAATCTTGCTCTCTTAGATTATGGAGCACTCACTTGTGATAATTAGATTATGTGTGATTTCTTTGTGATTTCTTCATTTAGCTAACATTGAGCTAGTTAAGGGTAGTTCACTCCTTGGGATTCTCTTGAGAATGAAGAGACTCGTGAGCAGCGAATCCTTCTTATCTCACACATTCGATGGTCTTAGGCCTCTAAAAAAATAGGTTTTTAGTGGGTAGTGTTACCAGATTTTCACTTATAGCTCAATCAGGTAGAGCTTATAGATTTGAATTAAAAGAAAAAGGTACATTTTAATATTTCCTATATTACATTCAAGTGCATAAATGAAATAATTCAAAATATTACAATTAAAAATTACTGCATTCATGCAAGTGCATGTAACAGAAGAAGGATTCAAATATTTTCTGAACAAAGAAGTAGTCTTTATTGAATGTAAAAATGTACATTATCTCACACAAGCTGTGAGATTAAATTATTCAATACAAATTGAGAATAGCATATACATGAATAAGTAAAAGAAAGAAGTGTGCATATAATGAGAGTGACCAGTCATTTCCTGAGAATGACTAGTTCAAGGTGCGTTGTCTTGCATTGTTGTTGTCTCAAGCTACTAGTTTCCTCCTAGTTCCTCCTTGCCCCTAGTTCCTGCATCTAGCAATAGCAATGATGTTAGAGCAATGCTCTAAGCAATGAAATATCACAAACATTATATGAACATTCACCTATGCATGTATAGAATGATCTCAATATGCATTAAAACAAAGTGCATGCTTTAAATGTCTAAGAAAACCATCAGGTCAACATACATGCTTAAAATAGGCATTTCTGTTTTCTAACTTGTTTGCTTCATGTGCAGATTCAGGAAAAGTAAGGTTTGTTTCATCAAATTATAGCATGTGGGTTAAAATGTGGCTCCCACAAGGGTTGAGCCCATCATGCTACCCTCTACTTTCATTATAGAGGGATAGTTGCATTTTTGTCATCATTGAATCCATGTTGATAAATATCATCAATCATGGTGTTACTGATGAGGAATGGATATCATTATTAATGGGAGTCACCTCACATTAATAGTGATACTCCTTATCAATAAAAACATGTCACAAGGCTCATCTACAAAGATCAATGATATTATTTTTAGTTATTCAATGAGAAGCTATCATAAGCTACATGGAGCAGCTATGAGTGATAAGTGAAATGCATAGTCACACTCATCATGTTATTATGTTGTCTACAGAGCAATGAAACATAGATAAAAGCACCTTGAAACAGCTCAAAAATCAAGTAACATGGTAATTTCATGAAGGAAAGCAAAAATAGAGCTGATCTAGGGCCTATGATAGAATCTTTGATGGACACAAGGTGTTCAAGGTATTGTTTTAATGGAGTTGAATGCCATAGTATCACAGTGCATAAAAGTTTCCTAAGTGATAGTGATAAGCAAGGAAGAGGATAGGAGGAAAATCATAGATGTCTGTGTAGCATTATGAGCTCTGAGCAAGTTAAAGTAGGGAGCAATAGGATTCATCAGACATGATTGCATGATAGTGAAGCTCAATGAAGTGCTACAAAAGGCTCCAGGCTCCAGTAACTTAGTTTCACCTTGTAAAGACTTTAAGGTAGTATAAATGGCTTTGCTAGTTGGTATCATGGATTTCTAGTTAAGAAAGGACATAAATGATTTAGTGATATGGGTTTTAGCATAGGGTAGTGAGCATTCAATGCAAATATGGCCATGGATGGGCAATGATGTAGTAGTCCTTAGAACAAGTGAGAAGATGTTTTTTGGCATTGAATTATTTCATAACAAATGTAGGCAAGTTAAGAGGATAGTCTTTGTGACAATTTTCACAAGAGAATAACTGAGAATAGAGGATGGTATAATACCAATAGTATTGCAGCTATACACAATTTAGAATACCTTTTAGCAGTTATAAGTAAGAATATGAAATGTTCTTCTATGACAGAGACTAAGGAATATCATATTTTGAACCACTTGAAACAATTATGTGAAGGTCTTAAAGAAATAATCTTATTGTGATGCATAGAAAAAATGTCATAAGAGTGCAAGATCTTTCATATAGATAGCAATGAGTGACAATCTTCTAATGATTTCAAAGGATAAAAAATTTATTCATTCTCTATAAAGTATAATAAGGTTTCAAGACCATGCAAATTCCTCATAGCACCTGAATGAGCAAGTCAAAGAGTCTGTATAGAGGAAGCTTACAAGATAGAGATATGAGAAGCCATTATTTGGAAGTCTTCAAAATAGTAAAACAATGATTTTATATGACAGGAAAAACGTATGAAAATACAAATTGCTTATCTTGGGGCAGCTACAGGTGATAAATGTAATGCATAATCTCTATAGAAGCAAGAGGAATTTGAAAGGAGGATTCGTGCAACATTCATAGAGTTGCAATAAATGGAGAACAAAGAAGAATAAAATACATGCATCTGTAGATGGAAAACCCTTGAGCAAGTTATTTTATCAAATAACAGAAAAGCTTCATTTTCTTTAACACCCAGAATCATGAATGAAGCATGAAACAAAAAAAAAAAAACTTGTGTAAGTCTCTATCAGAGAAGCTCAAAATGAAATACATGGCTACAACTGCATGATGGAGAAATATATTATAGCAAAGTTTTCAGTTACTTACAACAATCTTAAGCTCGAATAGAGTTTTATCATGGTGGCTGCCGCAACTTACCCTTTATGGGTTTTTTTTTTAAAAACATTTTTTCCTTGGTTTGTTTCCAGCTTGAAATGTGAAGATGCAGAGATTAAAATAAAAAGAAATCAGTTTTAAAACTCACACAAATGTCTGTGTGAAAGATTCAAAACCCGCAGGAATCCTTTTTATATATCTGTCCAAGAAAGCTCAAATTTTTTCATGGCGATAGGAGGAATAAATCATAAGAGGAGGAAATAAAGAAAACACAAAAGGAAAATGAAGTTTCACATAGAAGTCATGGCCTGAAAGCTTATAAAAGTTTTTAAGTTGCAAAAATTTACAGATTTCAAGACATAATCAGACTTACCAACAATTATTTCTACATTCAATCTTCTAGAAGTCTTCACAATGGCATCTGAAACAGAGATTTCAAGCTCAAAAGGCTGAACTAGGTTTCTGATGACGGCGGTCAAGCTTCCTCCAGAAGCTTCAGAAAACAAAAGAAAAAAATGTTTCATTTTTTGTTTTGTTCACGGGTTAGTAACCCTAAAAATGTCAATAGAATAAAGGTATTTCTATCTTTTATTTTAAATTACATCATGTGAACAATTGAACCGTAGGCTAAGACTTTTAGTCTTGTGCCTAGTGATATTTTTCCCTCTATATAATGTAAGTATTTTAAGACTTGTATTTTCTTTCTTTTATTTTTGCATATTATTTGAAGTTGTAAATATTAAGTCTTAAGTGATGTTTTATAAATCACTTAGTCTTAAGTGTTTTTTTAAAATTCAAAATTAAATGAGGGAGCCACTCATGCATTTGATCAAGGAGGGGAGATATGCTTTAATTTATGACATGTCGAGCATTTAGGGGAGTTAGAGGAGGTTGGAAAAAATGTGCCAAGAATGTAGCAAGCATTTTGACTCAGCTTTGAGGCCTTTGGAGCGCTTATAGGAGGTGGTTTTGCATACCTTAATGGTGTACATAGTCAAATTTGACCTTTTCACCCTTTTAGAGATCATTTGGAGGAGATTTGCATGCTAGATTTTAGGATTTTGAGGAGCACACGAATTCATGGAGCTTCTAGGTCCTTTTTTGGTGGAGCTACTTGGAGATGATATATTCTCATTTGTAGCTCATTATGAGTTAATTCTTACTTGGTGCTTTTTTTCTGAGTTAGTGACTTTCATAGTCCTTTGACAGAGAAAAGCATATTTATGTAACTCTAATTTTGACTTGAATGACAGTAGATGGCTTGAAAATCAATGAAGTAAAGTATTTTACCTTCTCAATTCTTCTATTATACTGTGTGCAAGTATTTGATAGATATGATTACTCTTGAATGTTTTCTAATTCCTTGTGATTTTTGTCTCAAAGTTAGCACCCTTTGTAGAAATACATGCATGTTGTAGGTCATAAGTTGTATTAAAAAGTGCAAATGCTTATAGTTGTGAAAGCCATTTTTCCCTCTAAGAGTTTAGCATTTTAAAGGTCTTCTTATGAAATACTTATGGAGGTAGCATATGAAGCTGAGTTGTGTGAGTTGAGCTTTGTCATTTTATTGGTTTGTGTAAGTAAGTTGTTTACAAGTCAGGTTAACGTTTATGTGTATCACCATGGAATAGTGCTTAATCAGTTTTCATTTTAAGTTTTCTCTCTCTTTTCCTTCAAAATCATTAGAATAGGTGATACCAAGAGGAAGCCGACCTTCTCTGGAGGTTGACCTCTACTTATCAAAGCCCACACTTTGAGAGGTCTTCCCATGTTACACTGGAATGTTGAACCTCATATTCAACAGGGTGCAAATTCAGTAGTTAACAGTTTTGGCACGCCCGGTGGGACTGAGAATTGATTTTTCAGTCTCTTTTGTACTACATAGTGCTGCTATTCAGTGTGTTTAGCATAACTTTCTGCCTTTGGAGACAAGTTTTTAACATACCTGGCGACTCCATGCCCAAAGTAACTGGTTTCAATAGTCTAAGTGTTGGTTTCATGGTAATATGTCTTACCATACACCATTTCATGAAAGTGTTGTCTATAAACCTTCTTATCAACCATATTATATAAAACAACCTAATGTTTTTATTTCAAATGACCTTGTAATAGCATATTCCTAGCATTTTCATCATGTTTCCCGCCCTCCCACTCTTGCTCAAACTTTGTATCAGCTAATACATGATCAAGATCAGTCTCTAGAGGAGGTTTTTGATGCTAATCAGTATGACTATTCACATAAATAGCCTCAAGAACACCCTTATCAGAGTGTACTAGTTTTGGTCAAGTAGTTTGACCATATGTTGTGGGATTTGAGCCAAAATCTTAACTGTATGAAGATTAATGATATTAGCAAAGTGTTCTCACACACGAATAGAATGTTGGTTGATGTCAAGAAGTGGAAAAATACCATTATGCATCAACAAGAAATGGTTGAGTAGGCTTATTTTTGTGACCAAAAGTTGAAGATATAGAGGATGCAATTTGAAGAGGGTCTTGAATGAGGGATAACTGCTAAGGAAGGGAAAATGAAGTTATTGCCTACTCGAGTGCAGAGTACTCAAGCTTACTCAAATTATCTACACTGACTAACAAAGGAGTTTCGAATGAGGCAACTTGAGGGGAGTTTCAAAAAATACAAAGCTATTGCAAAAGAAGAGTAGAAATGTGACCAAGATAGTTCATTCACCATGGAGGAGACTAGAATTCCAAATTTGTTGCAAATGGCTTTGGAGGAGTATCAATTAACACAAAGAAAATCTCTCCAAGATGGTGAAACTATTTCAAAATAGCAAGAAGAAATTAGTGAGTTGTTGATCAATGATCATCAACAAGATAATGGAGCCTTGGATCATGAGGAAGAATAGGAAAATGAACCTGACACTATTTTCCAAGGTGAGAGCTTTGATGTTTTCGAGCATGTTATAAATGAGAAGGATAATGTTGAGCTTTATGAAGAAGTATGCATGGACATGATAATTGAACAATTTTGTTCAAAGATTCATGGAAAAGAATTAGAAATGGTCAAGACTCATGATGAACTTGAACAACAAGTTCATAAGCTTGAAAAAGTGTTGAAGCAATAGCAGGAATGTGGTCTTGATAGAGAGGAGTTCATTCTCTCAGATCAAGAGGTTTCTCGTGAACCTGATACGCAAGGCCTTGGCTGGTGGGAGGAGCTTACTTTTAGCTATACAACAGAGCTTGAAGTTGATTTGTTAGATGAAAGTTTGTTTCAAGAAGCTTCTTCGTTGCTTGAACTTCTACCTTTCTTCATTGAAGAAGATGAGCCTAAGTTGGAGTGTACTTTCTTGGGAAGTAATGAGGACCTTGAGCTTGTACCAGTTGTTTCCAAGAACCTTCCAAAAGCTGATGGTTTTGATGAGTTATTAGCTACCCTAGTGGAAGAGGATTGTCCGCTCACCTTGGAGGAAGAATTGACATGGAAAGCAATTATGCAAAGTGAAGACAATGATGTCATTACAAGTCATTTAGATTTCTTTTTCTCCTGTCCAAACTCAGCTACGGAGCAAGATATTCATGAAAAACATGAAGAAAGAGAAGCATCCAGCAATGGGAGTTCCAGTTTTTCCCATTCAAGAGACTGTCCAATCAAATATTTAGCCCAAATGGAGTCCAATACAACACCAATGATCAATTATGCACTCACACATGAAGATACAGCTAAAGATAATAGTAAGGATGTGCTAGCAGCTGGAAAAGAGTATGTTCAACTCACTTATCCTCCTTTGAATAACAATTCATATGATTAGTTTGATGAGGTAAGTGAACTCGTTTACCTCTTTCAAGGGCAATTTATAATCTTGTTGAAATTTTCTCTGTGTCCCACCTATACTTAGTTGTCCTCAAGCATGTGAGTTATTGTATTTTAAGAAGGGGAAGCTATTTTAGTCACCCTGTAAACGGTTTTGTTTCACCAACTTCTTTGTTGGTTAGATTAGGTTAGTATAGGTTACAGTTCTAGTTTCAATTCCCTAAGTGTTGTTCCCACACAGTTAGGTAGTTTCCCTTCTATAGTTTTTGTTTTCAATAAGTTTCCAAGGTCTTTTGAACTATTCTACTAAGTTACAGAAGTTATAAACCTAATTTCCAAGTTTTGTCAATTTCTAAGTGACTCTATGTCCAATGGACAAGTCTAGGCAACATGTTTTCATGTTTAGCAAGCAAACATACATTAGATGTCGCCAAAAATGTTACCAAATTTTCACTTATAGCTCAATCAGGTAGAGCTTATAGATTTGAATTAAAAGAAAAAGGTGCATTTTAATCTTTCCTATATTACATTCAAGTGCATAAATGAAATAATTCAAAAGATTACAATTACAAATTTTTGCATTCATGCAAGTGCATGTGACAGAAGAAGGATTCAAATGTTTTCTGAACAAAGAAGTAGTCTTTATTGAATGTAAAAAATGTACATTATCTCACACAAGCCGTGAGATTAACTTTTGCTTATTGAGTGACCAGTCATTGCCTGAGAATGACTGGTTCAAGGTGTGTTGTCTTGCATTGCTACTATCTCGAGTTGTTGGTGTCCTTTTAGTTCCTCCTTACCCCTAGTTCCTGCATCTAGCAATATCAATGATGTTAGAGCAATGCTCTAAAAAATGAAAGATCACAAACATTATATGAACATTCACCTATGCATGTATAGACTAATCTCAATATGCATTAAAATGAAGTACATGCTTTAGATGTCTAAGAAAACCATCAGGTTGACATACATGCTTAAAATAGGCATTTTTGTTTTCTAACTTGTTTGCTTCATGTGCAGATTTAGGAAAAGTAAGGTTTGTTTCATCAAATTACAACATGTGGATTAAAATGTGGCTCCCACAAGGGTTGAGCCCAACATGGTTCCCTTTGCTTTCATTATAGAGGGATGGTTGCATTTTTATGTCATCATTGAATCCATGTTGATAAATCTCATCAATCATGGTGTTACTGATGAGGAATGGATATCATTATTAATGGGAGTCACCTCACATTAATAGTGATACTCCTTATCAATGAAAACATGTCACAAGGCTCATCTATAAAGATCAATGAGATTCTTCTGAGTTATTCAATGAGAAGTTATCATGAGCTGCATGGAGCGGCTATGAGTGATAAGTCAAATGCATAGTCACGATCATCATGTAATTATGATGTCTACAGAGAAATGAAACATAGATAAAAGCACCCTAAAGCAGCTCAAAAATCAAGTAACATGGTAATCTCATGAAGGAAAGCAAAAACAGAGCTGATCTAGGGCCTATGATAGAATCTTTGATGGACACAAGGTGTTCAAGGTATTGTTTTAATGGAGTTGAATGTCATAGTATCACAGTGTATAAAAGTTTCCTAAGTGATAGTGATAAGAAAGGAAGAGGATAGGAGGAAAATCACAAATGTTTGTGTAGCATTATGAGCTCTGAGCAAGTTAAAGTAGGGAGCAATAAGATTCATTAGACATAACTGCATGATAGTGAAGCTCAATGAAGTGCTACAAAAGGCTCCAGGCTCCAGTAACTTAGTTTCACCTTGCAAAGACTTTAAGGCAGTATAAGTGTCTTTGCTAGTTGGTATAATGGATTTCTAGTTAAGAAAGGACAAAAATGATTAAGTGATATGGGTTTCAGCATAGGGCAGTGAGCATTCAATGCAAAGATGACCATGGATTGGAAATGATGTAGTAGTCCTTAGAACAAGTGAGAAGATGTTTTTTGGCATTGAATTATGTCATAACAAATGTAGGCAAGCTAAGAGGACAGTCTTTGTGACAATTTTCACAAGAGAATAACTAAGAATAGAGGATGGTATAATACCAATAGTATTGCAGATATACAGGATTTAGAATACCTCTTAGTAGTTATAAGTAAGAATATGAAATGTTCTTCTATGACAAAGACTAAGGAAGATCATATTGTGAACCACTTGAAACAGTTATGTGAAGGTATTAAGGAAATAATCCTATTGTGGTGCATAGAAAAAATGCCATAAGAGTGCAAGCGCGGTAAAATAATATTTCATACAGATAGCAATGAGTGACAATCTTCTAATGATGTCAAAGGATAGAAAATGTATTCATTCTCTATCAAGTATAACAAGATTTCAAGACCATGCAAATTCCTCATAGCACCTGTATGAGCAAGTCAAAGGGTCTGTACAGAGGAAGCTTATAAGACAAAGATATGAGAAGCCATTATTTGGAAGCCTTCAAAATAGTAAAACAATGATTTTACATGACAGGGACAGTGTATGAAAATACAAATTTCTTATCTTGGGGCAGCTACAGGTGATGAATGGAATGCATAATCTCTATAGAAGCAAGAGGAATTTGAAAGGAGGATCAAAGCAACATTCATAGAGTTGCAATAAATGCAGAATAGAGAAGAATAAAATACATGCATCTGTAGATGGAAAACCCTTGAGCAAGTTCTTTTATCAAATAACAGAGAAGCTTCATTTTCTTTAACACCTAGAATCATGAATGAAGCATGAAACATAAAACAAAGAAACTTGCCTAAGTCTCTATCAAAGAAGCTCGAAATGAAATACATGGCTACAACTGCATGATGGAGAAATATATTATAGAAATTTTTTTAGTTACTTTACAACAATCTTAAGCTCAAATATAGTTTTATCATGGTGGCTCCTGGGAGGAAGAAACCCTCAAAGAAGATAGAAATACATCAGGCTGTAACTTACCCTTTATGGGGTTTTTTTTTTGAAATTTACATTTTTTCCTTGGTTTGTTTCCAGCTTGAAATGTCAAGATGCAGAGATTAAAATAAAAAGAAATCAGTTTTAAAACTCACACAAATGTTCGTGTGAAAGATTCAAAACCCGCAGGCATCCTTTTTATATATATCTCTCCAAGAAAGCTCAAATTTATTCATGGCAACAGGAGGAATACATCATAAGAGGAGGAAATAAAGAAAACACAAAAGGAAAATAATGTTTGACACAGAAGCCATGGCCTGAAAGCTTATAAAAGTTTTTAAGTTGCAAAAATTTCCAGATTTCAAGACATAATCAGACTTACCAACAATTGTTTCTACATTCAATCTTCTAGAAGTCTTCACAATGGCGTCTGAAACAAAGATTTCGAGCTCAAAAGGCTGAACTAGGTTTCTGATGACGACGGTCAAGCTTCCTCCATAAGCTTCAGAAAATAAATGAAATAAATGTTTCATTTTTTGTCTTGTTCACGGGTTAGTAACCCTAAAAATTCTGATAGAATAAAGATATTTCTACCTTTTATTTTAAATTACATCATGTGAACAATTGAACCGTAGGCTAAGACTTTTAGTCTTGTGCCTTAGTGATATTTTTCCCTCTATATAAATTAAGTCTTTTAAGACTTGTATTTTCTTTCTTTTATTTTTGCATATTATTTGAAGTTGTAAACATTAAGTTTTAAGTGATGTTTTATAAATCACTTAGTCTTAAGTGTTTTTTTTAAATGGTAAATTAAATGAAGGATCCACTCATGTATTTGATCAAGGAGGGGATATATGCTTTAATTTATGACATGCCAAGCATCTAGAGGAGTTAGAGTAGGTTGGAAAACATGTGCCAAGAATATAGCAAGCATTTTGACTCAGCTTTGAGACCTTTGGAGCGCTTAAATAGGAGGTGGTTTTGCATACCTTTTAAATGGTGGACATAGTCAAATTTGACTTTTTCACCCTTTTAGAGATCATTTGGAGGAGATTTGCATGCTAGATTTTAGGCTTTTGAGGGGCATACGAGTTCATGGAGCTTCTAAGTCCTTTTTTGGTGGAGCTACTTGGAGATGATATATTCTCATTTATAACTCATTATGAGTTCATTCTTACTTGGTGCTTTTTTCTAAGTTAGTGACTTTCACAATCCTTTGACAGAGAAAAGCATATTTATGTAACTCTTTTGACTTGAATGACAGTAGATTCCTTGAAAATCAAAGAAGTAAAGTATTTTACCTTCTCAATTCTTTTGTTATACTGTGTGCAAGTATTTGATAGATATGATTACTTGTGAATGTTTTCTAATTCCTTGTGATTTTTGTCTCAAAGTTAGCACCCTTTGTAGAAATGCATGCATGTTGTAGGTCATAAGTTGTATCAAAAAGTGCAAATGCTTATAGTTGTGAAAGTCATTTTTCCCTCTAAGAGTTTAGCATTTTAAAGGTCTTCTTATGAAATACTTATGCCAGAGGCATATGAAGTTGAGTTGTGTGATTTGAGCTTTGTCATTTGATTGGTTTGTGTATGTAAGTTGTTTACAAGTCAGGTTAACGTTTAGGTGTATCACCATGGAATAGTGTTTTATCAGTTTTCATTTTAAGTTTTCTCTCTCTTTTCCTTCAAAATCATTAGAATAGGTGATACCAAGAGGAAGCCGGCCTTCTCCGGAGGTTGACCTCTACTTATCAAAGCCCACACTTTGAGAGGTCTTCCCATGTTACACTGGAATGTTGAATTTCATATTCAATAGGTTGCAAATTCAGTAGTTAACAGGTGGTATTTGGTGAACACCGCAGACCTCTTGAACATCACATCGGGAAACCCACACAAGTTCGGAGCACTACATGCACGGATTGACCTACAACTTTTTCTCACAAGCAATTTATATAGCACACCCAAAAATTCCACTTGAGGTCAAACCCTTGAGTTCTCCATTGCATGGATGTCTCTCAAGGTAGGCCTCTTACTTGAAATAAAAAGGAGTTACTATTTCTCTTCACCCAAGATCACACTAGGTTCAAGGGGAGAGGATACATAGTAACAACCTTATAGGGTTACAAATATATTGCAAATTGAAGATGTTTTTCTTCACCCAAGATCACACTAGCTACAAGGGGAGAGGATATGCATCAAAAATCTACCACACACATAAGACAAAGCACACACTCTTGATATAAACATGCACCAAAGATAAATATGCTAAATTGTTAAAGCACCAAATTGAAGTGTGTAAATTTTATGCTCTTTTAAGCCCAAATGAAGATGCAATTTTTGTTTCAATTTTATGCACTAAATTGAAAATTTTAAGTTGTCCAACTTGAAACACAAAAGTAAATGTGAAATGCATAAAATGAAATTAACTCGAAATTTATTTTCAAATGAGTGTTAATAAACACTTTTTAGATTCATCATGATGTAAAGGTCCATCTCTATCAAAAAAACTAGAAAAAATATAGTAGTTCTAGGGTTAGTCCTTAACAAAATATGTAATCAAATTGAAGAATTGAAGTAGAGGGTGATCCCACAATATTGGTTTACAATTTTTGGCCAAACTGGACACTGAACTAATTTTTTTTAACGGAATCTTCACTTTCAAGCACCTATAGCGACTAAACCGTGAGGAATTTGAAGGTGATGCAAACCAGTGATTTGTGAATTTTTGTCTATAGATTCTAAATATATTTTTTTCAATTTTTTTGGAATCATATTGTACTTCTTTTTCCATCTCCTTTGAAAACTAGTTTTTTCAATAAACACCATTTTTAAGGAGTGACGCTCACCGTATAACACAACTTTTTTTCCATGAAGGATAAATTTCTATTTTTTTTGATTTTAGATTTTTAACTACAATTTCTAGTGCTTCCAATTGGTTTCATAGTGTTTTATTGAATATTTTTTCCTTAATCAAGTTTCAAAGTCAAACCAATTACAATTCAAAAATAGACGGACTGTATAACACATAATTTTTTTTGTATGTATCAAATTTTTATTTTTTTTGTTGGATCAAGGACTTCAATATCTGGTGCACTCATATTTTTCAAAAAAAAAATTGATAATATTCTATTTTTCCACATGTGCATAATAGAGAGCTTGTTTTTCAGTGAAAAACCTACATTCGCAAGAAATAAAAAATAAATATAATAATAAAATTAAATCTACTTAAAATTATATTTTTTGGGAAGCTTATAATAAGGACTACATACAAAAAATAAATTTTAAATGAATTCATTTGATCCCCCAAAAGGTAAATCAAAAGTGATTTTTTATCAACATTTTGATAAGTGTAAAGGAGACTCTGTTATAGGTATGGTTTAAAACTAGCAGGGTTCTATCCAAGGGAGTTTGATCTAAGGTAGTTTCATCAAACCCTCTTCAATTGGATTGCTTTAAATGGAAATTTTTAAGGCTTAAATTATTATATTTTCTAAAAATATGTGATTTCAACAAATATCAAAATCTCCCAGAAATTGTAAACTAGCTTTGTGGGATCACCCTAGACGAAGGCATGTGATTGCATCCATAAAGGTGTGGCTTTACTGAAAAATGCATAAAATTTTCAAATAATAAAGGCTCGAATATTTAACCAAGGTGTGACCCTTATACACACTCTTGATATAAACGTGCACCAAAGATAAATATGCTAAATTGTTAAAGAACCAAATCGAAGTGTGTAATTTGCATGTTCTTTTAAGCCCAAACGAAGATGTAATTTGTGGTTCAATTTTATGCACTAAATTGAAAATGTAAGTTGTCCAATTTTACACACAAAAGTAAATGTGAAATGCCTAAAATAAAATTAACTGATAAATTTATTTCCAAATGAGTGTTAATAAACACTTTTTAGATTCATCATGATGTAAAGGTCCATCTCTGTCAAATAAAACTAGAAAAAAAATAGTAGTTCTAGGGTTAATCCTTAACAAAATATGCAATCAAATTGAAGAATAGTAAGTTGGATGAATAGGAAAAAAAAATTGGTACATTATAAATAATTGAATTAGATTATATGATGGAAACACATGCTTGAAAATTAACTATATTGTTACAAATTCTAGGTAAAATTGTCAGTTTTAAGATTCATTCAATATTGAAGTATTATTCTTGAAGTGTAATTTTTCTAGCTAAGAAATATGTTCCTCTTGCTATAACTAAACTTGAAGGTTACAATATAGGTTTTTTTGTAGAGATGGTCATGGAGAAAATGGACACTCAATTAAATACTATTGATTATTTAACAATTTTTTTTAATAATACTATTTTTTTATGGAGTAAAGATAAGATGTGTTTATCTCAATCTCATTTATGACGTTAACTACTTGGGATACTATTAAGATATATGTTACCTATTTTCACCTTCTAGGTTAAAATGGTCATATCCTACATTTTACAAGGCCTCCATGTGAAAATAATTATTGAAGGGAAAAAAAGATATTAAATCTTTGCTTTTACCAAGTTTGAAGGCATATTTTAGAGAAAATATATTTTTCAAATACTATCATATTTCAAATGATAATATTAAAAAAGTCAATTATTCAAGTCAAATGAGTAGTCATTTTATGACAAAACATTGGAAAAGTATGTTAATTATTTTATCAAGATTCTTTTCATGATATTCATGTGCAAATGGGCAAAAAGATTAATTTTCATCTCTATTTTTTGAGTTTGGAGAGAAATTTCACATGAGTTTCCATATTTTCAAGATGTTTCCTTGATTTTTGGCCAAAAGAAAGGAAGAAGGCTTGAGTTGTGAAGGAAAGTAAATTCTTGCAAAGGGAAAGAGCTTGATTTTTAGGCAACATGACAGGTTTGCAGCATCCCACACACTCATATTGGGACAGTCATATGTCGAAAACAATGAACTGGTTTTTTGAGATATTTGGACAGAAATTAGGAAACAATTAACTAAAAAAACCCATTAAATTTCACAAAAACCTAATTTTTCATTTGAGATAAATCTTCACTAATCTAAGGCCAAGTTTAGATGCGAAATGGGAAACATTTCAATCATCTTCAGCTACAAAGAAAGGTACCAAGTTGGAAATTTCAGAGGTTTCCTTCAACCTAGAAGTTGATTTCAAGGAGTTTGCAGAAATCACAGACATAATCAACTTCATTCAAGCTGAGTGATTGGTTTAGAATTTGATTTTCTTTATAAAGGCATCTCTAGGCCTTTGTTTAAAATTTTTTTTTGGCTTTGTTTTCATGCTTACAACATAAAAGATTGTTCTTGTAGCTCATTTATGAGATTCATTGTAACAATCCTTTTGATTCAATAAAATAATAGCAACAGTTCCTTCTCATTTTACCTTTGTCTCATTTTGCACATGAATTGGTAGATGTTCAGTTGTGATCTGAGTTTACAGTCCTTCTTTTGTCCCTTTACAAGCAATGTTTTGGAAAAGTATGCATGTTTAAGTGCAGGTTATATGCTGTGTGTCAATTGCAACAAATTGTAGTTGTGAAACTTATTTTTCCTTCATGCAATAAGTTGAAACCAACACCTACATATGAAATATTTATGTGCTTCATATTTTGATTTGAGTTTTGGACAAGTCAGAACCTTGTTGAGTCACATTGTGATTTGGTTAAAGCAGTTAGACAAATATTTTTGTGCATCACCTCCTAGGAAATAGTTTTTCAATTTCAAGCAACCTTTATATCCCTTTTCCTTGGAGTTTTATGTAGTTTAGGTGATCCATCAAAGGGAACTAGCCTGCTCTGGAGATTCATCCTCGTTATAAGCAACCCACAGCTTGAGGATGTTTCCATGTTACACAAGATGGTTGAATGCAACTCAACTAGGGTGCAATCCTAAGTGATAACAATATCCTTAGTAGATGTCACATGGAATAATATATGTTAAGGTTATTGGTGTTATAAGTCAATTAAATTTCTCTAAGTTCACATTTAAGTATTTCTTTGTAAACTAATAAAAAAACTACTATTTGTGGTAAGTTGTGGTGAGTTTTATATGGTGTTGCCATGGATAATTTTTTAAGCCTAGTGTTTTTATGTTTCCAACCACAAGTTCTTTGGAGAAGAACTCACAACTACATAATTGTCTATGTATGCCACTAGAGTGCATGGATATGCAAGTGAGCTTGTGCTCAACTATTAGAGTACATGGGGAAATGACTAGAAGAATGGTAATGTTTCAAATTATTGTAAGCAATAAGTGTAACTAGGGAAACAATCAAGTATTTTAATTTCCTGCAAGACATTGCCAATGTTTGAATTTCCCTCACAAAAGTATGTTTATGTTATATTTCTTCATTTTCAACATTATTAGACCATTTTTAGATTTTTATTATTATATACCTCAACATTATTTCTATCATATGATAAAGTATATGTTGAAATTTTTAATATTTAATTTGATGGTACAAATAAAGGATTTCCATTGTCATTGACACCTCCAATATGTTCATAATATTTTTATCTATAAGATATTTGACTTTATGATTTATGATTGGATGAATAATTACATGTGTTAAATGTCCTTTGACTTTGTGGAATTTTTATAATGGGTTTTCTCATTATATAGTTTAATTTTTTTTTTATTTGGATCAAATGGATATACTAGAGGGAGAGTAAGTAAATTAATAATCAATAAACTTTAAAGTCAATCCTTCAAATATTTATGAAGCTTAGTGAACTTTTCAAAGAATTATTTTTTAAATAAAGAAAAATAGAATTAGTAGAAACTCGATTAACATTTTCCTTTATATGATTACCCTTCAAGAAATTATTTGGATTTCAATAATTGGAAGAGTAAGGTGATTGATATGATGAATGATATTTAAATGTATTTATTTCTAAAATTTTGGCCTCAAGATTCTTTAAATGTGTATATATATCTATAAAGAGGGAGGTTTTGTAAACACACATGTTATTCTTAATTTAATCATAAGTAGTACTTGAAGAAAAATAATTTGTAACTCATTTTAATGAAATTTGAATTTCAACTTACCTAATAAATATTGAAAGTGAATGTCATATAATCATTTATAGGTTAATTACTTTGTTAAGTGCATCTATTCAATTCCTTCATAATGATTCTCAAACCTATTGTTTATATGAAAATTATTTAGACAATTCATAGCTAAACCTTCAAAAAACTATATAGGACCAAGAGCAAAATACTAAAACCATTTGACATTATATCCCTTTAGTGATCATAGAAACAATTTTACCAAGATCTTATCATCATATATAAAATCTATGCAAGCACCCATAAAAAATGCATATGAACACTTGGGTGTCCTTTTTCATTGTATAACTCAAGTATAAAGGCCTTGTGCCTAGAGGAAATAGATATAATCACCTAAAATGAAATTTGGTGTGGTGGATTGTAATCAAAAGAATCCTCCTTATCCTTGATTTTCCTCTTAAATTTGGTAATTTCTTGTAATAGTGTATGCAATGTAATAGTGTGAAGAATAGTTTCATTGGGTATATGCCTAATGAGAGATACAATATAAAAAGGTTTTGATATGAGGGTATCACCATATATATAGATGGATGGATCACATTATAGAAAATATTATTCATGTGACGAGTTGGAAAAGCACTATGGGTCTTGGTTTAGGAAGGAGGAATAATATGAATCATGGTTTGGGAAGGAGGAACAATGTGGGACAAATTAATGGAATGTATAACAATAGTGAGGTTAGTGAAAAAACATGATTGTCAAAAAATGCCTCTAAGTGGCACAAAAAATGCTAACAAATGGATTTGAGCAATTTCTTGTAAAATAAAAATTAATTATTTTCACAATCTTAAAATATTTATTAATAAAATTTGTAGGAAATTGAATGTAGTTCATGAACTACTATTTTTAAAAATTTTGAAATAATTTTCCCAAAAAAATGGATTTTTAAATTAGGCACTATTAAATTTTATGGAAATAAAAGAGAAGTTAATGACATTCTACTAGCCTAAGTATGAGAAAAGTCAATTTAAAAATGGTTGAATATAAGAAAAGGATAGATAATTAGATGGGTCGTAAAATTTTGTAAATTGTTTTTGTATGTAAATAATTAGTTATGCTTTTTTATTGATTTTTTTTTTTTTTGGATAGCTAACTTGGTTAAAAAATGAAATTTAATTTAAAAAGTGTAGCCATTAAAAGATAAATTCTGAGGCATATTTTGGATTTGAAAAGGATTAAGAGTTTGAAAGTTATGGATATTTTTTAATTTGTATATCTATTAAGAATTGAGACATAGTGTACATTAAAATAATTATGAGGCATTTATTATATTTGTCAAATTTTGGGAGTTTTGTATATATACCCTTTTTATTTTATGAAAATTAGATTAAAAAGGCTAATTAACTTCAATGGTGAAGTTCAAGAAAATCTATAAAGGTTGCTTAACTCATAATTTGGAAGGCATTTATTATATTTGTCAAATTTTGGGAGTTTTGTATATATACCCTTTTTATTTTATGAAAATTAGATTAAAAAGGCTAATTAACTTCAATGGTGAAATTCAAGAAAATCTATAAAGGTTGCTCAACTCATAATTTGGATAGAAACTAGAGAAGGTAGAAAGGAAGATGGTGAAGGTAAGGGATATACTAGGAGAAATTATCATAGCTATGGAAGTGGTGGGAGGAGGTGTAGGATTAGGATCAAAAGAAGATAATGGATGGGGACATCCACTATTATAACTTGAGATAATACATAATCAAGATCAAGTAAGATATGCATTTCATAGGGGTATCCTTCCAATGTATTATAAAGTAATTCTCTAATTGAGTAGGATACTCCACTTGAGGAAATGCATCAATTAGTCCTTGCCCAATAATTGTGAGGTCTTACTTAATTGACTATGCTTCATGATCATATAATTATTGATCATCCAAGTGAGTCACAACATGAGCACTAAATAAATACTATCTTTATTGAGTGGCTATAGTATGGTTTAAATGAGGCATGAGTATAGGGTCATGACAGTCTAAATAATGGTAATGACAAAACAAATTGTTGGATAAAAAATGCTGAAAATTATATTTAGATTAAAATTTAGATGAAAAAATTATTAATATTTCTAACTCAAAATTAGAATTCCTCCAAAAATACCTTGATATTTCCTTAGAATTAGATAAGTGAGAGTGTAATAACCCTCCTGTTCACTAGTTGGACTCTTTATTTTCTATGCTTTGTTTGATACCTTGATACTATGATGGTACTGTTATTGTTTGGTTTGGTTAGTAGACTTTGTTGTTTATGCTTATACATTTGAGGACATGGTTATTGATATGATATTATGGTTGGTGATATTAGTTTGATTTCAGTAACATTGTGATGCATTAATTTAGTAAATTATGTTATGATGTGATTTGTTAGTTTAGAAATGTACTCTCATCATTTGTATTATAATTGTTAGAATAGATGTGATGAAAGGTTAGGGTAGCATCACTCGTTCGTGAGTGCCCTGCTATGTTGCAATTCCTTCTCACAATGTAATGCTTTGATTTTATATATATATGTACATGTATACAACTTTGTTTGGATGTAGGGATTGCAGGTATAGAGTCTTGATTCCACCTGCTTCGGCAGGACAGGGCGAGCACCAATAACCCAACAGTATAATGTTGAAATAGAGATGACTAGGAAGTCACCCCATCCCATGTTGTCAACCATCCTGATTGAATGGTATTGTGCGTTTTGTGGTTGTCATTTCAGTAATTTGTTACTATGGTTTGTGTAGTGTCTTGTTCGTATGTATTGTACGTTGGTATTCTATAAGTTGTGATTTACTTAATTAAATGGTGGTAATAATTGTTTATTATAATGTTAAATTAATTTGTATTTAAATATTTAAAAGTTTTATTTTAAAAGTCATGTGTTTTAGTTGAATGTTAATTAAATATTTAATTGTGTTTTGTTAATTTAATTAAATTACCTTGTTGAAGATAATTATAAAATAAATAAATTAAATTATGTGCATAGCAAGTAAAGCTTGCAAAAGGAAATTTAAAACAAAAGTATTGATAAAAAGGAAACATAACTGGAATTAAATTAGATAGTTTCTTTTATATTAGATTTTTTTAGAGTTTTCGAAAAGAAAAGAGGCATCTTTTATTTAATTGCATAATTGTGAGTTTTAAAAAAAAGAAAGAAAGGAAGATTTAGACAGAAGTGGAAAAAGAAAGGAAAATAAAAATAAAAATAATGATTTTGAATGTTGAGATCTTCGGAAGTTTTTTGGAAAGGGGTTTGTCATTCTATTGTTTCATGAATCTGGGAAGGATTTTCTGAGTAGAGTATTAGAATTGAAATTGAGCACGGTATTCTAGAGAGGAGATTCTGAAGAAGGAACACAAGCTATTCGAAGAGACTGTTGGAATCAAGCCAGCTTCATCAAAATATCAGCAGCGCAGGACTCCAAGTTTTATCTAATTCTTCTCTAGTCTTCTGATTCAAAGAAAACATAAATATAAATAGTTTAATTGGTGAAAGAAAAAGAAAGCCTTTGAAAGTAGAAATTATTGAATAGTGAATTTATTGAAGAATTAATTTGGGTGTTTATGAATATTGCTCTATGATTATTCTCTCAATTTGGCATTGAGAAAATATTGTTTGGGTATGTGAAAATAAACTATGTATCTATAAATTGAATTTTTTTGAAAAAATTAGTTTTCCTTTGAGAACATTTTTTTTTGGATTTTTGAAATATATTCTTATATATATATATGTAAATATATGTACATTCTGTCCTTCTGTCTTTCTATACCTATGACTGGAATATTGTTTCATTTGAACTTATATAAATTATCTATATATATATATATATATACAAATTTCATATATATATATATATACATATATATATAAAATATAGATATGTATTCATATTCTTTGCATTGGAAATTATTCAAATTTATGGTTCAAAATCGAAATCATGGCTGATTGGGCCGTCGGCATCCGTACCTGGTAAAGGACGGAGTTTTATTTTTATAAAAATTAAAATTTAAAAAAAAAATATGCAGAAGATATTTTATAGTATAAGGGTTGGGGGGGGAACGGTAGGCCGTACCCACCCCCTCCCCCTATGGCAGCGACTCCCACAGCAGCCCGTGGGGTCTGTTGTGCAGTCCCCCTTTCGGGCCTTTCCCCTTTTTTGTGTTATTAAAAAAAGGTTTTAATTTTTAATATATATATATTTATTAATATATTTTAAATACTTGTTTTATATAAATTTATTAATATTTCTTTAAATATTTGTTAAATTTTATTGTATTAATATATATATATAATGTATATATAATGCTTTTGTTTATGGATTAATTTATGAAATGTAGAATTAAGGAGTATTTAAAAGACAAACAAAATTATATAATTATGTGAAAGTTATTGTGCCTCTTTTCAAAAACTGCATAGAGTAAAATTGATATGGTGTCTCGAGATCACGATTTTTGTGTTATTTACATTATGTTATTGTTTTGGCTGTTATATCAACGTGGGAACCCTGTTGTAATTGTGAGCCCAATTTTAGTTATTGTAAATCTTGGTCTTCTCCAGAGGCGTGTTTTATCCTTGGATGTATATCCTCGTATTTTGTGCTTGTGATGTTGCATGATTTTCGTATTATTATTATGATTGGGAGGGTTGTACGGGATGGTTGAAATATTGTTATGAGTATCACAAGATGGGTTATGCCTCGCATGTCCTTGTTTGGAGTTTTATGCTTTATTTGTTTTGGTACAACCCTTGCCTTGTTCTAATTTCTATTAGGGGTCTTAGGGAGAGTGGCTCTTCGTGGGGGCCAACGCCTCCAAAGGAGGAAGAGCACAGGATAACCCACGTAAGAGTAGTATAACAAGTGATAAACTAAAAATAGAATTTAGGGGGATGGGTAGTAAAACACACAAGATAATAAATATTGGATTCCTTATCTATGCATTAGGGCTATCATAGACTATTGATAGACTAAGAAGGCCATGGTCGGAAAAGTCGTAATCTCGTCTGTATGAGAGGTTATCGGCTCTGCATGAGCTACCCTATGGTGTCGGCGCCTCATGCAGGAGGAAGGGCCAGGATATCCATAGATGGGCGTCAGCACCTCAGTTTGGAGGAAGAGCCATGATAACCCATGAGAGCTATGCAATGACACTCTCCACTAGACACCTGTTTGCCTTGTTGTTTATTGCCTCTAGAAATGTATTTTGGATGTTGTATCAGTTATTTTGGATTTGTACTCTTGTTGTTGATTCAGATTCTTTTGAAAGTGATTTATGAATGTTCTTTGGTGACTTGTTCAATGGTTACTGCCTTGGTTAATTGTGATGACTTTCATGGCTTTATCTTATTATATTGTCTTTTGGATGTTGTGGATTTGTCATCGTAACTCTTGATGTTGTATTTGAGTTTTCATACTATGTTGTTCTTTGGTGTCGGTTTGGAATTCATGGTCGTGATCTCTTCCTTGGCATCTCTAAGCACAGAGGGTGAGTTATTTATAACTCACATGGTTGGGTGGAACGTGCTCCGCACCTGTTGGGTTCCCCATCAGCATTCTTTGTTCGCAGCATTCCTTCAGTTGGAGTTGTACCAGGGGTTCTCCTTATAATTCAATTATTATTGTACTTTGTATCATCCCACATGTATGGGAACTGTATTGTAACTCATTATTGAGAACATGTAATCTTATGTTTAAACGACGATGTAATAGTTAGGATCCCTTGTAACATTATTGTAAGAGATTCATTATGGTTGTAATATGTGATGTAGTGGTACTTTCACTCTTGGTTGATGGATGTACCTTTATTAATGGTTATTATAATATAATTGGTTAAGTTGTTTAATAATTATCTTTTACTTTTAATAATAATTGGGTTTGCACGACGAGCATTACAGAGAGTACCAAATATTAATAAGAAAACTTACAAAACCATGCATTTGGTGTCATCCTAAAATTTTGCACAACCTCTTGCTTTAAGCTAACAATGTTTTTGGAAAAAAAATCTAAAAAAAAAAAAAAAGGGTTTGTTGAGGACAATTTTAATAATTTATAGGTATAATATACATCTCATTATATTTTTATACATATAACTAAATTATTGATTTTCATTATACACAATGTTTGAATTCTTCATAGACATGCAAATGAAAAATATTCATAACTTTTGAATGGCTTATGATTTTTCAAATATAAAAAAATATGTGTCATGTATCCATTCATGTATCCTTAAATTACATCCAATGTGTGAAAAAAATTATAATTATTTACTCATACTTAATTTGGCCACAATGACACCCACTTTTTTTTATAATAATACTTCATTAAATTGTCTAATTTTTAACAATATTTAAAAATAAACAAAATGATTAGTCCATAAACTAAATATAACTTCCAACAACTTTTAATACAATTTTTTTTTTAATATACTTAAATCTGTTTTTATATTTTATTAGCACTTAAATACATTGTTTAACCCATCATTATCACTCACATTCCTTCTAAATGGAAAAGAAGGATGATGATTATCTCATTAAATAAAATAAAGATAGAAAGCTAATGATTAATGGACCACTTCCAAGGTTAGGAATCAAGAAATTGTATAAGTATTATCGAAATTTAAAATGAAGCCCTAATGCAATAGTCAAGGGTAGGTAGGCTAGGCAAAAGAGACGTGAAAAATAAAGTTTAAACCCTAAAAGAAAAGATACAATAATGAAATAACAAAAAATAGGTTACAAAACCTAGCTTGATTTAAGAAATGATGCAATCATAAAATACATATTTGAAACTAATACATATCTCAACAAATTTGTGTTTATGGCGGAGTTGTAGTTTTCCCTCTTGCATCAAAAACCCTAAGAAAATGAAGGTTTAAACCCTAAGGAAAACAGATTGAATGGGTTGAAAAAAAAAGGGGGAATAATTTAGATTCTTTAAGATTATCATGGTTAATTAAATAATGTATACAAATTTACCATAAATCAATCTAGATTAATTATTTTTAGTTGGGAAATGATAATTAAAAAATTAGTGTTATTTTATGAAAGTAAACAGAATGAATTAAAATAAATAGCTTCTAAAAGGAGATACATAAGTTTGATGTGTCCTTAAAATTTGTTGGTTTGGTATAGAAAATAGGTAATCTAGTATGTTCTTTTTCTTGCATGTTGTGTAGAAGTGTAAGTATTTTCTTGATTGAATAGGTGGCTTTGATAATTTATGTAAGAATAAATATATTTTTTGGTTAGTAGATTTGATCAAATAAATATAACAATTTTGGTTCTCCATTCACTATTCTCTACTTGTTGCTTATCATTAAGGATTGGTGATATTTAAAAATAAGTTCACAGGCTACTAGATCACAAGGATTGGGTTGTCCTAGTTCAAACCCTTCAAATGATTAAGTAACTTTTTTGATAAACAATGAGAAGTGTGTGTGTCCTAAGATACAAATTTTGATGCATGTAAATTATTTATAGCACACTAATTGAAGTGTTTCTATAATGAATGATTTTTGTATGGTCTAAGAATTTGAATGATGTTAGGATAGTCCAAGATGATAAATGAATGCATTTGAATGTTTTAAAGTACCACTTCATGATTTAAATAAAAAATGTGAAATGTGTACCAAACTAACTCATTATAAGAATGGACTAGAAATAAGTCATCAAAATTTGAATTTGAATTTTTAAATTTTATGAGTTAATTTTGTGTGGGAAAAAATAATCGCATCCTATGAGATTAACTAACTTGGGAGAAGGAAATAATAATGTCAATACGGGGAATGAATTGTAGGTCATGAGGATAAGTGAAAGATAAATGCTAAATATAGAGGAATATATGTTGATATAAATAAGATAGAGTTCAAGGAATAGAAATATGTAAATATACAAGGAGGTAAAAATCTCAAATAAACCCAAATTCTTCGAAAGTTATGTCATTTATAAATATTTAAATAGTTTAAAAAAAAAAATCAAAATACATGAAAAATGGCATGGGAGTACAAATCCCATGATTACAAATAAATATTAAAAAACCTTTATTTGTCATTATATTAATTTATTATAAATATGAACACATTGTTGAAAATAACCCTACTTCAAAAATTACTTAATAATCATAAATAAGAGTCAAATAAAATCTCTCTTACAAACAAATAACACAATTAACTTTACACATGAGACCTATTATAAATAATTAAAAAAAATACATTTAGTTAAACTACCAATTTTTTATTACTAAAAAAATCACCAATCAAATTAAATCATACTTAATAATATTTAAATTAAAATAGTTCTACCTTTTGAGATGATTATGTTTTTTTTTTACAATCTTTAATAAAAATAAAAATAAAAAATTAATCTGAATGATTTACTGATTTAATCTTATCTTTAAATTACACACCATATTTAATAAAAGAATAATTAAAAATTCTCTAAATATTAAGCTCTATTATAAAATACAAATATATAGTAACTGGTATCATAAGATTCAATTCTCTCTCTCCATGTAGTTAAAACAAACAACGACTAAATTTCTAAATCTACACGTAAAATTAAAAAAAAAAGCTTAACTAAAATAGAAGATTTTAAAACTAGCCTTAATACGTAAAAATGCACATTGAGAAAACATTAGATGGATTTATGTTTCTATCATAAGACAACAATTTTTTTTTTCCAGATCAATAAAGCCCAGATTCATCCCTCCCTTGACAAAGAGACTGTAAAAGTGTGCCATTCGTATCAAATTATCTACTCTGCATACAAACAAAAAAATAAGAAGACGGAAAAAAAATGTGTCTGATGAGATTGCAGCAAAATTTTGGATTGTCTCTTGGGAATGGAAGAACAATGTCGAAGAAAATAGAGCACCCAAGAAGTGTCGTGAAGAAAGATCATGGGGTGCGTAGAGACCCCATTAAAATTGAAAAGTTAAGAGTAGAGCAGCGGCAGTCGCAGCCACAGTTGCAGGTGGGTTCTGTCTGTCTTGGAAAGTAGCAACAGAAGCCGCTGCCAAAGTTGCAGGTGGGTTCTGTTTGTATTGGAACCATAAGAGGAGGGCGTAAAAGAAAAGGTGTTATATATGAAGATGATGAGGAAGAGGAGGAGGCAGAGCCATTGGCAGAAACAGCTAAAAGGAGAAGAAGAAGAGACCATGAGCAGGTGGCTCAGCCTCAAACAAAACCCTCAGGTAAAAAGCACTGCTCTTCTACTGCTACCTGTTCTTTTTCTGGTCCTCAAAAAGAGAAGAAGAAATCATGTGGGAGTTGGTTGGTGGATTAGGGTTTGAAATTAGTATTGATAGTATTAGCAAGTGGGAAGAAGAGGAGGTTGCCCTAGAGGTTGAGAAATTCATGGGAGGGCTTGGGCTTGCAGCGCAGATTGACGTTGAATTAATGAGAGAAGCTCGGCCTGGTTTCAATAAGATCAAACTGCTTCCCAGGCTGGCCAGACTCCTCTTGACATCAGAGTGCAAACTATTGCAACAACAGTTCTTGGATAGAGGCGTTCTTAGTCTCCTAAAGAATTGGATAGGAGACAGATCATTCCCCAAAATCATCCTTCGTACTGGAATTATGAGGATGTTGTTGATGATGGAGATTGGAGAAAACAAAAGGCTTTTCTCGGAGAAAATGAAAGAGAGTGGTTTGGGAACGAATGTGATGCTGCTCTCAACTTGGGATGGAGAGACTGCATTGAATAGAAGGCTTGCAATAGCACTACTTCGCAACAAATGCAAGGGAATGAAATGGTAGGTTTTTCACTTCAAAACATGAAGGAATTGTCATGCAAAGACTGGCTTCTAGTTATTGCCATGCACGAGGAGATGCATATTTTCTGTTGTCCAATTCTTCTCAATTATGTTGAGCTGTGTATACTTTTTTATTGGAAAGGAAATAATATATTTTTATTCATATTGCATTGTTTTCAGTTTATTCATTTTCTTAAGCTTTGTTTGTTCTTTAGGTTTTTGGTGGTGGTCAATTGGTGGGAAATCTCTTTGGATTTTTTATTTTTATTTTTCATAATTGCTATTTGAAAATTTCTGTGTAATTTTTTAAAATTTTCTTGATAATATATTTTTATCTTTTTTTTCAAAAGAAATGAAAAATAAATAAATAAAATACTTATTTGATTGTTTGTTTTTCTTGATATTTACATATTATCATGGTTTAATAATATAGTTTTTCATTTAATATTCCATTATTAAATATTAAATAAATGTTTATTGGATTGTCTTCTTTTTTTAATATGCACATACTTTCATGATCTAACAATATGATTTGTCATCAATATTCAAATATTGAATAAAATACTTATTAAATTGTTTACTTTTCTTGATATCTACATACTTGTATGTTTAACAATATAATTTCCCATCAAATATTGAATAAAGCGTATTAAACAAAATATTTATTGATTTTATAAATAAAATTGACAATATTATTTTTATTTATATATACACCCACTCAATCTCAATGAATACTATAATAATTAGAGAGATACTAGTATGCAAAATGAATGGAGTGCAGTAAAGTAGAGTTAACATGGTACTCCTATATTATTGAGATTTGGGTGTTATACAAGTGTGCTTTTGCTTTGATTTTGTTAATATATATTGTTATTATTAATTTTACACACATTTAATTTACATATTTAAAATTTAAAGTAATTAATTTCATATAGATGTTTCAAGAATTCTTTTTGATAGGTTATATTTAAAAATTATAATTTAATCTATATTTATAAAAATAAGCAAACAATAGATAATGTAATAAATTAAAAGAAAATTTTAAAGTTAAAATAGTTATTAAATATTTGATAAAAGGTTTTTGATAAGAATATATTTTAAAAAAAAATGAATTGGATATCTTTTAAAAGCAATTATTTATCAATTAAATATTCATAAAAGTGAAATATCAAGATTGAGAAGATTAGGATTGTTTTTTCAATTCATTAGTTAAAGAAGAAAAAATTAGAGGTGTATGAGGAATGAGATAATAAAGATTTGTATAAAAAAAAATTGAACATTACAATTCTTTAAGTGTAGGAGTGTACATGGATTACATGGAGTAATGAATGTTGTTGAGGTGGATAAAAGTACACACTTTCTAGATTTAAAAGATAATGGCATAAAACTGATTCAAAATTTTAATAATAGAAAAGAATTTAAAGGTAAATGTTGTATCAACATGACATAGTCAAAAAGCCATGCCATGAGATAGTTTTGATGGATTTGTAAGAGGTCCAATGTTTTCTTTAAATTTTTTGTTCAATTTATTAGAAGAAGATATTTTTGGAAAAACTATACCATTTCACTTTAATGAACATGAACAATGGTGAAGGGAAAACATTTTATAATGCCCCGTCTTATAACCTAAGGAATGATGCATTGTCTATGAAAGTGTGATAATTTTTTTTTAAAGTATAAACACTTACTTAACTAATCGCAAACATTCCCTAGGTAACACAACGACACACCACTTGAAATTCCCATAGATGTCTTTAGTATTTAGCATTGCATATATATTAATTTTCATAAACTTAGAAGTATACATTGTATAACATTTGAATTTCATCAATGAAGATATAAAGTACAAATAAGATTCTTACATTGCATTTGAAATAACATTACAATACTCATTCTCCAAATGAGGTAGATCAAATAATAATTTACAATTACATATTACAAATGTTCACCTCATTGACAATTGAGGAAAGTTACAAATATAAGATTTCCAATGATTCAAATAAGGAAGTACATAAATCCACATACAAGCTCTCCATCCAAGAAGCACTCGTTGCCACAATCAAGAACTGGGGACCCAATGGAGTAAGGTGCACGTTCCACCCAACCATGTGGTGCCCGTAGGTCCACCCCCCATGCTAGGAGATAGTAATAAGGTTCCCTAGACATAACCTACAAATCTTAGACACATGTAAAACTATAGAAAATCTATACAAGTACATACTTAACTTTTTGGTTACATTGCTTCCAAATTTAGGACAATCAAATATGCTAAATTCATAAGTTAACTGTTATTTTAGGTGGATGTCATCACAATGTTGCATAGGTTACCCTGGTGTTTCTTCCTAGGTTTCGGGCCCCAACTTGGGTTACCTTGGTAACCTCTTACGAAACCCAGTCCCATATGCAAACTGTTGCAGTATCGAATATCTTTTAAAATAACAAGATATCGATTTGCCATTCCAGGCCTTCTCAACTTATACTCAATACTGAACTAGCCCTTGAGTCTATAAGTGAGGCTAATTATCTAGTTAAAAGTTTTAAAATAACTAATATTTAGTTTTAGTTTTCACTGACTAACTCTACATAAGTTACCTTGGCACCACTTTGTGTGCCGGCCCTCACACAGAGCCACTCCCCTAAAACAACAAAAAGGAATCTAAGTTCACTAACTAAGGTAAACAAGGTGCACAAGAATTAACATATATAAGACCAAACATATCATAACGGACATCAAATATTTGTTCATAAAACTAGGTGTCTAAACACCATGCAAAACCATGTGCACTACCCTAGTCAACTTAAAGATTGTATTTAAACAATAACAACTCCCACATTTAACAAACTTATCTGGAAGACTTGTACTTCTAATACATTCCCAATTTGCCCAATAAAAGAGAAAATACAATTTAAAAGAAATCAGGGATAATAAACATCTATTATTAGGATTTACTAAATCCAATCAAGACAAATAAAATTTACATGAAAATAAATCAACTTGGTTAAAATTTATTATCAAATAGTTTAATTTTAACTTTCTCAATTTCACATGAAAATAAATACTAAATTTTCTCAATCAATCTTATTATTTTAAAGATAATTATTCTCATGCATTACATACACCCCTTTAAATAAAAGAAAATTTTATTTTAATACTGAAACTATTTTCTCAATAAAACAATAAATATATATACATATATATATATATATATATATTCATAATTTAAATTTTAAATACCATGAATCTCTAAATTAATAAATAATCTCAAAATTCATATACAATGAAACTTAAGCAAATAGGGTTTTACTCTGTGTTTACATAGTTGCCAACTGTGCATACACAGTCGCCGGTTGTGAATACATAGTCATTGATTGTGTATACACAGCCAATGATTGTGCTTACACAGCCCACCCCATAAGGGTGGCGACTGTGTTGGCAGCCATCGCTGCCTGTGAGGGCAGCGCCGACTGCCTCCACAGTCGTTGCCCTATGTGGGGGCGGCTGTGGGGGTAGCCCCTGCGGCCCCCTTAAACTTTCATAAAAAAATTTTATAAAAAAAACGTAACTGCGTTTTCGAAATTAAAATTTTGTTTTAAAAAAAAAAAAACTCAAACCCCTATTACGCATGTGCGGCGATTTCAATTTTTTTTTAGCAATGAATATAAAATATTCACAATACAATTTATATATGAATGTAAATATATATATGTAAACATATATATATTTATATAGAAAGATAGATAAAATATTAAAATCAGACAATTACCTTCTACAAGGTTTAATCAGGAAATTGAGAAATTTAGCAGTATACACAATTTTTCCTTCAACAAGTTTAATTCAATCCCAGAGGGTTTTTATTTTAATTCCCAAAATAGAAAATTTCCTTCACAATCTATTTATTCAAAATATTTTCTACAGGAAACTCTTAACAGAGATTGTTATAGAGGTTTCCAATTCCTCATTTTATCTATAGAGATTTTTTCTTCTGAAGCTTTCCAATTGCTTAACAAATCCTACAGGGTTGCTCTAAAATTTCACTATAAAAATCTTGTTTTAAAAGATAATAGGGAAGTAACAAATTTCTACAGAATGTTTTACCGAGGAGAACAAAAGCTTTTAATAAATATTTCTTCTACAGGCAATCTTTAAATTCACAATTTTAGTAAAACTTGCACAAATATAATTTCTTTTCATAGGCAATCTTTTCAAAAGAAAATAAACAAAATAAATTAATAGAGAAAAACTTGTAGCTTGAAGTTTTAGATTTTGTCTGTTGAAGAGAAGCTTTGCTTGTTACGTGCAACTTCCAAAACCTTTACAAGTCACCACTTTACAGAAGAATATAAATTTCTATCCAGAAGCAATCCCAAAACTTCTTCTAGAAGCATTAAACAATTCCCAATGAAAATCACAAACAAACACAATTTCCCAAAAAATTTAGCAGAACTCTATTCTTTTCATTTCTCGTGAAGTGATTTATTGTTTTCCCCAAATCACATAATATCTTTCGAGAGAATCCTCAACAAGAAAAAGAAATTAATTTAACTAACACACATGTCAAGAAGAAAATATCTTCTAACAAGCTCACGACAAATCTTTCTTTCTTCTTTATCAAGAATTCATTACATAATAAAGAATTAAAGAATTCAAATTTCAAAATTTCAATTTTCTTTTATTTATTTATTTATTTTTATTTAAATTTCCATTTCCACAAACATTTAAGAATATTTAATCTATTCTCATAATAAAGTAGCTTTAATTTAATTAAATAATTTAAATCTCAATGATTAAATTACTTAACCAAATAAACTAATTTAATTAATCAAATAAAATATAAAACTTTTATTTACAACATTTAAAATTAATTTAAATAAACATTAAATTAAAAGAATATTATTCTATCATTAAAATAACAAAATTTTCCTTTCAAAATAAATAAACCTATCAGACACAAACGAGACAACCAAAGACACTAGCCTTAAACTGACGACATATTGTGACTGCATTTGAGACTAGACTATGAAAAACCTTGTTACTACTTCCCAATCAACATTTTCGTTGAGTCTTGACATGCTTAGACCTAAGAAACAAGGTGGAGTCGGTGTCATGTACCTACAATCCTGCAATTAGACAAATAACATGCATACATATAATCCATTATTCAAACACACCGTGCGGAGAAAATCACGGAAATCACAGGGCACTCGCAAGCGAGTGATGCAACTTCGTTCTCCACACCAATACACATCACATCAAACTAAAAAAATAACATCAACTAATCTAGCATAAGCATATATAAGGCAATAACATCTGAAATAAACATATATGCTTACATAAAGCATGACAGAATTAATTACCACCATAAAATATATCATCATATCACAAAATAAATCCACTATCGCTCTAATGTCAGCGATGAAAACATCAAAACCAAGTACCAAGGTCTATCAATGTGAAAACATGCTAACAAAAAACATAAGCAAAATGGAGGGGTACTACATCCTCCCCCCTAGGATCAGGCTTGCTCCTTAAAGCCTGCTAACAGATAGGGATAAAGTTCCCTCATGCGTATCACATCCTCCCAAGTAGCAGAAGCCTCATAACTAGGATCCCATTGGATCCTCACCTAGTCAACGTCTCGACCCCTGAGACCAAGCGCCTGACACTGTAGAATGGCCACGGGCTCCAAAGCCAGCTGCCCGTCCTCTACCTGTAACGCATTCCAATCAAGTAAATGAGAAATATCAGGATGATATGGTCTAAGACCTGATACATGAAAAGCATCATGAATACGTGACAAACTGGGTGGTAAGGTGAGTCGATACGCCACATGACCAATCCTCTCTAGGTTCTCAAATGGCCCAACGAAATGAGGCGCAAGCTTAGAGCCTTTTCCATAACGAATTGGACTCTTTCACAGTCGCACTCAAAGAAATACTCTATCATCAACTACAAACTGTCGGTCTATTCTATGTGCATCAACATACTTCTTTTTCCTATCCTGTGCTGCTATCAAATGTTCTCTAATACAGTCAACCTGTTGCTCCATGTCTCAAAGCATCTCAGGACCAAGTAACACTCTATCCTCTAGTCGATCCCAACTCAATGGAGTTCGACAAGGATGTCTATATAATGCCTGAAATGGTGGCATACCTATGGAACTCTGATATCTGTTATTGTAAAAAAATTCTACTAAGTATAGATAATCCTTCCAATGTGATTATTGGTCCATTACATACATTCTAAGCATATCCTCTAATATTTGATTAACTCTCTCTGTTTGTCCATCTATTTGAGGATGATACACTGAACTAAAGTTCAACTGTGTACCTAGAGCATGTTGTAATGAAGTCCATAGGGCTGAAGTAAATATGAGATCTCTATCCGATATAATCCTACGAGGAATTCCATGCAATCTAACTATGTCTTCCATGAATATCCTAGCTACCGATGAAGCATTATAAGATGATCGTAATGGTGAAAAATGAGCTACCTTAGTCAATCTATCAACAACTACCATAATGGCATCATGTCGACATGATGATGTAGGTAACCCAATAATAAAATCAACAAATATAATATCCCATTTCCATTCAGGAATGAGATGTGGCTGTAATAAGCTAGCGGGATGTTGATGCTCAACTTTGACTCTCTAGCACTCAAGACATCTCGACACATAATCAGCAATATCGCATTTCATACCAGGCCAAAAATACAGCTGTCGAAGATCCGCATGCATTTTCTTAACACACAGATGAGCTGAGTATGGTGCTCGATGTGCTTCAGTCATAATCAATGTACGAAGACCCTTAGAATGTGGTACATAGATTTGTGTTAAATGTCGTAATATACCATCTAGTTCTAGGATGTACCCTAAAAATCGACCTTCTATAGGTCTACCAGATTCAATCTCTGACTTCACTTCCTGATACAATCTATCAATAGGAAGTGCTGCTAAAATTTGACCCCTCAAATCCACTTCGAGAGTAATAGTAGAGATCTTATGTCGACGATGACTAAGAGCGTCAGCCACTACGTTCTCTTTTCTTTGAACATATTTCACTTCAAAATTGTATTCACACAAGAACTCCATCCACCGTCTCTGTCTAGCATTAAAGTTAGGCTATGTAAAAATGTATTGTAGACTACGGTGATTAGTGTGAAGTTCGAAATGGTGACCCAATAAGAAATGCCTCCATCTAACTAATGCATGCACAACTGCGGCAAGCTCTAAATCATGAGTGGGATAATTTAGTTCATGATCCTTGAGTTTGCAAGACTCATAAGCAATCACACGCCCTTCTTGCATCAGTACTACTCCCAAACCCTCTAAGGATGCATTAGTACAAACTGCAAAATCCTTAGTAGGATCAGGAACAATTAATATAGGCGCATTAGTCAACTTTTCTTGAAGTGTCTAAAAAGCCAACTGACACTGCTTTTGTAAAACCCCGTCCCGCAACCTAGAGGACTATGCAATACCGCGAAAGCACAACTATTTTTTTTTCTTAAAAGTTAAAACAAGACAAGTAAAGTTTCCTACTCTAACCACATACATCCTCTAAGCTACGTAACACGTCTACTTGTGAATACAATTACTTATAAAATTTAACCAACTATAGCATATAAATTTTAAACTCAAGATACAACTTACAAAAACACATTAAACCATTACAAGATAAAACTAACACATAGAAATATATTGAACATATTTCCACATATACAACACCATTAAATCCAATAATGAATAGATTATAAACATTATTACAATTACATCACAAAGGTTCACCTCGATACAAATGAGGTATTACAATTATACATATAGATCCACAATTACAATGAAGAGGGAGAAGAACAACTCCAAAGAACCACACGAGCTCCTCGAACAAGAAGATCTCGCCATCATAAACAGAAGAGAAACTCAATAGTGTAAGATGCACGCCACCCAACCATCTGGTACCCGTAGGCCCAGCCCCTGTGCTAGGAGATAGTAACAGGAAACCAAGACAACCTATTACCTCTAGACACAGGCAATATACAAAAATACTTACAGAATATATAAATAAGAATTGGGTCACATTGCTTCCAGAATCACAAAATCAATTACCAACACAATATAATAAACTAGCTGTTGACATAAGAGGAATGTCATCACAAAGGTTGCATTGGTTATCTAAAGGAGATCTTCCTAGGTCCTGACCCCTTCTCTAGGATTATCCTGGTAACCTCTTACGATTCCGGGCCCATATGCACACCAATGTGGAATCGGTTATCTTTCGAGAGGACAAGATAATGATCTTGCCATTCCAGGCCTTTTTGACTCATCTCAAGTCTTGTACAAGCCCTTGAGCCAATGAGCGGGGCTAAATATCTTGTTATATGTGTTAAGCTAATATATTATTTAATTCTCACTGGATTATACTGACTTCCACATGAGTTGTCCTAGGACCACTTTGTGTCCCGGCCCTCGCTGAAAGTCACTCCCCTATCGACAACACATAACTCAAACTACATGTCAAGGGTAGACAGTGCACTAAGAACTGATAACAAAAAAATTAATACACCTCAAAAGGTAACACATCTCGACGGATGTCCAATATACAAAACCCAATATGTGCACTACCCAAGAAACTCAAAGGGTGAACTAAAGTTATCACAACCCTTTCACAATTACGACTCTGGAAGACTTAAACTCACATATTAACATATATTTCCCCCTAGTACATAATTACAAAAACATGCGTCTTTCAAATACAATTCAACAAAATAACAAATCTATCATTCAGATTTTCTAAGTCTATTACAATCAATTCTTGCATATTAAAATATATCATCCAAACATTATTTCAATTTAATACAATAATAACGAAATAATTAAATATTTCACTTCCAAATTTTAACTGCTCTTAATACTTTAACTCAATTTTCTTAATTAAATATATGATATTTCTAATAAAAACATTTACTTGTGCATTGCATGCATTAATTAACAATATAATATTTCTTTTAAATAAATATATATTATAATTACATAATCTAATTATTATTTTCCAATGTGGGTGATCCCATAATAGTGGTTTACAATTTTTGGCCAAACTGGACACTGAAATTATTATTTTTAACTAAATCTTCACATTCGGGCACCTATAGCGGTTAAACTGTGAGGAATTTGAAGATGGTGAAAACTAGAGTCTCATCAAATTTTGTCTGTAGATTCTAAAAATATTTTTTTCAAAATTTTTGGAATCAAATTTCACTTCTTTTTCCATCTCCCACGAAAATTGATTTTCTTTAGAAAACAACATTTTTAAAAGTGACACCGTATAACATATATTTTTTTCATGAAGGATAAAATTCTAATTCTTTCAAATTTAGATTTGTAACTCGATATCTAGTGCTTCCACTTGGTTAGATAGTTTTTATTGAATATTTTTCCTTAATCAAGTTTCAAAGTCAAACAAATTACAATTCACATACAAATGTAGCCAGATAACGCGTAACTTTTTTGTATATGTCAAAATTTAATTTAATTTTTTGTTAGATCAAGGACTTCAATATTTGGTGCACTCATATTTTTCAAATTTTTTTTGATAATCTTCTATTTTTCCACATGTGAAGAACAAAAAATATTTTTTTGATGAAAACCTATGTTTAATAAAACTTAAAAACAAATACATAACAAAACCAAAAATATTAAAATTATATTCATTGGATAGCTTGTTCTGAGGAATACCATAATCATTTGAAATAAATTTTAAATGAATTCATTTGATCCCCCAAAAGCTAAATCAAAAGTGATTTTTTATCAACATTTTGATAGGTGTAAAGGAGACGCATTTATAAGTATGGTTTAAAACTAGCGAGGTTCTATCCAAGGGGTTTTGATCTAAGGTGATTTGATCAAACCCTTTTCAATTGGAATCCTTAAAATGAAACTTTTTAAGGCTTAAATCATTATATTTTCTAAAAATATGTGATTTCAGCTAAAATTCGTTCTTCTTAGGAATTGTAAACCACTATTATGACAGCACCCATGTTTATTTTAAAATATCAAATTGTGCATGTGCATGCACCTATTTAAAAAATACATTTAAATATCATAAAATTATATGCAATTTTTCTAATATATACTTTTAAACAAATAAATAATATATAAATAAAAATTATCAATTTACAGAAACCCTAATCCTAAACCCAGTACTTGCGACTTTAATAACTTTTGTTTTCGAATCCTTTAATAACTTTTATTTTTAGATCTGGGTTTCTCTAAAATTTTTACTGAATGTGCACAATCAAATCGTCTAAAACATATAAAAAATTCATACAATAACTCGAATGGAAGCATGCCTGCCTGTCTTGACAATATTTTAACCTAACTTTCCCTTTATAGCAACCAACAAAGAGCAAGAAGAAGCATGCTAGCTTCTCTAGGTCTTCCACTTCACATTTGGGGCTCTTCTACACCATGGGTTTCCTCCTTTTGCTTCCTATTTTATTTTTAGAACATCTAAACTTTCAATTATTCAAGCACTATAAAAAAATTATGATCAAGAGAGAAATTCAAGAGCCTTTAAGAGCATTCAAGAGTTAATTATCAATCATTTTGGAGCATCAATTCAAGAATCAAGCATCATGTCAAAGTCTTCACACATCATGTGTGTTTTTGAGCTAATGTTTATGATGTAGGTTTTCATGATTCAATCAAGTATTCAAAGACCTTATCTCATATCAAGATCAAGAGTCAAGATCCACATTCATGCTAGCCATTTCATGCAAGGTTGTAGCATTTATCTCAAGGGTTTGGTGAGTTGCAACATTGCATATTGTTCATTCATCATTCCTTCATGTTATTTCATTTTATTTCAAGCTTTGATTACCAAAATAAGGTTTGACCAAGGAAAACCCCTATCCACTAGCAAATCAACATTTTTCTCTTTGCATGTGTGATTGTAGATCTAGGTGTTTTGAGGCTTGAAGATCCTTTGAAGATAAATTTATAAGGTTGAAGAAAGTTTTGAAAGTTTTCAATAAGTGTTCATCTTCATGGAAAGTCACCAACAGGCCAAAATTCAAAGTTTTATACTTGGAGATCAGACAAGAGAGAAGCTATAGAAGATCACTCAAGGATACCAAAGTTTCAACCAAACCCTAATACTGGGAATAAATCACCACCTTGGGCATATGAGTCCTAGCATACCACCTTTTTGTCATTTTTGTAGATCCTAGTTTACTAGTTGTAGATTCCAGTTTTAGCCTGAAACCCTGAACAGGGATTAAATCGCCCAATCTGGTGTATTAGTCCCAATTCACATCAAAATTCTGAATTCTAGAATTGCAAGCCTTTTTTTGGACATCTTCAATCTTCCAGGTACTTCTTTGTTCTTTCTCAAATTGTTATTTTGATTTGAGTTCCATTTTCTAGGTCATATAGTTGGATTTGCATATTGCTTTCATTTTTGTCTTTCTAAGCATTTGCTTAGTAGCAAACCACCCCTTTTTAATCACACCTAAGGGAACCTCCCTAGTAGTCACCCTTCCCTCAATTGTGTTCACTTGGTTGAGGGATCTCTAGGGTTTCCTTTAATGAACTAAGAGTGAAAAAGGTCCTAAACCCCTAGTTCCATCTCCCAAAAGTTGGAACCCTATTTCCTTTAGTTCAATTTCCTCAATGATTTTCTTTGCTACTTCTGCAGTCTCCTTCTGAAGTTTATCTATGTATTTCTTATCCATACTCATGAGAGTATCTACTCTCTGCTTTGATCTCAATTCTTGAGCCTGTTTTTGAAGAATTTTATCTTTCTCTTCCTAAGACATGGAAGATCCAATTTTGTGAATTGCTTCCTTCTTCAGCTCATCATCCACTTCAATTGATTTCTCTTTTCTCCTTTAGGGCTTGAGCAAGGCTCTCCAGGGAAATCTCAAGGATTTTGTTGAGAGCCACATTGTTCATGATCATATACATAATTATTTCCCTTTAAATGGTTCTTTGGTCCTCAGGAGGGACATTCAAATATAATGCGACAATTTTTGCTAAAAGACAATTACTTACAATTCCATTAAGGATTGCATGCAGCTGTAGAGGGTCATGTGGAGGAGGTGTTAGAGTTTTTTTCTCACTTTTCTTCTCCTTTCATTTCCCTTTAGGCTTAAAAGTACCTTCCTCACCCTTTTCTTCTTCCTCCTCTGATTCTTTTGTCTCATCCTTCTTTCTCTTTGCTTGTTGGTTAACCTTATGATACTTCTTCATAGTAGCTTTGGTCTTAGATGCAATCCTTCTCTTAGTAGTAGCTTTAGTGGATTTGGTAGGCTACGAATGAGCAATTGCAACAAATGTTGTTATTCTTGATCTTCTATGCACATTCTTCACAACAGTTTCCTTACGATTTGAGGGAATGTTATCAAGAGCTTGGGAAAAGGTTTGTGGTTTCATTTTTAGTACCGTAGAATGCTCATCTTCTCAAAAATATTATCCACTCTCTTCTCAATGGTCTCTTTTATATTCTTTTGGATAATTTTATCCATTATTTCTCTATAAGTACCAAATATTTATGCTGCAAGATCCTTGGGTTTGTTCAGTAGGTTTTCCACATATGCTTTTACTTCATCAACATAAACTTCATAAGGAAATTTGGGAATCTAGGATGTCCTAGGTTCCATTGCTTCAATATAATAGTAATCTTTGTCAACTAGAAAAGTTATTTCATCTTTGTACCTTCTCACTAGATTAAAGGGAATCCTTTCCCTATCCTGCATCACCACTTGCAAGTTCTTGAAAAAGCCCTAGTATGTAACAATGCAAGCCTGAGTGCCATTGAACCCTCTCATGTGGTTTCTGATTTGTGCGGAAACTAGAGGACTTTGTTGCCAAATATTTCCTTTGAAACGAGGAAATTCATTTAGAAAATAAAATGTTAGAAAAATTATCATAGACCTAAACATGAAGTTGTATCTTGTTTCTTTTTTTCTCTTTAGGTTATCAAACATCTTCTCTCTCATCAATTCACACAAATCAAAGTCTTTTTCCTTTCTTAACCATTTGGTATGTACCATGAATTTCAATTTACTAGTAGTAGATCCCTCTCTTTTGGTGTAGTAACCTTTGTATGCAATAGCCACCTTGACTCTTAGATCATTGATATCACTTATTCTCATTGTTCTCTTGTCAATTTTTTCTCTAATCAACTACATAACCTTCTCATTTTTCACTACCTTCATCACCAGAACAAGTACAATTGTACACAATCCCATTTAAGATCTAATTGCATCATTGGTAATTCTATAGGTTTTGTCCAAATACATGAATTTGTCATGAATTCTTCTCATAATAATTCTCACGCATTCAATTTAATCACAAAAATCAGGAAAATCTTTTCAAACATCTAAACCCTTAGCTGAAAATTTGTGTATTCTAATTTATACCCAAAAAAATCATCATCCAACAAGTTGTGCCTCAATTCCTCAAACTTTGTGTGATCAATATCATTTATGGGAGCATGAATATATATTCTTACATCTTTAGTATGTATGGTGTCGGCTATAACCCTTGAAAACACACTGTCTTCTCATCAGCTCCAAACATAAATGCTTTTGATTCAAATGAGCTATTATTGTGTAATTTGAAGTATAAATTATTTGTATTTCCCCTAACTTTCCTTAATAAGTGCACTTTGTGCTTGTTAGGTAAGCGGTTGCTAGAGTACTTTGTATCTTTACAGTGATTCACTATCATTTCAGAGACCTCTACAAGAAAATATTTTGCTCCGAACAATTGTTCTATAAATTCCATCTCTCTCATTAACCAAATTCTTCAAACCATCATATTTTAGGCCACCTTTCATGCTATAATGAACATCTTACTCTCTTCACGGGGCAACAAGACTTTGCAGAAGAACTCTCCTTGATATAATGCCTTTATCTCTATCAACTATGTAATCTTATGCACAATGCACAAGTGAGCTATGCCATTCCTCACTTGCATATCTTGCTCAGATTGTTTCTTTCTCTAGACCTTTGCAACTTCTTTATTATACTCTATCTTCCTATGTTGAGCTTGTGGCTTCATAGAACCACTTTTCCAGAATCTTGCTTTATGCCAAATGTTATTTCACTTATAACAAACAATGTTATGTTTAGGGGCTAAGCCATTTATCCTTATTTTGGTTTTACAATCAACAACCCTATGGCCAAACTTTTTACATGCATAGCAATACCCATAGAATGAATGAGAGACAGTTCAACATTATATATTTGATGCACAAAGGAGTTTCTTCTCGCATAATCATTCCTTCTTACCTTACTTCTACAATCATTATCCTTATGACCAAAATTATTGCAAGAATAACAATAACCATTAAAGATTGAGGGAACTTGGAATTAACAGATTATTTAGTAGGAGACCTCTTGAAGCTATTCTTCTAATTGCTAAATTTATTGAAATCATTATCCACCTTCTTTCTTTCTTCTTTGACTTCTTTAGAATCTTCAATAGATTCCTTTTCCTTTTTCTTTTTAGGAAAATTAGCCTTTGAGTTATGACCTTCTTCATATCCAATCCCACATTTTATTTTTACAAATATTTGAGAGTTGACTATCTCATCAAGAATATTACAACTTTACTTAAGCTTTAGACCTTTATCTATCTAATATTTTGCTTTCTCCAATTCTTTCCTTAGGGAAATAATTTCTTCTTCATGTTTGGAGAACTCCATTGATTTTTTATTTAGCTTATTATTCAGGTAGTCTGCAACCCTCTTTCCTTCTTCAACTTGTAATTTCAATTTGATGATTATCTCTTTTGATTCCTTGAGTTTGATCTTCAATTCTCCACTTTCTCCTCTTGCAATATTCAAATCCTCCAATGCTAAAACAAGTTCTCCTTCAAAGTCAACTAAACAATCTTTTGCATTAATGCCTTCCATATCTTCATGCTTATTAACTTTTTGAGGATTCTTTTGTTTTGACATTGCTTCAATTCCCATGTGTTCCTTCATAGGATCTACCTCAGTTGTTAGGCTATATCAAGGCACTCATCTATGATACCAATTATTGAATGCACAATAATACTAAGAGGGGGGTGAATTAGTACTTAAATAATTTCTTTCATTCGACAACAATGAACCAATTAAAACATGATAAGTAGATGAACACAAAAAAACACAACCATAACACTAGATTTACGTGGAAAACCTGAAAAGGGAAAAAACCATGGTGAGAAAGCTGCTTGGATCTATTGTCCAAATATATCCTCACAAAAATAACAACTTTTACAACAAAATTTTATGTTCTTTAACCAAAGGAAGTTCACTACTCCTTGCTCATTACAACTTTCACAACAGAGGTTCACTACCTCAGCATACAATTTGATTATCTAAATACATTAATTACCTTTGGTTCACTACCTTTGGTGAATACAATTGTTTCAAAAAGATATGTTGCTTATAACTCACTTACTTCAATAAACTTACTCATTTTTAGGTTCATATTCTTCTTCAGAGTCTTCACATTCACTATTGATCTCACAAAACTAATCTTTGGCACATTTCATCATCAAAATATATTCAACGGAATACTATTTGAACATTGTTTGCTCAAAACAATTGCAACACACTCACATACCTACTTCTTCATCTTCTCAAAAAATTGATATTTTATTTATACCACATGCATCCTTCAAAAATATTTTCCAAGTTGGCTTTAAATAGGAAATATAAGATATACAATATTTACAATGAAGTCAGCTCCAAAAAAAATTGCAATATAAAGAAAACTTATTTGGTCCAAAAAGAGAGATTCAAGACCTATCCTTCATGAAACTTATCTTCAAAATTAGCAACCACACACTAAACATTTGTTGTAATCAACCCAACATGACAAGTCAACTCGAAAAACAACAAAACTATCAAAACATTAACTCCAGACCAAGGTGGTACCAAAGAGACTAAGAAACACTTTGTGAACCACTTCAAAAAATTGATATAGCATGTAAAAACATTTATATGCATTCCTTTTGTTATACCAAATCAATACATGTTGGTGCAAACACTTTATGTGCACAGGAAATAATGACTTTGAACATTGCTATGAATGAAACGGTCACATACCATCTTGTGGATCCACTAGAGAGCCCAATGAGCTTCCATCATACATTACATAGCATGTGTACACATTCTTGATCAAAAATATGTTGACACAAACTAATTAGACACCAACAAAGAAATCTATTAGTTTGTCATAACATAGACACCACACTATCATCTACAAAACTGCTAGTGGTGAACAAAATTGTCTAAAGCTTGGACTAAGCAAACATATCATCTACATAAATTTAATTTCATAACTATAAGATAAGACATTGAGATGTGGTAAAATGCAGAGACATACAAATCTCACTTTGTCATACATTCTCTAGGACTTAGCAAATTCATATACTGACAACTCTAGAATACTTTGTGGTAGAACACATGCATGGATACATGAAATATGCATACCTTTCAACTGTTGAGAGTGACTCTTCAAATGACAAAAACAAAACTTCATCTATTGACAAATGCAGAGCATTTGGCAATGCTCCTGTGTAGCCAATCATGTGCCTTGGATAGAGTTGAAACTTTTCAACCAAGGATTTTCTCACCCAACACGAACCTAGACTAGTGATGTGCAATGGTGTACTAGTGATAACATACAATTATGAACTTCAACAAATAGGAAAATATTACATCTCTTTGCCATACAATCATGGACAATATATGCATATGATATCTACAAGGGTTAACATTAATGACAACACCAACAAAGGTTGAAATCAATGACACCACACTATCTGCACATTTTTCAAAAAATCACTCTCCACACGGATACCTACGAAGCTTGGAAAGCAAAGTGAATTCCCAAGAATTTAATTTTTTCTCAATGGCCAATTATTTTTAGTCAAATTCATTTAACTAATAGAGATTGAGGAGAAAGAATTTTCTATAACATAGAGTCTTATGCCACAGAATAGTTGAACCAAATGATTTATAAAAAATATCTAAGAATTTGAGGGATTGTTTAATATTTTGGTTCTCTTCAACAAGAATGAGGAATGAGTCATCTACAAAGTGACCATTAACAAGCTAAGCTACTGACTCAAGGAAGACACCACAAACCATCAATTTTAGGCTTGATTAAAGATGAAATACTCATGATTAGATGATGCAACCAGGGGAGGTCCTGTAACATAACTCAACACAAAATCAACCAACAACAATAATTCACAGGTCACAATTCTCAAAACTCTTCACTTTTCAACAAATCAACACTCTTCCTTGTAGCATTGCCAACTCATTCAATCAGGTATTTCTTCTCAATAAGATTCTTTCAGACCAAGAATTGGACCATTTCAAGGACCCATTAGGGCACACAATCATATTCCATCAAACCACTATTGGTTACTTTGTAACAACTTTCTCAAATTAGGCTTTCTATGCCAGCTAGGCTTCAAGTTAGGCCACTTTAACAAAGAAACTTATCTTGAAACTTGGCCAAAACCTCCAAGCACATGTGGGAAGAAATTTATATGTATTCAAACCAAAAAAATTCATAATTATTTCTCAGAAACTCATCCAACAAGATGCCAAAACCAAAAACCCTCCTTTTAAGCCAAATAACCTAGGGCTTATTAGAAAACACACTTCCCAACCTTATCAAAACATGCCACCACCTCAAAAAGTCTAAATTGGCCTAAAAAAACTAAATTCAATAAGAAACAATGCTTACCCAACACAATACTCACTTTAGCATATGAAAACCTCTCAAATTCACATGGAAAACACCAAATTTCACTCTAGGGCTTCATGCCCAAATCAACTCTTGACCTCTCATGCACTCACTCAACATTTCCACACCTTTTTATTGATTTTTTAGACCCATTCCTCAAGTTACAGTGGCCACAATGAGAGGAATGGGTCAATTTTCCATTTTAAATGACTTTCAAACCTTAAAATTGTGTGTTCAGACCAGTTTTAGAAAATTGACTATAAAATGCACCAAATTCAATGAGAAACCTTCAAAATTGATTCAAATGAAATATAAAACAATATAATATGCTATTACAAAGCAAACTAAATCAATGAAGTGTTGTACGGGTCGTACAGTCTCTGCTAAATTTTGAAAGTATAGAAAAGTGGAGTAAAACATAATACTATTGATGCTTCAATCTTCAAAATTGCTTCAAAAACCTTCTCATCGAGTTCTCACACCTTTTTTAAAAAAAATCCCACCAAATCCAACTATTCTAACCTCCTAAACTTCCCTTTCAAATAACATGACCGTTGGTCTTCTAAACTTGTCCTTTTACAACATTTTCAAAATTGCAATTTTGCAACTTTTCAACATTTTGCACATTTTGAAGGCCAACCACCTACACCTAAATATGACTTATTTAGCATCAAAATGGTCATAGTGACCTTATTTAAAAAAAAGACACCCAAAATCTAAAGCCTACTCATGATCAACATTGATGGACAACTTTTGACCAAAGGTGCTCTTGCACCATTAGACAAGTACAATAAAAATCTATATTGGAGAAATGTGGAATTTTGATCCTTTTTCAAGAAATGCAACCTTGGATTGATATTTTTTTTAATTATTACAACTCTTTCCAACTATATTGCTAGTGTGGAGTTTATGCCAAAGTTGCATGGAAGAATTCTAGTAAGTTAGATTGTACTTTAGTTTTTCGTAATAACATAGATATTACCTAATAGATGAATACCTTTTCATTGGTTGAACATGTTTCCTATTTATTTTTTCAAGATTTTTTTTATATTCACATTAGCACTATTAAATAAGCATTTCCATACTTTCATATCATTTTTTCTCATATGTAGAAATTATTTTCAAGAGAGATTAGAGATTGCTTCATCTTATGCATTCAAAAGAATACTTGTTGCATCTTTTTAATATGAAAATTTAATCTCTTTGCTAGACTCTTATTTTTCTTCCAATGTCCTCAATGTCTTTTATTATTAAACAAAAACCTACTAAATAAAATACATGCCACAATCAAACTCAAAGATGAATAATCACCTTCATCAAAACATAGAGTCACATCTTGATGCATGATATTCTATAAAAAAATTGTTAATAAATGTAACAAAGCACATGTTAAGTAGAAAAAATTGGTTATGTTTTGTAAAATGTTTATTATGTAAGTGTAATTTATTCTTAAGTAAAAAAATAATTTTGAATTTGTGTGATTATTTAATATTTGCTACTAATAAAGTATTTAATTGATATTATTTGTAAGTTTTTATTGGATTCATTTGGTTAACATGAAAGATATTGTAATATAATGATTTGAAAATATAAATGGAAGCAAATTAAAATGCAAGTTTCCTATTCAAACCAAGACAAAACATCAAATAGATCTTAAGAAAATATTGCAAATAAAGCATAACATCAAACAATCAAAATAAATGATACAGAAGGCTCAATTGTTGAATAATTTTCTCTAAGTGATTGTTGATATGTGGATGCTTTTTTGATTGAAGACTACCATATTTGATAGCATATACTTAGCTCAAAATTGATGGATTCTCAAATGGATAATGAGAGAGTGCCTCAATTTCTAACTTTTTAGGAGAGACAATGAATGATTGAGATTTGAGGATGAGATCAATGGTGGATGATGATTGAGAGGATTTTCATAGGATCAAGGAGATAATGGAGGGTCTAGATGAAGGTTGTTGGAATGTGAAGGGCAGGATGCACTTACTAATTTTGACAAGTGGTTGTAACCATGAGAGAGATAAGGGATATGTGCATCTAGGATCCCTATATTCTTGGGATTGGTGGAGAGAATGTTGGAACTATAAGGAAAAGTGTTCTTAGGTGTCCTTTATTCTTGGGATAGGTTGAGAGACTATAGAAATAATTAAGTAATAATATAATAAATTAATTTTAGGCATGTGTGAGGTGGATAATAGGAAAAATGATATTTATTTATTTATTATGAGGTGAGATAGAAAAGAGGATAATTAAATAATTATTATTTAATTAAGTGTGAGAATTTAGGTTCAAAGGGGACTTGTCTAGGTGACACACTTTGTTGATTAGGACTAGGTACACTAGGGAAGTATTTAGGTGTCTACATATACATTGGATTGAATGAAGGAAGACTCAGTTTACCAAGTTTCATTATAATCATAATCTTAATCACACAATTATATAGAAAATTAAATTACTTACCAAAACCTTTAGCTTTGGTGAAGTTATACTCTCACTAGCCAGCTTTACACTTTTAATGAATTAGTAAATAGATTCCCTACTAATGTAAACACATTAATTTCACTTGCAATAATAATATAAATGAATTTGAAATACATTATCAACAATGGCTTATACCAAATACAACACTCGATAAGAAAACCATGATGATCATCAAGAAAATTGTAATGGTAATAAGATAAAAAAAACCTATTTGGAAAATAAGCTTTTCATTACTTGTAATTAAAAAAAAAACTCAATATAAAAAACATGAATTCAATGATAATATCTAACCTAATCATTTTTAGCTCTTATCAAAACAGCCATAATAAAGGTAGGTAATCATTTTAGTATGCAATATACCAACTTAACACATGCCATTTGGTGAAGTTGCTTTCCCACTACACATATAAATGATTTTAAAATTTGTTAATTCTAAATTATATGTCCTTTAAATGAAAATGAGGAAATGGTCTTCAAAATATAACTATACAAGTCCTTTACAATCCTTAAATTAATTAGGAGTTCTTATGAATGTTAATCATGTTATTTTTTGTATACATAATGTTTCAGTTCACATTCCATAATCTATCATAAAAAAGAAGAGAATGAATCATGGAGTGTGATATGAAATTTTGATGTATAAAATAACTCACACAATTAACATCTAGAAGCACTCTTGTTCACTATTAAGAACCATGGAAATATAATCTCTTATTATTTCTTAAAAATATAGCAATTGTAGTTGTATTAATAACTACCATTTGACTCTTCAAAATATAGTAGAAACCATTAATTGAGACCATAATGTCATAGTCCAAATGCTAGAACCATTAGCAACAATATAATGTGAGTTTTAATTTACAATTTGTACTCATTTTTAATATGAAATACAAAGAAAATGCCATTAATTCTACTATCTATTAACAAAAATGCTATATACATTTTGAGAAGCTCCATTACGGGGCTTACTTCTTATTACCTTTTACATTTACATTTCAAATCTTATTTTATTTTTTTCTTTTAATCATTTATGAGTTGACTAAAATGTGAACGATTTTAAATTGTATGTTAGGATAATTTATTTAAATATTAACTTTAATTTGTTTTAAAAAATAGGAATGAACAAGTGTAATTTAGAAAGCATTAAGGAATAAAATGAGTCTAGTAGAATATTGCTACATCAAAATTGAATCATCATCCTAAAATTCTATTGTATGTTTGTCTATAATTCTTTACTTTTGTCCATGAGTTTAGCGAGAGGCTATGACCCTCACAATTTAATAGATTCCCAAAAGATATTTCTATACCTATTCCTTACCAGATTCAAAACACATACACTCAAACAAACAAATTTAAATAATTAATTTTTAATAAAATTATATAACAAAGATACTAACAATCAAAAGAAAAATCTAAATCCTTATAATAAAATTTAAATAATTAATTTTTAACAAAATTAATTTGATGCACTCTCTCGTCAATTCCTTTGGAGCGGCAACTTGATGTCTTCTAAGTGGTGCCTTGTTAAATGGGAATCTGTGTGTAGATCAAAGCAAGAGGGTGGTCTTGGTCTCCGCTCTACTATTTTGAACGGGCAAGTTCTTGCTACTAATTTGTATTGGCGTTGGTGTACCAATCAGGACTAGTTATTGGCCTGTATTCTTAACTATAAGTATCTTAGAGGTGTTGTTGCCTTTGAGGTTCCTCGCTATCCTCTGGAGGGGAGTGGTTCTGTGGTTTGGCATACTTTGAAAATGGGGGCTCAGTTGATTAAGCGTGCGCTTTTCTGGATCTGCCACTTGGGGTCACAGACTCTCTTTTGGTTGAACTCTTGGGATGGTCACCCGCCTATTCTTTCTGCTTTTCTTCATCTTTAGCCCCTTTGTGATGTTTCTCCTGTTGCTAGCTGGGATACTGTTGAGCACTACAAGATCACTGAGCATTGTGGTTCTTTTGTTACCTTTCGATGGAAAAACCCTTTTGAGTGGCCACCTGGGGGGTCTGAGGGGGATAGGCGTGAGCTTGTTTAGATTTTGGCTTCCCGTACTTGTAATTCTCTAAGGGGACTGGATATTTTGGCTTGGGATGGTTCTGATAGTTCTGTGAAGTACTCTGTGTCTACTGGTTATAAGCAGTTGGGTAGGCAGCTGTTTGGGGACATTGAGGTCCCTTGGTGGCAGCAAGTTTGGCACAAGTTGTCATGGCAAACCCCAAAGAACAAACATTGCAAACAAATTTTTTTTTATAAATAACATAAAGTAATCATGCAATAAACATTAAACACATTTACATTGCACATTAACATCATAACATTACATTCTCTGGGGCACGCGAGGTCACATCGCAACACAACTAAAACAAAAGTAAAAGATAATTACTAAAACAACTTAACCCATTATATTACAATAATCATTAATAAAAGTACATCTATAAACCAAGAGTGAAAGTATCACTACATCCCATATTACAATCATATAGAATCTCATCCAGTAATGTTACAAAGGATCCTAACTATTACATCATCGTTTAAACCTAAGACTACATGTTCTCAATAATGAGTTACAACAAATTTCCCATACATGTGGGATGATACAAAGTACAATAATATCAGAATTACAAGTGATCCACTGGAATAAACTCCAACTGAAGGAATGCTGCAAACAAAGAATGCTAATGGGGAACCCAACGGGTGTGGAGCACGTTCCACCCAACCATGTGAATTATGAATAACTCACCCCCCGTGCTCAGAGGTGACAAGGAAGAGATCCCGACCATGAATGTCAAAACTGACTCCAAGAGAACAATAAAGTACAAATTCAAACACAAACTCAGAGATTACAATGACATAACCAACAACATTCACGAGTCAACATAATAAGATAAAGCTATGAAACTCATCACAATTAACCCAAGCAATAACAATTAAACAAGTCACCAAAGAACATTCATAAATCATTTTCACAAGAATTTGAATCAACAATAAGAGTACAAAACCAGAAGAACTGATACAACATCCAAAAGACATTTCCAAATCAAACTGAAATAATGAACATAATACAATTCCAGATAAATTTGAAACAATAAATAGAACATGATTCCAAATAAATCTGAAACAATAAACAAAACATGATTCTGAAATAACTGATACAACATTCAAAATGCAAATTCCAGAGGCAATAAGGAAACAAGGAAAATGGGTGTCTAGTGGAGAGTTGTAAGGCCTCTCTTTGCATGCGACTAATACAATCTTAAAGTGTTATATATTCCTCCTAAATAGATGGTTAGATATATTGCAAGCAATATGAATTGTCTAATAGTAACCTTATAGTTTTACGTTATGTTATATAACTATTATTTTACTTAATGAAGATGTATGTGCATGCAAATTATTGTATGAGATTCGAACTTATAAGATGAATCTAAAATAAGATAATTGTTGTGTCGTATTACATTGGAAGTGTAATTAGCTATGTAAATGATTCATGAATAAAGTTACAAAGATTCAATTTACAATTAATGTTGTTTATTAATATGTCTAACTATGCTTGATTATGTTGTGCAGGAAATTAAATGAGTCGATGTGGGATTAACATTAAAGGTCGAGAAGATAACGGTGCTAGCATGAGAAGGGATAACCATCAAGTGCAAATCAAAAGACTTCTTGTTGAGGATATAAATTTATCTCCATCTGAGACCTAAAAGCAATTAGAGTAAATGTATTGGAAGGCTAAGGAATCAAATATGCAAATAGGAGGATGGATAAATATTGGAATCAAAATAGATACATCTTTGGGAAGTTCTAAGTGTAGCCCTATTTGACATAGAAGGGTTTGAGGTTTTATTATTGATTGGTTGATTATGTTTGAGTAGAATCCAATTGTAGGTCATGTGATGTGAGTTTGGTTGGAGTTGGAACCCTTGGTTAGGATCAAAATTTGTATGGATTCTTGTGTAGGTTTTAAAAAGGAATTATTGAGTCAATTTCCTTGGTTTTTGAACAAGAATAGACCCCTAGGACCTATACCTATGGGTTTGGAACCTTTTTGACATGTGAATTTGTCCTTGGAGTGTGAAAAGACCCCTCAAAAGTCCACATTCATGAATGTGACGAATTCAAAAAGTGTTGGGGCTTGGAAAGAGTGACTTGTCACTCTCAGCCTTCTACTCCCCAAAAGTTCTTGGAATTGGAACAAGACTCACACATGTGTGAGCACTTGTGGGAAAGAGTGTAGGTTTGAAGGATCCCTATATATCTCAAGAAGATAGAATATTTGGGCATTGCCCACTTCTCCTCTTGGAGAACTTGAAAGGAGATGGTAGAAAGAATGTGAGGAGGAGATGAGTCTACCTCTTTGGAAAGATAGTGATCAAGATGGTTTGGCTTGGTAAGAAAAGACGGATACAAGAGTGCAGTCCCTTCATCTAAAAGCAAAGAGATAAGTTCTTCCTTATCCCCATTTTCCCCTCTTGTTAATTTGTTGTACGAAGGTGGTATGTTGCATGGATCATGGTAGAAACAAAGAGTAGAGAACCCATATATATGAAATATGGGGTTATGTTATTCTTATTTCTTGTAAAAATTTGAAAAGGCTCCATGCATCATCTTGGAGCTAAAAGACTTCCTTGCTCGGGGGTATGGCTAGAGCCCATGAGGCTCCATGACGCCATTATAGTAGGGTGGAGAGCAAGCTTTAATCAATGGTGTGTCCTTCATTGTGATTTGTTAAATTTGTTGTAGTATGGAAAACTAATGTTTTAATGTAACATGGAAGAAAATGTAAAAGAGCAGGACTAAATTCATTGGTATGCAAAAATTAGTTATTCTCAATATTATTTGTAACAATGTATGTAAAAGGGTGTGTGTTATATTATGATTTAATGAAGAAATAGAAAAAAAAGATTACATCCAATGGCATGTTATTATTTCCTTTATGTGTGTTAATCATAGTACAAAAATAGTAATAATAATAAAAATAATAAGTGAAGAATTTGTATCTCGCTGTATTTGGGAAGTTAAAATATTCTGAGTTGTAATAAAGGAAAAGTTGTAGTCATAGAGTGAGATGTTCTCAATGGTTATTCGAACAAAACAACAATGTGTTCATTGAGTTTCAAGAAAGAAAATGAAAGTATTGTGAACTAATTTAATTGTTTTCAACTATTTGATGAGAAGTGAAAGTAAGCAAAGTTTTCCCTTCTATGTACTACTTGTTTTCTTAAAATATATATATATATATATATATATATATGGTTTATATTTGTAGGTGTGCGAAAGTTAATAGTTCTCACCACTTAGTTTTGGAAATAGATAAGACCTATTAACTGATATATCAGTTTTATATACACTTGCAAAGCCCTGAGATTAATCTTCTAAAATGGAAAGCTAATAATGCACATTTAATCATTTATTTATTTTCTACTTAAAATATCCCAAAATAAAATAATGTTACAATCTAATCCTTATCGAACCAAAATAAGATATTAATCTACTTCTGTGGATGGAGAAATTAGAAAAAAAAATAGTGATAGATAAATGTGCGAAAAAAAAATGGTGCCGTAATTCCTTCTAAGTGCAGCAACCAGCATAGGGTCTACAGACTCCCTTGAGGCACATTCCTTCATTTTGTACTGGCTCTGCAAGGGATGGTGAAACAAAATTCCCCCACGTGCAATACCCTCTCAGCGCCAATGTCACACTGGAATTATATAGTTAGGGTTGCAAATAATAGAGAAAAATCTGTACACAGCAAAACCAATGCATAGTCATTTAACAAAGGATTTCAAAAGGAAGCATAAGCTAGGCGTTTAAGTCGAAGGTTACACCAAATAGTTAGGTGGCTTGAAGCAACTGTCAATCAACTCTCAGGAGACCAATGGAGGATACGCTAGCAACATTCTAATATATTAGAGTATGCTTTTGTCAACAGATGTAGCCATGGAGAGTTATGTAAGAGGTACCTGCTGTCACGTTAGGAGTGTTGTATACGAGAAAGATTGTGAAATCAAATTGTCTATCACTGCCTGGATGTGGCACCCACTATACCACTCTCATCCCTGAGCGCACATTAAATGAATTACCACATTGTATAGCTGGCATAATTACTGACTTCCTTGGCAGGGTCGATAGGACTCTAGGAAGCATATTGCAGAGGTTAAATAAATTGATTCATTCCCCCTTTTCTGGCTTGATACGCTACTCATAATTCTAGGCGAAGTACTGTCCATTAAGGGAATTGGAAGATGAGCCATAGACATTCTATCACTTGTACATTATAGTGTGCAGCGACCCCCTTTCTATAATTTTAGAGTTCAGTCAAATTTGGTGGAGTTGTTTAAAGAAGTAGTTCAGTGGCAGTGTACTCTCACCTTCAATTATACAGACGGCTCATTCAAACAACTTAAGGCAAACTATGATTATGTTATAGTTAACTCACTTTTCGAGCTGTATAACATTCCTCACCCACACCTGAAAACAAATTTTAACTCGCAGCTAATAACTCCATCAAAAAAAAATGTTATGTTTTTGTAGGGGTTCGTAGTATTTCTTTTTCTTCAGACTCTGCTCATTCTTTGTCATTGTCATTGTTGACAACACCACCCAATTTGTGTGAGAAAAATAGTTTGAATGCCATAAAACTCTATGGCATTAAAAGCTCAGCTTTCCAAGTAGGCGTACAGATTTTCTTAACATATATGATAGTATTTATATGACAGTATCAATAAGTGGCTTTTGGAAAAAAAAATTAAATTAAATTAAAATAGAATTCACATCTTTTACCGTGATCACAGCGTAGAATAATTATTGCTTAAGGTTCCATTTAACTCGATCAAAAATTACTCTTGCTACAATAAGTTGGGCGGCTAGCTTATTCTGAACCAAATCTTTAACAAATTCCAAATGTCATATGCCTTTTGTGTTTAAAAATCTAAAAAGGAGGTCCCACTCCCATATAAGTCATAATTCCAAATAAGGCTAATACAAATTAGAATATATTCTTCTCAAAAAAGAAAAGTTCTTAAGTCCCACGAATAAATAATTTCGTGGGATTTTCTTAAGACTTAGGTTTCTATCTATTTATTTTAAAAATGATATTTATAAAATAAAATGAATAAAATTAGATAAATAGTTTTCTTTTCATTTTCTTTTTTTTCTTCTTGTTCTTTTTATAATGTATAAATATAAAAGATTTTAATTGTGGTATTGTTTTATTCCTATATTCTTATAATATCCTATTTACTTAAATTTTCTTTTAGTGTCAAAATTTAAATATATATATATATATAGATATTGTGGAATAAAGTAATGGTATTATAGATAAGATAATTATTCTTCAATAAAATTTATTATTGTTCAATTGATCTAAAGAAATATTGTGATGGGGTGAATAGTATTCTTGTAGTGGTATCAAGATAATAATATGACTAATAATAGGGGAGTTTAGACATTATTATCATCATTTTGGTTTAAGACCGCCATTGCAAAATAAGTCTATTATCCAATGTAAATATTACCATTGATGATGTTTTTACAAAAATTGTGTCCTAATGTTTACTGTTAGTTTAAGATTCGATCTTTGAGTTAATTATATATTGATAAGGTCGTAACATAATGGTTATTGTAATGATTACGTAATAATGAGACAATTAATGTTCATATGGGACGTAAATTAATACTTTGAAGTATTTGTTGAATTATTATTAATGATTTAGTTTTTATTGTATTATTGCTTTAATAACAACAGTGTTATCAAGGCTTAATTATAAATCCATTAACAATAATACCATTAATAGCTAATGAATAATGGACAATAATATCAATAAGAAGGATAATAATGGTATTAATGGGTGAGTCAAAGGATAATGTTATCATTGCTTTAACTAGATGCTATCATTATTGTTATGAATTCCATACCAATTAATTGATGATGATTTAATTAAAGTTAATTTTTTTTTTTATAAGATTAACATTAGTAGTTTCTTCTCAATAACTCAACATACACCATGGTTAGTGCTCCCCTGAAATACTAGGAGTGGTTAATTAGCTTAGTGCACCTTTGGTTTTGTTAAAGGAAAAATATATATATATATATATAGTTGAGTTTCTTCTAGGAAAAAATTAGGGGCATGACATTAACCCTACATCAATATCAATTATAGATGTGATACACTTTTGTCCCTTAACTTTGGCTACATTGGAATTAATTTTGAGGGAGTATAATTACGCGAGAATCAATGGATTATTAATAATCACTTGGATATTAAAGGTAATTGATGCAAGTATCAATTTGGAAAGAATGATATGAACATTAACATTGAAACAAGAACCTCCCAGTTGTACATAGTAATGGGGTCACAAGCTAAATGGTTGAGAGTTAGTGGCGTTTTAAAAAAAAAAAAAAAATTGGGTTTTTGTCATAAAATTTTAGGCATTACAAGAGTGTCATCGCATAGCTCTCATGGGATCTCCCGGCCCTTCCTCCAACTTGAGGCGTCAGCACCCATCCATGGATCTCCTGGCTTTTCCTCCTACTTGAGGCGCCGACACCATAGGGTAGCTCATGCGGAGTCGATAACCTCTCATGAAGACGAGATTATGAATTTTTCGACCACGGCCTTCTCAATCTATCATTAGTCTATGATAGCCCTAATGCATAGACGAGGAATCCAATATTTATTATCTTGTGTGTTTTACTACCCATCCCCCTAAATTCTATTTTTAGGTTATCACTTGTTATACTACTCTTACGTGGGTTATCCTGTGCACTTCCTCTTACCCGAGGCGCTGGCCCCCACGAAGAGCCACTCTCCCAAAAGATCCCTTACATAAACCAAAATAATGCAAGGGTTGTACCGTCAAGTATAAGGCATATAACACAAAATGAGACATGCAAGGAAAATCCATCTCACGATAACTCATAATCACAATGACCACAATCTCGTACAACCCTTCCAAATAATAATACTTAAAATCATGCAACATTACGAGCACAAAAATACGAGGATATGCATCCAAGGATAAAACACGCCTCTGGAAGGACCAAGGTTTCACAACTCCAAGAATTGGGTTCATAAGATCAACAAGGTCCCCATATTCAAAAGTCAAAAAAAAAAAACTCGCGGAAGTAAAGAAGCCAATCAAAATCAGAAAGCTAAAACAATGTAATAACTTTCACACCAAGGTACAATAATTCCTTTTAGTTACTTTTCAACTTGCAATACCATTTAATACATGAACATTGTTTTAGCAATACCAAAGTAATCCATGAGTCTAATAGCATTTAAAAGTTTCTAGTTTCCTCGAATTAGTTTTGAAATAAATACAATAATAATTTCGACACCTTATCTATTTTTGATATTTTGGCTTGGGATGGTTCTGATAGGTCTGTAAAGTACTCTGTGTCTACTGGTTACAAGCAGTTGGGTAGGAAGCTATTTGGGGACATTGAGGTCCCTTGGTGGCAGCAAGTTTGGCACAAGTTGTCATGGCCCAAGTGCAATTTCTTCATGTGGTTAGTGGCTCAAAATCGGTGTCTTACTTGGGACAATTTATGCAAGCGCAGTTTTCAAGGCCCCTCAATTTGTGTGTTGTGCTGAGCTGCGGAGGACAGTGTCTCTCATCTCTTTTTCCAATGTTCTTATGCTCGAGAGATTTGGCATTGTTGGTGGAGGGTGTGGAAAATTCCCTATAGGCATGTTTCCTCGTTGGGTGAGTTTGTGGATAGGTGGGGCAGAGCCCCTGTTTCTATCTCCTTTCTTCAAGCTGCTTGGGCTATTGGTCCATCCTTCATTATTTGGAATCTTTGGTTGGAGAGGAATCGTCAGATTTTTCAGGATGTGATGTTGGTGGCCCCTCATGTGTGGTGGAAGATTTTACATTCTTTGAGCGAAACAGTTGCGACTAAGTGTGATTTGGTTGATTTGGTGGCTCCTTTTGATGTTGGTTGTTTTAATCTTCTTCATCTCCCTCCTCCACAACGGCTGCTCATGCGCAACAGATGTAGACATCCTGCCTCAAAGGTGAATAGAGAGGGAAAATGGTTCCCTCCTCCTTAAGGGGTTCTTAAAATTAACACAAATGGTTGATTTCGTGGAAACCCCAGTCATGCTGGCATTGGTGGTGTTGGTCGGGATAGTTCTGGAGATGTGCAATTTATCTTCTCTATTTATAAGGGTCTTCATACTAATAATCTAATGGAGGCTCAGACAATTTTAGTGGTTGTGGAGCATGGAAGTTAGTTGGGCTGGCGCAGGATCATATGTGAATTTGATTCCCAAGTTGTGGTGAACTTGTTGAATAAGCGGCAATTAGATGATGTTAGTTGGCAACTGGCTTTGGTTGTTGAATAGATTCTCAACCTTTGCACTTCTCTAGATTCTGTTACTTTCACTCATATTCCTTGAGAGTGGAATGGTTTTGATGATTTTTTGGCTAAATGGGCTTCTAATCATATTCGCGATTGGAACTTGGTAGATCGGGGTCAATTAACCCCATATTTGTCTCAACAGTTGGACCATTTGGTGGCACTTGATAAGACTATTTAATGACCTTGCTTTGTAATCTTTTCTTGTTTTAATAAATTTTTACCCCTCTCTTATGTTTAACTAATTTTTAACAAAATTATATAACAAAGATGTTGTCAATTTAATGCTCAATGGGAGTCAAGCCTTCTTTTAACTTTCTACCACATATCTCACCAAATATGCCAAGTGCTTTTTCATCGTTCAATCTTTCATCCTGCTCTGCGTCCTTCACTACCCACCTTGACCTACGTTTGCAACATCTGGCATTTTAACGCATTACCCAAACAAGCCATAATAAGTATGAGTGGGTTGTTATAAGGGAAAAGCTAAATTATACAGTCCATTTTCCAACCAACAACAAACTGCATTTTCCTCATCTCATTTCACTTTTTCTTCTTTTCTTTCCTTCTCTTTACCATTCACTTGCGTCCAAAAGCTCTACTTCGCTTCAAAGCGGCCTTGAAGGACTCTCGGTGGGTAAAGGGAGCCGACCGTTGGACCTCGTTGCCTCTATTTATGCAGACCTTTTCTTCAATCAAGGTGTGATATCTAAGAGCCCGTGCCACCTTCGTTTTCTCACATTTGGAGTAACAGGTACAATTCTTCTCAAAATAGATTTAGTGGGATGATTACCCCTTGCCTTTGTTTGCTCACCTGCCTTACATAACTTCATCTTTCATACAATAACTTGAATCGAAGCATGCCTGCCTGCCTCGTTGGCTCTTAAGTGGACTTGTCATTTCTACTGGAAGCATGAATGGTGGCTCTTTGTGCACAAGTGGACCTATCATTTCTAACTGTTTGACAGAATGCCTCAAAGAAATATGTTCTCATGGAAGGTGCAATTGGGGTTTAGATGATCTTCCATGACTTGTAAAGTTAATGGAAAGTTTAGGAGTGATCTAAATTCAAGCATATGACTATTTCACATTTTATGGAATGCATTGCGAAAGATTAAAAATATATCCAATCTCTTTACTATTTTTTTTAAGACTAGTCTTTTGTTTGTCCATTTGAGTGTTCCATTCCTAGGTCTTAAATCTAAGACTGTATTCATCTAGATAAAGGAACTAAAATCAATGACCTTTGTTATACCTTCTTCTTTGTCATTTGATATCTAAAACCAATTTGAGACTTAGTGACCCTTGTTATACCTTCTTGTTTGTCATTTGAGGTTAATATTATAGTAAAATATTCACATACCAAGTATAGTTAATTTATGATGTGTTTTATGATGTAATAAATCATCTCCTATAGCTATCTTAATTCCATATATGGTGAAAATACAAATTTATAGTTTGGAGACAATGATAGTCACCTAAAAGATTTTCTAGTTGCTTATTTGGTTCACCCTACCTATTTTTATAAAAAATTAAAACCACTAGAGGCACCTTTTGCTTTGATAGATGAGGTGTTCATTCATGCTAATGTTGTGATAACTTATTTTCCTCTTTATAATTGATTTTAGTTTTTGTAAAAGGATTATGTATAGTTTCTATATATCTAAAAAATGCTTTACTAAGTGGCTTTTTGATATAGTCATGGTCATACTTGGGTCCAATGAAGGAATATTCAACCATCTAGACTAACATCAAAATACACACACAACACAAAGATCTCATAATTTAACAGCATAATCTTATTTATTTAAGTTTACATAATTATCACCATAATTACAACTTGTAACACCCCTCCATTTTGCTCTTTGATCGAACAGTGTCCTTTTATGATATGTTTTATTTCTGTTGCATTGTGACTATGGAACTTAGTTATTTTAACCGCTATCTGTTAAGCGATGTAAACATTATGTTTTGATGTGATGGTACTTTATTCAGATATTATTATTTCATGTTATGGATTAAATTAGCATGTATATGAATTACTGATGCTTTATGTTTTAATTATATCATGGATAATTAGATGTGTCGGTTAGTGATATTGTATTGGTGAAGGGGACGGGATCACATCACCCGCATGCGAGTGCCCTGGGATTCCGTGATTTCCTCTTCACGGTGTGTTTTAATATATTATATGCATGTTTCGACACTCGTATTGTGTGCAGGATGTAGGTACAGGACATCGACTCCACCTGGTTTCACAGGTCTGAGTGTGTCCCTTGACCAACGGTATCGATTGGGAGATAGTAACTTGGGTTTCTGTGTCAAACCACCACCCTAGCCATAGTGTGTTGTCGGTCTTAGTCGGGTTCAATGTTTTATGTTGTTAGTTTTCTCCTTGGCTTTATATTTAAATTTCAAGTTAAAAGAGACTAAATGGCGTTTGAAAATTTATAATGATGATTGCTTTGTCTTATTAAGATGTTGGAAATTTAGTGATTAATTAATTAATAAAATAATCTAATTTTGAATTAGATTTATTTTATTGACTAATGAAATTAATAAGGATAAATTAAATCAGTTTAGTTGGTTGGCTTAATGCGATATTTTGATTTAAATGGAAAATAGAAATGAAGTTGAAAAGAAATTCCTTTATGAATTTTTGAATTCAATTTGGTTAAAAGAAAATGTAAATTGTCATTTGGGTTGAAAATGTAATTTTATTTAAAAGATATTATGCAAATTTCATTTTAAAAATTGAAATTGTTTGAAAATTGCAAATAGAAAATATCTAAATTTAGCAATAAATGTTGTTGGGTGAGTCCATTTTAGGGCTTTGACAAATTTGGGGAAAGAATAGCATAAGGTAATTCATGTTTATTTTGAAATTTTAATTTGAAAATGGATAGAGCAAACTTGCATAAAAATTCTTGGAAGAAATTGAAGATATAAGATTGAGGATTTGGGTGGAGCTAAATTGGAAAAGAGAAGGGAAGATCTCCATTGTTGAAGCTTGCAAGTTGTGGAGAAAACACAAGGTTCTTTCCTTGTTTATGCAGATTTTCATTTTGAAAATTTTGTTTTAAAATGGTTTAAACTTCTTATGGAATTCAAACTTGTTTAGGAAAAACAAAACCCATCAAGAATCTCCATTGAAAACCTGAAACAAAACAAAAAAAAAAATCATCTTATCAATAAAAATTTAGAAAATGAAACAAATCTTTGCATTATCAATTTTCTGTTGTTGATTTTCTCAATCTGCCTGTGATCTGGAAGTTGGATTGTATAACATGTATATTTATGTATATCTTATTTGAATATAAAAGTTGTTTTAAATTTTTATCTCTGGTAAAAAAAAATAAAATAAAATAATAGAAAAGACCCTGTGTTCTGTTTCATTTCTTTTTGTTTTCGCCCAGAACAGGGGCGAGTTAAATTTTTTTGTTGAATTAAAAACGAAATTGTTTTTTTGGGTTACGAAAATTGTGTGAGGGGAAGGCTGGCAGCCACGGCTGCCACAGCCTCCCCATTGGGGGGACGCTGCTGTGGTAGCGCCCCCCACACACAGTGGGGAGGGCGCTGCCCCAGCCGCGGCCCCAATGGGGGAGGCTGGGCCATCCGTGGGCTGCGCCCCACCTCCCAGCATAAAGAATAAAGTTTGGCGTTTTATTTTTGTTTTTTGTTTTTTTTTATATATTATATTATATTATATTATATTATATATATTATAATAAGTATATTTTATTTTATTTTTATTTTTATTTTATTATTTAGTTGTTAATTAAGATATAATATAATATTTATATTATATTTTATTTTAAAAAGAATGGGGATATATAATTATTATTTATATATTTAAGTATTAGATATATGGTTATATATACATTAGGTATATGTAATTATGTATATATATTTAATACATAAATATATTTAAATATGATTATTAAATCAATATTTTAAATAAATTAATGAGGTAATTGAGTTCTGTAAAAGAGGAGTTATTGTGAAATGAGTTTATTAATTATGTAATTATTTTATTCAAATGGTGGATGTAAATTATTATGTAAAATCGAGAAAAGAAAATAATTTGGTAGTTTTAAATTCTTGTATGACGTCAGTGAAATTTTATTTGCTTTTGGGTATGTAAAAATTTAAATGTTAATTACTTTTCTTGATTCATGCACTATGCTATTGTTTGGTTTGGATTTAAGAAATCCTAAGGTAGAGGAATAAATTGTCAAATTGATGTTCGTTGCATTATCTCTTTTACTCTCGGTGTTGTGCAATCAAGTCCTTGGATTAGCAAGTCTTCCAAGGTTCATTTAATGTGGGTTTAAATTTTGTGTTGGTCAAACTTGTGTCTTGATTTGGGGGTAGTGCACGTGATTGTAGTTGTGTTATCACCCGGTTATCATTAACGGGATTTGTGTTATGTTTTGGTTATTGTATACTATGAATGAGTATGTGACCTTGTGCTAAGGTTTGAGTTCGGTTTTTCAGTTTGTGCATGTTGTCTACCTTTGCTTTGGGGGTTTTGTATCCCGTGTTGTCAGTAGGAGAGAGTGGCCCTTTGTGAGGGTCCGACGCCCAAAGTGGTGTCAGGGTAACTCACCTAGGGTTTAATCAAGTGATAATTTAAAAGAATTAATGGGGAACTTCACACTAATAAATTTAAAGAATGTCTCTCTCATGGAACATGCATTGTTAAGACTTGAGATGAGATGAGACGCATAGTTTTGCGTGAGGGTCCGACGCCGGTAGAGGCAAGCCAGGGTAACCCATGATGGGGGTCCGGTAGCCTAGGAAGGTTGAGCTAGGGTAACTCATGGCAATTTATGTATGACACTCTCCCTACATCAACAAGTAAATCTATTATTATGTGTTGTACAATGGTGTACTTGTCCTATGTAACTTGGTAGCAATGTGTTGTCTTGTGAGTCTTCGTACTGTGTTAAGTGATGTTGTTGGTATTTGAGTCGGTTCAGTTATGTTTAGCCTTTGTCTAAGAGGTATTTGGTCTTGACCAGAAATCCTTGTTACTATCTCCTAGCACGGAGGGAGTGGGGCCTTTGGGTTCCACGTGGTCGGGTGGCGTGCACCTTACACCGTTGGCTTTGTTCATGATCGTGTGGACGAGACTTTCATGTTGGAGAGCTCATTGGATCCAGTTGCTCCTCTAGTTTCTTTCATTTCTGTCATTCTTGTATTTCATTACCCCTCATTTGTATCGAGGTGGAAATTGTAATAAATTATCATGTTTATTTGATTTACCTCATTCGGGGAATGAGTGATGTAAGTATATTGTAAACAATTGTTATTGGATATCGTGATGTATCGATTTGTCTTTAATGTTATATCATGTATGGATTGTATGTACTTAAATTCCTTAATTGAATGATGTCATGTTTTCTTTCCTTGGTTGTTTAATTCAGGTTTAATTTAATCTTTGTCTCGTAGCCTTAGGGGATGTTTGCATTGTATAGTGAACTTGTATGTTAATGTTCCTTTTAAAAAAAAAAAAAATTGTTGCATTTGGTTAGTGAATTGCAACTTCCCCTAGGGTTGCGTGGCGGGGCATTACACAACTTCTCACTTTTTTGTAATAGCCTGCTCTCCTACATGCTAGGTCATAGCCATTTTATTACACTTACTAAGACAATTCAAACATGGATTACACTAAAATATAGCCTCATAATTACACACTAGTCTAATTACCTTCACTATGTTGTATTAGTATTTCCCTTTGGATTATACTCTCCATAGTCCTTGTTCTCTATTCACAATTTTTATTTGAGAACTTATAATCTCACCCTACTTATGTTTTACCTCTCAACTTCTTTCCTTGCCTCTTCACATACCTTTCTTTGATCCAAAAATCAATATATATATATCATCCATATTTTTTTCTAATGATCTATGTTGGCCACAAGATGGAACAAATTTCAATACCACATGCAACATGTCATCAACTATATATTTAAGTGGTTAAATGGTGGATAAACATCCTCATGGTGCTCAACACTCATTGTAAATGGTTCAATACATCCTTACAAAAATTATTTTGTTGTTGTAAACTCTAAATAACTTGCCACACATGAAAACAATCCTAATTGTTCACAATTATCCACATGGTGGACACTCTTGTACCAATTTTATTTTTTTCTCATTTAAAATTATTTTTAGACATTAACATGAAACTCCAAAATAACAAATCTGACTAATCCCAAAAGTTTGAAATCCAATGTCAAGTTATAATTAAATACAATAACTTTCTTCATCACAAAATACTATCTACAAACTAATAGACAAACAAATAACTAAACTAAACCACTTTTTTAGAATGGTGCAAAATTACCACACTACCTAGGGATGTCCTACATCACACACTTGGAGTTGATAAAAAATGAGCATGTCATTTTCTAATGAAAGCTACTCCTACCTAGGAAGGTGGGGAGATTCAAAGAGAGAGGGAGATAAAGAGGGAGGGAGAGGTAGAGAGGGAGAGAGGGATAGAGGGAAGTAGATAGGGAATGAGAGAGAGAGAGAGAGGAGGTAATATAGAGAGAAGTAGAGAGGGAAGGAGGAAGACATAGAGATATTGAGAGAGAGTGGGATAGGTGAGATAGAGAGAAGAAAAGAGAGAAGGTGGGAGGGAGGAAGGCAGAGAGGGAAGGAGGAAGGTGGAGATATTAAGAGAAAGAGTGGTAGAGAGGAGGTAATATAGATAAAAGTAGAGAAATAGGTTGACTACACCACTTAATTGAAATTATTTTTTTGTTTGGGGGGATAGGTTGACTTGTGGAAGGTTCAATAGAGTATGGGGCCATAATTTTTTTAGTTATATTTAAATCAAGGATCTATCAATAAAATAGTTCATATGAATAGAATTTCCTTTTCTCTGCCCCACAAAGTTAGAATCTATCTAGATTCACATTAATTAAATTGAGTTAATAAACAATTGTTTGCATTGAAGATGCAAATCATGCTACATGTTGGGGCATATTAGGCACATTTTAGATTTAATAATTTGTTTCTTGTAGCATAATTATTTTTTCACTTATAGCTTCTCACAAGTGAACCTCATCAGGTGGAGGGGGTGAGAGTTTTTTTTTGGGGTATTACGAGACATTTGAGGTGGGGGTTTTAAGGTGAGCAACTTTTAGGTGGGGTTGAATATTTTGTAAAAAATCTTCTAATAAAAATGAATATATTAGTATTTGGACCTCATTTGAATGCAATGTGAACCACCTCTATTTATAATTAAAAAAAATTGTGTGTACTTATTTGAACATGTTAAAAATGGACATGTTAATTCTATCCATGTTTAAAAATTAAATTTTATATAAATAAACAAACAAACAAATATTTATCATTTTGCAATTCAAATTATTAACTTTAGAAACAACTCATTGCATCCTTTTAGGGATGTATATATATCAATTCAAAAAATAGATATGGTATTGTTCACCTTCATATTAGGCATAAACATATAATCATTTATCCTCTATTTCTATGGATCCTATGTGAAGAAGAAAAACCTCCTCAAAGAGTGTACATATGGGATAGATTTCATCCTTTGAACCCAAGGTCATCCTATAATTATGTTATACCTCTAGTATCCTTGTCGACAGTGAAAAGATTTGTAGAAATGGTGTAACGCCCTGCTGCGCAAACCCCAAAGGAACTAATAAAGATGCAACAATTTTTTTTAAAAGGACATATTAAACATACTTAAGTATTCCAGCATTACAATGTTCTAAGTTGCACAACTAAAACCCTTGGGGTACACGAGGTGGCATTACTACACTAACCCATAACAAAGATAATAGATTAAACAATAATTAAACAGTTACACAAATCCATTCATTCTCATATCATCTTTTAAAATATCCATTAACAATAACCATATTACTACCATATGTACATATGACAACAAATGAAATTATAAAGATATAAAGCATATATATTTTGACAGATATGATACAACATAATCAACTATTACAAATGATAGTTCCTAAATAAATACATGGCCTGAATATACATTATATCAATATGATATTACAACATAATGAACATATAACAAATTACATCCAGGTCTTCCTAACACACGTGGGAGATGATACATCAATAAGTAAATTACATCTAAAGTATAAACATCCATCTGGTACATAAGAACACTGGAGCCACAACATCTGCCAAAACTCTGCAATAAAAGATACAACTGTAACCAAAAAGGGAAACCAACGGGGTGCAAAGCACGTTCCACCCAACCACCCCCGTGTTGGGAGTAGACAAGGAAGGATCCCCGACCAAGCACGTCTAACAGTAACATAGACTAACTCTAGACAAGACAACATAACATCAAAATAACACATAGAAACTAAACCACGATAAATCACCAAAAGACATAACAATAGACCACTTTTGAAACATAACATTAAGTCACTTTACAGATGATACAACAGTAACTCATATAAACACATCATCAATAAGTTTCAAGACGTGATATAAAAGGACTACTTCCAAAGGACTTCAATAAATCAACAAACACAAATGGAATGTTAGAGGAGAGTGTCATCGCATGGCTTAACATGAATTATCCAGACAACCTATCACAAGGTGTTGCCTCCATGTATACATGGATTATCCTGACAACCTAGTTCAAGATGTCGCCTCCATCTATGGTTATCCTGATAGCCTATTTCAAGGCATCACTCCATAGGGTTACTCATGCGGAATCGTTAACCTTTCGTGAAGACAAGGCAATGATCTTTCCAACCACGACCTTCTCGGTCCCCATTAGTCTGTGATAACACTAACAGGAAAATGAGGCATCACAATTATCTTGTTAATGTTTAAATCTCACCCACGATTAATTGCTTAGGTTATCACTGATTACTCTAACTCTAGGTGGGTTACCCTGACAGCCCCTTTGTGCGCCGACCCCCACTAGAGCCACTCTCTCTAGACACTCAAGCACATAAATACCCAACACCATAGGATTGTATCAACAAGAAATACTGAACCAATCAAATAGTTTATCTGCGAGGCTTAACCATCTCACCCACAATCAAATGCCTAACATTCACAAAATGGTACAATCCAAGTGTACATTAACCAAAACCAAAACATAAGAACAACATTAAATTACAAGATCGAAAATAAATAACAGTATCCCCACCTCTAGAAGTCCTAATACAACTTAAGCTCCTATAATAGGATACATCAACTCTAGGGTTTCCCACATGACCCAAACCCAAATTAAAGAAAATCAAATTAAACAAAATGAATAATCTCAATAGCACATAAATCATATATCAATGCCAAACAAACTACAAGAACAATAAATTTCACCAACTTCATAAATCAATAACTCAAGAAAGTTCGATTAAATTCAAAGCATATAGTTTATCTTCTAATTTTCTCAATTATATTATAACATTGCAATCATCTTAAAATTATCCTATTAAACTCACGCTCGAAGCATATCCAACCAACTACACATATATAAGCAATTATATACATATACTTATATATACAATTTTATGTGTATTTATATATATATATATCAAACTAAAACACATATATATAAATAAAATAATCATTTAATAAGACCTCTAATAAATATCATATTTAAAAAAAATAAAAATTATAAACTATATATATATATATAAATAAAGTAAAATTTGAAATATCATATAAAAAACGAATTAAATAAAACAACAAAAAAATTAAAAAATAAAAAAAACAAAAAAAAAACAAGATAAACTTTTCAAAGGCCGAACCTCCACATAGGTGGAGGTACTACGTACCTCTCCCTGTGGGGAGGCCGCAGTCCCCATGGACTGCGCCTAGCAGCCTCGACTGTTGTGCACCACAGCAGGGCCGTGGGAGGGTACGGCTTCGGCCGACCTCCCACCCCTATAAATTTTTAAATATTTTAATTGAAATAAAAATTTCTTTTATAATTATTTTTTTATATATATATTTTTCGTTTAGAGCGAAATACGAAATCAATACGGAATAAACATACTTAAAACGCTTAATTTATTTTATACATAGCATTCGAAATATATATGTATATATATATTTTAAAGAACAGAAAGTTATATATATATTCATTAAGAATATTCACATTAAATCATATAAATAAATTTTTTTCTTAACAGATTCCAATATGGATCAGAACATACAAATTCAACCAATAATAAATAGGATTTTTCTTTTCAAGGTAATTTCAACGTAATAACAAAATTGATTTTCTTTTCAACCAGAAATTTCACAATTAAATTTAATGAAGGTTTTCAAAAGATTTTTCTATAAACTCAAAATAGATCTGACATGTAATTTTGACCTTCAATTAAAAATGAATTTTATTTCAAAACAATAGATTTCACTACTAAACTATATTGAAGAATTACAAAAAGGTTCTACTAAATTTTTCTACAGAAGATTCGAGGGTTTTAATACAAACAAGTTTTCAAGTCATAGAACTTCTTTCAATGAATTTCTTTTAAGCGCAATAAGCCAGATTTTGTTTATGGAACAATAAAATAATAATAACTTAAAAGAAGAAAACCTGGAGTCCTTCGGTCGATGTAGAATCCCTTTTGTAGCCTCTTCTCGATCCCTGCCTTCAACTCTCTTCTGAATCTCTCTTTTCTTCAACAACCATTCTTTTTACCCAGAAAACACAGAAAACTATTTTTCTTTTCTTTATTTTTTTTACAAACCAAAACAATAGAAAAATCTTTGTGTGTGAAAAACTCTCTCATAAAAATATAATAAATCAAAATCAATAAAGCTCTTCAGCTTTTCCTCAAAAATCCTCCCTTTCTCATTGGTCCTTTTCCCAGCTTTTAAAAGCACAAACTTATCTACAATTTTTAATTAAAAATAAATTATTTACACAAGATTTTCTAATTTAATATTAATAAAAATATAATATTTAATTATCTTCATCAATATTCATTTAATTTAATTTCTTACACTTTAATTAATTAAATAACCTTTTCTTTTTTTAATTTACAATATATTTAAATTCAACATTTTACTAACTCACAATTAAATCAAGTAACAATGCAACATTAATTAATTATCTTATAAAATAAGATTAATTAAATAAACACTAACCATAAAATAAATACTCAACAATCAAACTACACAACAACAAGGACAAAACTTCAGTCATGACACAACAACTTACAATAGGACGACAGACTTGGGACGGGGACGGTTCCAAATCAATTCCCTTTTTCAACATTTTACCCGTTGGGTAAATTTAATGCTCGCCCTGTCCTGCCAAAGCAGGTGGAATCGAGACTTATTCCTGCGAATCCTGCATACCAATAAACGTCAAGTAACACATGTATATGTAATAAAAAATAACATATCGTGAGAAGGAATTACAGCGTAGCAGGGCACTCATAAACGAGTGGTGCTACACTATCCTCTCACCACATCTATTCTAATAATTACAATATCAATAATGAAATAATATTTCTAAACTAACTGATCATATGATAACATGATTACTTATCTACTGCATCATAATATAATACTGAATCCAATTAACATCATCATAGAATCATAACATCGACATATACATAATACTAAGGAAAAACCATTGCATAATCGAATAATCTAAACACCACATAAAGTATCATAAATCACTGTAATAATGTCAATTGTAGCAGTCAACTAAACTATGCATCCACACACACCAGACAATAAGTAATAACAATCACAGTCACAAAGCATCAATCCAAACCATAGAAGTATCAAGTCCAAACAACATGATGGGTATAACAAATGGTTTAGGATTGGGATTAACATGAAGGTCCACCTTCTTGATGGCCATGGATGTGAACCAAAATAGTACTATTTTGATCACTAATATTAGGAAAGTTAGATTTGATCATGTTTATCACAATGATTTCCACTATTGATCATGGTGTTCATCAATAGCTTGAAATAGTAGTTGTCGAATTCGGTAGGAGTGACTGCATCCAATGGCGATGGATTATTATCTCCTACCTCCTCTATAATGCCCCGCCACGCAACCCTAGAGGAAGTTGCAATTCATTACTTAAACGTACCAATTTTATTTTTATTTTTTGTTTAAGTACAAATAACATGTAAAATGAATACATATTGCCAACAACCTCTAAGGCCACGAGACAAAGATTACTTAAAACCCAAACAACAATTAACATCAAAAGAAACCAAAACATTAATCGCTTACAGAATTAAGATTACATACATCCCATACAAGATAAATTACAACAAGGATCATAAATACCTCAAGATTCCAATTAACAACATTTAAACAATAAGATTACAACACTCATTCCCCGAATGAGGTAAATTCAATAATCATGATTATAATTTACAAACTCCACCTCAATAACAAATGAGGGGGTAATAAAATACAATAAGAACCTGAGAGAACAATACATGAGAAGAAACTGATTCCCACGAGCTCTCCCACTCAAAATCACGACCACACGAACAAGAAGAAGAGCCAACAGAAAAGAATGCACGCCACCCGACCACGTGGAACCCAAAGGCCCCACTCCCTCCGTGCTAGGAGATAGTAACAAGGATTTCCTAGACAAGACCATCTACCACTAGACACGGGCTAACACAAAAACTGAACTGCAAACAAGAACATATTCCACATCACTTAACATCATGGTTACAATGCTTCCAGAGTACAAAATCGAGTACAATCACTGTACAAAATAAACCAACGGTACAACACCATACTGACTGTTGTCATAGGAGGAGTGTCATCGCAAAGGCTGCATTGGTTATCCAATGGTGTTCTTCCTAGGTCTCGGCCCCCCTCTAGGGATATCTTGGTAACCTCTCACGAACCCGGTGCCATATGCACACCAAAGCGGAATTGGTTATCTTTCGAGAAGACTAGATAACGATCTTGCCATTCCAGGCCTTCCCGACTCATCTCAAGTCTCGTACAAGCCCTTGAGCCAATGAGCGAGGCTAAATTATCTTATTAATGTTCAAAGCTACTCTCTCCCTAGTAAGTTATTTAATTTTCACTTAATTAACTGACTCTCACACGAGTTATCTTGGAACCACTTTGGGCCCAGCGCTCGTTTGAAAGCCACTCCCCTATCGACAACCCATAACTCAACCACATGCCAAGGGTAGACAATGCACTAACACTTATCACAAATAATCAATACACCTCAACAGGTAACACATCACTACGGATGTCCAAAACTGAAACCAAAGCGTGCACTACCCAAGGCTAACACAAGGTTGACTAACATAATGACAACCCACATAAAGAACTGATAACAAGACTCAACCTTAAACCATAAGGTCACATAACCCGTTCATAGTAACCTGGTTTCTTTTGAAGCATATCTCATGCACTACCCAAAAGAGACAATAACAAAACACAAGAGACATAACATCACTTCAAGATAACACAACTGGAAGGCTTACATAAACAAATAACTCCAAAAGAATAAACAACTCGATCAAGGGTTCCCTAACCTCTGGAAACCAAACTTAGTACAACCAAAGTACACTCACAAATATACAATCATACGATATTGCCCATACACCGAGAATGAATGAAAACACCACTAGAAAACATTCTAAGCAGCTAAATAAGCTAATATTAGGATTTCTTAAATCCAAGTCACGTGAGGACACCTTGCATGTAATCAATTTAAATGATTACCATTCTTTGCAAATTCTCAAAAGTAAATCAAATCACATTTTTACACTAAAATAACAAATCAGAAATTTGAACAAGCGAATAGATCTGAAATGATCTCATTCAAAGAATTCATATGCATTTTCTATCGTTCCCTATTATAATATGAAATATTATTCTCAAAAATCCACTTTTAAACAAAGTCCAATTTTCACAATTATCCAGGTTCCACCATTGATGAAGTATGAAAAAGCTTAAAATTTAAAATTCAAAAATAAAATAATGTAAGAATACCCTTTTGATTCAAAAGTGCCCAACAACACACTTTTAACATAAAAACACCAATTAATTTTAAACCAATTTTCACAAATATCCAGGTTCCACCATTGATGAAGTATGAAAAAGCTTAAAATTTAAAATTCAAAAATAAAATAATGTAAGAATACCCTTTTGATTCAAAAGTGTCCAACAACACACTTTTAACATAAAAACACCAATTAATTTTAAACCAATTTTCACAAATATCCAGGTTCCACCATTGATGAAGTATGAAAAAGCTTAAAATTTAAAATTCAAAAATAAAATAATGTAAGAATACCCTTTTGATTCAAAAGTGCCCAACAACACACTTTTAACATAAAAACACCAATTAAATCCTCTAATTAAAAATTGGGCATGGTAACCTTGTATTTGGAAAATTTCTCAAAAATTTCTCAAAATAAATTCTACACTATCAGCTTGATTCAAATAAAATACATGAAAGGATTCCAACATACTACCAATACAATTAGAATCATTCAAACCATATAAGATCAAGTAAATATGAAGAAATGATAAAATACCTCCATTCCCAAGCAAAAAATTCAAATGAGAGGATGTTTGCACATAAGCAACAAGAGCACGTAAGATCGCAGCATTCACTTCCTTTCCCCATTCCTATCCAAATGCAGTTGATCCATGCAATTTCATGCCCAATTGCTTCCACAATGAACAAATCAATTTTCCTTCAAAAAGAGGGTTTTCTTTTCCCTCACCTTTTCTCTCCAAAAATTATGTATTCCAAATATAGTCAACTCCCCTAAAAATATCTTTTCCACCCAAAGTTATTGCATTTTGAAGATATTTGAATTTTAAATAACTCAAAACAAAATTCCAATTTCTAAATAGAATTCAACATATTTTAAAACCTTCCTTTCACACAAACTAATTTAAATCTTTTAACACTTTTAATTCAAAGAATAACTTAATCAATTCCAAACAATTAATTTAATTAATCAATAAAATAAATCTAATCCAAGATTAGATTATTTTATTAATTAAATTAAATTAATTAATAAAGTAAATAACATTCCTAGCATTACAACCAAATAAATTTAATCAACAGTTAAGCAACCTAAGCCATTTAACTTGAATTTAATTAAAGACCAAGGCGATCAGGGCAACATGAAACAACCAAACCCGACTACAACCCGACGACACACGGTGACTAGGGTAACGACTTGACATAGAAAACCTAGCTACTATCTCCCAATTAATTTCCGTTGGTCAATGGACACACTCAAACCTGGAAACCAGGTGGAGTCGATGTCATGTACCTGCCAACCTGTAACAAAGAGCATGTCGAACGTGCATATATACATAATATGATCAATCAAACTGTGAAGAGAAAATCTCAGAATCGTAGGGCACTCGCAAGCGAGTGATACAATCCTGTCCCCTTCAACAATACAATATCACTAACTGATGCATCTAACATCAATAACATGATCATCAGCATAAAACAACGTTAAATCAAATATCTTCTAAGTTAATCCAAAACATGCCATAAGGGTAACATTAGGATAACATCACATCGAAATATAACATCCACATTGTATAACAATTGCAATCAAAAGCAACCTAGTTCCAAAGTCAAAGCATAATCAAACACAACCATTACAAAGAAAACACTGCCGATCAAAGAGCCAAAACGGAGGGGTGTTACATCCTCCTGATTGTGAACACACAAATTTCAACTTAGCATAATAACTGTTCTCCAAGGTGAAATCGGGTTGCTCATTTCCGCTCTGAGACCACATTGACACAAGCGAGGAGTATGTTGGAAAATAAAACTAATCAAGATGAAAATATATTTGTTGCGCTGCATCGTGAGGACGCCCATGTCTTCTACTTGCTACAGAAACCATTTACATATAGCAAGAAAGGCCAGGAAAATACCTCAGCGATTAGGTAAGATGAGAGTCCTCTCTTCCATTTGGTTTATTTTATGCAATCCAACGTGCAGGAATAGTGTTCAAATTCAAATGTTAACGGCGATTATTTTTTTAACGGAAGAGGATGGGAATGGATGTCAATAGAAATAATGGGCCCACATCCACCTAAATGGTGGAAGCTTAGTGTGTGATGTTAAGCCTAGCCCATAGAAACAAGAAAATAAGAAGACCAAGAAAATAATGTATCTGGTGGAATTGCAGCAAAGTTCTGGACTTCTCTTGGGAATAGAAAAATAATAATGAGGAAGAAAATGCAACACCCAATAAGAAGTATTGTGAAGATCATGGGGTGTGCAAAGACTCCCATCAAAATTGAAAAAACAAGAATGCAGCAGGCAAAGTTGTTGGTGGGTTTTATTTGTATTGGAACCATAAGAGGAGGGCGTAAAAGAAAAGGTGTTATCTGTGAAGATGAGGAGGAGGAGGCAGCAGAGCCAATGAAAGAGATAGTTAAAAGAAGAAGAAGAGACCATGAGCAGGTGGCTCAGCCTCAAACTCAATTCTCAAGTAAAAAACATTTCTCTTCTACTGCTACTTTTTCTTTTTCTGATTCTCAAAAAAGTGAAGAAGAAATCATGTGGTTGTTGGTTGTTGGATTAGGGTTTGAAATTAGTATCAATAGTATTAACAATTGGAAAGAAGAGAAGGTTTCCCTAGAGGTTGAGAAATTCATGGGAGGACTTGAGATTCCAACAAAGATTGACATTGAATTAATGAGAGAAGCTCAGCCTGGTTTTAATAAGATCAAACTGCTTCCCAGGTTGGCCAAACTCCTCTTGACATCAGAGTGCAAACTATTGCAAGAGCAGTTCCTAGATAGAGGCGTTCTTAGTCTCCTAAATAATTGGATAGAAGACAAATCATTCCCCAAAATTAGCCTCCATACTGAAATTATGAGGATGTTGTTGATGATGGAGATTGCAGAAAATAGAAGGCTTTTCTTGGAGTAAATGAAAGAAAGTGGTCTGGGAAGGAATGTGATGTTACTGTCAACATGGGATGGAGAGACTACATTGAATAGAAGACTTGCAAAATCACTGCTTCAGAACAAATTCCATGGAATGAAATGGGAGGATTTTGAGGAGGAGAAAGGTACACATGGAAATGACCATGCCTTGTAGATTCAAAAATAAGTGATGTAGAATCTAGTAAAAATTCCACCATTAGAACATAATTTAAATGTAATGTAGATGTATCAACACAACATTATCAAAATGCAAAGGCATGAGACATTTTTGATTGAACTAAAAGAGATTGAAAGGTATTTTTAAAAGTTTTATTCAATTTATATGGCAAGAAGAAAATTTTGGATATATATATATATATATATATATATATATATATATATATATATTCAAAAGTATCTTTAATTTTGTAATCTAAACAATTGATATATAATCTTGAATCAAGAGACATTAAGATTACATTTAAAATAAATTTAAATACTTTATCAAAATTTACAATTAACAAAAACAAGAAAAAATTACCTTCATAGAATATTGGTTATATCTATTCTTTCAATAAGACTCACAATATCAAAGCACCAAAAATAATTTAGTTCAAATTTAATCTCTTAACACATCGCATACACACAATCCAATGGATTCCTAAATCTGGTCCTTAAGTTTTATATATGATGATAAACTATTGACTAAACTATTTATATGGATTCTTAGTTTATATATGATGATAAATTATTGGCTATTTAAACTATTTTTGAAGATTTTAAACATTTTGTTATTGAATGGTCCTTTTTAATGCCTACCAAGTTTATACATGCATTTTTCTTTATGTTCATTAGCACATGTAAAGTACACACACAACCCAATGTATGTTTATATTTTGTGTATGAAGATAAATTATTGACTAAAATATTTTTAAAAATTAAAAATTATGCTCTTGAATGATTTTTTTCATTGTTTCACATATCCATACATAGATTCCTAAAAGACTAAGATATTCCTAAATCAATTCAAATTTAATATATTCTTTTAAGGTTAATTTTTTTAATTTATTTGAGCATGTCAAAGGAATAAATTAGTCTATCATTAGTTAGATTATAATATTTCAATATTTGTATTTAAAATTGAACCATAATTTACTAATGAACTTCATACACATCAAACTTTTAAAAAACATATTTTTTAAGGGTAATAATTACAAATATAAGAAGAAAAATATTTATCAAGTTGTTAATACTTCTAATGTCTCTTATTTCAAGCCTTATGTGTTGTAGGAATTTTACTAAGTTGCAATACCCAAGTTGAATACAATTCTTTAAAAAAATGAGCTTGAGTTCAATTACCATCCCACCCATATGCATCAATTAGATCTATCTAGAGGGATTCATAGAAAATTTAATGAATATAATTTTTTGTTTGGTTGATCTCATAACAATACGTTTCAGTTGTGGGACATCTTGGTTTTGGTTGGAATTATTGAAAAGACTTTAATTAGAGGAGGTTAGATAAGATACTTTTAAATCCAACCCATGTGGATAGGACTACCAAAGATTAAATCAAACCCCTTCTCCTCCACATCTATCAAAATTCTAAAAAAAAAGTTGTTTCACCTTTTGAATAATTAAAAGAAGTCATTTATAAATTTTATTTTATAAATATTTAACCTTTAGTATTATATTTCTATAAATTTTGTGTGTGTGTAATATTGTTGAGTTTTAGGTGTTATATAAGTGCAGTTTAATTTTTCCCATTGCATGGTATTCTTGATTTTACACATATTTAATTTAGATATAATAAAATTAGTGAAAGTAATTTCATATAAATGGTTTAGGAATTTATTTTGATAGGTTATATTGATTTATAATATTTAAAAAAATATAATTTAATTTATATTTCTAAAATAATACTTCCAACAAAATAAATGAATTATACACAATTAATAAATTAATAGAAATAATATATATTTAAAGACAAAATAATTTTCAAAAAATTGATAAAAAAAAATTGGAAAGGCATACTAATTAAAATTTAATGAACACATTGTAAATTTTTTCTATGATAAGAGCAATGAGCGAGCTGCGAGAGAGCAATTTTCAAATCGGAAGAAGGCATGTTTTTGGGAGAGGCAGACTCACAGGATGAAGGGGGGTTCTAGTTTTAATCCCACATTTATTAAGTACATAGAGTGGGGTGATTGTAGCTCTTATATCAGGAAGAGTGGCTTTCATTATAAGCTGTAGAAAATAGAATTGCTTTTACTCTATTGGCACATATTAATTAATAATACTTTTATTATAAAAATACAATTAGATAATATTTATAATTTTAATATTTTTAATAAATATTATTTATATTTAATGATTTTAATGACTTAAAGTATATATTTAATAATGTTTTTAATGATTATAAGATAAATATTTAATAATGTTATTATATTTAATTATTCATTTTAATTAAAAAAATATTGTTTATTATTCTTCTTTTTTTTCATGAATCGACAGTTATTTATATTAAGTAAAGATAAAGATACATATTCACAAAAAAAAGGATGGGTAGTAAAAAGGCACATCCCAAAAGTCATATGGGTAGTGCCCAGAAAACCAATAAATCATGTGGGCCAAGCCCAAAAGTCCAAAATTATAAAGTAAATAAAAAGGTCATTAAGTGACTAAAGTAGTGCCAGCAGAGCCAGGAGGGTCTCTGTCATCCATATTTTCCCCCATACATCAGCAATGTTTGGAGTGATGTCAGGAGGAGGACCCCAACCATCATCAACATCTTTTTTCTTTTTATCTTCATCCTCGCGTCGGAGCAAGATTGCAAGCGCCAGACGCGGAAAACTATTACCAGTGGCTGGCCAACCAAAGCCAGAAGTAGGAGGGTCATCAAACGGCCACCCAGAACCGTTGCCACCACTCCTCGAAGCACTGCCAGAAGGCTACCCCTGGCTAGCCCGCAACGGAGGAGAACAATTTCGCCGAGGAGTGTGAGAATCCCGCCAAAGCGAAGGCTAGGAGCCGGGACACGCAGAGCCACTTTGCTGCTGGCCCCTAAAGGGCGACCAACCGCAGGAAGAGGTGGGTGAAGTGGGGACCTGTTGATGGTCAAAACAACACAATAACATTAAACAGAATATTACTATTCTATTTCTCCTGAAAGAGAAAGATAAGACATGGAGATCTAACTCCCAAGGTCTTGGTAATCAGTTCTCGATTATGCTGATTTCACTCAGTGGTTGATATAACCATAATGTTCAAGGGGCCTTTGCTGGTAACAAAGAACAAGAATGCATAACATCAGGTAGTCCACGTTTGGGGGGTTTTAAATAAAAGAAAAAGATGAAACAGAGCTTTAAATCAAAGAAACATGAATAAAACCCTTATGTATCCAGACATGCAGATCAACAATGAGTGTTCATTTTTCTAACCACAACTACAGCAAGATGCAATCCATAGAATAAACTACGCTACTACATACATCCATAATGCTAATTCAGATATCATCAACGTTTACTAAACTTACTTCAAATAAATCATTCACTCATCATCCAAAACATAGATCAAATGAATACAATAACAATTTAATTCACAAATAATCCAATGATATGACCTCAAATCCAGTTCCTTCTATTGACTTTCATCAAATAAAGAACAATTAAGCACAGCAAACCACTGGCATATGGATTAATCATATATCATTAACCTTATCAAAATGGATCCAAACTTTTAAAATCATCACATGAAAACGTATGAAAATTGTAAAATAATCAAGCTTTTTACTAAACTTTCCATAGTATCTTTCTAAAACATTGAAATCCTAGATCTAGTTTTTATCTTCTATCCTTAGGTGGCTAATCTTTCTTCAATTAGCCTACCTTTACAAAGTAGATTCTAAAAATACATATAGGGTGCCACATGCACCAGTTTCTCAATCATTAATCAAGATCCACAATTCATGGAGTTGAAACTAAACGTAGAAGTGGACTCAAGAACCCCTACTTTCAAGGTTGATCACTCTATTGTACAAAAAAGGAAATCTGATACCCCAAAAGGGAGATGAAACCCATGGATCAGACTCAGAGTAGAACTTATGTCAAAATCCACAAAAAGAGGAGAAGAGCAAATGGAGTATGACGCAAAGAGTCAGTCACTTTTGCACTGACTGCTCAAGGATGTACTCATCAAAACTGGAGAATATCTGCTGAAGAGTATCCAAATTCGGCCCATCCAACCAACCACCTTCAAATTTGATTCTTTCAAACTCTGCAGAAACCAGCTTTTGCATCTCCTTTAGCTTGATTAGCTCCTTTTTGGCAGTTCTTACCTCTTCTCGGATATCCATAAATTGATCTAGCAATAAACTCTCCCCATCATCTGCTTTTTGCATGATTTCCCCAAATCTACTCCTCCATCTCTCCCTTAGTTTATCCAATGACAGGCCTTCTTTATTGGAGGAATCTAAGTTAATCAAAATGGCCACAATTGCCTCTAACTCAATCATTTGTTGATTCAAGTCCTTACTCATTTCCCGGACTTCTTCTTGATGTCCATGCATAGCCCTAGACTTGTATCTTATGATGCTGACAGTCTTTTCCACAAAATCTTCATTACCAAGCTCAAGAATTGAATATTCTATCAAAGTGGATTTGGGCACTTTGCTGACATCTTCAAGTCTTTTAACATATTCCTTATATTCATCATCTTGCTTATCCAAATCCTTAGCCTGTTGGTCTAGATCCTCTGCTAACTCAAGAGCAACCTTATGAATCTTAGAGCCTTCAACAAGAACATTATCAACCTCCTAGTTGAGCTTATCCAACCACTTTTCCATCATCCCCACCTTGCTTTTCATCTGAATCAAATCATTTGCCTCCCTCTTTGTTAACAAAACCGGGGATTCGGGAGGAGCATCCTATTGAGAGATGGGACTGGAAACATCTTTTAAGAAACCATGGAGCTGATCCAATTAAGCCTTAAGCTCATCCTTCCTTTTCTTATCCTTGATCATCCGAGTTTTGGTTGAAGAAGCCACAATATCAATCAAACTCATTTGTTGGTTTCTTGTAGGCTTTCCCAAATTTACTGCCCCCAACTGATAATCAGAGATTTGCATGTTGTCACGGTTCTTCTCCATTACAGGTATGGCACATTCAGCAATGATCTCTCCAGCATCAGTGAGCCTAGTGGAGTGAAGAACCTGGGCCTTCTTCTTTGGTTTCTCTTTCCCAATTTCTTTCATTATTTCTTCCCAGTTCAACGATTGTGGTTGAACAACTTGTTTTCTCTCTAAGTTCAATTTTAGCCAAGTAGAAGCAATAGGAGTAGTGGCTTCCTGGGCTGAAGAAGAAGCAACAATAGTAGAAGACAGAGGTTGCAATAATGTAAGCTTTGGTTGAGAATCAACCTCCTACACATTTTGTTGATCACTTTGCTCCCTTTCATGTGCTGGCTTTTCTACTTCCTCTTTATCCTTTTGATCTTGTAGCCTCTTAGCCTCCAGCTCCTTTAAAAATTCCTCTTCCTCTTTCTTCTTTTCCAACATTTCATCTCGCTGCTTTTTCAATTCTTAAACATAGTCCCATGCTTCCTTGGACTTCTTCACATGTTCAGCAATCTCAGCAGCCTCCTTTTCCCTTTTCAAGCTTTCTTGCTCTTCCCTTTTTCTATAGGCATCCTCTTGTTCCTTGAGTTTAGCTTCAATAGCTTCTTTTTCTCTTCTCTACTGAGCCTTTTCTTCTTCAAGATCATGAATTTTCTATTGCATTATCAACCTATCCCTTTCTTCTTGAATTTTGATCTCTTGCTCCTTTTGTTGTTGTTGTTGAGCTAACTCAACGGATTTCACCTTATCTTCCAACTCCTTCTGCTTGGCTACCAACTCAGATTGTGTCTTGGCCTCCTCTTCTTGTTGCTTAGTTGATGCCTCAGCTTGTGCCCTAGCATCAGCTTCCCCTTTAGCATCCTCAAATATTTTCCATTGATCTTCTTCAGTCAATATGTGCTCAGTCCCTGCATCATCTGTCATATCCAAAGATGTCAAAGCCGGATGTTCTTTATCAGATGCAGTCTTTTCTGAATCAGTTTCAATATTATGTATCTCAATCTAATCCTCCACTTGTTTTAAAACCTCTGCTTCATCATGGAGAACTCCCTTTGGAAATTCTTGACCTAACTCTTATGCATCAGAGGGCTGAGTGGGTACCTCTCCTGCAGCAGATGTAGAAACACCCACCTCCTCAGTTGTTTCATCTTCATGTACCTCTGGAAGATCTTGAGGAACCACCTCCTCTTCTTGTGCACTAGAAGGCATAAACTCTAAAGGCTCCTTAGGTGCCATCCTTCTTTTTTCCCTTTTATGTCCTTGGGTGGTACTTGCGGCCTTCCTCTTCTTGGATGATGTAGCCTCGGTCTGATTAGTTCTCAAACTCACCCATTGAATACTCCTATCGAGCACTGGTCTTGCAATCTACATTATGTCAATGGTTTCATCCACACTCCAATCTATTGGATCAAGATCCTTAGTTCCAATCTTGTTTGCATCATACCCGGGATCCAAAACTATCCCATCATCGGATAATGTGTCAGGAATGTCTTCTTTTATCCCAAACTCAATCATGAGTGGGATGGGTATCCTTTCATAATTCCTCCTCCTAAGATCATATTCATCTTGTATGTCCTCCCAAAAATCCTCCAACAGATTGAAGTGCTTCTCAAAGACACTGGGGAGCAATGCCTTCATCTTTTGTTTGGGGTCATAGCATTTTCTGGCAGTGTACAAGACCAACTTCAAATAGACTAATTCATCACAAACAGTCTTGGCTGCCTGAATGTGTGGACAGCAAAAGGCCACCAACTTCAATGGAAACTTATGGCCCACCCAGTCTTGTGTTTGTTGCTAAACTGTAGATTCACAGACAAGGCTTGATAAATAAACTCCATCAGGATGATTCTATCACCACAACACCTAGGTAGCAAATGGGGATGACCATCAAATCTTGCTAACCTGAAATAGGTGAATGTGGGGTACTAGATAAACCAATGTCCCCATTCATTCACAAAAGCCATTGCCTCCCTGCTAAGTCTATACCTAGCATCACCATTAAGCTTGTTAAATATGACATAAAGAAAGGCATCATTAGCCCTTCTATAATATTGCTTTGATGCCTGCAAGGTGAGCTGGTTATAATACTCCCATACTCTCTTCTATCCTTTGGCTTCCCCCAATATACCTATTGTCTGAAGTCCAGGAAAAATCCCCCCTCGGGCAGCTGCATAAACCACATAGGAAGTCATAAAGAAACGCTTGGTTTCTCTCACCTTTATCATCTAATTGTCGATGTTGTCTGATACTATCATAAACTAGTCAAATTGTTGCCTCCCATCCAAAATAGTTTGGATGAAAGGAAACATCCATTCTTTAAATAGCGAAGCATCCCTTTTTCCAAACACCCTAGAGAGGAACATGATTATATCTCCAATTTCCTTAATAAAGTCCACCCTCTTAGGCTGGTCTAGAAGCTTGATCAGAGACTTCTTCTCTACCCTCATCCAAGTCTTATTCATATGGTACCTATTCCTCTCCTTGTTATCATTGTAAAGGTTTAAAGCCTCCACTTCATTCAATTGCTTAGGATTCTTGGGATCGGGTCTATGAAACAGGAACTTGATCATTTGAGGCGTGAAGTCAATAATGACATTACCCTTCACATCCACACACTGCCTAGTAGTAGGGTTATATGCTCCAGCTGCTGCAACAATCAACTCCATACATTGAATAGACAGGGGAAAGAGTGCAACATGTGCCAACCCGGATTGAACAATCCTTTCTTTCCTTCCCGTGATCTGCTCTTCAGTGAATGTCTCCTCATGCAACTCTTGATAGTTGAAAGGACCCAAATTGGTGTCAATTATGTCAGTCCAGTTGGAGTCAAATTTTCTAGCCGTGAGGACGGCTTCCCTATGCTTACACCTCAAGGTATACAAGAGTTGCTCCACTTTGATCTTATTTGGCCTAACTCCTTGCCATGAAGTTTCACCTAGCTGGCTCCTTTGGGAGGCCTCATCTGATGCTCCCAACATCTCTTAATACCTGCAGCAATTTCCTATATTAGATGAACAAAACATCTAAGTTAGTCAATCATATAATCACTGCTCCATCCTCCTAAGATAACATTTGGTCAAACTATGCCTTTATCGGAGGCGAAACTGTAGAAGCATCAGATATAGACAATGTTTCATATCATGTGGGGGGCCAAGATCGGGACTAGATATGGAACAAAAAGTGTAAGAGGTGGAACCAAAACAGGGAAAGAACCAAAACATAGTCAAAGGCGGGACGGGAACGAGAATCGAACCAGAGACAGTCAGAAGTAGGACCAGAATGGGAACTAGACCAAAACCAAAAGTTAGTTACCAAATTCAACTTCCCCTTCGGACCCAGCTCTGGCCAAGAGTAAAGACCTAGTGATATCATAATAAGGAATGGGAACGGATCAATTCCAGTAAAACAGAAAGTATTTAAAACAAGGCGATCACATGGACCCCAAACCCTAGGTCATATTGGCCCCAACGAAAACTAGAAATAGCACAACTTAAACCCCCAACAACTCCTCCGCACAAAATTCATTAAAACCATGAACAGGTTATATTGTAAAAACCCTAATTCACCCGATACCCTATTTGCAAAAACTAGGGCATGATGAGAAACTGGTACGAACAACCCAAAACCAACGCGATAAAACCAGAACAGGGTCTCAAAACGAAATTCATTACTTGAGCAAGGAAACCCCTTCAAAATCAAAACACTAGTCAAAACTAGAGCATGACAAAACAGACATGTCACGAAAGCGATAGCAGAACAAACAACAAAGCAAAAAATGACAAACGAAAAGACAAACCCAACAAAACAGAACAGAACAGAACGAAACAAGAAAGAAGCAAGCAAACAAAACAAAAGGAACATAAAAACCAAACAAGCGAACAAATTCACAAAAAGAACTCTTCTGCGAATATGCTAAAATGACACAAACGAAAGAAAAAAATGGAAGAAAGAAAAAGCAAAAGAAACCCTACCTCGAAACGCTCCTTAGGATTGACCACAAATTTGCTAGGATTCACTCCGCTATTCGTCCCTGTGATCAAATCAATTCTCTTGAGAGTTTCTTGGCCGTAATTTACTTAAACACTTCGCATAATAATAACAATGAGATAGTTTAAGCATAATTAAACCTTTAATCAATAATTCGCGCGTGCCAACAGGCTGCATTTAATGCCATAAATGTGGTAGATCGAGGATGGAGCAAACAACATAATCAAATAGTTAAGTCAAGTCAACGGAACATCAAAAGGTAAGGTGGACACAGAGCTGGGTCGGAAATAAGATAAAGAAACTACACAAAGTTCCCTATTTCATGTCTAACCCCGGATCTGGCCCCGACAAAATAACCGACCCAAAACAAAAAAAAAAAAAATGAAGACGGGAGCGGAGACAAAACTGAAAATGGAACTTTCACAAAGTTCGAAGTTCCATTCTAGTTTTGGATCTGGTCTCGACCAAAAATGAAGCAGGAAGGGGGTGACACAAAACCCTCTCTGCTAATTTAATTTCAACACAAACACAAGTATGAAAGAAAATACAACATGAAACTTTCATTAAAATGGAAAATCTGCACTTACAAAATAATAAAGTCTCAATGAGACTATGGGAACCACATATTCCCTTTATAACATCATAAAATTGATTACAAAAATCTGCAACATTCCATATAATTTGTGTACTTCTCAAGCACTCCAACCAACCCACATGCACACTTTGTCACTCCTCAACAATGGCTGCAAATAAATTATTGAAGCCTTCGCACTTTGCTGCAGTTTCTCCTTAGAGAAAAAATCCACCTTAATTGTGAGTTTCCTGCCTTTGAAAACTAACTTCAAAATGTAAATGAATTATCTTTTATTACCAACTTTCCAAACTTGCCAGAAAGAAATGAAATTCAATTTCATTTCCATTTCAAATTCAAAAATCATCTTTCCCAAAAATCCAAGGAGATAATTTTTAAATTGAAATTCCAAAAATCAAAAATCAAACTTCTCACTTGTGCAAGCAACCAATCTCACACACACTTTATCGGTAGTTTCCAAAATTGAACTCACTCATCAAAGTTTCCAATTTGATTAGATGGGCACCCACTTTGATTGTCCCTATTTTTTTAGGGATTTGTGGAAGTTGAGATTTTATTTTAAATTAAAATCTTAAAAATCTCTTTTAACTTGCAAAAATCCAAATTTTGAATTTTTGCACTTCCATTTCCTTTACAACACCTACTTTTTCAAGCATAATCATTCAACATGAATTTTTAATGTAATTTAATTTAAAATTACATTAATTACAAATATTTTTGGCAACCATTTATTGAAAACCAAACAAAATTAAAATAAAATAAATTTGGTTGATGCAAGATTGCACGAGTCCATGGATGCTCCTGCATCAACACCCACGGTAGGAAGAAATTTTCTATGAGTGAAGCTCATGAAAATTTGAATATGCTATGTTCACGTTGGATCCACTTCTCAACCTCATCATTGTGAACATTTTGTTTTCCCTTTGCCTGCAATATTCTATCTCTACTCTCCTTCATTCTTCCTCTCTTTCTGCCTTTGTTCACAAAATTCAGCTCCCACCATTTTGCACTATGCAATTTTGGAAAACAATAATTAACATCCTTCTCTTCATTAAAACAAATGAAATCATGTGTTACCTCCTTTTTTTTTCTGCTGCAACAATTTGTATTTCAGCCTGTAACATGTTATTGATGCACCTTACCATCTCTCTTTCCTCACTTCCTTTTACCATTTCACCCTCACAAAAATCAGCTTCGTTAGAAACATTGAAATTTTTGGATAAATCAACAATTACCTCTATTTCCTTCTCCTTTCTTATTGCTGCAAATTTTCCTCCTTAATGAGGCATGTATCAGCTGCAACCTCTTTAATTTCATCATCTTCTTCTATAATTTCTTGTTGAAATAATCTTTCTATTTTTCTTATCTCCTCTTTCAACAAAAGACTATCTTCTTCTTCATTCCCTTTATCAAATCTAGGACTATCAAATCTATTTTTGGAATTTCCATAATTTCATCCACAGCTTCATCTACTTCTTTTGCATGTAAATTTTCACTAACAAAATTAATAGATACCTCTTTTTCTGTTGTGATATCCTTCTCCTTTTCACCATTTTCTTTGCCTTTGCTAGTTCTTGCAAACAATGCATCTTCAGATAAAATAAAATCATTAAAATTACCATTAAATTTATGATCTGCAGTGACTATTTTCTCTTCTTTCTTTCTCCATCCTTCCTTTATTTTTCTTTTCTTTTTGCTTTCCTCTTTCAACAAAACATTCTTCTTCCCAAATCTCTCTTCTTGTATTCCCACTTTCTCCTTAATCAACTTTTCCAATGCATCTACTTGAGCTTGGAGCTTTTCAAATTCTTCATGGTAATTATTATTTTCCACTTCTTCCCAATAATTCTCCCAAAATAAAATTCTTACAGGCCTCCTCATGATCCATCCCATCCTCTCTGGTATAGATTGCCTCATGTTCAGCGATCTGTCTACACACAAATCACACACACCACAAGTCCTGGTACAAATTGCCTCACATTCAGCGCTCTGCCTGCACACTCAGGAACTCCCGCTCTGATACCACTGAAGCAGGAAAGGGGTGACACAAAACCCTCTCTGCTAATTTAATTTCAACACAAACACAAGTATGAAAGAAACTACAACATGAAACTTTCATTAAAATGGAAAATCTGCACTTACAAAATAATAAAGTCTCAATGAGACTATGGGAACCACATATTCCCTTTACAACATCATAAAATTGATTACAAAAATCTACAACATTCCATAGAATTTGCGTACTTCTCAAGCACTCCAACCAACCCACATGCACACTCTGTCACTCCTCAACAATGGCTGCAAATAAATTATTGAAGCATTCGCACTTTGTTGGAGTTTCTCCTTAGAGAAAAAATCCACCTTAATTGTGAGTTTCCTGCCTTTGAAAACTAACTTCAAAATGTAAATGAATTATCTTCTATTACCAACTTTCCAAATTTTCCAAAAAGAAATTGAATTCAATTTCATTTCCATTTCAAATTCAAAAATCATCTTTCCCAAAAATCCAAGGAGATAATTTTTAAATTGAAATTCTAAAAATCAAAAATCAAACTTCTCACTTGTGCAAGCAACCAATCTCACACACACTTTATCGGCAGTTTCCAAAATTGAACTCACTCATCAAAGTTTCCAATTTGATTAGATGGGCACCCACTTTGATAGTCCCTATTTTTTTAGGGATTTGTGGAAGTTGAGATTTTATTTTAAATTAAAATCTTAAAAATCTCTTTTAACTTGCAAAAATCCAAAATTTGAATTTTTGCACTTCCATTTCCTTTACAACACCTACTTTTTCAAGCATAATCATTCAACATGAATTTTTAATGTAATTTAATTTAAAATTACATTAATTACAAATATTTTTGGCAACCATTTATTGAAAACCAAACAAAATTAAAATAAAATAAATTTGGTTGATGCAAGATTGCACGAGTCCATGGATGCTCCTGCATCAAACACCCACGGTAGGAAGAAATTTTCTATGATTGAAGCTCATGAAAATTTGAATATGCTATGTTCACGTTGGATACACTTCTCAACCTCATCATTGTGAACATTTTGTTTTCCCTTTGCCTGCAATATTCTATCTCTACTCTCCTTCATTCTTCCTCTCTTTCTGCCTTTGTTCACAAAATTCAGCTCCCACCATTTTGCACTATGCAATTTTGGAAAACAATAATTAACATCCTTCTCTTCATTAAAACAAATGAAATCATGTGTTACCTCCTTTTTTTTTCTACTGCAACAATTTGTATTTCAACCTATAACATGTTATTGATGCACCTTACCATCTCTCTTTCCTCACTTCCTTTTACCATTTCACCCTCACAAAAATCAGCTTCGTTAGAAACATTGAAATTTTTGGATAAATCAACAATTACCTCTATTTCCTTCTCCTTTCTTATTGCTGCAAATTTTCCTCCTTTAATGAGGCATGTATCAGCTGCAACCTCTTTAATTTCATCATCTTCTTCTATAATTTCTTGTTGAAATAATCTTTCTATTTTTCTTATCTCCTCTTTCAACAAAAGACTATCTTCTTCTTCATTCCCTTTATCAAATCTAGGACTATCAAATCTATTTTTGGAATTTCCATAATTTCATCCACAGCTTCATCTACTTCTTTTGCATGTAAATTTTCACTAACAAAATTAATAGATACCTCTTTTTCTGTTGTGATATCCTTCTCCTTTTCACCATTTTCTTTGCCTTTGCTAGTTCTTGCAAACAATGCATCTTCAGATAAAATAAAATCATTAAAATTACCATTAAATTTATGATCTGCAGTGACTATTTTCTCTTCTTTCTTTCTCCATCCTTCCTTTATTTTTCTTTTCTTTTTGCTTTCCTCTTTCAACAAAACATTCTTCTTCCCAAATCTCTCTTCTTGTATTCCCACTTTCTCCTTAATCAACTTTTCCAATGCATCTACTTGAGCTTGGAGCTTTTCAAATTCTTCATGGTAATTATTATTTTCCACTTCTTCCCAATAATTCTCCCAAAATAAAATTCTTACAGGCCTCCTCATGATCCATCCCATCCTCTTTGGTATAAATTGCCTCATGTTCAGCGATTTGTCTACACACAAATCACACACACCACAAGTCCTGGTGCAAACTGTCTCACATTTGGTGCTCTACCTACACACTTAGGAACTCCCGCTCTGATACCACTGAAGCAGGAAGGGGGTGACACAAAACCCTCTCTGCTAATTTAATTTCAACACAAACACAAGTATGAAAGAAACTACAACATGAAACTTTCATTAAAATGGAAAATTTGCACTTACAAAATAATAAAGTCTCAATGAGACTATGGGAACCACATATTCCCTTTACAACATCATAAAATTGATTACAAAAATCTGCAACATTCCATAGAATTTGTGTACTTCTCAAGCAGTCCAACCAACCCACATGCACACTCTGTCACTCCTCAACAATGGCTGCAAATAAATTATTGAAGCCTTTGCACTTTGCTACAGTTTCTCCTTAGAGAAAAAATCCACCTTAATTGTGAGTTTCCTACCTTTGAAAACTAACTTCAAAATGTAAATGAATTATCTTTTATTACCAACTTTCCAAATTTTCCAGAAAGAAATTGAATTCAATTTCATTTCCATTTCAAATTCAAAAATCATCTTTCCCAAAAATCTAAGGAGATAATTTTTAAATTAAAATTCCAAAAATCAAAAATCAAACTTCTCACTTGTGCAAGCAACCAATCTCACACACACTTTATCAGAAGTTTCCAAAATTGAACTCACTCATCAAAGTTTCCAATTTGATTAGATGGGCACCCACTTTGATAGTCCCTATTTTTTTAGGGATTTGTGGAAGTTGAGATTTTATTTTAAATTAAAATCTTAAAAATCTCTTTTAACTTGCAAAAATCCAAATTTTGAATTTTTGCACTTCCATTTCCTTTACAACACCTACTTTTTCAAGCATAATCATTCAACATGAATTTTTAATGTAATTTAATTTAAAATTACATTAATTCCAAATATTTTTGGCAACCATTTATTGAAAACCAAACAAAATTAAAATAAAATAAATTTGGTTGATGCAAGATTGCACAAGCCCATGGATGCTCCTGCATCAAAAAAGAAAAGAACACAAGAACAAGGGAAGCAGGACCGAAGCGAACATCGAACCCGGCCCAAACAAAGAAAGCGAGAAAAAAAAAGAGCGGAAGCAGAGTCGGGATAGGAAAAAAATGGAAACTTGAAAACTTTCGATGTGAGTTTCAATCCCGGTTCTGATCCCACGTGAGCATACAAACAAAAGACAAGGAAACGACCAATAAACAAAAGGATGGACCAACCCAAGTGTTAGTCAAAAACAACCAACCAAACAAAGGAGGAAGAAAAGAAGAAGGTGAAGTCATAGTCAGAACCATATCCGAACTAGAAACCTTGAAATAGTTATATGTCTAGATTTGGTTCCGGACCCGCCTCCGGCAAAACAAAAGACAAACTTAGGAGCAAAAGCAAAGAACTCCTAAGACCCAACCAGACAACCAAAGATGACCAAAACAAAAAGAAAAGGGGGACCCATTTTGTTCCAAAATAAAATGGGGTGGTTATCCAAGGCATAACAGGACCCGAGCAACAATACAAGGGGCATTACCCCAATGATCTAGGAGAACTTGAAGGTGAGAAACTTCAAGTGTAACTTTGTTAGCTTGCACCTGAACCTGTAGAAGCACATTAGAACAAATTATAGCTTTAGCATACAAAGATACATGAATATCCATTTGAGTGTGTGAAAAAATGCAAGCATTTTTGTCTTTCCAAATATTGAAGAGAATTTCCACTCTGAAAGTGTGTCAAGGCTAGGTGAATTTTGCAAGAAATCTGGAAGAATCTCCTAGTAGCACCATATCCAAGAGAAAGGATCTAGCCTAAAGGGCCAAAAAAAGTCATGAATCCAAGTCCAAAGTTGCTGGGCTCTGGGACAAAACCAAAAAATATGCTTAAAATTCTCAGCTTACCCATAAAAAGGGCAACAAGGGTCCTAGACCCCCAAGTGAACAAGCTGAGAACCCATAGGCAAGCCTTAAAAAAGAATACACGAGGAAAAGTGGGCAAGTTTCGGCTCAACACTTGCAGACCAAGTGGCAGCAAATCTTTTACGCTAGACATGAGCGGGAGATTGAAGAAGCCACCTCTGGTTCAAACTCTAAATCATAGGAAAATGTGGTAAAAGCCACCTATAACCAAGCCGAGGCTTGTAGTTCCTCAAAGGGGTGTCTGGATACCACTTCCAGTCTTTCCACCAAGGTTTTGTCCCATGAATTCCAACCTTATGAAGCATTTCAGCAAGAATAGCATTCACTAGACCATCATAAGTAGCACAGTCCTAGTGATGAAGCTTGTACTAAGCATGAAAAACTTTCCACAACATAATACGCATGGTGGGTCTATGAAATATCTATTGTAGGGTCTGGATACCTTCTTGTGAAACTTGAACGCCTTAATCCAAGGTGACTTAGCCAACGGCTGACCATTACAAGAAAAAAGAGGTGACCACCAAATATTATGATGGCTAAGAGAGAGCCCATCTCGAAAACCAGAGCCAACCCAATGGAGCCAGGGTTTGACAGCCTCCCAGGCCCACCAGATACTTTTGGCCACAAATGTCCCAACAATCTAGACTGGTTCTTCCATGACCAGAAGGGTTTGAAAGCCAATCCCCTTCCAGGCAGGTCTATGGACAAGAATGCCAGATTTCAGGCCTCATCCCCAGTAAGGGCATGAATAATCCATTTAACACACAGAGCAGTCCCTTATCTTTGAGTGGACAACAACCCAAGACCCCCCCAAGTTTCTGGGAAGGCAACAGAATTCCCAAGCCACATGGTGAAACCCTCTGTGAGACTCAGAGGAGGCCCAAAGAAAGTCTCTGAACAATTTCTCAAGCTTTCCATAGGCAACTTTGGAAGGGGCCCAACAAGAAAAGTAATAAACATGGGTGGCTACCAAAACTTTGGAACACACCTAAAATTTCCCTTCCAAAGAGAGGGGCTTGGTAATCTAATAAGCAAGCTTTTGCTCGACCCTGGAGAGCATGGCTTGCCAAAGCTCGATTGGGGATGCCTAAAAGGAAAAGGGAATGCCCAGAAATCAAAAAATTTCTCCTGGCCCAATCCACTTCCAACCATATTGTTGCAACCAAGGTGGAGAAGGCAAGATATACTATCGGTAGCACAGAGTTTTATACCACTGAATGGCAAAGCTAGAAGCAAGACAAAAGGTATTAAGGCACTCAAGAGCCACCGCAATGGAATCTTCTTCCTCTAGAAGAGTGAGGAATGAGTCATTAGCAAAATGGCCATTAACTAGCTAAGCCTAAGAGTTGGGTAGAGAAATTCCCTTGACATGCTACTGGGAAACCACGTTGGCTAGGACGTAGCCAAAGCCCTCAGCTGCAAGCACATACAAAGAGAGGGAAAATGGGCACCCTTTCCGAATGGAACAAAATATTCCAAAGGTAGAGGATTGACGACCATCGATGGTGATGCAAGCTAAGGCATCCATAAAGAGAATTTGAACTAATTGAGTGAAGTTGGGCCTAAAACCCAAAGCTTGCAGCATAGCAAGAATAAACATCCATTCAATGCGGTCATAGGCCTTGGAAAAGTTAATTTTAATGAACAAGGCTTTCTGGTTTGAACATCTGGCCCATTCCATGCCTTCCCAAATAGCAATAATATTATCCAGAATAAATCTGGATTTGATAAACCCAATTTGCTCTAGGCGCACAATCTGTGGTAGAAGATGGTGGATCTTTAGAGCCAAAGCCTTGGCGATAATCTTGTAGGATACATTGAGAACTGTGATAGGTCGCCAATTGCAGATGTCTTTTGGGTCACCAGTCTTAGGTATGAATTTTATATTACCATTGTTAATTAAGTTACCTAGAGAATTAGTATGAAAAGCCTCTAAGTAAACATGATGCAGATCGTGCCCAATACATTCCCACAAGGCCTTGTATAATTCACAAGGGAACCCATCAATTCTCAGAGCTTTGTCATCTGCCATGGAATGGATAGCCTCTTTGAGATCATCAACTATTAACAGTTGATCACAAAAAAAAAATTGAGCTAAAGAAAGCATATTTGGCACCACAGCAAGACAATCCTGAAGGGCTTGTTGTCACGTAGGCATGGGTTCTTGTGCAGTGAAGACCTACTCATAATGATGCACAAAGGCCTAGAGAATTTCAGGAAGCTCATAAAGCACCTGAACACCATTTTTAACTTTTCTAATGCCCAGGGATGAGTGTTTAGCACGTAGAGCTAAAAAAACTCTCCGGAGGCACAATCACCAACTTTTAGCCAATGTAACTAGGCTTTGATTTGTGGACCTCTAACAGCATAGTTTTCTACAACTTGTTTCTTGTGCCTTAATTCTGCCACCCTGACTTGCAATGATGGAATATAACGAAGAATCATGCGAGGTACCTTTTTTGTTAGTTGACTTGTTCGATATCTACTAATATGACATTTCAAGCATTCTGTTGCAAATTCATGTTGTTTATGATATAATATGATCATTGGGACATGCATCTATTTCTTGATACTCAATTCCAATATCTTTCATAATGGCAGATAAATCTCAGTATGAGCGAGGTAAAATATTTGATGGTGGTAACAAAAATTCACCTATCAATCTACAACAAAAAAAATAATTTGTTAATATAAAGAATATTAATGGTACATATTTCTTCCTTTATCTACTAGTGATGAACTAACAACAAAAATAGATGAAAAAAGATGACATATATGACATACCTTAACATCCATGAGATTGCTATGTTGGATAAACCATTCATAACCTTCAAGTTCACCAGCAACAATATAGAAGAGAGAAGAGTTATTTGGGAGCCTTCATAAAGGGGTTGGTATGCCTTCTCAAGTACAGGTAAATCATGAACATCATCAAAGTCATCTCGATCATCTGATCAAATATGCCACTAAATGTGTCATGAATCAATGTATTTGTACCATCATCTTCAACTATGTTTTTTGGCGCATGATCATCTTCTTCTATAAGATCATTAACTTCATCTTCGATATTCACAACTATATGTTCATCCACTTGTAAAACCACATTCTTCGGGTCGTGATAATCCATATCATGTACCTTAGGGCGCCCCACCTTTATAATAATAATTGACACAAATAAACCATGATCATGATCAAGTGATTTTTTATATATATAAAAAATGTTAAAACGATATAAACATTTACAAATTCAATCAATATAAACACATATAATGAACAACTTACCAATGGATGATAATCATGTCCCCCTTCAATGTGACCATGTTTCCTACAATGTTTCTCAACTGTTCTAATTAAAAGTCTTCTCATCTTTAAGCCCTTACAATTATTGCAAGGAAAATAACATTTCCCATCACCCTTTCTTTTCAATCTAGCCCACAATCTAGCAAGTGTCTCTTCATTTTGTTCTACACTAATATTATTTGACATGATTTTTCTTTACCAAGCTTGAATATTTAGATCTTCAAAAAAATCAAACTCACACTCCAATAATTTTTAGTCATAGACAGGTAACAAAATCTAATAATTATGATATTTTGCACCAAAAAAATTGGCCTATAACCTCCACAAACTGTCACAAGTATAGAAAATTCGCAAGTATAGCATGAAAACATTGTCACAAATATAGATAAATTGTTGAACTCACTTCTATTTATTAGAATTTATGCCTGACATTCATTGAAAAAGTGACGAAAATCTGGATCATCACAATTTCGACAAACGTTGGGCAGAATTTTTTTTAAAAAATGAAAATTTCAAATTAAATACATAGGTACCCGACAATTCATCTAATTATACATCTTTTGTTAGAAAGTTTCGTCGTATTTTGCAGTCAGATGAGTTAGTGTGGTGTTAGAAGTCAATTAAATTTCTCTAAGTTTGTGTTTAAGTATTTCTTTGTAAACTAATAAAAAAACTACTAATTGTGGTAAGTTGTGGTGAGTTTTATATGGTGTTGCCATGGATAATTTTTTAAGCCTAGTGTTTTTATGTTCCCAACCACAAGTTCTTTGGAGAAGAACTCACACCTACATAATTGTCTATGTATGCCACTAGAGTGCATGAAGATGCAAGTGAGCTTGTGCTCAACTATTAGAGTACATGGGGCAATGACTAGAAGAATGGTAATGTTTCAAATTATTGTAAGCACTAAGTGTAACTAGGGAAACAATCATGTATTTTAATTTTCTACAAGCCATTGCCAATGGTTGAATTGCCCTCACAAAAGTATGTTGAAATTTTTAATATTTAATTTGATGGTACAAATAAAGGATTTCCATTATCATTAACACCTCCAATATGTTCATAATATTTTTATCTACGAGATATTTTACTTTATGATTTAGGATGGGATGAATGATTACATGTGTTAAATGTCCTTTGACTTTGTGGAATTTTTATAATGGTTTTCCTCATTATATAGTTTAAGAATTTTTTTATTTGGATCAAATGGATATACTAGAGGGAGAGTAAGTAAATTAATAATCAATAAACTTTAAAGTCAATCCTCCAAATATTTATGAAGCTTAGTGAACTTTTTAGAGAATTATTTTTTAAATAAAGAAAATTAGAATTAGTAGAAACTCGATTAACAGTTTCCTTTATATGATTACCCTTCAAGAAATTATTTGGATTTCAATAATTGGAAGAGTAAGGTGATTGATATGATGAATGATATTTAAATGTATTTATTTCTAAAATTTTGGCCTCAAGATTCTTCAAATGTGTATACATATCTATAAAGAGGGAGGTTTTGTAAACACACATGTTATTATTAATTTAATCATAAGTAGTCCTTGAAGAAAAATAATTTGTAACTCATTATCATGAAATTTGAATTTCAACTTACCTAATAAATATTGAAAGTGAATGTCATATAATCATTTCTAGGTTAATTACTTTGTTAAGTGCATCTATTCAATTCCTTCATAATGATTCTCAAACCTATTGTTTATATGAAAATAATTTAGACAATTCATAGCTAAACCTTCAAAAATCAATATAGAACCAAGAGAAAAATACTAAAACCATTTGACATTATATTCCTTTAGTAATCATAGAAAAATTTTTACCAAGATCTTACCATCATATGTAAAATCTATGCAAGCACCCATAAAAAATGCATATGAACACTTAGTTGTCCTTTTTCATCGTATAACTCAAGTATCAAGGCCTTGGGCCTATAGGAAAGAGATATAATCACCTAAAATGAAATTTGGTGTGGTGGATTCTAATCAAAAGAATCCTCCTCATCCTTGATTTTCCTCTTAAATTTGGTAATTTCTTGCAATAGTGTATCCAATGTAATAGTGTCAAGAATAGTTTAATTGGGTATATACCTAATGAGAGATACAATATAAAAAGGTTTTGATATGAGGGTATTACCATATATATAGATGGATGGATCACATTATAGAAAATATTATTCATGTGATGAGTTGGAAAAGCACTATGGGTCTTGGTTTAGGAAGGAGGAATACTATGAATCATGGTTTGGGAAGGAGGAACAATGTGGGGACAAACTAATGGAATGTATAACAATAGTGTGGTTAGTGAAAAAACATGATTCTAAGTGTAACACCCGCCGTGCAAACCCCAAAGAACAAACACATAAAAAGCACAAAATTTTTTTTTAAAGAAAATCGAATAATCAATATACCAATTATTAAACAATCATATACATAATCATAAACTTCATTTCATTACAATACAAATAACATAACTGACTATGTTCTTTGGGGCATGCGAGGTCACATCAAATTAAACATTACAAAGCATCAACACATAAGATACCATTCTAACAACAAAGGAACTATTAAAGACAACATTAGATATATACATAGGTTCCATCACCAGGTGAAACCATGAGGAATCACATAGCCAAATAAGGATACAAGGTTGAAATTACATTACAACATCTTTTAAATATACAACATATCCATAAACATAATTTACATCATGATTCCCAATCATGTGGGATGAATACAATATACAAGATTATCAAAATGCATAGAGTTCAACTGGTACAAATCTTCAATAGGATGAGACTAGCTAACAAACGCTGATGGGGAACCCAACGGTGTGCGGAGCATGTTCCACCCGACCACCCCCGTGCTAAGAGGTGACAGAGAAGTAACTCCGACCAAGATTGCCAACTGACAAGAACCGATGTACAAACATACAAGAAGTACCAAACATAGAGCCATAATACAATACTCCAAATTACAATGAAACAAAACAATAACATCATATAACAATACCATAAGAGTACAAGGTCATAAGTCAAATATCAATGAGATCATACAAGACCACAAAGTACACCAAAGATTTATCAAGACAATATTCCATGAATCAAAATAAATCCATTTATCAACAATCTAAACCAACTCCCATAACATACTTCCAGAGGAACACAAACAAGTAAAACACATGGGAAACTAGGGGAGAGTGTCATCGCATAGTCCTACATGGGCTTTCCTGTGCTCTTCCTCCCAACTGGAGGTGTCGGTCCCATCTATGGCTATCATGTGCCCTTCCTCCCAACTGGAGGCACCGGTCCATAGGGTGACTAATGCGGAGCCGTAAACCTCTTGTGAAGACGAGGTTACAACCTTGCCGACCACGGTCTTCTCAGTCTTCCATTAGTCTGTAGAAGCACTAATGAAGACGAGGCATCCATATTTTAAATCTTATAATGATATTACTACCCAAACCTCCTAAGTTAATTATTAGATTTTCACTTGATTACTAACTCACTCGTGGGTTATCCTGTGCCCTTCCCCTTAAACGGGGCGCCAGCCCCCACGAGGAGCCACTCTCCCTAGAGACCCAACCAAAACCAAAAAGAAACAGGGGTGTACCATCACAATCATGCATATTGAAATACAACAACAATAACACGCGAGGCATAACCCATCTCGCTAAATGAGTACATTATCAAAATCTCACAAGTCTATACACCCCATTCTCAAATCATGACATATCAAATACTATAAAGAAAAGGCATAAATCCAACAAAAATCACAATCCTCTGGAAGACTACAGTTTCAGAATACTTTCATAACATTAACAGGGTTCCCTCACCAATGAACTAACAATGTCCCAAACCCAACAAGTCTACAAGACTCAACTTCATAAAAAAATAACTTATTTAATTCCATAGTAAATTCCATTTCCACAATATACACATTAAAAACAAGAATTAAATAATCAATGCTATTATATCTTCATAAATTGCCTTTTTACTATATTATCCTATCAAAGTTCATAATTTAACAAATTAATAAAAATTCCTTTCTATTTTCATATTTTCGCTATAATAAAATTTTGTTTTATTCAGACCAGAAAAAGAAATAATCTAGTTATAGACAGAATTAATTGATTAATTTAACAATTAAATCAGTGAAATATAATTAAATGAATTAATAAATATATATATAAATATATATATATGCATATATATATTTATAAAAGCATATATGCACATTAAAATTTAAAAAGAATTTTCATTTTAAAACAAAAATAAAGCACATACCATTTCGAATGGAAAATGGGCCACCAAAAGCATGGGGTTATACCCGGCTGTGGACAGTCTACAGACTGTCACAGCAGTCTGAAGGACTGTCGTGGGTAGTCCGTAGACTGCCGCACCAGTACAACAGTCAGCTGGGTGGTGGGTACGGCCGAGGCCGAACCACCACTCAGTCAAGATTCTATAATACCAAAAATAATATCAATAAAGCCGACGGAAGTACGGCGAAATTCGAAACTTAGAATGAAATTTACATTCAATATTTATATATATATATATATATGTGTGTGTGTGTATATATATATCTAATATATATATACATATATATATATATATATATATTGTATTTTAAATATTTCAAAAATAGGGAATGATAATCAACTGTACAAGTTAATGTATATATTTATATATAAAATGTATTCGTAAAATATATATATTAACAAGAATATACACAACCCAGAATTCACAGTAAGGGAATTATTCTTTAATTTATTTATTTTATTTTATTTTAGAACAAAACTACAATAATACTGTTTAATTCCAGAACCCAACCAAAATTCCATTTTAAATAACAACAATCCATAACCGAACAAAAATTTCATTTTAATTGAATAACAGACCAGAAAACATTTCTACAGACCCGAAGATTTTCTTCACACACATTTTATTTCAAACCCAAGAAGAAATTTCATTCACAAAAAACAATTTTTATTTCATTTGTTGCTACAGGAAAAAGATAATTAAAAAGGAGAAAAAGAACCTGGTGTCCTGTGCCTGAAGAAAATCTATGGAAGCTTTCTCCTGAGCTTGATCAAATTCTTTTTGCAAAGCTAATCCTTCACTGCCGAATGTTTCCAGCAACAAATCCAAAACCTCCCTCAAATTGAACCTTATTCTTCAATAAATTCTCTAGAATAATAGAAAGAGAACGCTATACTCCTCTAGAATGATAGAAAAGATGTATGCAAAATTTCTCTGGAATCCGAAAAAGAGAATGCAACCCCATACAAAGAAAAACCCCTAAATAAAATCAACACTCAGAAAGTCTCTTCCGTTTCCTCTTTCCGTGAATACCAAAAGTCACTTCTCCAGAAATAAATAAAATTTAAATATATTCAAATCCACAAAATTTAACTTTATTTATTTATTTATTTATCATCTCCACAAACACTTAATTAAATAATCACATGCCCATTAAAATAATTGAAATCAACCATTTGCAAAATTTTCTCAAAATAAATTTAATATTTTCACAAACTACTACTAACATTTATTTATTTAATTATTTATTTATTATTATATGCTTTATTTTATTAATTGTTTAATTATTTAAATCACAATATAAAACCATACACCACATTAGATAAGTCATAAAATCACAATAACATACAAAGACCAACGTAACAACAAAATGGCTATGACCAAGACACACAAAACCAAGAAGGTACAAGACAGTTGACATCTTGGAACGGAGTTACTTCCATGTCACCTTTGTTCAACTTCCTGCCATTGGGTTGGTACAATGCTCGCCCAGACCTATCGAAATAGGTGAAATCGAGTCTTATTCCTACAAATCATGCATCCAACAAGGTGATACACAACATACATACATATAATCAATTACAAAGCATCGTGAGAAGGATTTGCAGTGTAGAAGGGCGCTCACGAATGAGTGATGCTACCTGTCCCCTCACCAAATCATATCATCATCTATTTCATATAGAATTACATTAATTCGCATCAACATCATCAATTACTATTCTCTAGCCTACTGCATTCCAATTAACTCCATCAAAATAATCCTAATAAAAATGTCATTATAATATCCATGGCATCATAAGAGTAATATAATCAATAACAATCTAAGCTACCACAACATAATATCAACAGTATCATCAAAACCACAATGTGCCAAACAAAACCACAGAGAATGTCAAGAACAAGCAGTAACATGAGGGGTATTACACTAAGTGGCACAAAAAATGATAACAAATGAATTTGAGCAATTTCTTGTAAAATAAAAATTAATTATTTTCATAATATTAAAATATTTATTAATAAAAGTTGTAGGAAATTGAATGTAGTTCATGAATTACTATTTTTTAAAATTTTGAAATAATTTTCCCAAAAAATTGGATTTTTAAATTAGGCACTACTAAATTTTATGGAAAAAAAGAGAAGTTAATGATATTGTACTAGCCTAAGTATGAGAAAAGTAAATTTAAAAATGGTTGAATATAAGTAAAGGATAGATAATTAGATGGGTCGTATACTTTTGTAAATTGTTTTTGTATATGTAAATAATTAGTTATGATTTTTAATTGATTTTTTTTTTTTGGATAGCTAACTTGGTTAAAAAATGAAATTTATTTTTAAAAGTGTAGCCATTAAAAGATAAATTCTCAAACATATTTTGGATTTGAAAAGGATTAAGAGTTTGAAAGTTATGGATTTTTTTTTAATTTGTATATCTATTAAGAATTGAGACATAGTGTATGTAGAAATTTAATAATTATTACATATTAAAATAATTATGAGGCATTTATTATATTTGTCAAATTTTGGAAGTTTTGTATATATACCCTTTTTATTTTATGAAAATTAGATTAAAAAGGCTAATTAACTTCAATGGTGAAGTTGAAGAAAATCTATAAAGGTTGCTCAACTCATAATTTGGATAGAAACAGACATTTATTATATTTGTCAAATTTTGGGAGTTTTGTATATATACCCTTTTTATTTTATGAAAATTAGATTAAAAAGGTTAATTAACTTCAATGGCGAAATTCAAGAAAATCTATAAAGGTTGCTCAACTCATAATTTGGATAGAAACAAGGGAAGGTAGAAAGGAGGATGATGAAGGTAAGGAATATACTAGGAGAAATTATCATAGCTATGGAAGTGGTGGGAGGAGGTGTAGGATTAGGATCAAAATACGATAATGGATGGGGAAATGCACTATTATAAAGAGATAATACATAATCAAGATCAAGTAAGATATGTGTTTCATAGGGGTATCCTTCCAATGTATTATAAAGTAATTCTCTAATTGAGTAGGATACTCCACTTGAGGAAATGCATCAATTAATCTTTGCCTAGTAATTGTGAGGTCTTACTTAATTGACTATGCTTCATGATCATATAATTATTGATCATCCAAGTGAGTCACAACATGAGCACTAAATAAATACTATCTTTATTGAGTGGCTATAGTATGGTTTAAATTAGGCATGAGTATAGAGTCATGACAGTCTAAATAATGGTAATGACAAAACAAATTGTTGAATAAAAAATGCTAAAAATTATATTTAGATGAAAAAATTATTAATATTTCTAACTCAAAATTAGAATTCTGCCAAAAATACCTTGATATTTCCCTAGAATTAAATAAGTGAGAGTACCAAATATTAATAAAAAAAATTACAAAACCATGCATTGAGTGTCATCCTAAAATTTTGCACAACCTCTTGCTTTAAGCTAACAAATTTTTTGGAAAATAAATCTAAAAAAAATAAAAAAGGGTTTGAGGAAAATTTTAATAATTTATAGGTATAATATACATCTCATTATATTTTTATACATATAACTAAATTATTAATTTTCATTATATGCAATGTTTGAATTCTTCATAGACATGCAAATGAAAAATATTCATAACTTTTGAATGGCTTATGATTTTTCAAATCCAAAAGATGTGTCACATTCTCAAATTTATTTATTATATATTTATTTTTTGACCATATTAAGTTGGCTAGAAAATTGTTTTTAATATATTAAAAAAGCATAATAAAAAAAAAAATTGTGTAAAAAATAAAAAATGTGTCACATCCACTCATGTATCCTTAAATTGTATCCAATGTGTGAAGAAAAATATTATTATTTACTCATACTTAGTTTGGCCACAATGAAACCCAATTTTTTTTAAATTATAATAATACTTCATTAAATTATCTAATTTTTAACAATATTTAAAAATAAACAAAATGATATAGCCCATAAACTAAATATAATTTCCAACAACTTTTAATACAATTTTTTTTTAATATACTTAAATCCATTTTTATATTTTTATTAGCACTTAAATACATTGTTTAACCCATCATTATCACTCACATTCCTTCTAAATGGAAAAGAAGGATGATGATTATCTCATTAAATAAAATAAAGATAGAAAGCTAATGATTAATGGACCACTTCCAAGGTTAGGAATCAAGAAATTGTATAAGTATTATCGAAATTTAAAATGAAGCCCTAATGCAATAGTCAAGGGTAGGCAGGCTAGGCAAAAGAGACTTGTGAAAAATAAAGTTTAAACCCTAAAAGAAAAGATACAATAATGAAATAACATGTAATGCCCCGTCTTAATAACCTAAGAATGTTGCAATTGTGTATAAAGGTGTAATAATTTTTTTTTTAAAGTTTAATTATTAAGTTAATTAGTTGCATACATTCATTAGGCTAAGTGACGTTACACTACTTTGAGTTTTCCATAAGTGACTTAAGTATTTCGCATTGCACATTTTAATTTATAACATAAAGATAAACATTGCATAACATTGAAATTTTCCATTCAAGATATAATAAAGTACATACTTGTTTTCTTTCATTGCATTTAATCACATATACAATACTCATCCATATGATGAGGTAGTTCAAATAATAATTACATTTTACAAAAGATCACCTCACAACATTGAGGGATGTGTTTTCAAATACATAATTTACATTTACAAATTACAATCACAATGAGGAAGTACACATGAGATCCAAGTGTGAGCTCTCCATCCATGAAGCTCTCAATGCCAAGATCAAACTGGGGACCCAACGGAGTAAGGTGCACGTTCCACCCAACCATGTGGTACCCGTAGGTCCACCCCCCATGCTAGGAGATAGTAATAAGGTTACCTAGACCTAATCTACTAACCCTAGACTCTAGTACATAACAAACTATTGGTTACATTGCTTCCAGATTTGGACAATTGAATTATCTACAAATACAAAGTTAACTGTTATTCTAGGTGGAGTGTCATCACAACAATGCAAAGGTTACCCTGATGTTTCTTCCTAGGTTTCGGCCCCCAATCCTTGGGTTACCCTGGTAACCTCTTACGAAACTCAGCCCCATTGCTAATCATTGCGGAATCGCATGCCTCTTGAAGAAACAAAACACCGACTTGCCATTCCAGGCCTTCTCATCTTATACTCATGACTGTAGTAGCTCAAGAGTTATAAGTGAGGCATAAATATCTTGTTAAGAGTTTTTAACTAACTACTGTATTCTTTAATTATCACTGAGTTACTAACTATTTGTAAGTTACCCTGACACCACTTTGTGTGTCGGCCCTTAAAAATAGCCACTCCCCTAAATATAACATGGGAATCTATGTTCTTTGACTAAGGTTTATAAGGTGTACATACAACCAAAATCCATATAAAAGATCAATCATGATAAAATGAACATCAATTATTGTTTATAACATAGGTATCATATCACCATGCAAAGTCAAGTACACATCCTTAGTTAATACCAGAATTTATCTTAACAATCACAATTCCCCAATTAACAATTGATTTGGAAGACTTGATCGTTAGAGACTTTCCCCATTTTCCCAATCACAAAATTAAAACAATTTAAAGCAAATTCATGTCTATCATTTAGATATACTAAATCCATTTGTAAAAGTTTGAAAACAACATATTTATAAATCGTTTTAATAAAGGATCTATTTTGAAATCAATAAAAATAACTATTTCGTTAAATCTATTTTTTTTTACTCTTCTCAAATTCTCTTAAAATAATATACATTCCAATTTTTTTATCTTACTATTTTAAAAATATATACATATAATCTTGAATATGTCATGCAATATAATTAAGAGTATACATATATATTTTAAAAAGAATAATACCAAAATTATTTTTCCTAAACTTAATTAATTTTAAAACTTACAAATAATTATAAAATGTATATAAATATATATTTATATACATAAAATAATTTATAAAGAATTTCAAATTTTATAACATACATATATAAAATAAGAATTTTGAATTTAAAATAAATATAAAATTCTGTTGTTTTAAATAAAGTAAAATTAAGAAATTTTAACTGTGCGCAGGCTACGGCCTCCCACATTGGGGAGGACGCAGCCTCTACCAAGGCTGCGCCCACCATGAGTAGGGTTGGGGAGGGTTTCGGCCCTCCCCATTATCACTATTTTTTTTTGTTTTGTTTACTTTGCATTTAGCACAAAACAAAATCCAAAAAAAAAAAATTAATTCCATGGAACATACTTCCGCTAAATGGATTTCGATCCGAAATTTTTATTAAATAAATAATGCCTGTACGGCGTATCAATTTAAAGAAAAATTACACATATATAATTTGCATTATAATTTATATATATATATTTATTTATGTATATGTATTAATTTATGTATATGTATTAACATATATATAAATATATATATATAACCAGATTTTATGACAGTAAGTAAAATATTGGGATTAAAATACTGTGATATAAACATATATTTTCTTTTCTATAGAATAAATTGAGTAATTTGTACATATAAACATATATTCTTCAAAATCTATCACAGATCTTCAAAATGATCTACCTTTTAACAAATAATTTAATCATGAAACCTTCAACAGTTTTACAAATTTTCATCTGTATTTCCTACTGAATAAATTAAATCTCTATTTACCCCTATTTGTTTCTCTATAATTTTCTTGATTTTACAATTTCATAGAGATTTTCTTTCATTGTTTTCCCAAATCTTGTTTCCTTGAAATTTATATAGATAATAGGAAGTTTTACAAAAGAATTCAAAGAAAAACAAGAGAAATAACCAGAGAAATACCTACTATCCTGTGTTTGAAGATTTGGTAGTTGGATAGTAACCTCTGCCTGTAGAATGCAAATCCCAAAAGCTTCTCCAACCAACACAAGAGATCCTCCCTCCAAGGGATCTTCCACAAATATACAACCAAAGAGATAACAATTTCTAATAAATCAAGATTTTTACACAGCAAGAGAATTTTTGCAAAAGTTTTGATAATTTCCCCATGAGGAAATTGAACAACCTCCCTATTTTTTTTTCCGAGATCCAAAATATCCTCCGTAACAAATTTTCAACAACCCCAATGCAATTATTACACTCACACACATGTTGAGAAGTAGTTATGAAAATATCTTCTCCACTTCACGGCAATTTTCCCATTTCAAATTTGCATGCAATTTTTAATTTTATTTAATTTAAATTTTACAACCACTATACAAATCTCATGTATTTATTTTAATTTTAATTTTCTAATTTTCAAATGCAATATAATTTACACACTTAATAATTTAATTTAATTAATTTATTTATTTAATTAAAATAGTTTAATCTCTCTTTTTTTTTAAGATCAACTATTTAACCAAATAAGCTAATTAATGAATTAAATTATCAAGCAAGTAAATTTCTACCACATTTAAACATTAATTAAATAACAATAATTTAAAACACAAATTCCAACATTAAAATTTAACCAAATTACCTTTCAAGCAATTTATTCAAACAGAAAATGACAATACAAACCTATGACTCTGAACTAAAACAGACAAAGTACTAAGACCAGGGTTATAAACTAAGCTAGGGTAAACCAAACTACTATCTCCCGATCAACGTTTCCGTTGAGTCTTGACACGCTCAGACCTGAGTACCCAGGTGGAGTCAGTGTCATGTACCTGCAAATCCTGCAACCAAGCAATAACATGCATACAAAGATATATATATAAAGCATTAAACAGACACACCGTGCAGAGAAAATCACAGATATTGCAGGGCACTCGCAAGCGAGTGATGCGATTCCGTTCTCCACACCAATACACTTCACAGCAAACTGACGAAATAAATAGCTATTAGTCCATCATAACATGTACATAGCAATAATCAACAGAAAATAAACATCTATGCTATATCAAATCATGTCATAGTACAATGTATCATCAAGTCACAGTATAAATCCACTATCGCTCAAAACCAGCAATCAAAATATCTAACAAAGCATCATAGGTCTAACAATGTGAAAACATAACAACAGAAAGCATAAGCATAAACGGAGGGGTACTACACAACAAATAGGTTACACAACCTAGCTTGATTTAAGAAATGATGCAATCATAAAATACATATTTGAAACTAATACATATCTGAACAAATTTGTGTTTATGACGGAGATGTAGTTTTCCCTCTTGCATCAGAAACCCTAAGAAAATGAAGGTTTAAACCCTAAGGCAAACTCTAGGGTGATGTAAGAATGAATGGGTTGAAAAAAAAAGAAAAAAGATTCTTTAAGATTATCTAGATTAATTAAATAATGTATACAAATTTACTATAAATTAATTTAGATTAATTATTTTTAGTTGGGAAATGATAATTAAAAAATTAGTGTTATTTTATGAAAGTAAATGGAATGAATTAAAATAAGTAGCTTCTAAAAAGGAGATAGATAAGTTTGATGTGTCATTAGAATTTGTTGGTTTGGTATATAAAATAGGTAATCTAGTATGTTCTTTTTCTTGGATGTTGTGTAAAAGTGTAAGTATTATCTTGAGTGAATAGGTCGCTTTGATAATTTATGTAAGAATAAATATATTTTTTGGTTAGTGGATTTGATCAAATAAATATAACAATTTTTGTAGCACTCCTCCATTTTGGTTCTTTTGATTGTACAGTGCTTTTCTTTGTTATGATTTGTTCTGCTATTACTTTGACTATGGTACTTGGTTACTATTTAATCACAAACTGTAAAGCAATGTGAATGTTATATTTTGATGTGATGGTATTTTATTCTGATGTTATCATTATGGCATGCTTTGAATTAGCTTAGCAGATATTTAATTAATGATGCTTTATGCTTTGGAGTATATTATTGATGTTAGATTTGCCAGTTAGTAATTATGTATTGGTGAAGGGGATGGGATTGTACCACTCGCTTGTGAGCGCCCTACGATTCTGAGATTTCCTCTTCACGGTGTGTTTTATTACATTATATATATGCATGTTCGATATACTCTTTGTTCGCAGGTTGACAAGTACAGGACATTGACTCCACCTGATTTCATAGGTTTGAGCATGTCCATTGGCCAATGGTATTCAATTAGGAGATAGTAGCTAGGTTTTTTGTGTCAAGTCATCACCCTAGTCATAGTGTGTCATCGGGTTTTAGTCGGGTTAAGTTGCCTCTATGATTGTTCATCTCTCCTTGATTTTTATTTAATTGCAAGTTGAAAAAGGTAAATAAATGGCTCGATGTATTTAAGTTGTTTATTAAATTTATTTGGTTACAATGTTAGAAATGTTATTTAGTTTATTAATTAATTTAATTTAATTAATAAAATGTTCTAAATATTGGATTAGAGTTATTTTATTGATTAATTATGTAATACCCCTCTGTGTCGGTTGTTTTGGACTTGTGTGTGAGTTTTTGTGTGTGCTTCATTAATTACTGTGTTATTGGATTGTGTGGAAAATATAATATGTTAGTAATCATGTTTAAATAATTAATTAAATCATAAGTGATTTGTAAAGTTATTTAAAATATGATTAGAAATTAAAATCATAATCAATTAAGTTAAATCAAATGATTTAGAACAAATGATCAATCAAACAAATTCATTAAAAGTAAAAGTGATATTTTTAGATAAATTGATTTAAATTGTTATGAACAAATAATCTTGAAAAGATAATAATTATCATAAGAAATTTAATGGATACTTATTTAGAATCTTGTAAATGGTTATTTTTAATTATTCTAATGTGGAAGTAATTAATTAATAATGTATTATGGAGATAATGAATATATATTCAAATGAAAGTTCAATTTTGAGGATTTAAATTTATTTAATTTTAATCATATGCATGAAAAGGCAACAAAAGGAATTAGAGGATTAATAATTATTTTGAGTTATTTCTTGAGATGTGACTTTTGGTATTCGCTGGAAGAGGAAATGGAAGAGACTTTTGTATGAGGTTTTATTTAGAGGATTTTTGTGTTGTGGGGGGGTTGCATTCTCTTTCCAACAGATTTTGGAGAATTTGGCAGTCATTTCTTTCTGTTATAGTATTGCATTCTTTTATTCTTTTGGGAATTCATTTGAGGATGAAGATTTAAGTTTGAGGGAGGATTTTGGAGCTGCTGCTGGAAGGATTGGAGCAGCAAGAAGGATAAAGCTTCTACAATTATCTACAGGCGCAGGACGCCAGGTTCTCCTTCTTCTTTTAAAATTATTTTCTTTCTATAGCATCAAATGAAATAAGAATTCTTTGTTTTGGATTTGAAATTTAATGCATGTAGAAAACTCTCGAATCCTTATAAATGTTTTGGACTATGTTTCAATCAAGAAAATTTTACCAAGGTTCAGGATTTTAGTTGATTAAATGAAATTGTGTGTTGAGTTTTGGACTGTTGTTTATTATAATGAAACTAAGATTAGAATTCTGGAAATAACCAGTAATACTATAGTTTTGGCTGGGAAATATAATTAATAAATTTAAAATAATCTTTTTACTGGGAAAACTAGGTTGTGTATATTCTTATTTACATTTAAATATACACAGAAAAATTGTACAGTGTATATCTATCTCTATTTTCGAAGTATTTGAAATACAATATATATATATGTATATATATATATATTTGATATATACATATATATATACATATATATATATATATATATATATATATATATATATATTTGATATATACATATATATATACCCATATATATATATGTATATATATGTTGATAAAATATTGATTGTAAATTTATTTATTTTTGAAATTCGCTGTATTTCCCATCAAAATTTTGCATTTGGTTGTTATTATTAAACCACCGACTGAGTGGTGGTTGGCCTCGGCCGTACCCACCACCCAGCCGGGGGTTGGTACCCGTGCGGCAGTCTGCAGACTGTCCGCAACAGTCCTACAGACTGCTGCGAACAGTCCGTAGACTGTCCACAGCTGGGTGCTTTTCCCTGTGGCTGTGTATGGGTTATAATGCCCATTCGAAATTGTATTTGTTTTACTTTATAAAAACGTGAATTTATAATTATATTTTTATTGTAATTATTTTTTAAATATATATATATGTTTTATATATATATATATATATATATATATATATATATATATATATATATATATATATATATATGTTTATATATATATATATATATATATATATATATATATATATATATATATATATATAGTATATATATATATATATATATATGTATATATATATAGATATTTATATTTGTATATAGATAGTTATTAACTTTCTTATTCAGATTTCTCTGATTATTTAATTTTGTCAAAACAAAATATTATGTTTCTATTCTGGTTAAAATAAAACAGAATCTGTTTAAAATGGAAATAATAATAATATAGAAAGAAATCTGTTTGTTGTTATTGATTATTAAATTACCAACTATAAGAGGATAAGTTAGTTGAAAAAATCAATTTACGAATATATGATAGCATTGATTTATTTAATTCTTGTTTTGAGTGAATATTTTGGAATAGAAAAGAATTCCTTTTAATTTGTTAATTTGTAAAATTTAATAGGATAATATAGTAGAAGGGCAATTTGTGAATATATATATATATATATATATATATCAGCATTGATTGTTTAATTCGTATTTTTAAATGTGTATAGGGTGGAAATAGAATTTAATATAGAATCGAATAAGTTATCTTTTTGTGAAGTTGTAGTCGTGTAGATTTGTTGGATTCTTAGAAAAGATCTATTCTCTTTCTACTTTCCCTCCTCGAAAAGAATTAAAATATATAGATTTGTAGTGGTTTTAAAAGGTATTTATGTGTGTAGATTTATTTAGATAGATTTAAGATTTTAAGGTGGTAAGTTCTAATATGTGGTTTAAGAATTTAGAATATTGTTATTGTGGTCATTTTAAAGTATAGACAATTAGTCTTAAATGGTTTTCACAATTAATTTAAATATTGGAAGTGAATGTTAAGTTAGTATGGTGAAAGAGGAAATTTAAATGTATGGGTATGATTAGTGATTGATTAGGGTATTCTTGAATTAGATAGTTTATTGGTGAATGGGATTTTAATCTTTTGAAAATTGATTTCCTTTATATTCATTTAATGGTTGATTTGTAAGTTCTCTTTATGGATAAACCTTTTAGAAAACTTGTGATGGTTATCATAAATTGTTTTAGTTAATTGAGTAATTTCGATGGGTAAGTTGTAAAGTTATTTAGTTCTGGTCGTTAATTGATTGGTTAATAAATATTGTTCTCGATTGAATTTTTGGTTAATGTTTATTATGTAAGTGTTTTTGTGGAGTTGTGAGTGGTTGAGTATTTAAGGTGTTCTTAAATTTGGTGCCTTGGATGTCTGGTTGCATGCTTTTACCTCTGTTGTTGAAGGATTGTTCCATGTTGGTGTGAATGCCTTTGGAGGTTAGTTTTGATTCAAGGAATCCTTTGTCATTTAATTTGTATTGCAATGTAACTGGGAATTCGTGTTTTGGTTTATGAGTTGTGGATAGTTGATCTTCTTGAATTTCTGATTTATTTTGTATCTAAGTTGATTATGTAGTCTGGATGGAGTTGTTGATCTTATTTTAATGTATTCACTCATTATATTTGAATTGAACATAGTTCTTGTGGCCTTGCAATTATTGTTGTCATTGCTATGTTGTGATTTTATGAAGGTGATTTGCATACCACTATAAGGGGGTTCTTGTGAGGAGAAAATTGAGGTCTCCCGTGGAATACCCAATTGGTGGCTTTTGGTTTCATTAAGTGATTTCGTTGAAGTAAAGGTTGATTTTCTTTTGCATTCCCTTTTTGAGGTGACACCATTGTTAATCTGTGGATGGGTCTTGATGAATCTTCTCTTTTTTTATGGCTTTTCTGATTTACTCTCATATTTGATGAAATTTTATCCTTGTGTTGGAATTATTGGAGAAATACTCATGTTGCTTCACTTTACCCTTGTTGTGGGTTTTCATTCTTTTGGCTTCCAGAGGCTTGAGATGATTGATAATTGATGTTCTCTCTCTTTATGTGCCTTTGATGTGGCAAGTGTTGTGGTTTCATGATTTTGAAAGGGTTGTATGAGAATTGTTGAGACTCTGGTTTTGTACTTGTTAGCGAGATGGGTAATGTCTCGCATGCTTTTATGTTGTGATTCTTGCTCAAATTATGATGGTACAACCCTTAGTTTTTTTTTATGTTGTTGGGTCTCTAGGGAGAGTGGCTCCTCGTGGGGGTCGACGCCCCGTGTAAGGGGAAGGGCACAGGATAACCCACGAGTGAGTTGGTAATCAAGTGAAAACCTAATAATTAACTTAGGAGGGTTGGGTAGTAATATCATTATAAGATTTTAAAAAAAAATGGATGCCTCGTCTTCATTAGTGCTTCCGCAGACTAATGGAAGGCTGAGAAGGTCGTGGTTGGCAAGGTTGTAACCTCGTCCTCATGAGAGGTTATCGGCTCCGCATGAGCTACCCTATGGTGTCGGCACCTCAAGTAGGAGGAAGGGCCAGGATATCCATAGATGGGGGCCGGCACCTCAGTTTGGAGGAAGGGCCAAGATAACCCATGTAGGCTATGCGATGACACTCTCCCCTTGTTGCCCATGTATTTTACTTTATTGTGTTCCTCTGGAAGTAAGTTATGGGAGTTGGTTTAGATTGTTGTTTGAATTGATTTATATTGATTTATGATGATTGTTTTAATACATCTTTATTATGTTTTGCGGTCTTCTATGATCTCATTTATATTTGATTTACAATCTTGTATCTTATGATACTGTGATATGATGTTATTGTATTATTTGATTGAAATTTGGAATTGTATTATGTTTATTAATTCAGTTTAATTTGGAAGTATTTCATGATCATCCTTTGGTTACTTGTTACTGGTCATTGCTTTGATTTATGTGATGAGACTTATGATTTTAAGTTATTTTAATGACTCTTGGATGTTGTTGATTATGTCTTTGTAATTCTTGAATTTTATGATACTTTTGAATGACATTGAGTCTTGGGGTTCCCTTTTTGGATGTTCTTGGTTGCGGTATCTTTCTTGTTTAGCTCCTCAGCACGGGGGGTGGGTCTTCGGACTCACATGGTCGGGTGGAACGTGCTAAGCACCCCATTGGGTCCCCAGTCGAGGATCGAGAGGTATGGATTGGTGTTGTTGCAGCAACTCCAGAATTGTATCCGTCATGGAGCTCGTTTTCATCTATTCATTGTATCATGATTCTTATTGTATGGTTTCCGTGCATATTGGAAACACTTTTGTATCATTGTACTTCTTGAATATTGCATTGTAATGTAACATTAAACCTTATGTGGCTATTTGCAGTTGATATTCAATGTGTTAAGTTAATCATGTATATGTTGTATTTATGTACTCAGATGGTTTCTTATCAATGATTATTATGTATACATTTGTTAATGTTTACTTTGTTATGAATTATATCTTTGGTTTTATTCTTTATTGTCGTTGTGTGGATCTCAGTCTCGTAATGACTCTTCGTGTACCCCAAGGGATGTATGTGCTTATGAATCTACTTAAATGAAATTCATGTTATGATTTAATGTGTATTACATGTATGTTATGTTTACTTTTTTTTTTAAAAAAAAATTGTGTTGTAATTATTGTTTATTTGTCCTTTGGGGTTCGCACGACGAGGTGTTACAAATTAAATTAATTGTGTTGAAATGAATTAAGTTATCCATTTTGGGAATTAGAAGTGTTAAAGAATTTTGAAAAAGAATATTTTAAAAGTTTAAATTCTTTTGAAAAGAAAATTTTAAAAGTTTCAAATGCTTTTTGAAATAGAAATTTTTGGAAAAAGTAATAAAGTCATGTTGAAAAGAAATTTTAGTTTTAAATTTTCAAAAAAGCAAAAATATCTCCAAAATGCATAGAGGGAGTAATAACTATGGTGGATGGGATATTTTGGGGAAGTTGACTAAATTTGGGGAAAAACTTATGAGAGGGATTCTATTTATTTTTGGGTTTTGATTTTCAATTTTGGGGGAGAGAATTTGTTGTTAAAAAAAAAGAGAAAGAGGGCTTTCTTCTGGGTTTTTGATGGAATCTTGGATTTGAAAGTGGAGACTTGGAAGGAGATCTAGAATTTTGAATTGGCAAGGAAGCACAACATCAAATTGTTTTCTTCAGACTACAGATCACAGGTTCTTCTTGTTTTATTGTTTTGAAATTTTAGATTTGCAATTTTGAAAACTTGTTTGTAAACAAATTTGAAAACCTCTGTTCAAATCTTGGTAAAGATTTAGATTCTTGTAGAAAATAGAAAAAGAAAACAGAAATTCTAGCAAATCATTTTTGTTCAATAGAAAAATTGAAAAACACAACAAAAGAAACCAACAGAAATCCTTCCAAATCTCTATTTAAATGGTGAAAATGAAGTTCTTCTGTAAATTTGTGGAGATAGAGTTCCTCTGTAAATTTTGTGAACAAAAGAAAACAAAAATAAAGAGAGCCTCTGTAATTTGTCATTTTTCTATAAAAAAATTGTTCAATTTAACTGTGAAATGAAAATTTATGTATATATTTATAAATATATATATATATACATACATACATATATTATAAATATAATTTTTGTGCGTTCTGGAAAATTTTTGTTTTAAAAAAAAATTATTGTCAAAATTTTCTAAGAAAACTCGTCAGAAAAATAGCAAGGGAAAATTTCATTTTTTAATTTTTAATTGAAAAAAATATATATTTTTTATTCGGCGGGGGGCGGAGGGGGCAGCCATGGCTGCCACAGCCACACCCCCAGTGGAGGGCGCTGCTATGGCAACACTCCCCATAGACTATGGGGGAAGCACTGCCCAGGTCCTCCACAGGGGAGGCTGGGCCAGCCTATGGCTGTGACCTCCTCCCTTTTGGGGGCCCGTGGGTTTTTAAAAAAATTGCTTTTTATTTTTTTATTTTATTTTATTTTATTTTATTTTTATTTTATATTATATATAATATTTAAATATTATATATATTATTATTTTTATATATTATATATATAATATGCATATATTATTATTTATATATATAACATGCATATATTATATATATATAATGTATATATTATGTATCTTTAAATAATTGGTTTTAATTAAATTTTGGAAAATAATTGTGAATGGAAATTTAAATAGTTTCTTTTAAAATATATTCTAAAAATATAAATATAGTTATATAGTTATATATTCAGTAAATATATAGTTATATATATGTTTAAATTATATTTAGTTATATTTTTTCTATAATGATTTTATTATTGGTGCAAATATTAATTTCATAAGAGAATGATGATTATTAGGAAATTGATTTTAACATTCATTGTAATCGGGGAAGTTAAAATAAAATAGTTAGTTTAAGCTTCTTATTACAAATGACGTTAATTATTTTAATTGATTACATGCATTGTCAGTGCTTTGCTTGGATTTAGGAAATCCTAAGTAGATTAATAAATTGTCCAAATTGTCCTTTCATTACGTGATTTCTCTCATTCTTGATGTTGGGCAATGGAGTTATCTGTTTATGTAAGTCTTCCAGATGGGCTTTTCATTTAATTTTGTGGGTTGTCGTAATGTGTTAGCGACCTTTGTATTGCCTTGGGTAGTGCGTATAATTGTATCCTGTTGTTTTACCCAATTTTCACGAACAGGGATGGTTTGTGCCTCCTTTGGATTAGGAGTGGATTATGTGATTTGTGCCTCCTTTGGATTAATATGAGTGGTTTATGTGGTTTGTGCCTCCTTTGGAAGGAGTGGATTATGTGTTTTGTTGCCTCCAGTGTTTGGAGTGAGTTTTCATTATGTGTTCCTCCTAGAGTTGGAGTGGTTTTATTTTGTTAGTATGCACTTGGGATTCCCTTGGTGATTGGGTTGTATGTGTTGTCAAGTAGAAGAGTGGCTTCTATTAGGCGCCAGAGCCCAAAGAGGTAAATTGGGTAACCTTCGGAGGTGGTTTAATCAAGTGATAACTAAAACAATATACTTAGAAGTTTAGGTAGTATTTCACATTAATCAAGATAATTTAGCCTCACTCATAGACACAAGTGCTAGTATAGGCTTGGGATAAGTGGGAAGGCCTGGAATGGCAAGGTCATCTATCTTGTCTTTACGAGAGGTATTTGATTCTGCATGAGTGAGTATGGGGGCCAGGATTCAGTTGAGGCCACCAAGATATCCCATAGTGGGGGCTGAAGCCTATGAAGATTCCCAGAGGATATCCCATGTCGAGCTATGTGATGACACTCTTTCTACGACAACAGTTGGTATTTAGTTTTATGTGTATGGTCTTCTTATCATACCTAATCTGTTTTATTTCTGGAAGAAATGTGACTTATGTCAGTGATGTTAGAGTTGTACTTGTGTTATTCTTATGGTTATATGGCTCATGTGATTGGTTGTGTTAGTGTGATTTAGCCTGTGTCTGGATGTTGATGGCCTTGTATAGGATTCCTTGTTACTATCTCCTAGCACGGGGGGTGGGCCTTCGGGTACCACTTGGTTGGGTGGAACGTGCACCTTAATCCGTTGGGTCTTCTTCTTGTTCGTGTGGATGAGATTTCCAGTTGGAGAGCTCGTGGGATCTAGTTTCATTTCATGCTTTATTCTTTTCAGTTGGAAACTTGTAATTTATTACCCCTCAATTGTTATCGAGGTGGAAGATGTATTATGTAACCATGTTTATTGGATTTACTTCATTCGGGGAATGAGAGTTGTAATCTTATTGTTAAATTATGTTATTTGAAAACATGTGGTATCCTTTATTCTTTGATGTAATTTATCATGTATGGAATGTATGTGTTCTTAATTTATTAAGTAATTAAATGTTACGGTTTCAATTCATGTTTCTTGTTTGGGTTTTAAAGTAATCTCAATCTCGTAACCTTAGAGGTTGTTGGCAATGGGTAGTGAACTTGCATGTTATTTGTACTTAAACAAAAAAAAAATTAGTAGGTTTGAGTAGTTAATTGCAACTTCCTCTAGGGTTGCGTGGTGGGGCATTACAATTTTGGTTCTCCATTCACTATTCTCTAATCGTTGCTAATCATTAAGGATTGGTGATATTTAAAAATAAGTTCACAGGGTACTAGATCACAAGGATTGGGTTGTCCTAGTTCGAACCCTTCAAATGATCTGTAACACCCCTCCATTTTGGATATTTGGTTGGCAAGGTTCCTTGCATGTCTGATTATGCTTATGATGTGACTGTAAACTTAGTGATTATTTGATCATGAATTGTTTGATGGTGCACATGTTATATCATGATGAGACGATTGTGCCTGAACATGCTTGGACTTTGGAACTTGATTACTTGTGATTATGATTGATTAAATGATGTGGAAGTTATATGTTGATGTGTTGTACTTTTATTCTGATGATATCCTTATGACATGATTTGGAGTAACTTAGAATATATCTGATTAAATGATGTTTATGTTATTGAGCTTATCTTGGATGTTAGATGCGTCAGTTAATGATACTGTATTGGTGAAAGGGACGGATTGTATCACTCGTTTGCGAGCGCCCTACAATTTCGAGATTTCCTTTTTACGGTGTGATTGATCATATTATGTATATATATGCACGTTTGACATGCTCTTTGTTGCAGGTTGGCAGGTACATGACATCGACTCCACCTGGTTTCCAGGTTTGAGCGTGTCCATTTACCAACGGAAATTAATTGGGAGATAGTAGCTAGGTTTTCCGAACCAAGTCGTTACCCTAGTCATAGCGTGTTGTTGGGTTGTCGTCCGGGTCAGTTGTTTTACTTAGTCAGTTCCCCTTGAGTGTTTATTTAATTTCAAGTTTAAAGTTTATTAAATGACTTGCATAGTTTAATTAATGATTAAATGTGTTTAATTGCAAAATAAAAGTGATTAAATGGCTTTTGAAAATTATAAATGATGATTGTTTCATCTTATTGAAATGTTGGAAAATTAGTGATTAATGAATTAATTTAATTTAATTAATAAAATAATCTGATTATGAATTAGATTTATTTTATTGACTAATTAAATTAATAGGGTTAAATTAAATCAATTTGGTTGGGTTGGCATCTTTAGATTTTGGGTTAAATCAAAATTGGAATTATGCTTTACATTTTACTTTAGAAATAAAAGTTGAAAAGAATTTTATTGGTGAATTGTTAAATTCATTTGGTTAAAGAAATTTAATTAACTTTTAGTTGAAAACGAATTTTATTTAAAAGGATATTTTTGCAAAATGCAATTTGGAAATTGAAAATTGTTTAATTTATTTAAAATTGCAAATATTTTGAAAACAATGTCTTTGGGATAGAAAAGATATTTTTTTGTTGGAAATAGTTGACTTTTGGGCAAAAGATATTTGTGAAATTGAAATTGGAATTTGTATTTAAATTGGAATTAGAAGTTAAATTGGAAGGGGAATTTAGTTTGAATTGGGTTTTAATTAGAATTTAAAAATTGAAAAATGGGGATTGGAATTAAATTAGAGTTGATTTTGAATTTGGGGAATTTGGGGAAAAAGAATGTATTTTTTTTTTCATTTTAGGGTTTGCTTGACCTAATTGAAAAAAAAACCCTATTTTGAAAAGAGAAAGGGAGGAATTTTGAAGCTGGCACTTTGAAGAAAATGGGGATGGCTATGGTTGTTTTTGCTGGGAATTGTGAAGGAGATGGAGCTTTTTGGAAGGATTGGTAAACACCATGGCTAAAGGTTTTCAAATTTTGGAGAAAAATCAGGTTCTTTTCTCCTTGCTTTATTTATTTTAAAAATAGTTCATTCCTCCTCTTGCTGTTTGAAATCTATAAATCTTTCCTTTTTAGTTTTATTTTCAAAAGAAAATTTGCCCAGATGGGGCTGGGACTGTGCAAGGAAATTGATTTTATTTTGCATAAGAAATCTATGCTGGGTGTTTTGTTTTCAAAAAGAATGTTGTGTGAAACTTCGATTCTGGGTTTTACCAGAATAGGGTTTCAATTTCTCGTTTTTCGTTCTTTTCAAAACGAAATTGTGTTAAAAAAATAAAAATAAAAACAAAACATTTTTCGTTTGTTTTAAAAGGCAGTGTTTTAAATGAAAATGTAAAAAAAATAATAATAATAAAATGAAATTATTTTTATTTATTAGTGTTGAGGGGGAAGTACCTCAATGGGGCAGTGGCCACGCCCAGTAGCGACACATGCCCCGGCCCCCAAAGCGTGGGGGGGGGGGAGGCCACAGAGTACTTCTTGGGCTGCACCCGGAGAAACAGGGCTTCGGCCCTTAGGTTTTCTTTTTTAAAAAAAACAAAATAAAATAAAACAAAATAAAATTTGTGTGTTTTAGTTTTTTGTTTATTTTATATGATTTAATTTTTATTTATGTTAATTTATATTATATTTTATATATTATATATAATATTAATATTATATATTATATAAAATATAATATATTTAATATAATAATTTAAATGAATTTTATTATTATTCTTTAAAATATATTTTTATATATAGATAAAGAATAATGTGTTATGTGGAAATTTTATATAAGAGTTAAATTTTAGATTTAAATAAATTATTAATGTGCAAATAAAATAATACTTTATTGGCATATTATAATAATGTTAAATAGTAAGTGGAAGTTTTATAATAATTATCACATTGGTAAAAAAAAAAGGAAATGCAATTGACGTATGACCAAAGGGTTTTTTTTTTAAATATTGATTTTGACTAATTTATTGTTTTTATGTGAAAATATAGGTTAAGAAGCTTAATTAAATGTTTAGTTATTTAAACATTCTGATTATACATTCTGATTATGAATATAATTGATAATCTGGAGATAAGGAATGATTCGTTTGAATCAAATGAGATTTAGTTAATTTCTTTTATTGCAAAGTTGAATAAAGACTAAGTTGTTTGTTCTAAATGTTTAATTATCCGAATGTTTTAATAATAGCATACGATTGTGGAACTTAGAGTATAGGATTGCTCTAATCTTAATCCTATGACGTTATTTAATAGTTAGGATCATGGGATATGCTAGTTAAACTAAGGAATACAATCGATGATATGCTAGTTAAACTAAGGAAAATAATAGTGAAACTTAGAGATAACGATTGACATAATCCAATTAGATGTTTTATTTGTCATCAATTTGATTTATTTATAATTTGATTTTGATTGTTACGGATAACTATGTTAAATGAAATTTAAGGGATAGATTCAAGCATAGATAAATGTAAGATGATTATGATTCGAAATAGAGGTAAAAGTGGATTTTATATTCAAATGGATGATTTGGAACGTTGAATTTTGAATAGTCAATGATTTATTTTAAAGGTTAAGGTCTAGATAATCAAATGCTTTTATTTTAAACTTTGATTTTTTAATAAGATATGAGATTGGAAAACGAAATATAAAGCATTGTTATAGATTCTTAAATGTCAACCGTGCGATTTAAGTATTTAGTATATAACAGGATATACATCAAGTATGCACTCTTAAGTATAATTGTTGGATTGTATTCCTAGTCAAGTAGAGATGAGATTTAGTTGATTTATTAATGCGAATTGAAGAGAGACTGATTTATTTAATATAAACGTCTTCTTATCAAAATGTTCTAAATATAGATTACAAATGAGAAAACTTAGAAGTAACGAATGATTTAATGAAACTTATGAGATTGAGTTGTTGATTTGTGCTAGGTTGAAATAAATAGTAATTTATTTAATCCAAATGCTTTATAAAACAAGTGAATTTAATTACATTATATGATTGTGGGACGTAGAGTTATTAATTGGATTGATTTCGATTCAATGAAGTTATTTATTGAAATGCCTGGATTTAGATTGTGGTTGTGTAATTTAGAGTAAGTGATCTATTCGTTGAATATTTCTATGTCGTGAAAGAGATAGGTTCAATTGATTGGATAAATGCAAGTCATGAATTATGTGTTTGATTGGATTTAGGAAATCCGAACAGTAGCTCACTTCATTGTCTGCAATGTTCTTAGTGGTTAATTGTTCGTTTTTGTTGTATTGTGGAATTAGTGTGAATGTATTGAAAGTCTTCCATTTAGGAGTGCTTTTATCAATATCGGTTGTGGCATGTGTGTCAACCTTTGATGTGTTATGGAAAATATGTATAGTTTCTCCATGTCGTTTCACTCGATTTTCACGTACGAATTTTGTAATTTTGTGCCTCCTTGGGAATAGGAGAAGGTTTTGTAATATGTGTTTCCTTGGATGGAGTGGTTTTGGTTTGTTGTTTTCCTCCAGTGTTTGGAGAGGGTTTAACCTTGTTGCCTCCAGTGTTTGGAGAGGATATTAACCTTGTTACCTCCTTGAATGGAGAGATTATGTTTATCTGGATACTTATTCTGGTTATTACCGTGCGTGTTGTCTTAGGAGAGTGGCTTGCAATGGGCGCCGGCACACAAAGTGGTGCCAGGATAACCCTTTGTAAGTTGGTTAAATCAGTGATAACTAAATAAACTTTTAGAAGTTTAGGATGCATCAAACCTTAAACAAGATAATTGTGCCACGCTCATGGACCCAAGGGCTAGTACGAGACTTGGGATGAGACGGGAAGGCCTGGAATGGCAAGATCATATATCTCATCTTCACGAGAGGTATTTGATTTCCGCATGAGTGAGCATGGGTGCCGGGATTTCGGTAGAGGCCACCAGGATAACCCAAGGTGGGGGCCGGAGCCTAGGAAGATTCCCAGAGGATATCCCTTGACGAGCTATGCGATGACACTCTTCCTAAGTCAGCAGTTTGTTTTTATTATTTGTGACACTCTTGATCTATTCTATGTCTGGAAGCAATGTAACCTTTGGCATTATTGTGTGAGTCAAACCTTGAGTTGTGTGTATGACCGTTCAGTCATGTGATGAGGTCTTGGATTTTTTTTGTATCAGTTTTGTGTGGTCCGTGTCTAGTGGTAGATGGCCGTGGGTAGGAATTCTTGGTTACTATCTCCTAGCACGGAGGGAGTGGAACCTTTTGGATTCCACGTGGTCAGGTGGCGTGCATCTTATTTTGTTGGTTCTTCTTCTTGTTCGTGTGGTCGTGATTTCCAGTTGGAGAGCTCGTTGGATGCAGTTGCTTTTCTGGCTTCGTTCTTTTTAGTTGATCTTTATTTGATTACCCCTCATTTGTTATCGAGGTGGAATTTGTAAATTGTAATCTTGATTAGTGGATTTACCTCATTCGGGGAATGAATGTTGTAATCTTATTGTTTAAATATTGTTAATTAAAATCTTGAGGTATTTATTTTCCTTTGTTGTAAGTTATCTTGTATGGAATGTATGTTGTCTCATTTCCTTAAGTGATAAATGTTTCAGTTTATGTTAATGTTTTTGTTATTGGGTTTTCAAGTAATCTTTGTCTCGTGGCCTTAGAGGTTGTGGGAAATATGTATTCATCTTACATGTTATTTGTACTTAAACAAAAAAAAAATTGGTACGTTTAAGTAATGAATTGCAACTCCCTCTAGGGTTGCGTGGTAGGGTATTACATGATCAACTTTATGATTGTAAGTTTTTTGATAAACAATGAGAAGTGTGTGTCCTAAGATACAAATTTTGATGCATGTAAATTATTTCTATCACACTAATTAAAGTGTTTCTATAATGAATGATTTTTGTATGGTCTAAGAATTTGAATGATGCTAGGATAGTCCAAGATGATAAATGAATGCATTTGAATGTTTTAAAGTACCACTTCATGATTTAAATAAAAAATGTGAAATGTGTACCAAACTAACTCATTATAAGAATGGACTAGAAATAAGTCATCAAAATTTGAATTTGAATTTTTAAATTTTATGAGTTAATTCTATGTGGGAAAAAATAATCACATCCTATGAGATTAACTTGGGACTGTAAGGAAATAATAATGTCAATACGGGGAATGAATTGTAGGTCATGAGGATAAGTGAAAGATAAATGCTAAATATAGAGGAATATATGTTGATAAAAATAAGATAGAGTCCAATGCATAGAAATATGTAAATATAAAAGGAGGTAAAAATCTCAAATAAACCCAAATTCCTAGAAAGTTATGTCATTTATAAATATTTAAATGTTTTTTTTTTTTAAATCAAAATACATGAAAAACGGCATGGGAGTACAAATCCCACAATTACAAATAAATATTAAAAAACCTTTATTTGTCATATTAATTTATTATAAATATGAACGCATTGTTGAAAATAACCCTACTTCAAAAATTACTTAATGATCATAAATGAGAGTCAAATAAAATCCCTCTTACAAACAAATAACACAACTAACTTTACACATGATACCTATTATAAATAATTAAAAATATATATATTTAGTTAAACTACCAATTTTTTATTACTAAGAAAATCACCAATCAAATTAAATCATACTTAATAATATTTAAATTAAAATAATTCTACCTTTTCAGATGATAATTCTCTCCATGTAGTTAAAACAAGCAACGGCTAAATTTCTAAATCTACACGTGTAAAATTTAAAAAAAAAAGCATAACTAAAATAGAAGATTATAAAACTAACCTTAATATGTAAAAATGCACGTTGAGAAAACATTAGATGGATTTTTGTTTCTATCATAAGACAACAATTTTTTTTCCAGATCAATAAAGCCCAAATTCATCCCTCCCTTGACAAAGAGACTGTAAAAGTGTGTCATTCATATCAAATTCTCTACTCTGCATACAAACAAGAAAATAAGAAGACGGAAAAAAGAATGTGTCTGATGGGATTGCAGCAAAATTTTGGATTGTCTCTTGGGAATGGGAGAACAATGAAGAAGAAAATAGAGCACCCAAGAAGTGTCGTGAAGAAAGATCATGGGGTGTGCAGAGACCCCATTAAAATTAAAAATTTAAGAGTACAGCAGCAACAACTGTAGCCACAGTTGCAAGTGGGTTTTGTTTGTCTTGGAAAGCAGCAGCAAAAGCCGCTGCCAAAGTTCCAAGTGGGTTTTGTTTGTATTAGAACCATAAGAGGAGGGTTTAAAAGAAAAGGTGTTATCTATGAAGATGATGAGGAAGAGGAGGAGGCAGAGCCATTGGCAGAAATAGCTAAAAGGAGAAGAAGAAGAGATCATGAGTAGGTGGATCAGCCTCAAACAAAACCCTCAGGTAAAAAGCACTACTCTTCTACTGCTACCTATTCTTTTTCTGGTCCTCAAAAAAGAGAAGAAGAAATCATGTGGGAGTTGGTTGGTGGATCAGGGTTTGAAATTAGTATTTATAGTATAAACAAGTGGAAAGAAGAGGAGGTTTCCCTAGAGGTTGAGAAATTCATGGGAGGGCTTGAGCTTGCAGCACAAATCGACGTTGAATTAATGAGAGAAGCTCATCCTGGTTTCAATAAGATCAAACTGCTTCCCAGGTTGGCCAGACTCCTCTTGACATCAGAGTGCAAACAATTGCAACAGTAGTTCCTAGATAGAGGCGTTCTTAGTCTCCTAAAGAATTGGATAGGAGATAGATCATTCCCCAAAATAATCCTCTGTACTGGAATTATGAGGATGTTGTTGATGATGGAGATTGGAGAAAACAAAAGGCTTTTCTTGGAGAAAATGAAAGAGAGTGGTCTGGGAAGGAATGTGATGTTGCTCTCAACTTGGGATGGAGAGACTGCATTGAATAGAAGGCTTGCAACAGCACTGCTTTGCAACAAATGCAAGGGAATGAAATGGTATGGTTTTCACTTCAAAACATGAAGGAATTGCCATGCAAAGACTGGCTTCTAGTTATTGCCATGCATGAGGAGATGCATATTTTGTGTTGTACAATTCTTCTCAATTCTGTTAAGTTGTGTATACTTTTTTATTGGAATGGAAATAATATATTTTCATTCATATTGCATTGTTTTCAGTTCTTCATTTTCTTAAGCTTTGTTTGTTCTTTAGGTTTTTGGTGGTGGTCAATTGGTGGGAAATCTCTTTGAATTTTTTTTATTTTTTTCATAATTGCTGTTTGGAAATTTCTGTGTAATTTTTTTAAATTTCTTGATAATATATTTTTATCTTTTTTGTCAAAAGAAATGAAAAATAAATAAATAAAATACTCATTTGATTGTTTTTTTTTCTTGATATTTACATATTATCATGGTTTAATAATACAATTTTTCATTTAATATTCGAGTATTAAATATTAAATAAATGTTTATTGGATTGTTTTCTTTTTTTAATATGCACATACTTTCGTGGTCTAACAATATGATTTGTCATCAATATTCAAATATTGAATAAAATATTTATTAAATTGTTTACTTTTATTGATATCTACATACTTGTATGTTTAACAATATAATTTCCCATCAAATATTGAATAAAGCGTATTAAACAAAATATTTATTGATTTTATAAATAAAATTGCCAATATTATTTTTATTTATATATACTATCACTCAATCTCAATGAATACTATAATAATTAGAGAGATACTAGTATGCAAAATGAATGGAGTGCAGTAAAGTAGAGTTAACATGGTACTCCTATATTATTGAGATTTGGGTGTTATACAAGTGTGCTTTTGTTTTGATTTTGTTAATATATATTGTTATTATTAATTTTACAGACATTTAATTTACATATTTAAAATTTAAAGTAATTAATTTCATATATGTTTCAAGAATTCTTTTTGATAGGTTATATTTAAAAATTATAATTTAATCTATATTTATAAAAATAAGCAAACAAATGTAATAAATTAAAAGAAAATTTTAAAGTTAAAATAGTTGTTAAATATTTGACAAAAGGTTTTTGATAAGAATATATATATATTTTAAAATGAATTGGATATCTTTTAAAAGCAATTATTTATCAATTAAATATTCATAAAAGTGAAATATCAAGATTGAGAACATTAGGATTGTGTTTTCAATTCATTAGTTAAAGAAGAAAAAATTAGAGGTGTATGAGGAATGAGATAATAAAGATTTGTATAAAAAAAAATGAACATTACATTTCTTTAAGTGTAGGAGTGTACATGGCTTACATGGAGTAATGAATGTTGTTGAGGTGGATAAAAGAACACACTTTCTAGATTTAAAAGACAATGGCATAAAACTAATTCAAATTTTTAATAATAGAAAAGAATTTAAAGGTAAATGTTGTATCAACATGACATAGTCAAAAAGCCATGCCATGAGATAGTTTTCATAGATCTGTAAGAGGTCCAATGTTTTCTTTAAAATTTTTATTCAATTTATTAGAAGAAGAAATATTTGGAAAGACTATACCATTTCACTTTAATGAACATGAACATTGGTGAAGGGAAAACATTTATACACAACTATTAAATATTCGACAAATGAATATGAATAATATAAATAAGAATTGTATAAAATATACTAAACATAATTTAATTCAAGATGATCTGACATTTTTTGTGTAAGGAAATTATAAGATTAATCATGTGTGTGTCATCTATCAAATCCCTTGCCTTAAGTAGGATAGGGAAAATTATCAAATTATAAAGAAAATTTTAGTGAGGGAAGGATGTGAATGTTTTAATGATATTCATGAATAAAAGGAATACACTAACAAGACATGGATAGCATGAGAAATTTAAGGCAACTTGACATAAATTTGGTGGGGACATAAGATCTTTCTTAGGTATTATTGTTCATGAGCAATTTGGAAAATACAAGATATGGACATCCATAAAAACATTAAATATAGAGGATTATTGTGAGAAGAGGGGATGTCATTGTGGATATGAAGAAAGGGTGCATTTCCTCATAATGAGTAGTAAGCATAGTGGAGGTTTGAAATAAAGTAGCAATGAAAGTAAAGTAAATAGGGGTTTATATTCAAAAGCTTTAGTTTAAGAGGGTGCTCATGGCAGTTTTAGCAACACAAAATTGAGAAATCTCTACACTATTTGGTTGAGTGCAGTAACTAAACAAAGCTTCTCTGCACATTTTGGTTGAGCTTTCTCCCAATTATTTTCTCCTATTTTCGATTTGTAACTTTGTATATAAAATTATTAATATATACGCTTCATTGCATTTTGCCCAAAAAAAAAATCATGTTGCTTAAGATGACATTAATTGGATAGAGAGGCTGTGATAAATTTATTATTATTTATAATCAATAATATTGATGATAGAAGCATATGCCTAAACCATTGATTTTGATAATTATCTTATGTCATTTATTATTATTTATTGTCCATTTTGGTTGGGATTTGGTGTCTTGGGAAATTCATCTTTTATTTGTTTGGAAAGATTTTTATGTAGTTAAAGGATTTTGTAATCCATCCAATGGTTTTACCAACTATTACACTAGCATGTTTCTATTGTGGTGTTATCAAGGTGTTTATATTGAGGTCTTTTCTTTACATTTCTTTTTCTAGAAAAAATTTGTGGGAAAGGATTGGAAGATGGAGCCAAAAGAATCAACGTATTTTATTATTTTTCTAGTTTTAAAGTCACTCAAATTGGTATCTTGTAGTTTGGCATGTTGATTAAGTTTGGTTCACATGTAGATATATGTATCAATGTTACAAGTGGTTAATAGGTAATTGATTCTTTAGCTTCTTACTTGTGTTCAATTATGAAAATTTAGTTTATTTTATAAATATTGTGTGGGTTGTATTGAGGTTGAATAATGTTTAATATTTGTGTAGATGTTACACATTAAATAGTTTATATAGATATATTTATATATTTCTATGTGTTTACAAATATATTTTTATAGTTTGATTTTCTTGTATAAAATATTTTTATGATTGTAGAACCAAAAAGTTATTTCTATTCTTCATTTCTAGTTATGAGTTAAGTTGTTAGGAGTGACTTCTATTGTGGACTTGGCCCTAGAAAGGGATGTAGAAATAGGGGAAAGTCTTAAATTAAAAACAAATAGTATTATGTTACTGGTTAAGTGATATGGATAGTTGTTTATTTTGAATAATTTAAGTAACATCTTTCTTTTTTTGATAAAACAAAGTACCATAGTTTAATACTATACTAAAAATATTTGTCAAATAAATACATAATTAACATGGTTTGAGAGACCACTATTCAATTCTTTTGTATTGAGAACTCCAATAGGATGGAATTGTCTTGGGGTTTTCACTAGTCTTAGAGATTAACAAGGATACATCCTAAGTTCTACACAAATATTTAATCAATGGTATCATAGCATGGCACTAATTTCATGGCTGTATATCATTTTACATGTCTAAGTGGATGGGATATTGAAACCTACCTAGAAAATATTTTTTGCAAATGTAATTTATCATTTTTTCTCTTTTGATTAGGGTGAAAATAGGGTCCATATTGGTGTAAATAAAGTCTTGTACCTAGTTAATTCATTACTAGGGGACTTATTTACACATGTTAAGTTTACTTAGGTCATAGGAAAGAATCTTTCTAGAATGTGTTAGTTGTCATTATTTGTTATCTTATCTTTTGACTTGTAACACATGTGAACCTAGGTAAGTGTGATTAGTTATCTCATGTCATATGATTAAGACACTTGTCACAATCCTATGACATCTTGTATCTCACCTTGGCTATATAACCAAGGGGTTTCTACTACATTACACAACACAAACATATCATTGAATCATATTGATAAGAATATAGTTTATTCTTGTCACATTCCATTCTCTCTCTTTGTGCTTTCCATTTGGTCTCAAGATTTTGGCAGTCATAGCCAATTCTAACATGGTATCAGAGCGGGTTGGGTGTCATTAGAGAGTCTTCTTATGAAGAGATATGGTAAATCAAAGCTTGCTAATGCAAATCTAAGCTCACCATTGCGTCTGGAAGGTTTGAGAAAGTCAATTTTATCTTTTGTTTCGTCCAAATCGAACATACAAGGCCAAATCTATGAGGGTTTGAAGTTGAAGAGTGGTTGCCAAATCCAGAAGGTAGCTGCAATTTTGGAGCATTTTGGGTCAAATTCGACCTTGCCATTGCGTCTAGAAGGGCCAAAAGCTCTAAAATTGACTATCAATTCATCCAAATTAGAGCGATTGTCTAGTGAGGCAAAAACAAATTTCCCAAGGAGTCGTACGACCCCTAGATCATCATAATTGTTGGTGGTACAATTTGAAAAATATATTTTTTACTTTTTTCAACCTTTGTTTAATTTTTTCTTAAAAATTTGGAAAAAATGTTTTTTGGGGGGGTTGAAATCTTTTCAAAAAAAAATTATTTTAAAAACAATAAAAAAGGCGTTTGGTATAGTCTATAGACGTACCTGAAGGTACTATGGCCAGTCTACCACCTACCACATGGCAAAAATCAATGGGACACCTTTTCACCTGCCACTAACGATCGACATTTACAATTGGCGGTAGTCTTATCAAAAATCCGACAGTCTTTTCAAAGAAAACTGGCAGCTTCAATTGCTTGAAAAAATTCGGCAATCAAAACAAAATCTGGTGGAAAAAATTGAAGATTCTAGTAGGCAATATTCCAAGATTATTCTTTGAATATTCCTTTAGCGGGACGACTTGTGACATCTTATCGGTCATCAATTTTAAGCCGATGATCAATAGAATATTCTTCCCATAAAGTATATTCCATTTTGACAGCTACCAAATCGTCAAATTTAACATCATATTTTGCTGACATCATCAATTCATAGAAATTTTCTACCCCCCTCCATTTGAGTTTTTGATTTTGTAGTTCAACTTTGAAGGCCCATAACTTGAGCTCACGACCTCCTTTTTTCGAGCAATTTGATTTGATTTGAGCTAATTTTTCATGATCTTCGTGGTCGTGCAATCAAAATTTGGTTTTGGTGTTTATTTTTCCAGAAATTTCAAATTCTCATTGGTGTTGTTGCTTCGTCCTCATTTTGGGAACTTTGGGAGCTCATATCTTGCTCCTACGGTAACATTTTTAGGTGATTTTTTTTTTAAAGTGCATAATTTTTTGCGTACTTTCCAGTGGCATAATCATTTTGATCTCATATATTGTAAAATTTTTACTTTGAACCTGTGGCATATTTTTGGTAATTTGAAAGTACCAAAATCAAAGTCCACTTCATTGTTTTGGAAAGTGACAAATGTAAATGCACTAAGTATAAAGTGCCAAATCAAATATTACTTGGGGGGTTTTATGATTGAGTAATTTAGGGGGTAATATTTTTCCTTTGTTGGATTATGTCTCTTAATTAGTCTATTGTGTGACTAAAATTGAGGAGTATAATATGGGCATAAAAAAGAATCATGTTGTGATAAGGTTAAATCGATGGAACTTTAAGTATTGGCGAGATGGAATCCTAACACATTGTAAGTGGCTTAATCTTTTTCCATATCTCTATGGACTAGTTCCTAAACCTCATCAAAATGGAAGAGAGTTGTGTGGGACATAAAAATAGAAAATATCATGGGAGTAATTGGTTGTAGTTGTGATATTGATACACAAATGGCCACTAATGGTATTGAGATCCCTCGTGACCTTATGACCAAACTTTGGGAGATGTATTGAGACTCGAATGGACCTCCATTCCAAAAGGATCCTATTGTGGATTGTCGTGTTCCACTTGTAGAGTTTCGACCTATTGATTATAAAACAATTGAAACAATTGTTGATGGGAAAGGTATGGTAGTTTTGATGACATGGAACCTTCTCCTTCTCCTCCTATAGAGACATCTATTGAGACTTTAGTTTTTATGGCTCCTAATCCAAATTTAGAGGGTTCATATTTTTCATCTATGAGTCAACATCTTGAGGCCGAGGACTCTTGTAATCCAACATTGGCAGAATCATCTACTATTGTACCTGAGGATACTTGTAATTCAACATTTTTGGTTCCTTGTGATTCAGTGTTGCAAGATCTTGATATTCTTCTAGAGATTGCTACTTGTGATGACTTCTTGATAGGTATTTCAGACTTGTTTGTGGAGTCTCATATTGCAGATTTGGGGGAATCATTTATGACATTCGTCTTCTCTTTGATGAAGATGCTCCCTCTTCAGTTGTTGTGAGGGAACACTTTGACCCTCTTTTTCATTCTCTGCATGATCATTCTTTGCAGCTTAGAATAAGTGTGGATATTTTTGGACAAAATTTGGAGGAGGCTTCTTTGTCTTTAGGGAAAACCCACAAAAGTGGTTTACAATTTGAGTGAGAAAGGAAAAGTGGCAAAAAATGACCCCTAAAAAAAAAATTGGTTTTTGGGGTTCGAATGAACCTATTGGTTTGAGCAAACCAAAAAAGGGCTTGAATGAACCCTAGTTCATGCGAACCAATTAAATGCATGGTGGACCCCATCCTGCCAAAAGAAATAATGAAAACCCCTTTTTGAAAGGGGGTTCGAATGAACCCTAGTTCGCTCAAACCCCTAGGGATTCACTCGAAACCCCCTTGGTTCGAGAAAACCCCTTTTTCTCACCTCCCTGCTCTCTGGAAAAAAAAACCAAAAAAATTTGCTCTTCAAAGCTCAGGTTGAGGATGAAAATGGAGGAGACTTCACGAACCCAACTGGAATTAGGTAGTCCTCAAAACGAGCTATCCAATGACTATAATTTTAATATGTTTTGGTTTTATTATCTATTTGTTTTTCTAGTTTTATTAAACATAGATTTTTTACCGAAAATGAAGCTTTATATTCTGCACATGTGGAAAAATAGAAGATTATCAAAAAAAATTGAAAAATATGAGTGCACCAGATATTGAAGTCCTTGATCCAACAAAAAAAAAAGAATTTCAATACATACACAAAAAGTTACGCGTTATACGATCTGCCTATGTCTGAATTGTAATTGGTTTAACTTTGAAACTTGATTAAGGAAAAAATATTCAATAAAACACTATCTAACCAAGTGGAAGCATTAGATATTGGAGTTACAAATCTAAATTTGAAAGAATTATAATTTTATCCTTCATGGAACAAAAGTTATGCATTATACGATGAGCTTCACTCCTTAAAAATGTCATTTTCTGAAGAAAAAAACTAGTTCTCAAGGGAGATGGAAAAAGAGGTGCAATCTAATTCCAAATTTTTTGAAAATAACATATTTACAATCTACAGACAAAATATCACAAAACTCTAGTTTGCATGTCATCTTCAAATTCCTCACAGTTTAGCCGCTATAGGTGCCCAAAAGTGAAAATTTAGTTAGAAAAAATTATTTCAGTGTCTAGTTTGGCCAAAAATTGTAAACCACTATTGTGGGATCACCCTTCAAAAGGGATAGTATTGTCTTTGTATTGTGTTCTACATTCATCTCTACTAGATTCTAGATTATCCTCTTCAGCAATGTGGCCTAGAATACATGTTTGAAGTGTGTCATCTTTCGACATCGACATGGAGACACTTGAGCATGATTTAGAGACATCATCACATACCATCCATATTCCTAACATCCTACATGCATCCATGGTTTTGTTTCTTCCTAAGGGGAGGAACGTTGTTTGGTGCTTTTGGATCATCTTCAGCATTCAATGCCAAGCTTCTACCATCATTGTAGGAGACTCAACATTGAGGGGTGGATTCCTTGTCTCTCTTCTTATTCTCTCTTATGGGGGGTATGTTTCCTCATATGGGTTTTTTTCCTTCTCATGCATCATTGAGAGCATTTCTTTTTTACATCTTTTATCTCTCTTTTGGGGAGTCGTTTTGTCCCACTAGGTTTTCTCCTTTTCTCTTTTGTGAGAGATTGTATTGCATATGTACATGGGTACCTAACATGGCCTCGTAGTCAAGACCCATCTTTGTGTCATTTGCATAATAATTTGCTACTCCCTAAGTTGCACTTAAGGGGGGGTGTTGGTGTAAATAAAGTCTTGTATCTAGTTAATTCATTACTAGGGGACTTATTTACACATGTTAAGTTTACTTAGGTTATAGGAAAGAATCTTTCTAGAACGTGTTAGTTGTAATTAGTTGTTATCTTATATTTTGACTTGTAACACATGTGAACCTAGGTAAGTGTGATTAGTTGTCTCATGTCATATGATTAAGACACTTGTCATAATCCTATGACATCTTGTATCTCACCTTGGCTATATAACCAAGGGGTTTCTACTATATTATACAACACAAACATATCATTCAATCATATTGATAAGAATATAGTTTATTCTTGTCACATTCCATTCTCTCTCTTTGTGCTTTCCATTTGGTCTCAAGATCTTGGTGGCCATAGCCAATTCTAAAAGTCCACCCTAATGAATGAGAAAAATGATGGACCAATTATTTTTCAAGGCCCTAAACACCTCAATTATGCAAAATAAAATGCTAATAACAATTGGAAATACAACCTAACGATTATAGCAACTATGGGGGATGTTTTTAGAGCATTAAAATCTATGTACCTAGCCAGAAATTTGTTGTTTTTGAGTTATGGAGGAATCATTCACCTTCAGTGGCGAATGGGTGCTTTTAGGGTTTCAGAAATTGATTTCAAGATCCAGTTCCTTGATGTCCGCACTCTTAAATTTGTGGTTTTCAAGTTCTAGAATCTTGTATGTAATTTTGAAGAGCTTTTTTCATGATCTTGCACTTTGAATGACAACTTTTGTAACTTTTCAACTTCGACAATTTTGCTCCAAATCTTGCTCAATTTGATCTTCAACCTGTAACCTACAAACACACACTTAATTGAAGCAAAACTTGTTGATTTGTTAGTGAATGGGGGTTTTCCTCAGTTAAACCCCTTGTAGTTAATTTAACCAAATGATGAAATAAAGGAAATGAAGCATGAATATGAAATAATGTAGTTGAAATCACCTTGGATTGTCTTGTGAATCAAATCTGTAAACAATCATGGATTGGCCATGAAGAATGTAGATCTTGGATGTAGAATGATGCTTTATAAATAGATCCTCAATGCAACATTATCTTATTAGCTGAACACACATGAATGCATTAAACCCTTGAAATGGTGATATGATCTTGAATTGCTGCAATAAACACTTCAAATCTTCCCTGAAATTCCTTGAAAATGATTTTGAAATGCTCCAATGCTTGATCACTTGAATTCTTGAATTCTTCATAAGCTTTCTTAGAAGAAACAATGTGAATTAACCCCTTATTTATACTAAATTAGGAGATTAACCCTGAAATTCAAAGAACTAAGGCCAACACTAGATCTGGAAAGAAAGATAATTAAATTCCTGCTAGAATGAAATTAAAAAATAGGGATCTCATTAAGGGAGGACCCATTCCCCACCTTGGGTGAATGGGTCCTAGCTAAGTTTCCATGACCAAGCTTCGAGGGATTGAAAGAAGGCCAAAAACCCATTCCAGATCAATTGAGAAAAGGGGGTCCTATTAAGGGAGGACCCATTCGTGCCATTAAGGGCGAATGGGTCCTAACTCAACTTACCAGGACCAAACTTTTCCCAATGAAATAATTTTTATCTAATTTATGACTGTCGGGATAGATCTTCATGAGGTGTCAAAATTAAGGCCTAAAAAGGGGGTTAACAACTCCAATTAACCACAATGAATTAGGACCACCTAGATAGAAGTGTGAAAGTGCTTTAAAACACTTTACAACACTTAAAAAAGACACACATTATGTACATTTTATTGAGAAAGGGGCCCATTAGGCTTAATTAAGCAAATACATCCTAGAAAAGTGTGAAAGTGTGTTACAACACCTTTGCAAAGGATCAATTAAGGCATGTTTTAGTTAAATAAAGGTCCTAGAATAGTGTGAATGTGTAAAATCCATTACAACACCACTCCAAGACATCATTAATTTAATTTTAATGTCAATTATCCAAACAAGCAAGGAAAAGGCTATTTTTTTTGTTACTACATTTTGCCCCCACTTTAGTGAGGGGATGGCCCCATGTCAAACTCACACTAAAGTAGACATCAAAGACACTTAAGTATGAAACAATAACAAAATTACATTATCATATTCTGTCAAAGGCCAAGAAAATAAACAAAAACAAAGGATCAAGCACAATCTATTCTATGTGATGTGAGGTGGTGGTTGTTTGTCCATAGCATGTGTTGTTCACTCTCAAGTAGTGGAACCTTAGTTTTTCCACTAGGTGAGTTGTCCCAAAATATATATGCTCACTCTGGGGTAGTGGAACCTCAGTCTATCCACTAGGTGAGTTTTCCCAACAAGGTGGAAAATGGGAGAATCATATTAGCCTCTCACACCATAGCAAAGTTATCCTCTTGACAACTTCGATAAGGCACCATAATGAAAATACTTTTTGTAAGTGCTTTCGAATGTCATGTAAAAATTTTGGCTAAAGGGGATTTTTCTTTGTTCGTGTAATGGTCTTCCTCTTACGGAGCATTGTGCCTAATGTCTCCAAGAGAGGACAAGTAAAAAGTGTCAGATTGTCACCCATGTGATGCCTCAGTCACATCATTCCATGACATTAGATCATACACTCTTGGATGGCATCAAACCCAATGACACCACTAAGAAGAGGACACATCACAAGAAAAAAGGAAAATCACACCATGAAATTTTCTAAAAAGATGTCATCATTGTATGCCCCCACTTTAAAGTGGTTCGTACACCATTACTGTGAGAAATTTCTTTAAAGTAGCCAATAATTTTTTCCTAAGACATGATAGCTTTCCTCAGAAAACCCTATGCCAAGTCATATGCTTTTGAAACAAGCAGCGTCATGAAATAGGAAGGAAGGATTTTCCCCACAAAAATATAAGGGATCTATGGATTTGGGGTCAGTATGTCTATGCTACAATGTTGTCATAGAGCATGTAGCTTTCATCATTCCCAAAATACTCATAGAACTAGAATAATGATACAAAGATCTAGCGAAAAAAAAAGAAAAACTTTTCAGGTCAACATGGAAGAAACATAAATGTCTCAACGCCTTGTATCATCCCCAAAAGGAAAACACAAGACAAATGAAAAAGATAAAGAAAAATATTTTGGGTCAATATGGAAGAGACATGAATGTCTTGACACCTTGCGTCATCCCCAAAAGGAAAACACAAGACATATAAAAATTGCTTATGACATAGAGAATAATGAAGGTGCATATAGAAGAATGCACAAAAGAGAGAGGAATATCAAATGAAACATCATGGGGGATCACATTACGCACATGCAATCACATAAAGAAAAGAAATGAAAAAGAAAAATACTAGTAAGGCACATGCGAGTCAACCTAAAGCAGTTCATCCACCTCCCAATCCCAATCGGTATAAACAGAAGGCGGGAAACTAACCAAAGGGACAATGAAAGATGCATTACTAGGACAAGGCTATCAAATTATTTCCCCCACTTTGTGCAAGACAAGAATTGAGTCGAGAATGGATGATGGTATGCTGCTCCTTGCAAAAAAGGAAATGATTTGTAATTAATGTAAAACATGCAATAGTGAGTATCCTATGATCCTACGACTATTACATGGAAAGGAGAAGCAAATATTGTTATTGATTATAATCAGTAGACAAAGTATCATCTTGACACCTATGTAATGAGATATTTCCACGTGTAGTATCTATCAGTTCAAGATACACCAAATTTAAACTTGCCTTGGGAGAATCTTTTGTAATAGTTTTGCTATTAAGTGAAGGCTTGTTTGATGGTTTGATTTCTATCAAAGGACAATAACCAATACCACAAGTTGTTTCTTGCATGTTAGTCTCTATAGGGATATGAATATCTGGTTCTCTAGCTCACCACATCCTTTTCTACTATACCCAATTTTCTTCATAAGTTTGTAACATCTTTCCTAAATCTTTTTCATTTCTTTAAGATTTCAAGGTTGTTGATAATTAGTTTCATCAAATTATGTTGTGTATGTTGTCTTTTCTTCTAAAGTGGTTGAGGTGGATTCTTTTAAATTTTGTATTGACATTACCGCTTTTTCATTTCCCTTTGTAGACTTTTTTTTATGATCTTGTACTCGCCCATGGATTTAGGTATAAAATCAAAGGAATTTGAAGCATCTTCTGATAATTTTGTGACCTCTTCAATAAGCTTTTCTTTTTCTTTCTTGATATGCAAACAACTTTGGGGTTCAGGATCTGTCTTGATTATATACACCTTGTTATATATGTGAGCACTGTCATTGCAACTTGGTTTTTGTGAAACATTATCATCATCGAGTTGCTTTTGAAGTGGTTCTAAGATGAGCATGGGTTTCTTTTGAACTTGTGGTTCTTGTGAGGGTAGATGAATGATAAGTTGATGCTTAGGTGGTTTGATAATTAGAGGACTCGAAGGAGTTCTAATGTTCATAACCTCAACACACTTGTCCTTATTTTCATGATCTCTTAGAAAAGGGGAGTCTAATGTCACTTCATCATCTTCATCTAAGGAAGTCACATCACTATTGTTGTCATTTTCTTCCACCATGATATCATCCCTAGGAGAAGAGCTTTTAGGAAAAATACAAACTAGATGTTCATGACATTCATTGTTTGGTTCTTCTAAAATGTCATCATCATAAGTAAGGGAGATATCAATGGTTGTATTATCTTGATTATCAATTATGAAATTCTCTTGTTCAATAATAGGATTCTCATGAATTTCTTTGATTAGGTCTTCTAACACAACATTATCTTTGTCATAAATAGGAGAGATATTAGGAGAAGGCCAAATTTGATTTTTACGATTGTCCATGATTTCATCATGTTTCTCTAAGGTCTCATTCTCTTGTGCCATAATATCTACCCTAGTAAGGGAGCTTTTAAGATGTTCATTACATTCCATGGTGAGATTTTGTAAAGTAGATTCATCACAAATAAGGGAGGCCTCAAGAGAATAAAAACGATGAGTTTCATGCTTACTAATGATTGGAGTTTTTTGTTGAAATAAATATTCCCAAATGGTAGGGGCATTAGGGAAGGGAGAAGCAATATTCTCATGACTATCAATGAGTGTATCTTCTAACACCAAAATATCTTCTTTGTATGTAGAGGAGATATTAGGAGAAGGATAAATTTGATTGTCATGGTTATCTACAACTACATCCCCATATCCTATAATGTCTTTCTAATTAGGAGAGGTAGGATTGACATAGCTCTCAATCATTGAATATCTTAACACCAACATATCCTCCTCATAAATGTGATTTTCATGATTGCCCAAGATTGTTTCCTCTTTCACTAATGCATTCTCACGAGGGAAGTTGTTGGGAGATGAATGGAGACTAGGTAAAGTAGTGTCAATGATCTCATAATCTTGTGTCATAATATCTTCCTATAGTGGAGGAGTATAAGGACAAACAAGACTTTCATGATTCTCCATTATTGCACCTTCTTTCACTGAAATACCTTCGTCACTAACATGAGAGGTATCAGGAGAAAAGCAATTAAGATTGTCATGGTTGTCTATGCTTGTAGTCTCTTCTATCACATCATTCCAAAAAATAGGAAAGATAGGAGGGGGGGTAGATTTAAGGTAAGCATCAACATTTTCACTTTCTTGTACTAAGAGACTCTCATAACTAGGAAATGTATTGAATGAATGACTAACATGCTTATTGAAATTTTTCTTTGCAAAATTGGAAAATATGGATACTAACATGTTTAAAAATTAATGCAATGAAATGACCTAGAATGAAGTGAAATTTTCAAATTCCACACAATGCAATAAACTAAAAAATGTAATGTTGTAAATGCAATTTTTAATTTTGAGAATGCACTAAAATGAAGCAATTTAAGCTAAATGCAGTGAAATTGATGAAACAACAAATCATGAAATTGAAATAGAAAAGTAACAACACCAAATAGAAGCTAAAAAATGAAATTTTGATATCCTGAAAATGAAGAGTAGTAGCTAATAGGGACACATTTTCTAATAAGGGAAAATGGGTCCTAGTTACATGTTTCTGAGATTTTTTCTGTGGATTTCAGAGTGAATTTTGATGCTTTTTTAGTTGCCAAAAGGTTTAGATCATACCTGGTCAGGGACTCATTCACCAGTAAAAGTGAATGGGTCCTAGTTAGGTATTCTTAAACTATTTTTTGATGATTTGCAAGCTCTCGGTTATATCTTTCAGTTCCAGGTCTAATATAGTGAGCTTTAGTTTTAGATTTTTCAAAAATTCAATGTAAAAATGTAATAGAAAGACGAAATGCAAGACCTAGGCTAAAATGCAATTGAATGATATCTAAATGAGATGCAAAATGACTAATTTATTTTTGTAATCTTCATATTTAATAAGTGCAAAACAATGCAAATCTAAACCTTATATGATATGCAAGATTTCAATGTGAAAGAAGAAACCCTAAATGAGATCTTAATTCAATGCAAATCTAAATGCAATGAATGCAAGATTTTCACTTAAGATGCAATGAGAGACTCCAAAAATTAGAAAATTGTAATGTTGAATATGTCGTGTTCACCAAAAATGATTAGGGTGAAAATAGGGTCCACCCTAATGGATGAGAAAAATGATGGACCACTTATTTTTCAAGGCCCTGAACACCTCAAATTATGCAAAATAAGATGCTAATAACAACTGGAAATGCAACCTAAGTGTTATAGCAACGATGAGGGATGTTTTTATAGCATAAAAATCTATGTACCTAGCCAGAAAGTTGTTTTTGAGCTATGGAGGACGCATTCGCCTTCAGTGGCGAATGGGTCCTTTTAAGGTTTTGGAAACTAATTTCAGGATCTCATTCCTTGATTTATGTACTCTTAATTTCCTAGCTGTCAAGTTCTAGAAGCCTGTATGTAATTCTTTAGAGCTCTTTCCATGATTGTGCACTTTGAATGACAACTTTTGAAACTTTGAAAATTTTGCTCCAAATCTTACTCAATTTGAAAATCAACCTATAAACCTACAAACACACACTCAAGGGTAGAAAAACTTGTTCATTTGTTATTGAATGGGGGTTTTCCTTGGCCAAACACCTTGTAGGTAATTAAACCAAATGATTAAATAAGGGAAATGAAGCATTCAAATATGAAATAATGTAGTTGCAATCACCTTGGATTATGTCTTGTGAATCAAATCTGCAAACAATCATGGAGTGGCCATGAAGAATGTAGATATTGGATGTAGAATTATGCTTTGTAAATAGATCATCAATGCAACATTAACTTCTTAGCTCAACACACATGAATGCATTAAACCCTTGAAATGATGATACAATCTTGAATTGTTGCAATAAACACTTAAAATATACCTTGAAATGCCTTGAAAATGCTTTTGAAATGCTCCAATGCTTGATCACTTGAATGCTTGAATGCTTCATAAACTTTCTTAACAGAAACAATGTGAATTAACCCCTTATTTATACTAAATTAGGAGATTAACCTCAAAATTCAAAGAACTAAGGCCAACATCAAATCTAGAAAGAAAGATAATTAAATTCCCACTAGAATGAAATTCAAAAATAGGGGTCTCATTAAGAGAGGACCCATTCAACACCTTGGGCGAATGGGTCATGGCTATGTTCCCAGGAGCAAGATTCAAGGAACTGAAAGAAGGCCAAAAACCCATTCCATATCAACTGAGAAAGGGGGGTCTTGTTAAGGGAGAACCCATTTGCCATTAAGGTAAAATGGGTACTGGCTCAACTTACTAGTACCAAACTTTTCCCAATGAAATAATTTGTTATTTAGTTGATGATTGTCGGGATAGATCTTTGGGAGGTGTCAAAATTAAGGCCTAAAAATGGGTTAATAAATCCAATTAACCATAATGATTAGGATCACCTAGATAAGTGTGAAAGTGCTTTAAAAGACTTTACAACACTTAAACAAGGTACACATTATGTGCATTTTATTGAGAAAGGGGCCCATTAGACTTAATTAAGCAAATGCATCCTAGAAAAGTGCAAAAGTGTTACAACACCTTTGCAAAGGATCAATTAAGACATGTTTTAGTTAAGTAAAGGTCCTAGAATAGTGTGAATGTGTACAACACATTACAACACCACTCCAAGACACCATTAATTCAATTTTAATGACAATTATCCAAACAAGCAAGGAAAAGGCTACTTTTTTGTTACTACATCTTTGTAGTTGTTAATCTAGTTAGAATTATGAGGCTTTGCATAATTATTGCATTATGATGACAGTATTACTACTGTTTCCTTATGCTCTAATATTGATGCATTAATATTGCATGATTTAGTTTAAATTGATCAAATTTTATAAGCCTAATTTTTGTGTGGATTAATTCTTGTAATGTTAATAATTGTTGGCATGAAGTTAGGTGGTAACAAAATTGGACTTATTTGATAGACTTGATAACATGGGTATAAGTGTTGGTTGAGCTAAATGTATATACATATTCAACCTAGTTTTTTATTAGCATCAACATGGGATGATATATAATTATCATATATGATGACCTGTAACACCCCTCCATTTTGTTCTTTTCATCGAACAGTGTTCGTTATGTATGTTTTTCTTTGATAGCACATTGGTTATAAACTTGATTACTATTGACCGCTAATTGTTAAGCGTTGTAAACATTATGTTTTGATGTGATGGCACTTTAATCAAATGTTATTATTATTTCATATTATGGATTAAATTAGCATGTAGGTGAATTATTGATGCTTATGCTTTGATTATATCAGTGATGATTAGATGCATCAGTAAGCGATATTGTATTGGTGAAGGGGACGGGATCACATCACTCGCATGTGAGTGCCCTATGATCCCGTGATTTTCTCTTCACGGTGTGTTTTAATATATATATATGCATGTTTCGACACTCGTATTGTGTGCAGGATGCAGGTACAGGACATCGACTCGACCTGGTTCCACAGGTCTAAGCGTGTCCCTTGTCCAATGGAAAATGATTGGGAGATAGTAGCTAGGTTTTCTGTGTCGTGACATCACCCTAGCCATAGTGTGTCATCGGGTTGTTAGTTGGGATATGTTATTTTCTTTGTTGCCTCTTCTCTCCTTACTTGCATATTTAAATTTGCAAGAAAAATGATGTTTGTTTTATTTAATTTCCTTGTCAAAATAAATAAAGGAGTGCTCATTAATTAATTAGTTGGTTTAATTCAATCAATAAATAATCTAATCATGGATTAGATTTATTTATTGATAAATTAAATTAAAATGTTGTGTTAGCATTATTAAATTTTGAGATCAAATCAAAATAGAAATTGCCTTGCATTCCTTTTTGAAATAAAATTAAAAATGATTTTTAATGTAAATTGGTAAATTCAATTTTGTTGAAGAAAGAAAATTTAATTATCATTTGGGTTGCAAAGATAGATCTTTGTTTTAAATTAATATTGTGCAAATTACACTTGGAAATGGAAATTGTTTTATGAAATTGCAAAAATAAAACATCTTGTTTTAGCAATAAGTTTGGTGGGTGAGTCCATTTTAGGGGTTTGACAAATTTGGGGGAGAAGATTGCATAAGGTAATTCATTTTATTTTGAAATTTTAATTTTGGAATTTTGGAGAGCAAACTTGGAATGGATTTTGGTTGAAGAAAAATTGGGAAGAGAAGATTTGAAAATTGGTGCAGCTGAATTGGAAGGAAAAGGAAAACCTCTATTGAAAGACTTCAAGCTTGGAGAAAACACAAGGTTCATTGTTTAAATTTTGTGCAATTATTATTTTGAAAATCATTTAGAAGTTGTTCAAATTGTTAAAGAATTTAAAATTGTGAATTAGAAGAAAAACCCATCAACAAACTCCATTCAAACTTGAATCAAAATTCTCAAAAGATATTGTGAAAACATAGAGATTAAAATTGTGCTATCAAGCTTTGCAACAACAAAAATTTGAACAAACATGGTTATTTCAAATGCAAAATCTTGTAAAATTTTTGTGTGTTGTGGAAACTTTCATTTTGAATTGGGGAAAGAAAGGGAAATCTTCAAAATGGTTTGATTAAATCCATTATTTTCAAGTTTTATTTCAAGTGCTGGGAGTGAGCATTTGCCCAATCTGGGTATGAAGAAATTTTGTATCTGGTTCTTTCAATTGAAACTATAGATATATATTTTATGTATATATGTGTATATACATATATACCCAATTGTATAAATACATATATACAGATATATAAAATATATATATATATATTTTTTAGTGAATTCGTTTTTTAAACTGTATGAGAAAATAAATTCGTGGTTTTTTTTGGTATTTTGGTTTTTACCCAGAATCATTTTCTTTACGAGTCATAATTTTTAGCAATTAGAATGGCGAAATGTTTTTTTTTCCCTATGTTGTGCATAGTATTTGGGGGGGGGGGGGGGTTTCAACCCTTGGCAGCTCCCATGGCTAGGGATGCTGGCCTGTGAAGGCAGTGCCGTCGCAGCCCCCAGCAATGGTGGATGTATCCCCTGTTACGGCAGGGCACGGCCCAAACCCTGGTTGACTTATGCTTCTTTTTAAAAATCTGCTTTTTATATTATATTTATTATATTTATTAAATATAAAGTATATAATATATTTTATATTTTATATTTTATATTTAATATATATAATATGAATTTGGAAATCAATGTTTTAATTTATCAATTAAAATATAATTTTTATATATATTTTATTATATATGTTGTATATAATAATTTAAAATTATTTATATATAATATATATATTATAATATATTTATATTATATTTTAATGTATGCTTAAGTGACTATTTATATTTAAATATTAATTATATATGTATTTTAAAATATATATGTATATATATTTGATTACATAGATATTTAAAATATATATATTCATAATTAAATGTGAATTACTCTTTTTTTTAAAAAGAGAAAAGGTATTTGTAAGGGATAGATGAAAATTTGTTTATGGAAAATCATTGTATATCAAAAGAAAGATTGATTTAATTTATTGTGTGTATTGTGTCAACAAGAATCAAACGAATAGTCAAACTCTTATGTGATTGTACAAGAACATAGTTTATTTAATTTGATTAAGTTTATAATGCGATGAATGATTGGATTTACGAAATCCTAAAGTACATTACCTTATATTGTTTGCAAGCCTCTTTTTGTCGTTGGGTGTCCATTCTTGTTGGAATTTGAGTCAGATTTTGTAAGTCTTCCAGATAGAACCGTCTACTATATTCTGGGGTTGTTGTCATGTCGGTCGACCTTGTTTGCCTTGGGTAATGTGTAATTGTGTCCAGTGTTGTACCCGGTTATCATGAACGTGTTATGTTGACTTCATGTCGTGATTAGGGATTCATTATCCCTAGGTTGCACTTGAGTACCCTTTGGTTGTGGTATAGTTCCACGTGTTGTCTTAGAGAAGTGGCTTACATTGAGGGCCGGCACACAAAGTGGTGCGAGGAGATCTCAATGTAAGTTCAATAATAATATTTTAATATCCCACTAAGCATTTGATTCATCTTATACTGAATGAATCTAATCAATTTATTACATAGTTTTACCTCACCTAAGATGAGTGTTTGTACTATCACTCACCTAGAATAAGTTAACAATTAAAACATTGAGAACCATACCTTAGGAAAACACCACACTCATATTCACACATTATTTTTGATACACCAATTTACCAATATATAACTTATAAGAAGGGAATATCCTTGATTTCATCACTTGTATGCTATTAGTGAAAATATTAGCTAACCTTATGAAATTAGGTGTCTCCTAGTGTCTATCACATACATGCTATTAGTAGAACCTAGCTAAATCTATCATATAGATAAATACTTCTTTTGGAAAATAACACTCCCCAAATCCTATCATGTTTGTAACAACCTTGGTGTTCTACTCAAAAAAAATTCAAGGCTTTCACCTCAAAAGGATGATCCATGATGCCACATGATAGAATTTTTTCTTTTCTTTTCTATAATGTAAATTACATGCATATTTGAAATAAACATTGTTCCAAACTTCCATTGCATTTTAATGTACTTTCACAAATATTTCCATAACATAGATTTAATTTGAATAAAATAAAGTTTATCGTTCAAGAATACATCCTTCCATATAAATGGGTACAAGGTTTATACACAACTCTTCTAAGCTTCATTTGGTAATAGATATACAAATTGGTCCTGATGTCACCATATTGGTGCATACATTCTAGATGTCTCCATTCCCTAGTGCATACACTCTAGTTGTCCCCGACACTAGCGCAAGCATCCTCAATCCTTGGCTACCAATTGATGAGGAGAAGCATCACTCAAGCACTTTTCCACCAACCATAGACTAACCGTGGTCCCTCTCACATATACCACATATGGTAAGATGACCCTTCCCTTCGACGAAGAGTTTGGTATGGTAAACTCATAAAAATAGCCTATCTGAGCTTAGTGTTATTCCATACATAAATAGAACTTGCATCCACTACAATATTGAACTAGCATGCATAAAAGGAATACAGTGAACTGACAGTTCATTTAGTGGAAAATTACACTACTTTGGCCAAAGTATTCTCATCCAGTACTTTGAGTGACAGTCACACTATTCACATACACTACCATAGCTCGGTTTGGATTATAACCATTCATTTACTATGCTTAGGTAATTTCCTTCCATAGGTAATCATTAACCTTAGAAATAACCTATTCCCCTTTTATGAAAACATAGTGGTATCTCTACCAATAAATTTTAAGCATAAGTTACCCCCCCTTCAATGGATATTCTAAACCCTAGGTATAACATACAAGATTTTCTAGTCTACACATTAACTTTGCATAAACAACTTAATAAGCTATTCCCTTCAATGGAAAGTCTAGTTCCAAGAATAACCTTATAATATAAAGTATAGCTACATAAGCTTTAATTTATCATAGAATAAATATTCATAAATAACTAACTCCATTCTAGAATATATCACAACAAAAAGTAATTCTCATCAAGAGTATAATCTCATTAATAATTGACCTCAATCAAAGAGTAATCATAACAGTAAATGATTCTATTCGAGAGCATAACCTCTTGAGTAAAAGGGGTTATTCAATGAGTAGAATCTTGTCAAAAATATGACTTCACATCAAGAGAATAAAAAAACCAATCAAGTAAGAGCTCTAAGGCCAATAGGTAATCCCACCTATAGCTCCAAACAAATAGTATCTTATAAACTCAAGCGATCTACTTAACCACATAGGTGGGTCTCAACCTTGGTATACCATAATCCCAGTTATAATCTATAATCAACAATCAGTCTGATTGTGTAAGTTAATCTAAACCTATGTGCTTTAAACAAAGTTGAACTATATAACCCATCCAAGTAGGTTATTCTCAACCTATTGGTTTTAATAGGTGATCAAGTAAATATTCCAACCTAGTAGGTGATTATTAACCTAGGATTTCATTCATTAATGAAAATATACTTCTCGACCCAAATAGGTGGCTCTCAACCTAGGGTTTCGTATAGTTGTAAAGTAATAATCAAGTGATCATACAAGTATAGATTAGCAATATGATGTCTCATCTTATCATATCTTTCATACTATCACTGTTGACGTATTGCTAAACCTTATCATTCGTAAGGTTTCCTAGCATTATAAGCTAAAAATGTCAAGTCACTTAATGACATTGACACATTTTACATTATACTTGTGGTGTAAACTATCTATGTATAGAAACATCATCTGAGTTCCCATATATAGGGTATAGAAGAGTATTAATTCACTCCCTTAAGCTACTCACACTTTCACCAAATATAGTATATAATACTATTAATAAGCAATCATCCTTACTATGGAGTATGTAAATCACTCATAAGGAAATCATAACATTCATGTTTCTTTTCCTTTCCAAACAAGCAAATAGATCGTTACTCTATTTCAAACAATCAGAATGCATTTTCAATTTAAAAACACAAGGTCAACAATCTTTCAGATAAAAGATAAAACATGAAGAGAATATAATCTCATGCTTGTTAAACACTTATTCCAATTGACCCCATGGATATCAAGTTTGACCTCCTCATAAATATATACTTCTAATTGATGTGCAATCACTTCTTTTCCTATGCTTACAATATAAGTATATCATTTGTTTTAAAAACTTATACAACTTTAGCCTCTCATGCTTGCACGTGACTTTTAAGTTCTTCCATCAAGCACTAAATGTCTGCGCTACCTTTGGTTTATGCGCTAAAATTCAACTCTTCCTATATTTGCTAAATGCACTTCATAGTATTCTATTCCATTCACAACCTTTGACCAATTTCAATGATCCATTATCAATGCGCCTATACATTATTTCAAATATATATATATATATATATTAACATATGTATCATTGGTCGATACATATTTCGAATGGATATAGATATATTATACGTATACATTATATATATGTACTTATGTATGTATTAAACATATTCTAAATACATACATACATATGTAAATATTGATATATACATATTTATATATCATTATTAAAAAAAAAATCCACATATACATGTTCATTGATAAGTGTATATACAATATATATACCCATGTTATCACTTTTCCATAAATAATATGCACGTGTATATTACACATACACATATACACATATATGTACACATATATATCTACGTACAATTAGATAGTAACGATATATATTATATACTTATATATTAATATATGCAATCTACATTTTCGTTATGTACTTCATACACACACACACACATATATTATTACATCGATTCTTTCATTTAAACACATATATTAATAGCCTTGTCAACATGTATACACACATATATAAAATTGATTCCTCGTGTAAGTATTCTCATAAGTATTTCTACTTACGTACATATGCATATGATTATGCTCTTAAACACAGATCAATAAATATAAACCCATATACATGTATACATTTAATGTACACATGAATCAACGTAAATATAACTATTCACAAAGCCCAAAGACTCAAAGATTCAATCATGACAACTTGAACAAACAATCAAAGAATCATAGCTATTTTCTCAAGCATTTATCACAAACCATGAATTCTCCTAACAAAAATCATGATCATGTCTAATGAAAACACAACATGTCTAAAGGATGACTTACCAATATTCTATGACTATGACTCAACTCAACTATACTCAGAAGTGAGTGTATGTGTGAAAGCTCAGTTAGGTTAAATTATTAAGAGTTACCTGACCAAAAACTTCTCCTAAATGATACTTCCCCTCACTTTCGAAGGCGTGAACCTATACTTGCATCCAACTTGGCATATTTGTAATGGTAGTTAGACGTTCACTTGAAATCCACTTTCATCATAAAACATTAAAATATTCATATTACAATACATATTTTGTCATTGTACTTCATCAATTTAAACATAATTGCTCCTTCAAAGCAATAATAACTTAATACCTATTTTTAGTATTCCATTCCTTTATCAAAAATATTGAAATCATGATTGCATCTATATTATGTCCTATTTACCCGTGAAGGTAAAAGTAACTCAGTAACAAGGTAGGGTGTAACAATGTTGTAGCAATGATAATCTTATCTATAAGTGTGCCATAGGATTTACGATTTTAATAATCACCTTATAAATAATGGGAAAATATACACTAAGATAATTTTTATCCTTTACCTATTCCCTTGTAGATTACCCTTATCATCCCTAATAATAATGCTGGTATTTTTTTTCTCTTTTATCAATCTTAGTTCACCATTGTGCCATTTGGATAGTACTATCTAGAATTAATCTAAAACATGTACTATCTAAAAGGCGTACATACTAGGCTAGTTATTCCTATTACATTATCTCAAATGGATCCATTAAACTATATAATGGTCATATAGGTCTTGGAGTCAAAATTACTTGTCAACAAATAAGTAACGTACATTGAACCCAAATGAGTTGGCTTCTATTTATAAACCCATACATAAACATAAACTCAAAAATTATTTTCAAAGGTCATTTACTTTAGTCATTTATTATTTTAAAACATTTATTTATTATATATTAAATTAAATCCATAAATGTAATATTAGACAATATTCTCCTTGTGAGTACATTGACTTAAATTGTGTATTACCAATCATAAAACAACATACTTTTATCCACCATGCATAAATAAGGTAAAAACAACATATAATATTTGGTAATAATTACCATTAATTTCACATAGTTGGTGAGGTCATCTTAAGTAACTTTGTAACACCCCTCCATTTTGCTCTTAGATCGAACAGTGTTCTTCTATGATATGTTTTATTTCTGTTGCATTGTGACCATGGAACTTGGTTATTTTAACTGCTATTTGTTAAGCGAAGTAAACATTATTTTTTGATGTGATGGTACTTTATTCAGATATTATTATTTCATGTTATGGATTAAATTAGCATGTATGTGAATTACTGATGCTTTATGTTTGGATTATATCATTGATGATTAGATGCGTCGGTTAGAATTATTGTATTGGTGAAGGGGACGGGATCACATCACTCACATGCGAGTGCCCTGGGATTCTGCGATTTCCTCTTCACGGTGTGTTTTAATATATTATATGCATGTTTTGACACTCGTATTGTGTGCAGGATGCAGGTACAGGACATCGACTCCACCTGGTTTCACAGGTCTGAGTGTGTCCCTTGACCAACGATATCGATTGGGAGATAGTAACTAGGTTTTCTGTGTCAACCATCACTCTAGTTATTGTGTGTCATCGAGTTTGTAGTCGGGCTCAGTTATTTTATGTTGTAGTTTCCTCCTTGGCTTTGTATTTAAAATTTCAAGTTAAAAGTGATTAAATGGCTTTTGAAACTTATAAATGATGATTGTTTTGCCTGATTGAAATGTTGGGAAATTAGTGATTAATTGATTAATTTAGTTTAATTAATAAAATAATCTAATTTTGAATTAGATTTATTTTATTGACTAATTAAATTAATAGTGATAAATTAAACCAATTTGGTTGGGTTGGCACCTTTAGATTTTTGGATTAAGTCAAAAATTAGAATTATGCTTTATATTTACTTTTAGAAATAAAAGATTGAAAAGAATTTTATTTGTGAATTGTTAAAATCATTTGGTTAAAGAAAATTTAAATTGTCATTTGGGTTGTAATGAATTTTATTTAAAGAATATTTTTGCAAAATGCATTTGGAAAATGAAATTGTTTTATTAAATTTCAAAAATAAAAATATCTAAATTAGCAATAAATGTTGGTGGGTGGATTCAAAGTTAGGGGTTTGACAAATTTGGAGTGGATTGCATAAGGTAATGGTGGTTTTATTTTGAATTTGAATTGGAAAATTGGGAGAGCAAACTTGCATGGAAATTCTTGGAGGAAATTGAAAAGAGAAGATTGAAGATTTGGGTGAAGCTAAATTGGAAAAGAAAAGGGAAAACCTCCATTAAAGAACTTCAAGCTTGGAGAGAACACAAGGTTCTTACTTGTTTATCTTAATTTCATTTTGATAGAAAATTTAAATTTGTTCATATTCCTTGAAAGATTTAATCTCTTTGTAAAACCCATCTTAGATTGTGTTTAAAAAAATTTGAAATAAACTCTTGTGATTGCAATGAGAAAAACCCATTTTGATTATGAATGCAAAACTTGAAACAAATCACAAAAAAAAAAAAAAAATTCTTGTCAAAAAAATATGGAAAACAAAACAAACCTCTGTTTTTTTTTATCATTCATTTTTGTGGACTGAGTGTCTTCAATATGACTGTAAATTTGAGAAAGTTATATATATATATATATTGAGGATTTATATATATGTGCACACATATATATATATAAATTATATATAATATATATATTTTTAGGTTATGGAATAAACGTATTTTTAAAGAAAAAAATGAAACCCTGGCTCGGATTTTTATTTTCGCGTCTGGTTTTTACCAAAAACACGTTTTTCTGTTGAGGCGGATTTTGTTATAAAAAAACAAAAAAAATAGTGGGGTTTGGGCCCCCATGGGCATCCCCATCACTGGGGAGCGCTACCCTCACAGGCCGCGGCCCCCAGTGATGGCGGCCACGCCCCCTGTGTAAACAGAGCCGTGCCCATGGTATTTAGGGCTTGGTCGTGGCTTGTTTTGGTGTCTTTTTGTTTTGTTACTTTAATATATATAAATATTGTTATATATATGTATTATATATTATAAATTATATATAATATATATATGTAATACATATTATATTATATTAGTTACTTTGTGTTATTTTAGTTTTATTTTATTTTTATTATTTTTTTATTATTATTATTTAAATATATTTAAAATATATGTATTATATATATAATATTTAAATATTATATATATGATATATATACATTAAATATATTAAATAATAAGAATATTTAAAATAAAGAAAATAAAATTATTACTTTATAATTGTAGTTAAATATTTTTTTTATAGATATATTTAATATATATATGCAGTTATATATATACATAAAGTTATATAATCATATAAGTATGTTAATATATACGTGCATTAAATATGGGTATTTTGTGAGTATTGTAAAGATTAGACGAGAAAGAAATTATTAGAAATAAAATGTTTACTTTATTTAAGAGATTGTATTTAAATTCGTTTGTTTGATTAAGCAAATGAAAAATCAAATGTTTAGTTGAGATTCAGTAATGTTTCACAGCATAATTTGAATTCTCGTTCACATGAGTGCGAAAAGAATATGATGTAATTAATTAGTTGAATACACTATGTTGATGAGTGAATTGGATTTACGAAATCCTAATGTTAGTTGTTTTTCTAAAAATGCATGTACTACTCCTCTAAAGTTGTTTCCGGTATTCTCAATGTTGGGCTATTTAATCTTTGCTTATGAAAGTCTTCCATTGAGGTGGTCATATTAAGAGTAAGGGTTGTGGGTATGTCGGTCAAACTTGTGTATTATTTGGGGTAGTGCACGTGGTTGTAGTGGTGTTATCACCAGTTGCATGAACGGGATTTGTGATATGTTATGGTTCCCCGAGTACTACGATCGGGTTGTGTGACCTTATGTGTTAAGGTTGGATTTGGTTTTTTAGTTTTGTGCATCTTGTCTACCCTTAGATTGGGGGCTTTGTATTCCAGTGTTCTCAGTAGGAGAGTGGCCCTTGGTGGGGGTCCGACGCCCAAAGTGGTGTCAGGGTAACTCACCTAGGGTTTAATCAAGTGATAATTTAAAAGAATTAATGGGGAACTTCACACTAATAAAGTTAAAGAATGCCTCTCTCATGGAACATGCATTGTTAAGACTCGAGATGAGATGAGACGCATAGTTTTGCATGAGGATCCGGCGCCGGTAGAGGCAAGCCAGGGTAACCCATGATGGGGGTCCGGTAGCCTAGGAAGGTTGAGCTAGGGTAACTCAGGGCAATTTATGTATGACACTCTTCCTACGTCAACAGTTAATTAGTTATTGTGTATTGTACAATGGTGTACTTGTCCTTTGTAACCTGGAAGCAATGTATTGTCTTGTGAGTTTTCATACTGTGTTAAGTGTTGTTATTTGGTATTTGACTCAGTTCAATTATGTTAGCCTTTGTCTAGAGGTGGTTGGTCTTGACCAGAAATCCTTGTTACTATCTCCTAGCACGGGGGGTGAGCCTTTGGGTTTCACTTGGTTGGGTGGAATGTGCACCTTTCACCATTGGCTTTGTTCATGATCATGTGGACGAGACTTTCATGATGGAGAGCTTGTTGGATTCCAGTCACTCTTCTAGTTTCTTTTACTCCAGTTATTCTTGTATATCATTACCCCTCATTTGTATCGAGGTGGAAATTGTAATAAGTATCATGTTTATTTGATCTACCTCATTCGGGGAATGAGTGTTGTAATTATGTTGTAAACAATCGTTATTGGTTATCATGTTGTATCTTTTAGTCTTTGATGTAATTATCCTATATGGAATGTATGTACTTTAATTCCTTAATTGAATGATGTTATGTTTTCATTCCTTGGTTGTTTTATTTGGGTTTAAGTAATCTTTGTCTCGTAGCCTTAGGGGATGTTTGCAAAGTATAGTGAACTTGTATGTTATTGTTCCTTTAAAAAAAAAAATTGTTGCATTTGGTTAGTGAATTGCAACTTCCCCTAGGGTTGCGCGGCGGGGCATTACAAACTTAATCCTAACTCAACAATAATCTAAGTATATATTAAGAGTATTCAAACCATTCATACCTAATAAAATTTGTTCACACCATCAAATAATAATGACTTAACTGAACATCATCATTAGATACAAAGTTAGCAAGTTAGGTATTTCTATAAATTATTTAGACACATCATTGTATAGCATAATATGCCTTTATTTCTTAGAAAAATAGGTATAAAAAGGGCCTTCAAGAAAACCCATGTCACCTATACTTATCAATGATTCAAATCACAAGACTATAGTGTCCAACAAATAAAAACTAATCATTTTAATTTAGAGAAGTTTAAAGGCCTTCTCACACATTCACATAAATAAAAACCATAATGATAGTGAATCTAATATTTCATCTAGGATTGGAGTGGATTTAAAAAAATCTAAACACCACAAACCTCAAAGTATGTAAACTTGTAGATGATAGATTTCCTTTAATTGGATTAGACCCCGATATTGGGAATATATTAATTGGAAAACCAAAAACCATGTAAACCTCAGAGTAGGTAATCGTAATTATATATCTAAATACCTTTTATTAGGTCCTACCTATATAGTGCAAACATATTAAAAAAACTACTAAACAAATGCACAATTACATATCTAAATACCTTTTATTAGGTCCTACGCAACCCTAGGGGAAGTTGCAAACTACTAAACAAATGCACAATTTTTTTTTCGTTTAATTACAAATACATGTAAGATTACAACACAAAGCCAACAATACCCTAAGGTTATGAGACAAATATTATATAATTCACAAATTAAAACAACATGCATGAAATGAAACATAACAACATTCACTTAAATAATTAAAGCACATACATTCCATACATGAGATTTTCATTTAAGACCATGAGATCCTTCATGGTTACCAATAACAGAAGTTATACAATTGTAAATTACATCACTCATTCCCAGAATGAGGTAAATCAATAACATGATTACTTATTACAATTTCCACCTCGATAACAATGAGGGGTAAAATAAAATACAAGAATAACTAACATAAATGAAGCCAAGGTAGCAATTGGATCCCACGAGCTCTCCAACATGAAAGTCTCATCCACTCGAGCAAAAGCCAAAAAAAAAAACAATGGAGTAAGGTGCACGTTCCACCCAACCAAGTGATACCCAAAGGCTCACCCCCCATGCTAGGAGATAGTAACAAGGATTTCAAGTCAAGACCAACAACCTCTAAACATAGGCAACATGACTCAACTAAAAAAGATACGAACAAGACATCACATGACACAAATGTTACAATGCTTCCAGATTTTAAGTAAATGATCACATCACGAATACAAACATACTGTTGACTTAGGAGAAGTGTCATCACAATGCCGCATGGGATATCTTGGCAAGTCTTCCTAGGTCTCGGCCCCCATTTCGGGATATCCTGGTAACCTCTAACGACTCCCAACCCCACATGCAAACCAATGCAAAATCAGTTATCTTTCAAAGGGACAAGATAACGATCTTGCCATTCCAGGCCTTCTCGTCTCATCCCAAGTCTTTACAAGTACTTGTGACCATGAGCGAGGCATAATTAATCTTTTTAAATGTTGGTATTGCCTACACTAATCAATTGGTTTAAGTTTTCACTTAATTAACTTACATCGAGATCTCCTGGCACCACTTTGTGTGTCGGCCCTCAATGTAAACCACTTCTCTAAGACAACACGTGGAACTATACCACAACCAAAGGGTACTCAAGTGCAACCTAGGGATAATGAATCCCTAATCATGACATGAAGTCAACATAGCCCATTCATGATAACCGGGTACAACACTGGACACAATTATGCATTATCCAACGCAAACAAGGTCGACCGACATGACAGCAACCCCAGAATATAGTAGATGGTTCTATCTAGAAGACTTACAAAATCTGACTCAAATTCCAACAAGAATGGATGCCCAATGACGAAAAGAGGCTTGCAAACAATATAAGATAATCTACATTAGGATTTCGTAAATCCAATCATTCATCGCATTAGTACACTTAATCAAATTAAATAAACTATGTTCTTGTACAATCACATAAGAGTTTGACTATTCGTTTGATTCTTGTTGACGCAATACACACAATAAATTAAATCAATCTTTCTTTTGATATACAATGATTTTCCATAAACAAATTTTCATCTATCCCTTACAAATACCTTTTCTCTTTTTTAAAAAAAAGAGTAATTCACATTTAATTATGAATATATATATATATATATATATATATATATATATATTTAAATATCTATGTAATCAAATATATATACATATATATTTTAAAATACATATATAATTAATATTTAAATATAAATAATCACTTAAGCATACATTAAAATATAATATAAATATATTATAATACACATATTATATATAAATAATTTTAAATTATTATATACAACATATATATTAAAATATATATATAAATTATATTTTAATTGATAAATTAAAACATTGATTTCCAAATTCATATTATATATATTAAATATATAATATAAAACATATTATATATTATATACTTTATATTTAATAAATATAATAAATATAATATAAAAAGCGGATTTTTAAAAAGAAGCATAAGTCAACCAGGGTTTGGGCCATACCCTGCCCTAACAAGGGACGCAGCCACCATTGCTGGGGGTTGCGACCAATGAGGGCAGCGACGGCGTTGCCTTCACAGGCCACCATCCCCAGCCATGGGGGCTGCCAGGGGTTGAAATCCCCCCCCCCCCAAATACTATGCATAGCACAGGGAAAAAAAACATTTTGCCATTCTAACTGCTAAAAATTTTGACTGGTAAAAAAAAGGATTATGGGTAAAAACCAGAATACCAAATGTAGTACCCCTCCATTTATGCATGTGCTTTTTGTTGCTATGTTTTCACACTGTTAGACTATGATACTTTGTTTGGATATTTTGATCGCTAGTTTTGAGCGACAGTGGATTTATTATGTGACATGATGATACATTGTTGGTGATTACTGATTTTAGACATGTTTTGAGATAGTGTAGATGTTTACTTTCAGTTGATTATTGCTATGTACATGTTTATGATGGACTAACAGCTATTTATTTCGTCAGTTTGTTGTGACGTGTATTGATGTGGAGAACGGAATTGCATCACTCGCTTGCGAGTGCCCTATGATATCTGTGATTTTCTCTGCACGGTGTGTCTGTTTAATGTTTTATTTATATATGTATATATATGCACGTTATTTGCTTGGTTGCAGGAATTGTAGGTACATGACACCGACTCCACCTGGGTACTTAGGTTTGAGCGTGTCAAGACTCAACGGATACGTTGATCGGGAGATAGTAGTTTGGTTCACCCTAGTCTAATCTATAATCCTAGTCTTAGTACATCGTCTGTTTTAGTCCAGAGTCATAGGATTGTCTTGTCATCTTCTGTTTGGTTTAATTGTTTGAAAGGTAAATTTGGTTAATTTTTAATGTTAGTTTATTGTGTTTTAAATTATTGTATTTAAATTAATTTTTAAATGTTGAAGAAATTAGTTGCTTCATTATTTAATTAATTAATTAACTTATTTGGTTAAATGGTTTGATTTTAAAAGATTAAACTTATTTAATTAAATAAATTAATTAATTAAATTAAATTAATTAAGTGTGTGAATAGTTTATTTGAAAATTAAATATTATTTGAGTATTAAAATTTAAATTAAATAAATATTTGCATGAAAATTTGAAATTGGAAGATTGTCGAGAAGTGGTGGAAGAAGATATTTTGCAACCACTTCTCGACATGTGTGCCAGTGCATTAATTGGTGTTTGTTGAGGAAATTTGTTACGGAGGATAATTTGGATTTGGGAAAAAACACAGAGGCTATTCTATCATTCATGGGAAATTATTTAGTGCTCTGTAAAATTTTGGTATATGCTTATTGGTTGATTTTGGAATTGGAAGATCTTTGGCTTTTGGTTGTTTTCTGGAATTGGTTCTTGGGAAGGAATTGGTAGCTACAGGCAATAGAGGCTACAAAGGCTACAAAGGCTTTCTTCACCAGATAGCAAAGGAAATCAGGTATTTTACTTGTAGAATTTATTTTGTGAGTTTTGAAAGGGAATCCTTCTGAAAAGAAATTAGTTTAGTTAAATCCCTGTATTTCTCGTACAAAAAATTGTTCTTTGTGTTTTTGTTATGTGAAGAAATTAAAGTTTCAGAAAAATCTCTGTAGCATATTCTCTATAGATGGTAATTAAATTTTTCTGAAGGGAAATAATTGTTGAAAGAGAATTTTAACTTCTGGATAATTTTGAATTGTATGGAAATATTGTGTGTTTTTCTCTTTGAAATCTCTGTTAAAATTTACTATTTCCCTAAATTTCCCCGATGATACTTCTCTGTTAAACCCTGATGAAATTTGTTAATTTCCCTAAAATCCCCACTGTAACCTGTAGAAACTTCTTATTTCTTCATTAGAAACCTCTGTGTAATATATATATATATAATCATATATATATATATATATAATTATAAATTGAATTGTGAAAAGGCCATTTTATTTTTATATAAATTTGATTGTGAACGTGTTAATTAAAGGCTATATTCCCAAAAATCATCGTACAGGTGAATTTTTATAATAAAAAAAAACACGGATCGAAATCCGAGACGCGGAGATATTTTCTGCATAATTTATAAATTTAAAAAAAAATTAAAAAAAATTATAGACTGTGGGAAAGGGCCGAAGCCCTTCCCCACACCCCACGCGAGTGGCACAGCCGCCATGGCTGTGCACAGTAGCCGTCGGGCTGCTGGGTGCAGCCCTGGCATGGGCCGCGCCCTCTCCCAAACCCTGGGAGAGGCGGCCGGGCGCTGCGCGCGTATTTACTTTTTATTTTGTTTTAAATTTATCAATGAAAATTTATAACATGTAAGAGTTTAATTCGTATGGTTTTAATTTAAAGTTTATAAAATATATTTTATATAATATATTATAATATATATATTATATATAGTATATTTATAATATATTATATATTATATATATAATTATAATGTATTATATAAATATATATAAATTAATTTTATTAAATGAATAATTTATTATTTTAAATTTATAAAGTGTACAAATTAGAATTTGATGTAAATGTGATATTTCCATAATTAAATCAATATAAAAGAATATTTATATTTAAACTATTCAGATAGCTTTGAATTTATAAAAAAAAAAAAACACGTTTTAACGTGTGGAAATGATATTGAACAAAATATAGATTTCTTTTTTTAGCATTGAATGGAAAATAATTTAAACTCTAGAAGACTATTTCTGTACATCATATTCTGTTTGATTGGATCTAGTATATCCTAAAGTAGATGTGTTATTTTCTTTCAATTTGTTTTAAATTTTTATGTTCTATTTGGGTAAATTGGGAAAGTTATAGTTGTATAAGTCTTCCAGAAAGAATTGTGTAGAAAGGGTGAATTAATGATCAAATGTATTTCTTGAGTTAACTTGGGTTGTGCATGTGTTAAATATGGTGTTTTAAAATCGTTGTGGGTCAAATGTTAATATGTGATAAACTTTTTGCACCATGCAAACCCTAATTAGGAAAACTTAGACACCCTTGTTATGTTTAGGGGAGTGGCTTTCTGTAAGGGCCGACACACAAAGTGGTGTCTGGGTAACTTACAAAGAGTTAGTAATTCAGTGATAACTAAGAACACAGTAGATAGATTTAAAATCCTTAATAAGATGATATGCCTCACTTATGACTCTTGAGCTACTTCAGTCTTGAGAATAAGATGAGAAGGCCTAGAATGGCAAATCGGTGTCTTATTTCTTCTAAAGACATACGATTTTGCAATGGTATGCATTGGGGCCGAGTTTCGTAAGAGGTTACCAGGGTAACCCAAGGATTGGGGGCCAGAACCTAGGAAGAAACGCCAGGGTAACCTTTGCAACGTTGTGATGACACTCCACCTAAAGTAACAGTAATCCTTGTGTTTGTAAAACAATCAATTGTCTAAATCTAGAAGAAATGAAACCATTAGTTTGTTATGTACTAGTGTCTAGGGTTAGTAGATTAGGTCTAGGTAACCTTATTACTATCTCCTAGCACGGGGGGTGGACCTACGGGTACCACATGGTTGGGTGGAATGTGCACCTTACTCCGTTGGGTCCCCAGTTTGTGATCATGGCATTGAGAGCTTCATGGATGGAGAGCTCACACATGGAAACTTATATGTTTTTTCTTCATTGTAATATGTAAATTATGTATTTGAAAACATCCCTCAATTGTATATGAGGTGAACACTTGTAATTGTAATTATTATTGAACTATCTCATCAGATGGATGAGTATTGTATATTTTTTCAAATGCAATGAATGAAACATGTTTGTACTTTATGTTAATATAAATGGAATTAAAATGAAATGCAATGTTTATCTTTAATGATTATGTTATTAAATAAAATGTGCAATGCGAAATACTTAAGTCACTTATGGAAACTCAAAGTAGTGTAACGTCGCATAGCTTAATGAATGTATGCAACTAATTAACTTAATAATTAAACTTTAAAAAAAATTATTACACCTTTATACACAATTGCAACATTCTTAGGTTATTAAGATGGGGCATTACACCAAAAAAAACCACGAATTTATTTTCTCATACAGTTTAAAAAATGAATTCACTAAAAATATATATATATATATTTTATATATCTGTATATATGTATTTATACAATTGGGTATATATATATACACATATATATATAATATATATCCATAGTTTCAATTGAAAGAACCAGATACAAAATTTCTTCATACCCAAATTGGGAAAATGCTCACTCCCAACACTTGAAATAAAACTTGAAAATAATGGATTTAATCAAACCATTTTGAAGATTTCCCTTTCTTTCCCCAATTCAAAATGAAAGTTTCCACAACACACAGAAATTTTACAAGATTTTGCATTTGAAATAACCATGTTTTTTCAAATTTTTCTGTTGCAAAGCTTGATAGCACAATTTTAATCTCTATGTTTTCACAATATCTTTTGAGAATTTTGATTCAAGTTTGAATGGAGTTTGTTGATGGATTTTTCTTCTAATTCACAATTTTGAATTCTTTAACAATTTGAACAACTTCTAAATGATTTTCAAAATAAGAATTGCACAAAATTTAAACAATGAACCTTTTGTTTTCTCCAAGCTTGAAGTCTTTCAATGGAGGTTTTCATTTTCCTTCCAATTCAGCTGCACCAATTTTCAAATCTTCTCTTCCCAATTTTTCTTCAACCAAAATCCATTCCAAGTTTGCTCTCCAAAATTCCAAAATTAAAATTTCAAAATAAAATGAATTACCTTATGCAATCTTCTCCCCCAAATTTGTCAAACCCCTAAAATGGACTCACCCACCAAACTTATTGCTAAAACAAGATATTTTATTTTTGCAATTTCATAAAACAATTTCCATATCCAAGTGTAATTTGCACAATATTAATTTAAAACAAAGATCTATCTTTGCAACCCAAATGATAATTAAATTTTCTTTCTTCAACAAAATTGAATTTACCAATTTACATTAAAAATCATTTTTAATTTTATTTCAAAAAGGAATGCAAGGCAATTTCTATTTTGATTTTATCTCAAAATTTAATAATGCTAACAAAACATTTTAATTTAATTTATCAATAAATAAATCTAATCCATGATTAGATTATTTATTGATTGAATTAAACCAACTAATTAATTAATGATCGCTCCTTTATTTATTTTGATAAGGAAATTAAATAAAACAAACACCATTTTTTTTGCAAATTTAAACACGCAAGTAAGGAGAGAAGAGGCAACAAAGAAAATAACGTATCCCAACTAACAACCTGGTGACACACTATGGCTAGGGTGATGTCACGACACAAAAAACCTAGCTACTATCTTCCAATTGTTTTCCGGTTGACAAGGGACACACTCAGACCTGTGGAACCAGGTCGAGTCAATGTCCTATACCTGCATCCTACACACAATACGAGTGTCGAAACATGCATATATATATATATAAACACACCGTGAAGAGAAAATCGCGGGATCACAGGGCGCTCGCATGCGAGTGATGTGATCCCGTCCCCTTCACCAATACAATATCGCTAACTGACGCATCTAATCATCACTGATATAATCAAAGCATAAGCATCAATAATTCACCTACATGCTAATTTAATCCATAATATGAAATAATAATAACATCTGATTAAAGTGCCATCACATCAAAACATAATGTTTACGACGCTTAACAATTAGCGGTCAATAGTAATCAAGTTTATAACCAATGTGCTATTAAAGCAAAACATACATAACGAACAATGTTTGATCAAAAGAACAAAATGGAGGGGTGTTACATTTTATATTTTATGTGAGCTTATCTTATTTAGTATAAGATTGTATAACCATGGTTTATATTTATAATTCTTTCTATGGTTGAGAAAGATTATGGATCTATCTCTTCCAATTGGAAAGGAGTTGCTTGGTTGATAAAGAGAATATTAAAGGGTTAATGAAATTAAAAAAGAAAAAATGGTATTAAATAGGGTGTTTATTAAATAAAAAATAAAAATATTTTAATAACAAAGTATTTATGTAATGCCCCACCATGCAACCCTAGGGGAAGTTGCAATTCACTAACCAAATGCAACAATTTTTTTTTTGTTAAAGTGCAATAACGTACAAGTTCGCTACACATTGCCAACCTCCCCTAAGGCTACAAGACAAAAATTACTTAAACCTGAATTAAACAACCAAGGAATGGAAACATAGCATCATTCAATTAAGAAATTAAAGTACATATATTCCATACAGGATAATTACATCAAAGACTAATAGATAGAACATGATATCCAATAATGATTGTTTACAATATAATTACAACACTCATTTCCCAAATGAGGTAAATCAAATAAGCATGATAATATATTACAATTTCCACCTCGATACAAATGAGGGGGTAATGAAATACAAGAATAACTGGAATGAAAGAACTAGAAGAGTAACAAGAATCAACGAGCTCCCCAACATGAAAGTGTCGTCCACATGATCACGATCAAAGCCAACAGTGTAAGGTGCATGTTCCATCCAACCAAGTGAAACCCAAAGGCTCACCCCCCGTGCTAGGAGATAGTAACAAGGATTTTTGGTCAAGACCAACTACCTCTAGACAAAGGCTAAACATAACTGAACCGACTCAAATACCAAACAATATCACTTAACACAGTACGAAAACTCATAAGACAATACATTGCTTCCAGGTTACATAGGACAAGTACACCATTGTTGACGAGGGAGCAAACCCGAGACACAGAAATACACTCACAAAATAGAGAATAATATTTTATTCATAAATATTGAACTTCTTACATGCAGAGGATCTCAAATCCCCAAGCTCTGTATTACATGCAAATTACTTACAGAAAATTACCCAGATCCCCTTTGACTTCTTTCCCCAAAAAGTTACCCAAAAATCAGAAATAAGCCCCTAAATAGGCCCATTTCGGTTTGGAACCAAAACAACCTTCGAGATAAGATTTTTGACGGTTTGGCGCCAAAATTACAATTTGAAATTCAAGTTAAATTCACAGTTGAAAATTAGCACATTTCTAAAATATGCACCAACTTCCGGAGCCATAACTTTTAATCCGACCGTGATCTTCATAATACGATGCAATGGTTACCCTGGTGTTTCTTCCTAGGTCTCGGCCCCCAATCCTTGGGTTACCTTGGTAACCTCTTACGAAACCCGGCCCCTATTGCATGCATTTGCGGAATCGAATGCCTCTTAAGGAAACGAGACATCGATTTTGCCATTCCAGGCCTTCTCGACTTATACTCATAACTGTAGAAGCTTATGAGTCATAAACGAGGCATAAACATCTTATTACATGTTTTAAATCTATCTACTGTGTTCTTTAGTTTTCACTGACTTACTTAACTAATTGTAAGTTACCCTGACACCGCTTTGTGTGTCGGCCCTTACAACTAGCCACTCCCCTAAAAATAACAAGGTTTCTAAGTTTTCATGACTAGGGTTTCCCATATACAAAATTTTACATCACACAATGATAAATAAATCATAACAATACCATCACCATGTTTAACTCTTGCACAAACCCAAGTCGATAAAGAAACTTTGAAAACAATCATACCCCCATTTTACCCAATTTTACTCTAGAAGACTTGAACAGTTAAATACTTTCTCGACTTGCCCAATCACAGAAGTAAAACAACGATTTTGAACAATTGGATATAATCTTCTACCATTTGGATACGCTAAATCCATATATATCAATTTGATAGCAATATATATATTTTTTCAAAATAAGAAACTCAAGAAAATTAACCATATCAATTAAATCTATTTTCTCTAATTTTCACAATTTCACTATAATTTATATTCTATTATTTTCTCCATAAAAAAAAAATTAGAAATAGTAACATATATTCAATTTAAAACTCATCCACTTTCTCATATATTTTACAAATATACATATACAAATATATATATATATATATTCCTCAAGTGGACCATCTTCATCATCAATTTAGAGCTCTTATACCTCCTTTTACGTCTGTAGCCTTATATTGCATATTCATCTTGTTGATTATGTTTATAGACATTCTCATGTATATTCTTGATGTGCTCTGCCGATTCTTGACTTCAGCACTTAGTCTTCTTCTCTTGTCATCTTCCTTAATTCTTGAGCGATCTGGGGCTACCTCCATACACAATTTGGAATGGTGATCTACCGGTACTTCTATTGAGAATTTTTGTAAGAAAAAATTCTGCTGAGATAGATAAGTCCCATCCCTTAGGTTTATCTCCTACCAAGCATCTGATGGTTACCCCGGACTTCTATTCACAACCTCGGTCACACTTATCCGGTTTGTGGATGGTGTCTGGGCTTGAACTAACTCTGTCTTCAACTTTTCCTAAAGGTCCTCCCAAAATTATCCCACGAACTTGGTATCGCGATGCGAGACTATACTTTTAGCGGACCATGTAGTCTCACCACTTCTTAGAAGAACAAGTCCTGGCAATGTGAGCATCATGGGTCTTCTGACATGGAATGAAATGTGCCATCTTCGAAAACCTATCAAGCACCACAAAGACTGAATCATTCCCTCGTTGTGTCCTTGGAAAACCAAGAACAAAGTCCATGCTTATATCCTCCCACAGTACCTGCAGTGCGAGGGTAAGGCGATACAACCCAGTATTCTGGCTCACTCCTTTAGCCATCTGACATACCCTGCAACTCTGCACAAACTTCTTTACATCTTGTGATAACTGGGGCCAATAATAATGCTCACTGACAATGGCAATGGTCTTATCCCGACCAAAGTGTCCTGCCATTCCTCCACTGTGCTTCTCCTTTACCAGGTTCTCCCTCATGGAACTCCTCGGAATACACAATTGGCTTCCCTTAAACAACATGCCATCCTGGATTATGAAATCTAGCCACTTCGTCCTGTCAACTGTAACAGGCTCTTTGCAAGCTTTCCAAGCCTCTGCAAAATCAAGATCTTTAGGATACAGTGTCTTGAGTTCATTGAACCCAACCACTTCAATCTGCATCTCTGTCAACAATGTTTGCCTCCTACTTAAGGCATCTGCAACCCTATTTGACTTGCCACTCTTATGCTTTAAAAGCAAGGGTATAACTCTGCCAAAATTCTACCCATTTCATATGCCTCACGATTTAAACTGCGATACTCTGGAATCATGTGCTTGATGATCGATAAACAAAACAAATTCTTTTGGCTTAGCGGATAATGTCTCCATTTCTTTAATGCTTGAACTATTACGTAAAATTCTTGATCATGCAATTACTTTCTCTTTGCATCATTTAACTTTTCACTAAAATAGGCAATGGGCTTTACACCTTCTTGGCCATCTTGCTCCAATAGCTGTGCAGCATCACAATCCACCTGAAACACCTTATTGAAATCTGGGAGGGCTAAAACTGGTTGCTCTGTCACCTTCTACTTCAATAGATCAAAACTCTTTGCTGCTCCGGTACTCCACTTGAACTCTTTTCTATCCCCTCTCATTGTTTCAGTCAAGGGTGCACAAATACTACTGAAGTTTCTAATGAACTTTCTGTAAAAACTAGCCAAACCATGGAAAGATCTCACCTCAGTAGCAGTTCTTGGGGTAGGCCATTCTAGAATAGCCTTCACCTTCTCTGGGTCCATCTTTAGACCTTCTGCCGAGACAACGAACCCCAAGTACACTAACTCTTTCTTTACAAAACTACACTTCTTCAGATTAATCAACAATTTTTCTTCTCTCAACTTTTCAAAGACTCTACCAATATGCATCAAATGCTCACCTAGGGACTTACTGAATATTAAAATATCATCTAAGTACACAATGACAAAATTCCCTAGAAACTCTTTCAGTACCTCATTCATGAGCCGCATGAATGTGCTCGGTGCATTGGTTAGCCCAAAAGGCATGACTAACCACTCGTACAGGCCCTCCGGTCTTGAAGGCAGTCTTCCATTCATCTCCCTCCGCGAATCCGGATGCGATATCCGCTCTTGAATCAATCTTTGTGAAATCTGTGCTCCACTCAAAGCAGTCCATCAGTCATCCATCCTTGGTGTTGTGGACATTCATAGGCTTCGATGCCCTTCTTCACCGCCAATGGAAACAAGTTCCTCTAAAACCACCTCTTCAACAGCCGGATCTTCCTCATCCTCTACCTCTTTGATCACCTTTGTTTTGATCCGCGAGGCGATAAAGTTATCATTCCTCGACCTCGTGGTACCCACATCTTCATTTTTCCTTTCATCCTCATTTTGGCTCCCAAAAGATCTTCCACCTCCCTTCGCTTTGGCGTCCGGCCTTTTGCCTTGGCTGTCAAATCTTTTGTTCGACTTCTCCCTCAACTTCAAAGAAAGCTAGTACATCCTGCATGGTCAATTGACCAGGCTTAGCTCCTCTTGAATGCTCGGTCGTAACCATTAAGATAACGGGCTACCTTCTCCTTGTTGGCTTCTGCATGGCCCGTTCTGATGATCATCTTGTGAAAATTTTCTGTGTATTCCTTCACAGATCCGCTTCCTTATTTCAACCCTTGCAATTTCTTCAGCAGATCTAATTCATAGTCTACTGGTATGAACTGCTTCTTCAATTTCTCCACCATGCGATCCCAACTGCTGATCTTTCCTTTTCCTCTTCGATTTCTCTCCAACTGGACCTCTTTCCACCATATATTGGCATGGCCCTTTAGCTTTGTTTTTGCAAACTTAACCCTATCTGGGTCCTCTACTTCTTTATACTCGAAATATTCTTCTAGCTCGTTGATCCAATAGATCAACTCCTCCGGGTTCAGACTTCCGGAATAACTGGGGACTTCAATTCTGGGTCTTTTTCCGATCTTTGAAATGGCCCTTATCAACCGCATCTGATCTTGATCGATCAGTTCTTCTTCCTCTTCTACATCTGAATCTTCCACCTCGTCTTCATCCTCACTTTCTCCTCTCCTTCCCGGGTTTAACCCTCTTCTCATCTATTCTTGCAATGCATCAATTTGTCTCTGGAGGGCTCTGAAACCCTCGGCTGCCAATGGATCTCTTCCATCAGCATTTCTACCACCTCGGCCACCTCTGGCACCACCACGCCTACCAGGCATCACTCTTGGAGGCATCTTGAAGATCTTGAACCCACAACCACGGTCCGGTGCAAAGCGCCTCACGATCGGCGATCTATTCACAGCTCAAGAAAACCGCTCGATACCACCGGGCCGAGGGAGCAAACCCGAGACACAAAATACTCACAAACAGAGAATAATATTTTATTCATAAATATTGAACTTCTTACATGCAGAGGATCTCAAATCCCCAAGCTCTGTATTACATGCAAATTACAGACTTATAGAAAATTACCCAGATCCCCCTTTCACAGCATGCGAACTTCTTTCCCCAAAAAGTTACCCAAAAATCAGAAATAAGCCCCTAAATAGGCCCATTTCGGTTTGGAACCAAAAACAACCTTCGAGATAAGATTTTTGACGGTTTGGCGCCAAAATTACAATTTGAAATTCAAGTTAAATTCACAGTTGAAAATTAGCACATTTCTAAAATATGCGCCAATTTCCGGTAGCCATAACTTTTAATCCGACCGTCGGATCTTCAATGATAATACCTTTTCGGAAAGCTCTCGAAAAGATGATTTTTCGCAAAGTAGGCCTTTGGTGGACTACTTTGGTGTTTCCACAAATTTTCAGGCCCATCCGGGATCGTTTGGTGCCTCAAACTGAGCTCGGAAGGTTTTTCAGGGCAAAAAGTAGAAATTGGAACTTGAATAACTTTCAAGTCGTGAATGATCTTGACCTGATTCTTTCACCAGACTGTGTATTTTTCCATCCTGAACCTTCCCATAAATTTCGTCTTCCCACGACTTCAAATGCAAACCTGCTAAAAATAGCAGTTGAGCAGAAAAAGCAGAAAAGTAGTTCTGAAAGTTGGAAACTCTTATTCAACGAAAAGGGTATCCAGAAATACAAAAACATCTACAAAAAGAAAACAACAGGAACAAAAATGGAAATCATCTTTTGGGTGATGTAAGATTGCCCTCACACCACTGGATGCTCCTGCATCAATTGTACATCACACAATAACTGACTAACTGTTGACATAGGGAGAGTGTCATATATAAATTTCCATGAGTTACCCTAGCTCAACCTTCCTAGGCTACCGGACCCCCATCATGGGTTACCCTGGCTTGCCTCTACCGGCCGTCGGACCCTCATGCAAAACTATGTGTCTCATCTCATCTCGAGCCTTAATAACGCATACTTCATGAGAGAGGCATTCATTAACTTTATTAGTGTGAAGTTCCCCATTAATTCTTTTGGATTATCACTTGATTAAACCCTAGGTGAGATACCCTGGCACCCCTTTGTGTGCCAGACCCCCACAAAGAGCCACTCTCCTATCGACAACACAACCACAATCCAATGGTAAACTAGAAAGACGACCTCTCCAATCCAAGGAGGAAACGAACAATGGAAACTCACTCCAAACACTGGAGGAAACAAAATACCAACCCCCACTCCTTCCAAAGGAGGCACAAATTACATAACCCTCTCCTAATCCCAAGGAGGCACAAATCATCCTCGTTCGTGGAAACCAGGTGAAACCACATGGTACAACTCTACACATTTCCCAAGGTGATTCACAAATTGAACCACTATGAAACATCCCAAACTAGAGAACTCCTCTAGAAGACTTACTAGAAATTTTACTCCCTTTGCCCAACATCGAAAATGAACGAAAACATTAATTTTAACAAGCATTTCAAACAACTCAACAAACTAATGTTAGGGTTTCCTAAACCCAAGTCAAACAATTACATCGCACAAGAAATCAAGTAAATAATTAACATTATTTGCACAACTCAATAGTAAGTCAAAGCACGTTGACAACTTTAAGGAGTTTAAACCCATAATTATATTTCGTTTTCCCAATCACATATCTTAATAAAATCAACATTTAAAATAAAAGCATTTGATTATTTAAAATCTACCTTTTTAAAATAACTCATTTGACTATTAAAATTCAACGTTCTAAATAGATCATTTGAATATAAAATCTACTTTTGCTTCTATTATATAACAAATTCATCTTAAGATAATCTATATTTAAATCTATCCATTTAATTTCATTTGCTCAATGCTACAATTAATTAAAATCAATATTTTTAAATAAAAATGTTTGATTCTACATCAATTTCATTTCAGTTTCTAACAATGAACTCATCATTTTAACATTCCTATTATAGTCGCATAATCATTTTAAAATTTCTATTTAATATTTAAACATTATTTAAATATGTCAAATAAAATGTTATTATTATTTTTATATATAATAACTAAACATTCATATAAATTAATATATTAAATATACTATATTTTATATAATATATAATATATAATATCAAATATTATACATACTATATAAAATATAATATAAAATAATATAAATAAAAATAAAATAAAATAAAATAAATAAAAACAAACAAAAAATGAAATTTTAAAAAAAAACTAAGGGTCAAAGCCCTAATCTCCACACGGCCGCACAGCCCAAACAGGGGACGCAGCCCCTGTGTGGGCTGCGAAGCCTAGGCCAGGGCTCCCACGCGGGGGTTACTGCCCAGCAACCTCCCCCACATGGGGATGCAGCCTGTGTGGGTTGCGCTGGGCGCAGCCACCACAGGCAGCGCCTCCATTGGGGGTGGCTGTGGGGCAACCCCCATCCTTCCCAATGAAAAACCTACGGGTTTAAAAAAAAAATTGTTTATAATTTTAAATAAACGAAAAACGACCTCTCCTACCACTGACGGATTTTATCAGACACCATGTCTGCAAATTTTTTGAAAACAATACAGACACAAAAGCATATATCTATTATATGTAAATATATCACAATTTTTTTCCATTACCACAGTCAAATTGAAGAAGATCAAACAACAACAAAAAATTGATAAAACAGAGGTTTTTTTTATTTTCTAAATTTCATTGACAAGATTTATTTATTTTTGTGTTTTATTTCAGGTTTTGAATGGAGATTCTTGATGGGTTTTTCTTCTAATTCACAGTTTTGAATCCTTTAAAAATTTGAAAAACTTCTAAATGATTTTCAAAATAAGAATTGCACAAAATTTAAACATTGAACCTTGTGTTTTCTCCAAGCTTGAAGTCTTTCAATGGAGGTTTGTCTTTGCTTTCCAATTCAGCTTCACCCCTTTCAATCTTCCTTGCATCAATCTTTCCAAAAATCCAATCTAAGCTTGCTCTCCAATTTTCAATTCTCCACCATAATTCCCATTTAATTCAAAAATAAAATGAATTACCTTATGCAATTTTTTTCCCCCAAATTTGTCAAACCCCTAAAATGGACTCACCCACCAAACTTATTGCTAAAACAAGATATTTTTTTTTTACAATTTCATAAAACAATTTCCATTTCCAAGTGTAATTTGCACAATATTAATTTAAAACAAAGATCTATTTTTGCAACCCAAATGATAATTAAATTTTCTTTTTCTTTTCACAAAATTGAATTTAGCCATTTACATAAAAATCATTTTTAATTTTATTTCAAAAAGGAATGCAAGGCAATTTCTATTTTTGATTTGATCTCAGTATGTAATAATGCTAACACAACATTTTAATTTAATTTATCAATAAATAAATCTAATCCATGATTAGATTATTTTATTGATTGAATTAAATTAACTAATTAATTAATAAGCACTCATTTATTTATTTTCACAAAGCAAATAAATAAAACAAACACCATTTATCTTGCAAATTTAAATACGCAAGCAAGGAGGGAAGAGGCAACAAAGAAATTAACTTATCCCAACTAACAACCCAACGACACACTATGAGTAGGGTGATGACTTGACACAGAAAACCTAGTTACTATCTCTCAATCGATACCGTTGGTCAATGGACACGCTCAGACCTGTGAAACCAGGTGGAGTTGATGTCCTATACCTGCATCTTGCAAACAAAGCAAGTGTCGAACATGCATATAATATAGTAAAACACACCGTGAAGAGGAAATTGCGGAATCACAGGGTGCTCGCATGCAAGTGATGTGATCCCGTCCCCTTCACCAATACAATATTGCTAACTGACGCATCTAATATCAATGATATAATCAACAACATAAAGCATCATTAATTCACATACATGCTAATCTAATCCAAGGCATAACATAATAATAATGTCTGAATAAAATACCATCACATCCAAACATAATGTTCACATCGCTTAATAGTTAGCAATCAAAAGTAACCAAGTTCCAAAATCAAAGTACTAACAAAATAAAACATACATAGAGAAATATTGTTCGATCAAAAGAGAAAAATGGAGGGGTGTTACAATTTAGACTACATGAAGGATGGATAGACATTCCTCGATTAGTGGGAGATCTAGGTGGGTTCGTACCAAAGATAGGTGGAGAACATTGAACTTAGGTAAAATATTTCTTAAGTACTTGAGATAAACTCTAGATAACTATCTGTGATATCTTGGTATTAATAATGTTGGCAAGGTTTTGAAAATATAGGGGTGTTGATTTTGATTAGGTTAGAGATCTAAATAACCAGACATCAATATGGTTATGCCTTTTTTATGGAGCAATAACAAGTTGGATGAATAGGAAAAATAATGGGTACTTTATAAATAATTGAATTAAATTAAACATGATGGATACAAATGCTTGAAAATTAACTATGTGGTTACAAATACTAGGTAAAATTATTAGTTTAAGAGTAATGTAATATTGAAGTATTATCCTTGAAGAGTAAGTTTTGTAGCTAAGAATTAAGTTCTTGTTGCTATAATTAAACTTGTATAAATTACAATATAGTTTTTTATATAGATGGACGTGGAGAAAATGGTCAGTAAAGTAAATACTAAATTGATTATTTGACAAATAAAATAATAATACTATTTTTATTTTATTTTTGGTGTAAAGAGGATATGAGTTTATCTCAATCTCATATATGAGGTTAACTACTTGGAATTCTATAAGGTATCCAAGTAGTAAATGCCAAGTGGAATAATTTTGGATCTTTAGTATGTTATTTAGCTATAGAGAGTTCTTGTTAAGGTTCTTTGTGTTAGAAGTCAAGTAACTTTCTCTAAGTTCATGTTTAAGTATTTCTTTGTAAACTAATCAATAAATATTAATTATGGTGATTTGTGGTAGGTTATGGTGAGTTTTATATATTTTTACCATGGATAATTTTCTAATCCTAGTGTTTTTATGTTCTCAACCACAAGTTTTGTGGAGAAGAACGTACAATCATAATTGTCTAACTATGTAACTAGAGTGCATGAAGATGCAAGTGCACTTATGAGACTATTAGAGTACATGGGGAAATAGATATCTAAGCATGGTGAAGTTATAGGAGATACATGAAAGCACTAAGAGTAACTAGGGAAACAATCAATTATTTATAATTTCTACAAGCCATTGATAGTGTTTGAATTGCCCTCACAAAAGTATGTATATGCTATATTTCTTCATTTTCAACATTATTAGACCACTTTTAATTTTTTATTATTATATAGTTCAACATTATTTGTATCATATGATAAAATATCTACTAAAATTTTCAATCTTCCATTTGTTGGTACAAATAAAGGATTTCCATAGTCATTGACACCGTCAATAAATTCATAATATTTTTGTCTATAAGATCTTGTACTTTACAATTTAGGATTAGATGTATGATTATGTATTAAATGTCCTTTGACTTTGTGGAAGTTTAATAATTGTTTTCATCATTATATATTTTAAGCATTTTTTATTTGGATCAGATGGATATACTAGAGGGAGACTAATTAAATTAATCATCGATAAAATTTGAAGTAAATCCTCCAAGTTTTTATGAATCTTAGTGAGCTTATTAGAGAATTATTTTTAAATAAAGGAAAATCATAATTTGTAGAAATTTGATTAACATTTTCTTTCATATGATCACCCTTCAATAAATTATTTGTCTTTCAAAACTTGGAAGAGTAAGATGATTGAGACAATGAATGATATTAAATGTATTTATTTCTAAAATTTGGGCCTCAATATTCTTCAAATGTGTACACATATATATAAAGATGAAAGTTTTTTAAACACACATGTTATTCTTAATAACCATAAATAGTCCTTGAAGAAAAATAATGTGTAACTCATTATCATAAAATTTGAATTTCAATTTACCTTTAATAAATATTGAAAGTGAATGTCATGTAATAATTTATAGGCTTTAATTACTTTGTTGAGTTCATTCATTCAAGTCCTTCATAATGATTCTCAAACCTATTTATTATATAAAATTTAGAAATTTCATAGCTAAACCTTCAAACAATTATATAGAACCAAGAGGAAAATACTAAAATTATTTGACATTATATTCCTTTAGTGTTCATAGAAACAATGTTACCAAGATCTTATCATCATATGTAAAATTTATGCAAGCATCCATAAAAATGGATGTATGAACACTTGGGTGTCCCTTTTCATTGTAAAAATCAAATATCAAGGCCTTGGACCTAGAGTACAAATAGATATAATCAACTCAAATTCTAATGGAATTTTTTGTGGTGGATTGTAATCAAAAGGGTCCTTGCTATCCTTGTTTTTCCTCTTAAATTTGGCAATTTCTTGTAATAATGTATCCAATGTAGTAGTGTGAAGAATGGTTTTGTTGGGTGTATAAAAAATGAGAGATGAGGTATAATAAGGTTTTGATGTGAGGGTATCATCACATATATAGATGGATGGATCACAATATAAAAGTATTGATCATGGGATGAGTTGGAAAAATACTATGGGTCTTGGTTTAGGAAGGAGGAATAATATGAGTCATACTTTGGGAAGGATGAACAATGTGGGACATATGAATGGAGTGTATAATACTAGTGGGGTTAGTGAAAAAAAATGATGGTTCAAAAAATGCCCCTAAGTGGTAATGAAAAACGCTAACAAATGGACTAAAGCAACTTCATGTAAAAATAAATTAGTTTTTTATTAAGAAACTAGGGTTAAAGGGCCCTAACCCTATACAACACCATGAAACGGGCCTCATAGCCAACAAAATAAACAAACCTCAAGAAAAGAACATGCTTCAAGCCAACAAAATAGACCTAAAGTCCACACACAAAGTTGCAACCAACAACAACCCAACAATAGCAAGCTACAAATCAACAACTAACAACAACCACCCCAAGGGTGGAAAAAATTAACCAACCCTCAAAACCATTACATGTAGGTTTTAAAGGGACTTGAAACCCAAACCAGAATCAAGACAGGCCTCATGGATAGCAGAACAGGCCAACAGGCCACCCACAAAGCAACAACACAAGTTGCAGATAGAAACAATACCCCATCATCAATAGTCACACCGCTAAGCTTATCCATGCACCCAAAAATAGCCAACTTGCAACCAACTTGTCGCTCAGAGAACCAAATTTTTGAGCCATGAATAGCACTGAAACTAAAGAAGTAGAGAGCCCCCATCAACCAACTTTCCACTCCACCTCTACAAGAGAAGTCACCAAGATTACCTTGACCATAGCAGCAAGGACTCACCAGCATACCCATCCTCCACCTCCATAGCAATGGCCTCCATCTCAATAGGAGCTACAAGGGAGAAAGCCCAGCTAAAAAAGTAAGAGCAACACATTGAGCTCAAAGAACTTGCCTCCACCTCAATAGGATGGGACTCCACCTCAATAGGAGAGGTCTCCACCTCCATAGGGGACACAATCTATAGATTTAATAAGAAAGCTAACACTCCTACAAAGAGAGAAAACTTAACAACCTTGGTCAACAGAAGCACCTGGGTCTTCAGGATAAACTTAAAGCATAGCCCAACCAAGAAAGAAATGCACAAAACCAAGGAGTTCACAACATCCTTGAAGATCTTAAAGGAACTAGATTGACAAAACACCTTCTTCAAGACAGCAACCACCGCCTCAAACAAGGTAGTCCAGAAAGTCTCAAAGCCCCAAACCTCAAGAGGCAAAAAATTAGAGCAACGAAAAAAACCATTGTAAAAAGTATCTCTCTTGAGCAAACCATTATTGATGGCTTTAGCTAGCAGAAAACAATAAATTAGTTATTTTCACAATTTAAAAAATAATAAATTTTGTAGGAATTGAATGTAGCTTATGAACTATTAATTTTTAAAAAATTAAAATAATTTTTCTAAAAAATAGATTTTTAAATTAGGCACTATTAAATTTTCTAGAAAAAAGGAAAAGTAAATGGCGTTCTACTATCCTAAGTATGATATTATTATTATTATTTAATATAAGGATAGATAATTAGATGTGTTATATACTTTTGTAAATTGTTTTTGTATGTAAATAATTAGTTATGATTTTTTTATTGAATATTTTTGGTGTATAGTTTAAATTGGTTAAAAAATATAATTTAATTTAAAAATGTGTATCCATTAAAAGATAAAGTGAGGCATATTTTGGATTTGAAAAAGATAACAAGTTTGAAAGTTATGGATATTTTTAAATATGTATACTATTAGAAATTTAGACATAGTGTATGTAGAAAATTAATAATTATTACCTATTAAAATAATTATGACACAACATTACATTTGTCAAATTTTGGAAGTTTTGTATATATACCTTTTTTATTAGATGAAAACTACATTAGAAAGGCTTGTTAACTTTAAGGGTGAAGTTCAAGAAATCTATAAAGATTTTTGACTCATAATTTGAATAGAAAATAGAGGCTTGAGATTCTAAAGCCTAATTCTCATGCTATCTTGAGGCATTTTTTTTACGGGGGTGGGAGGCAAGGGGATCTTGAAAATAAATAGATATTTTTTTATGGATGCATTATGAAAATAGATACTTATTTATTTTCCATTCAATCTAAACCCTTTTTTTCAGATATTCATTTCCTCAAAATGGATATCCATCTCCACTTGATTTAACAAGCCAAAAATTGTTGAAAATTTGAGTCTAAAAAGAGTTTTACAAATTTTTCTCACTTTCATGTTATTTTTTCCTTTATTAGCTCTTTTACCAATTATGATCTTGTATTTATGTATTTTTTATATGGGTAGATGGATGGGATGCAAATGGGACACTAGAGGAGATAGTATGATGGAATGAGTAAAATTTGGAGGTAATACATATTGGGGAACAAGACAGTAGGGAAGGTAGAAAGAAGGATGGTGAAGGTAAGAGATATACTAGGAGTAATTGTTATAGCTATGAAAGTGGTGGGAGGAGGTGTAGATTAGGATCAAAAGAAGAGAATGGATGGGGACATGCACTATAATAAGTAATCAAGATCAAGTAAATTATGTATTCCATAGGGGTCCCCTTCGAATGTATTATAAAGTAATTATCTAATTGAGTAGGAGACTCCACTTGAGAAAATGCATCAATTAATCCTCACCTAGTAATTGTGAGGTCTTACTTGATTGACTACGCTTCATGATCATATAATTATTGATCATCCAAGTGAGTCTCAATGTGAACACTAAATAAATATTATCTTTATTAAGTGGCTATAATATGGTTTAAATGAGGCATGACTATAGGATAATGATAGTCTAAATAATGGTAATGGAAAAAAAATTGTTGGATAAAAAAATGTTAACAATTAGATTTAGATTAAAATTTGGATGAAAATTTTTTTACTATTTCTAACTCAAAATTATAATTCCTCCAAAAATACCTTAATATTTCCCTAGAATTAGTTAAGTGAGAGAGTACCAAATATTAATAAGAAAGCTTCCAAAATCATGCACTTAGTGTTATCCTAAAATTTTGCACAACTTCATCCTTTAAGTTAACAATTTTTTTGGCAAATAAATCTAAAAAAAGAGGTTTGTTGAGGAATTTTTTTATAATCTATAAGTATAATAGACATCTCATTATATTTTTGTACATATAACTACATTATTAATTTTGACTAACACAATGTTTGAATTCCTCATAGATATGCAAAGGAAAAAATATTCACTTTTGAATGGCTTATTATTTTTCAAATTCAAAAATGTGTCACATTCTCCACTTTATTTATTATATGCTTGTAAATTTATTTTTACCATATTAGATCAATTGGATAGAAATTTATTTTTAATATTTTAAAAACTCATAATAAAAAATTAAAAATAATAATTTATTTGTGTAAAAAAAACATGTGTCACATCCACGCATGTATCCTTAAACTATATCCAATGTTCGAAAAAAACTATTACATGCATCCTTAAACTATATCCAATGTTTGAAAAAAAACTATTTTTATTTACTCATACTTAGTTTGACCACAATGACACCTACACTTGTTTTGACAATTATAGTAACGCTTCATTGAAGTGTCTAATTTTTAGTGGTGAATTTTACTTGGCCTTGAATTTGTCATGGCTGTGACTTTTCCCACAATGCTAGCCGTGAATTTTCTATTTGTGAATTGCTAATGGTGAATTTTCCTAGACACATTTTTACCAATATTTTAAAAAAACAAAAACAATATATCCCATTAATTAAAATACTTATTTTTATTTTAAAAAAATCATCAATCAAATTAAATCATATTTAATAATACTTAAATAAATAAATAAATCTGAATAATTTACTAATTTAATCTAATCTTTCAATCCTAAACCATATTTTAAAAAAAAAAATTGCCGTTAACGTTTCAATTTGAACACAGTTCCCGCGCATAAAACAAACCGGATACCACAGTTGAAAATGTTCTGGTAGACATGTATGCAAAATGTGGAAGCATAGTCGAGGCACATGAACTGTTTGACAGAAATCTGGTCTCATGGAATGCTATGATTGCAGGTTATGCACAAAATGCCTGTGTTGAAAAGAATTTAGAAACTTTCAACCAAATGCGATTGGCTGGTGTAAATCCAAACTCCGCAGCCTTTCCCAGTATCCTCCCAGCCTATGCAAAAATGGGAGCTTTGGAACAGGGTATTGACACCCACCACAGGATAAATGGTAGAGGAGTTTTGTCAGATGTAGACATGTATGCAAAATGTGTAAGATTAGACAAGGCACTTTGACAGGATGGCTCTAAGAATCGTTTGACAAAATTCCATGATTGTAAGATATGCAGAAGTTGGAAGCATAGATAATGTATGTGAACTGTTTGACAGAATGCCTCAAAGAAATATGTTCTCATGGAAGGTGCAGTTGGGGTTTAGATGATGTTCCATGATTTGCAAAGGTAATGGAAAGTTTAGGAGTGATCTAAATTCAAGCATATGACTATTTCACATTTTATGGAATTCATTGCAAAAGATTAAAAATATATCCAATCTCTTTACTATTTTTCTTAAGCTGGTGTAAATCCATTTGAGTGTTCCATTCCTGGATCTTAAATCTAAGACTCTACTCATCTAGATAAAAGAACTAAAATCAATGACCTTTGTTATACCTTCTTCTTTGTCATTTGATATCTAAAACCAATTTGAGACTTAGCGGCCCTTGTTATAATTCTTGTTTGTCATTTGAGGTTAATATTATAGTAAAATATTCACATACCAAGTATAGTTAATTTATGATGTGTTTTATGATGTAATAAATCATCTCTTACAGTTATCTTAATTCCATATATGGTGAAAATAAAAACTTATAGTTTGGAGACAATGATAATCACCTAAAAGATTTTATAGTTGCTTATTTGGTTTACCCTACCTATTTTGATAAAAAATTAAAACTACTAGAGGCACCTTTTGTTTTGATAGATGAGGTGTTCATTCATGCTAATGTTGTGATAACTTATTTTCCTCTTTATAATTGATTTTTGTTTTTGTAAAAGGATTATGTATAGTTTCTATATACCTAAAAAATGCTTTACTAAGTGGCTTTTTGATATAGTCATGGTCGTACTTGGGTCCAATGAAGGAATATTCAACCATCTAGACTAACATCAAAATACACACACAACACAGAGATTTCATAAAAACAACATAATCTTATTTATTTAAGTTTACATTATTATCGCCATGATTACAACTTCTCACTTTTTTGTAATAGCCTGCTCTCCTACATGCTAGGTCATAACCATTTTATTACACTTACTATGACAATTCAAACATAGATTACACTAAAATATAGCCTCATAATTACACACTAGTCTAATCACCTTCACTATGTTGTATTAATATTCCCTTTGGATTATACTCTTCATAGTCCTTGTTCTCTATTCACAATTTCTATTTGAGACCTTATAGTCTCACCCTACTTATGTTTTACCTCTCAACTTCTTTCCTTGCCTCTTCACATACCTTTCTTTGATCCAAAAATGAATATATATATCATCCATAATTTTCTCTAATGATCTATGTTGGCCACAAGATGGAACAAATTTCAATACCACATGCAACATGTCGTCAACTATATATTTAAGTGGTTAAATGGTGGATAAACATCCTGATGGTGCTCAACACTCATTGTAAATGGTTCAATACATCCTTACAAAAATTATTTTGTTGTTTTAAACTCTAAATAACTTGCCACACATGAAAACAATCCTAATTGTTCACAATTATCCACATGGTGGACACACTTGTACCAATTTTATTTTTTTCTCATTTAAAATTATTTTTAGACATTAACATGAAACTCCAAAATAACAAATCTGACTAATCCCAAAACTTTGAAAGCCAATGTCAAGTTATAATTAAATACAACAACTTTCTTCGTCACAAAATACTATCTACAAACTAATAGACAAACAAATAACTAAACTAAACCACTTTTCTAGAATGGTGCAAGATTACCACACTACCTAGGGATGTCCTACATCACACACTTGGAGTTGATAAAAAATGAGCATGTCATTCTCTAATAAAAGCTACTCCTACCTAGGAAGGTGGGGAGATTGAAAGAGAGAGGGAGATAAAGAGGGAGAGAGGGGGAAGGAGGGAGGGAGAGGTAGAGAGGGAGAGAGGGATAGAGGGAAGTAGATAGGGAAGGAGAGAGAGGAGGTAATAAAGAGAGAAGTAGAGAGGGGAGGAGGAAGACCTAGAGATATTGAGAGAGTGTGGGATAGGTGAGATAGAGAGAAGAAAAGAGGGAAGGAGGGAGGGAGGGAGGCAGAGAGGGAAGGAGGAAGGTGGAGATATTAAGAGAAAGAGTGGTAGAGAGGAGGTAATATAGATAAAAGTAGAGAAATAGGTTGACTACACCACTTAATTGAAATTATTTTTTTGTTTGGAGGGATAGGTTGACTTGTGGAAGGTTCAATAGAGTATGGGGCCATAATTTTTTTAGTTATATTTAAATCAAGGATCTATCAATACAATAGTTCATATTAATAGAATTTCCTTTTCTTTGCCCCACAAAGTTAGAATCTATCTTGATTCACATCAATTAAATTGAGTTAATTAACAATCGTTTGCAGTGAAGATGCAAATCATGCTACATGTTGGGGCATATTAGGCACATTTTAAATTTAATAATTTGTTTCTTGTAGCATTATAATTATTTTTTCACTTATAGCTTCTCACAAGTGAACCTCATTAGGTGGAGGGGGTGAGAGTTTTTTTTTGGGGTATTACGAGACATTTGAGGTGGGGGGGTTTAAGGTGGGAAAATTTTAGGTGGGGTTGAATATTTTGTAAAAAATATTCTAATAAAAATGAATATATTAGTATTTGGACCTCATTTGAATGCAATGTGAACCACCTCTATTTATAATTATGAATATTCTTTCGATTTGACCTTGAGAAAATAATGTTGTGTTCTGAAAATAAACTATCTTAAATGGATTCTACGAGGACAATTTATTCCAGTGAATATGAAAAATATATCCTCTATATATATATATATAAAACAAATTATTTTTACTTTGTTATTGTTCTATCCTCTGTACCTATAACTAAATATTTGTTCATCTGAGTTTTATTTATATATATATATAAAAATTTAGTATATATTTGTATAGATGTATAAATAAATTATTGTCATACTTAATAAATTTTTCAAAGTTTTGATTTAAATCGAATTTTATTTGGCCATATTAGCCATCGGAATCCGTGCCAGACGGATTGATATATTTTCTTTAAGTATGAAATGTTTTTTTTTAAAAATAAAAAAAATAAAAATAAAAATAAAGATTTTTTTTATTATTAATGTTTGGGGAGGGACGGCATTGGCCGACTAAGCTGGCTTTTTATATAGTCATGTCCCCTACTGCAAGGGACGGCAGAGTTTTTTTATGTTTTTTTTTAATTTTTGTTTTATTTAATTTAAATTTAATTTAGTTTAATTTAATTTATTATATATATATTAAATCAACATTATTTGGGATGTAAATTTATTCATGTTATTAAATGTTATAATTATGATTCATTTGATATAAAAAATAATAATAATAATAATTATAATTATTGTATTTAATATTATTTAATTTTAAAATGTAAATTAGAATTATTTGATTTAAAATTATATTTATTACATTGTTAAATTGTAATGTTGGTATTTTGTTCCTTCAAGCAAATCTGACATAGACTCATCTTGTGGAATAAGCTAATTTATATGTAGTACAGTGGGAATGTATTAAGTAGCATGCTTTATAAATGGAGATAATTCACTATCTTGCAAATGGAAAATAAATAATTTGAGTGTTTGTGAACGTAATTGAAACTGGTTTTACTTAGATCTATGGGACATAGACAGTCAACGGGACCTTTAGAAGGGAATTGTAAATAAAACATTACCTGTGTTGACCACCTATTGCTACGGATAATGACAGTAAGGTTACAAATAGAAAAATCCATTCTAATTTAATTTTGTACTGTCCTTACCTTATTTAATCAGATTGATTTCTAATAGTTAGATCTTTATACTATGAAGTCATATTATTATGTAGACTGGTAATTACAGAGTCATAAAGTTTTCAAAACTCAAAGCTAGAGTATTCTTAGCTCAACCGATCCCAAGGAAACGTACTCACTACTTCCCCTTATGATGGATCAGGGTACTTGATTCATATGTGACAGCCGAAGCCCCACAGTTTTGAGTATAGCAGCATTGGTTGTTAGTATTGGTCTGGCCGTCCATAGGGACGTTGAGCTGACATTAGCGAGTGAACCTCATCCGTATGAGAGGTGAAGCTCGAGTAGCCCCATATTGATATGCCCACATATGTATTGCATACACCGTATTTGCACATGTTCCGACATGATGCAATGGATACGATGCCACACCCCACTGATGTTCCGACATAGTGCTGGTGATGATGCCGTGTTGTTGATGGTAGCGAGCTGGGCTCGAGGACACGATGCCACGTGCTTAGACACGTGAAGGTGCACTATGAGATGTGCTATGATAGCCTACTTGTGTGATGAGCGTAATGGGGCCTCACACATTTGTAGAGGGATACTCATGTTTGCTTTCGACAGTGTTTGGGTCGGTTAGCATATGGGTAGGTCCTGGCCATGTATACCTCTGGCGACGGCGAGTACCTGCGTGTGCCTTTTCCACGAGGTATCGCTATGCGGGGTGTGTCTAGCGCGTGCCTACTTCCGCGGAGCCACGGACACACTGCCATGCGGCATACGACCAGTGCGTGCCTTCTCCGGCTGGTGTATGACCACGCCGCACTGAGATGCGATGCAGGATGGAGGCCGAGGTGCACATCCTATGCGGGCAACCAAGGAGTGCGAGGGCCACTTGGTTAGTCCATGTCGCGTGACGACGCGAGGCAGAGTGTAGCCGAGGAGCACACTCTGGGTCATGTGGATGGCGTGCTCACTCCGCACCACATGGGGGCTATTGTATAGCCGGATGTTGTTCCCTCCTTCCTCGTTTGGTGGCTAGTATCTAGTCATGCAGTGTTGTATAGTGCAATTTCTAGGATTGTGAACTTTCTTTATGATTATTGATGACCTTCTAGTGATTGTGAAAGCCGACAATTTGTTATATTTGATTGTGATGGTTTAGCCACACCTTGTAATCTTATTTGCTCGTAGCCCTCGTGGTTACATTTGATTTAGTGTTGAAATTGTGCACATTTATTTCCTTATTGTTGAAATTGAATTTTTGTTTTTTTTTCTTTTAATTATGACTTTGGTGGCTAAACTAATTTACCCTTATTGTTTTCGAGGTCGGCTATGTGTTGTATTGTGATTCCTCTCCAAGGACGTATGAGGCGGACTTGGTGAGTGTATACGAGGAAGTAGACGCAGGGAACCTTGAGGATGGGGGTATGTGAGGCTATTTTATAGCTAGGACCCACTACCCACCTATGTGTGATGACTATCTTTTGGAGGCTAACCACTTTGTACAACAAGAGATAGGTCATAGTGGTCTTGTTTGGATGGTCTCGCCATGTGTGGGTGGCCTAACACCATCAAGCCACTGAGTGTGAGGTATGGATAATGTGAGATGGATTTCGGCTCTTGGCTCATGGATTATGTATCACGGATTAGTATGCTGCTTCCGGCGTCCAGATGGACCCTTGTGTAGCCTCGGTATGTGGTTCCCGGTGCTATGACTGTGTATGTATGTGTTAGAAGAATATTTCTTATATTTTGTGCCTATTAATGTGAAAGAGGGATGACCATGTTGTTCTAAATGTGGGTATATTGTGACTCTGTGGTATAAATTAGATTGGATATTATTGAGAATCGTAAATTGTGACTTAAAATATGTTACTGAATCATGTTATGGTGTGTATTTTTGTTAAATTTCAAGTAATCATTGATGTGTATTCTTCCTATGATATTTTGAAGATGCTTGTTGTGTAAATGGAAAAATGAGTTGATAAGAGTACTGGCTTTGTTACTAATGCTGAAACCAAGGATGTTATTGTAAGAGATGTAAGGAATTATAAATAAAAGTAGTTAAGAAGATATTATTTCAAATGTGAAGCCGAATAGTGATTTTAACTGTAATGATGCAGAAAGAGGGTGTACATCAATTATAGATTAGAGAAATTTTGGTACTAATGTAGTTATGTTTCCATTTTGAGCCATGTGACTTCCAGGAGTAAGTCGAGTTTTAGGGGGGGAGGATGTAATACTCCTCTAGCTAAGGAGTCGGAAGAGAAAGATAGGTCAAGGGCTTCTTCTGGTATTTCATACGTTGAGATTGAATTAATTAAATAAGGGTAATATCATTTATTAAAATATTAGATTAAATTGTATTTAAATTTTTTAAATGTTTTATTTATGTTTTTAAAAGTCATGAGTTTATTAAATGATAATTAAAATATTAAATAGTGTTTATTATTTTAATTAATTATTTTATTGAGGATAATTGTTAGAATAAATTATTTAAATTAATTAGATAATGTGCCTTGCAAGTAAAGCTTGCAAAAGCTAATTAAAACAAAAAGGTATTGAAAAATAGAAAAAAAGAAATAAATAAAAGAATGAAAAAGATGAAAGAACGAATGAGGATTGAGATTTAACTAAAAAGCTTGCTTTTTAAAATATAATTTCTTTTATTTATGATTTTTAGAGTTTTTGGAAGAAGTGGGGGTAATATCTGTGATTGGGAATTGAAATTTTTGGGGAGAGTCTTGACAGAGAGACAGAGGATTATGGAGAGAGAGACAGGAACCGCACAAGTGAATGGGGATGCATTGATGAAATCTTCTGTAATATTTGGTGGGAAAAACATTTTCATTCGTATGTTGTAAAGTTCTGGAGAGAGTCTTCTAAATAAAGACGGAGATTCAAATTCAAGTATAGAATTCTGGAGAAGAGATTTCGAAGCAGGAATGAGGAGCTCTTCGGAGAGGCCATCAGAATCAACGGGCGTCATCAAATTTTCAAATAAGCACAGGACTCCAGGTTTTATCTATTTTTTTTTTCATCTTCTGATTTTTAAAATAAAACAGAAAAATAATTAGATTATTTGGTGAAAGGAAAATGAAACATTAGAAAAGATAAATTACTGAAAAGTGAAAATTACTGTAGAAATTAAACAAAGATTGTCTATAAAACTTTGCCCTATGAATATTCTTTCGATTTGACCTTGAGAAAATAATGTTGTGTTCTGAAAATAAACTATCTTAAATGGATTCTGGACAATTTATTCCAGTGAATATGAAAAATATATCCTCTATATATATATATAAAACAAATTATTTTTACTTTGTTATTGTTCTATCCTCTGTACCTATAACTAAATATTTGTTCATCTGAGTTTTATTTATATATATATATAAAAATTTAGTATATATTTGTATAGATGTATAAATAAATTATTGTCATACTTAATAAATTTTTCAAAGTTTTGATTTAAATCGAATTTTATTTGGCCATATTAGCCATCGGAATCCGTGCCAGACGGATTGATATATTTTCTTTAAGTATGAAATGTTTTTTTTTAAAAATAAAAATAAAAAAAATAAAAATAAAAATAAAGATTTTTTTTATTATTAATGTTTGGGGAGGGACGGCATTGGCCGACCCCCCCCAACGACCCTGCGGCGGCTATTGACTGCCGCACAGCAGTCAAGGAGACTGCTATGCGCGGCAGCCTTGGCTGCCGTCCCAGGACTGCTGTGCGCAGTCCCTGCAGGGACTGCCGAGCGCAGTCCTTGCAAGGACTGCGACGGCAGAGTTCTTTATTATGTTTTTTTTTAATTTTTGTTTTATTTAATTTAAATTTAATTTAGTTTAATTTAATTTATTATATATATATTAAATCAACATTATTTGGGATGTAAATTTATTCATGTTATTAAATGTTATAATTATGATTCATTTGATATAAAAAATAATAATAATAATAATTATAATTATTGTATTTAATATTATTTAATTTTAAAATGTAAATTAGAATTATTTGATTTAAAATTATATTTATTACATTGTTAAATTTTAATGTTGGTATTTTGTTCCTTCAAGCAAATCTGACATAGACTCATCTTGTGGAATAAGCTAATTTATATGTAGTACAGTGGGAATGTATTAAGTAGCATGCTTTATAAATGGAGATAATTCACTATCTTGCAAATGGAAAATAAATAATTTGAGTGTTTGTGAACGTAATTGAAACTGGTTTTACTTAGATCTATGGGACATAGACAGTCAACGGGACCTTTAGAAGGGAATTGTAAATAAAACATTACCTGTGTTGACCACCTATTGCTACGGATAATGACAGTAAGGTTACAAATAGAAAAATCCATTCTAATTTAATTTTGTACTGTCCTTACCTTATTTAATCAGATTGATTTCTAATAGTTAGATCTTTATACTATGAAGTCATATTATTATGTAGACTGGTAATTACAGAGTCATAAAGTTTTCAAAACTCAAAGCTAGATCATAAGTTTAATTATATTATTGAAATTCTATCCAGCTTTATCACTTACACCTAAATTAGCCATAGAGTAGTAAATGTATAGATGCCAAGGAAACCAAAGAAAGGAATAGAGATTATTTTTCATATAGATTGAGTCATACTCTAATTGTTACAATTAATAATTGGTTTTGAAATATTCTCTTTTGGTGGAAAAATTTATTGAATTATGTTAATATTAGATATATTCAAATAAGGAGTCAAACTCAATGATAATTGAAGTATTTCATAATTATTAGAAAGTAGAACTCTAGAATAGATTATTCTTAATACCTTTATGGTAGAAGTTACTTCTAGAATATGTTAACAATGGTAATTTATACTTGTATTATGTGAATTTAACCCTAGATTCTTTATAGATATCCTATAGTTTTCTTAAGGGAGATAATCAATCATTAAGTATATAGTTTTTTTTTGTCTTCTCATTTTTTGTTCAATTCCTTTGGAGGTTGTGAGTGTTTGACTATTGTTTATCCTATTCACATAATCTGTGTCCACCAATTCTCTTGTACTCAAACGAGATCACTAGGAGAGCTAGTGTATATGTTCCTTGTTGAGTTTTATTTTGAGAACACACTATAGTTATTGTGTTTCTATTTAATAGTCGTTAATGGCTACTGTTGTTATGCCTCGTGACCTTTCCTGTGCAAGTATGTATAAATATTGGAGTAGGCTACTTTTATTTTATTTTTGCAAGAATGTGCTTAACGAGTTCTGCAGTCTTCGGCTTCACCTAAGTGGGTGGCAGCCGCCTAAGAAACTGTCTGGGGTGATGGACCCTAGAAAGGGTTGCATACCCACTCTTCTAGTATGTAATTTTGGATGGGTCACATAATGCTTACGAATAGAGGTTTGAGTTTAGCGTGTATTTGTGGTGTTGTGTTACTTTGTGTTTGGATAGATTCCTCCTCGAATGTCTTATGAGTGAACCCTTGGTTGGTCAGTCAATGAGTTGGAGTAGCTCAAGTTGTCGAACTACGGTGCCTCTGCGAATTATATACGTAGGCAAGGCCATCGAGTGATGTGCTCCCGAGGCATTAGGTCGGGCCCCTAGGACTGTTCATCTGAGTCTTGTTTGAGTCTTGTCGTTTATCTCCGGTAGCGTAAAAACTACCATTGATTTATATAGCTTCTCTTAGTGATCATGTGCTAACTATACTTGATTTGATGCGTGTGCCAAGTCATGTAGACCTTGCAGGTATAGGCATTGGGAGCAAGGACTTGTCGATAAAATAGAATGTAAGAGGTATGTAAGCTGACCTAAGTAAGTAGATTCTATTGCCAAAGTTAATAATTCACTTCTATCTTTTCATGTAGCTTGTGTGATCATTGAATATAGTTACAAGTGGTGAATTGGGTTGTTGTTATCTTTGTTTTCATTGTTAGTTGTTTGTGAAGTAACCTCGCGTGCCCCAGATAACTAAGTGTACTAGTGTAATGTAATGTGTTATGTGTTTACGGTTAGTGATCTTGTATGTTCAATTGTAATGTTTAAAAAAAAAAAAATTGTTTGCTTTGTCTGTGTTCTCTGGGTTGCATGACGGGCGTTACAATATTTAAATCAAGGATCTATCAATACAATAGTTCATATGAATATAATTTCCTTTTCTTTGCCCCACAAAGTTAGAATCTATCTTGATTCACATCAATTAAATTGAGTTAATTAACAATCGTTTGCATTGAAGATGCAAATCATGCTACATGTTGGGGCATATTAGGCACATTTTAAATTTAATAATTTGTTTCTTGTAGCATAATTATTTTTTCACTTATAGCTTCTCACAAGTGAACCTCATTAGGTGGAGGGGGTGAGAGTTTTTTTTTGGGGTATTACGAGACATTTGAGGTGGGGGGTTTTAAGGTGGGAAAATTTTAGGTGGGGTTGAATATTTTGTAAAAAATATTCTAATAAAAATGAATATATTAGTATTTGGACCTCATTTGAATGCAATGTGAACCACCTCTATTTATAATTAAAAAGAATTGTGTGTACTAATTTTAACATGTTAATTTATGGACATGTTAATTCTATCCATGTTTAAAAATTAAATTTTATATAAATAAACAAACAAACAAATATTTATCATTTTGTAATTCAAATTATTAACTTTAGAAACAAATCATTTCATCCTTTTAGGGATGTATATACATCAATTCAAAAAATGGAAATGGTATTGTTCACCTTCATATTAGGCATAAACATATAATCATTTATCCTCTATTTCTATGGATCCTATGTGAAGAAGAAAAACCTCCTCAAAGAGTGTGCATATGGGATAGATTTCATCCTTTGAACCCAAGGTCATCCGATAATTATGTTATACCTCTAGTATCCTTGTCTACAATGAAAATATTTGTAGAAATGGTTTAGGATTGGGATTAACATGAAGGTCCACCTTCTTGATGGTCATGGATGTGAACCAAAATAGTACCATTTTGATCACTAATATAAGGAAAGTTAGATTTGATCATGTTTATCCTGCAATGATTTTCACATAAAGATCATATTAGTGACTTGATAAGGCTAGGAAACTTTGAAATTTTCCTTAAAGAAGGTACATGAGAGGATTTAATGGTGTTGATACCCATTAGTATCATGGATCTATACTAAGTGAAGAAAATAAAACTCCTCAAATATTGTATATGGGATAGATTTCATCCTTTGAAACCAAGGTCATCCTATGATCATTTATTATACCTAGTATCATTGTCTATGATGAAAATATTTGTAATAATGGTTTAGAATTGGGAATGACATTAAGGTCTACCTTCTTCATGCTAGTAGGTGTGCACCAGAGTAGTACCATTATGATTAACAATATAAGAAAGAGGTCTTTGATAACATTTATCACATAAAATACACATGAAGATCAAATTAGTGACTTGATAAGGCTATAACACTTTGGAAATTTCATCAAATAAGGTACATGAGACGATTTAATAGAATATTTATATCTATTAGTATCATGGACCTATCTAAGGTGAAGAAAATAATCTTTTCAAAGAGTGTATATGGGATGGATTTCATTCTTTGAACCCAAGGACATCCTATGATAATATTATACCTAGTACCCTTGTCTATGATGAAAATCTTAGTAGTAATAGTTTAGGATTTGGAATGATATGAATATCCACCTTGTTGATGGTAGTAGGTGTGCATAATTTGAATTAGTACCATAATGATCCTTAATATAAGGAAGATATATTTGATCGTGTTTGTTACAACAATTAGTACACGATGATCAAACTAGTGACCTAATAAGGCTAGAAAATTTTGAAAAATTCCTTAAAGAAGGTGCATGAGTGGATTGAATAAAATTTTGATATCTATTAGTATCATGGACCTACTTAAGTGTATAAAAATAACCTCCTCAAATAATGTATGTGGGATAGATTTCATCCCCTAAACCCAAGGTCTTCCTATGATAATTCCATACCTAGTATCCATGTATATGGTGAAAATATTTGTAGGAATGGTTTAGGATTTAGAATGGCTGGTGTGCACCAAATTAGTATTGTTTATAAGGATGAGGAATTTGATCATGTTTATCAAAAAAAATTGCACATAAAGATTAAATTAGTGACTTGATAAGGCTAGAAAACTTTGAAAAGTTCCTTATAGAAGGTACATGAGAGGATTTGATGGAATATTGATAACCATTATTGTCATGGACCTATACTAAGTGAAGAAAAAAAACTTGTCAAAGAGAGTATATGGGATATATTTCACCCTTTGAAGCCAAGGTCAAATCAATGATGATAAATGTATACCTTGTATTGAATTATCTATAATAAAAATATTTGTAGGAATGGCGTAGGATTGGGAATGAAATGGAGTTCAACATTCTTGATGGTAGTGGGTCTACACCAAATTATTACTATAACTATCATTAATATAAAGAGAATTATTTGATCATATTTAGCACAACAATTTTCATATGAAGTTCAAACTAGAGACTTGATGAGGCTAGAAAACATTAAAATTTTCATTAAAGAAGGTATATGAAAGGATTTAATGAATTATTTATATTTTTAGGCATCATGGACCTATCCTATGTGAAGAAAAAAACCTCCTTAAAGTGTTTATTTTTTCCAAATTTGAAAGAAAACATGATAAATCAACTAGTTTTGACACTACCAAATTTTAGTAAGGTGTTTCAAGTGGAATATGATGTAATTAGGATAATGGTATGAGGTTTTTTAGCCAAAATGGTAAGCTTGTGTTACTTATTTTATTGACAATATAAAATAATCTAAAAGGAAGTATTTTTTTTCTAATCAAGAATTATATGCTATTGGTCAAGCACCAAAGAATTGGGGGCACGATTCTCTACCCATACATGGATCATCATGAATTGTAATTTATTAACAACCAATATAAGTTTATTTAAAAGAACTTGAAGAGTGTTGCATTTATTTTAATCTATTAATTTTATTTAGTACATAAATTTGTAAATCAAATAGGGTAGTCAATTTGTTAATTATCTAAGTTATATTTTAATGAATTAAATGGGAGTAAAACTAGTTGGCTTTGTCTCCATGAGAGAGTTGTATGCATATGATTTAGATTTTTTAGAAACATGGGTAACTTGTGCAAGAATCATATTAATAAATTCAAAAATCCATGGCTAGTTCATATTTTATTCAAGGTTGTTGTCTATTGCTAAGATCCTATCAACTAAAGCTAGGCATTGCTACTTAAGGCTTATACCAATCATAAGGAGGGATGTGATGTTTGTGGGTAAAGGTTAGTCGTGCTTTAAATTATCCTAGCCCTATTCTTCAAGCATGAAAGTGAATTATTTCTTATTTCAAACCAACCATATAATATAGTGGGTAGGGGTTTTTTAAATAATAGAAATGGGTCATATGCAAATCAAACAAAAACTTACTCAAGAGTCAAAATAATTGTTGTATGTATGATGATAGTCATGGATCAATTTATCGATCTATTAACCAATCATTACAAAAAGTTAACCATGTCATAATATTTCATTAGTAGGTCATGAATATTGAACAAGGACATTACATAGGCCTAACCCAAATATCTTTACTTGTCAAATTATTGTAGTCATTTGCAACATAATTAGCAATAACCTAAAATAGTAAGAGAAGGATTACTATTTTAATTAGTAGTATCAACAACATAATGTGAGATTTATCTTGATGTATCTTATGGAGAGTCATTCCTAAATGTAGTAGGAGAAATCATAAGTGTCAAACATCAACACTATTATATAGGATAATGAAGAATGGATCATAATATTGCTATATCATTTAAAATAGGACGGTTATTAGTTATGGAACTATCATATTGTCATCTAGTATCCAAAATATACTCACAAGTAAAAAATATCATATATATTCATTTCAAGATTGTCATTATGGGGTCATAGTAACTACATCAACTTATATTTAGAAGAAATATTAGATTTTTCAATTTGTTTTCTTTAAAGCCTCTCTTTTCCTCACTATTGATTATATTTTACTTTTAGAACGAAATAGTTTAGGATTAGATTAGGATTTCCAAACTTGCATATTAATATTTTAAGGATAATATTTCATGTTTACAAGCTATCTTAATGTTGGTCACGAGTTGAAATTCTACATTTTATAACATTAATTGTTAGGATCAATTTTCTAATATATCTCTAAATCTAAAATATTGATCATATAGTGAAAATTAACCCTTCAATATTGCAAATAATTCCAAATCCTTAGGCACTTGATTGGAATAATAAAATAAAAGGTCATTAATTTTTCTTACAAATTAATTTCCTTTTAAGAGAGGTGTCATTCATCTTGTATTTTACCTAAGTTTAGAATTGTGTTTGAAAGAATTTATAAATCCCCATATGTATGTAAATCCATGCATATAATCCACACACCCTTATGAAAATCCTCCTAAACATCATGTCAAGTACAATAATAGTACCAAAATATAACATGCATCTGAACATATAAAATAAACACACACACATCCAAATTAACCTCAATGTTAATCTAAAAAAATATCATTGGTAATTGCAATCAAGAATGAAATTTTAAAATTGATTAAAAAAAAAGAAAGGAAAAGACTCTTTTGGTCTTACATTGGTAAGATGGGGTGAGAGCTATTGAGGTGGAAATTACACGTCCTAATCTCAAGAGGATGAGAGTAGGAATTTTTTGTAGGAGATTTATTTTTAGCTAGTCTGTAGAAAGAGAGGTTTCCTCAAGGAACTTACAACATGTTGAAATTAATGTAATATCTTAAGGAAGTTTACATCAAATTCTTATGTGATTGAATTTTTAGGAGTTGACATTCCTTGAATTTTGATGAACTGATGATTTGTTCCATTATTATGAAGATAAAATAAGTGAAGAGAAATGAATAATTTCAATTTTTCTAACAAAAGAATGGGTGCATTTATTTCCAAAGAGAGAATATGATGAATTTGAGGTATTGATAGATTCCTATTTGAGAAAAAATATTAAGGGAAAAGAGTTAATATGGATGAGTGATAGATGACATAATATAGATGAGTGTATATGTGGTGGATGAGCATGGAGTATTAGGCTTATATTTTGTAAAATTTTCACAAGCCTTAACTCATGGTATATTTCTCTGACTTGAAACATATTATGTAGGAGCATTTGAGTCCATAAGAAAATCCTATGTTACCAAAATAAATAAGAATTTTCATTTTTTAATTGCTTCCTTTAGTTTTTTGTGTTTGTTGTTGGGTGGTTCTTATCAAGTTGTTTTTTTAACTAATTCTATAATATGGATGCAAGAATTTTATATGATCAAGACCATTTTAATCTATACTACAACATATTTCAAGTTGCTTCCATCCTAAATCAAGCTACTATAGATCAATACTTAGTTAAAATAGCTTGTTTCAATAAATATGATATGAAATCTATGTACAAAGCTACAAGGACTATATATTATGTTGTAAGAGCTATGTCTCATGTTGCAAGCCAACTAGGTGTATGTTATAAAATGAATTACCTTGATGATAGGGTACAATAGAGCCAAGTACAAATGTTTCTGATATAAGTTATATGTGAAAATTTGGATGGCTTGATTATCATGTTGATTTATTCAATATAATCACTTATAAATATCATGATCTCTTGCAAACCAGGTATCATTTTATTTTATTTTTTATTAACCTCCAATGATTGTCTTGCTAGTTAAAGGAATTTTTTTATCTCATTCTAACCTTGAAGGACTCATTGGGTCAAGTTTTCACAAGTGCCTAAATTGATATGTGAAGATTTCCTATGGTCTAAAACAAACACTTTTATATTCTTGTTAGCTGATTTGGAGGGTTGTGTTGTTTTGGAAAGCTAACATCATTTCTTGCTACAACTTTTCACATTCATATTGTGTGGCATTTAACCTATTCTTTTCTTGAATCAACTTTTCTTAGCTAAATATTTTCTTGCTATTTTCCTTTGGCAATGTGTGTGTTTGGTGTTCCTTCTTAATTTTTTGAAATCAAGGTGTGTGTTTCTTTGCTAAGGGTTGTGTACTAAGGAGATATTGGTTAGTGACATAACTTACAAAATAAATAATAAGGGTTTTCTTATCCATGGAAGTTACTTGGAGGTTGTGGATTGACAACTTGTATAAGAGCGAATTTGCACCCTATGTGCAATTCCTTTTTTTCCCTTATCCACTTTAGAAAACCAAGTTTGGAGGCTTAATTCCACTTAAGCCCGTTGCTTGCATCACACTTGGCACTTGTTTTGAGCGTCGATGGAGGTGTTTCTATCGAGGATTCCCGTGCGGCACACAGATGTCCATGTGGCATGCTTATGTCCCTAACAGATTCTCGCGCCTAGAGCCTACAAAAGTGTTACACTTCCCATTGGGGGTCGATTTGGAATGCCCTCATCAGCCGACCAACCCGAATATGGTCGTTTTCTTCCTCATTCCTTCATAATCAGTCTTGGAACTTGCATCTGGAGGTTGGAAGAAATCTTGGACAGACTTGGCTCTCATACTCTCACTCTCACAAGCTTCACAATCCTCTTCCAAGCATTGAGCTCACTCTTGGCAGCTCTAAGCATTCTATCAAAACACTTTACACTTCACAGCAACAACATCAACACTCCACCACGTCAATAGAGCAAGTGTGGAACAAAACACCATTGCAGCAGAAGCTTGAGTTCCTCTCATTTTCTCCCCCATTAGCCTTGAGTGCTCTTGGTGGAGGTGGTAAGCTTTCACTCCTCTCCTCTATTACTTGGTTGAGTAGACTCCATTTCTACTTTTCTATCTGGTTGTTCGTAGAGGTGGGAACACCAAAATGAGGTCTGACTGAGGCAGGCCCCTATACTTGACCACCCAACAATTTATCTCCCTCTTATGTGCAGGTATTGAAGACACTCATGAGTTGGAAGCTTCATCACTCGCATGGTTGTAAGTATTTCCTATCTTCATATTTATCATTTACTCTTTACTTAATCTTAGTTCTACCACTTTATCGCATTTTGTCACTTTCCTACACTCTGTCAGTTCTCAGTAATCGGATTGCTAGTTGTTGCTTAGGCATTTTCTATGATAAACTCGGTCTCTAGTTTGTATGAGACTCCACCGTGCCTTTGAGACACCAACACGCCGCACTGTCATCCACTTTCTACGCTGACGTCCTTTGGCCAAGAGCCTGTCAGTTTGTCTAGAGAACCTCTGTGACCTACTCTTTCAGATTCTAGAACTCTCATTGTTGTTCCATTGAGGTAATATAGGGTAGTTCACCCTGTGAGGATCTTTGAGTGAAGAGAACTCGTGATTAGCGAATCCCCAGGCTATATCACATTTTGGTGAACCCGACGTGAAGAACATTGTTCTTCAAAAAATATAGTAATAGATTTAATATCTTCTTTTATTAGTTATGTATCTAAATTTGTTCAAAATTTTAGTGATATTCCATTTAATGCATGTGATGGTGACTTGGCTTTGTGCATGTCACTTGGTATCTTTGATACTTCTCATGAGATTCCTCTTTCTTCAAAGGAAATCTTATTGCAAGAAGACAAAATCATTGATACCTTTCTTAATGTGACTCTACCTTCTCTTCGTTCCAATGCACTCTCTTCTAGAGATGATACATTTGTGAATAATGAATCTCATATTTGTTCTAATGCACTCTCTTCTAGAGATAATGCATTAGTGCATGATGAACCCCCTTCCACATCTGATTCTCCTTGGATCGATGTTGAGAATGTTCCTTCAAATAACTATTCCACATTCAATCCTATCTGGATTGATGTTGAGAATATGTATTCAAGTAATTGTTCTCCTAGTTGTGATGGTTAAGTAAATGAGACCTATGTCTACGCTTCCCTTCAAATTCCTAAGAGACTGGTTATTTATGTGACTCCGACTAGTCCTTCTTCTAATAGGGTTTGTTCTATTGATGGTATTCCATCTCATAATGGTTCTCCTAATATTTCTAAGGCTCCCTCTTATAGAGTAGTAGCCTATACTTATGAGAATAAAATTAATAAACAACCAAGTCTTCCTTTAGCTCCTAAACCTATAGCTAAAGCACCTAGTGATTGCAATCTTGTTGAGCAACCTCGAGTTACTCTAAATAAGATCTCACTGTGGGACTTGCTTTGATCTGCTCCGGTTTATAAAGGTATGCTTCAAGAAGCTTTGCAAAAGATCCTCTTGCCTTCTTCTGCTAGGTCGGCAGATGTTGATGCGTTGATGGTGTATATTCACATGGGTTTGTTGAACATTACGTTCTATCTGTAGGAGCTCTTGCCTCCGGAAGTACAGAAGCAAGCGGACCCTCTAATGATCATAGTTAATATTAATAATATTGGCATTAGATGTACTCCCATTGACGTTGGTTCGGCGTTCAATGTGTGTAGTATTGATCTATTGCCTAAGATTAATATTGACCCATCCTCTCTTAATACTTATTTTGTTATCCTTCATGGGTTCGATAATGTCGGTTGAAAATCCCTAGGCACAATAGTCTTTCCTTTGAGATCTTGGGACCTATTACTATTCCTACCCTTCTATATGTCATGGTAGAAAAGTTACCATGTAACCTTCTTGGTAGACCGTGGATTCACGCTATGGGTGCGGTCTCGTCCACCTTGCATAAATCTATTAAGTTTATTTGTAACAATCGAGTAGTCACAGTTAAGGCTGACCCTGAGGCTATGCACCTGTGTGAGATGGCGGTTGCTGGTCAAGCTTCAGTTGTGCCTACTCTTATTCCTTCAATATCTTCCACTGTGTCGATGTTTACTCCAGCAGTACCTCCTACAAAGGATACTCTTGAGATAAATGTCCCAAAGGAAGATCCTTCTGAAGCAAGGAGTCCTAAGTGTGCGCCTTCTACATCTTCTCAAAGGAATGCACATCTTGATGGTGATCGGGGTCCTTTAGACTTTACGGACTCCTTCGTTGAGGAATATAAAGTTGACCCGATCCGCTTAGACCTTCTAATGACATCATCCACACCCGCCATCAAAGATTATTATTCTTTTATATCGCAAGGTAGGGTGAGTAATAATTGTAATACCTTAGTGTTAATCCTCCTTCTGAGGAAGAGGAGGGTATGTGCAGGATCATGGTATGCCAAACAAGCCCTTAAGTGGCAATGAAAATTCAAAACAATTAGAGTTAGGCAACTTGATGTAAAAATTTGAATAAGTTATCTATATTATTTCAAAAACATGTAAGAATAGATTCTGTGGGAAATTGAATGTAGCTCTAAAAATGTATTACTTAAATTTCATTGAAGAATCTCCACTAATTTGTGCCTCGTAATGTAACTTAGGGCTTGGTTGCTTGGATGAACAATCTAAAAGGGAACCATAGTTGAATGGTGACATGAATTCCACTCAACTTCATTCTAGTGGATTGAATTATCCTCCTTTGTCTTCTACCTTTGTATCTTCTTCTTCCTATGAGAAGTAAAAAAATTCTCCACAAGAGAAAGGATTGCTTCCTACTCCTCATTCTTTATCTAAGCAAGAGTGTATCTTGTTGCGGCTTCTAAAATCCCGCTTGATTACTCTTCCTTCTCCTACACGCAAGAAAGTTTGCAAGCATAAAGATTCTTTTTGCACATACCATCGAGTGCTTGGTCATTCCACAAGTGAATGTAAAGCCTTGAAAGACAAGATACAACATCTTCATGATTTAGGTGCCATCAAACTATCATTTGATTAGCGCACCTGCCTTTACTTTGCACGACAAGTGATATCGAGGTTCACCTCTATCCTGTTTTAAGTATCTTGCATAGTTCTCCTCCCCTGTACGTTGGGGGCAGTGATAACTCATTTAGGAGATGTGTGTCCTTCTTAAGGACCCCTCTCTTCACCATGTCTTTCAATTGAAGCATCCCTTGAGTGGACCCCTCTTCCTTTTGAAGGGTTCTTGAGGAACCTCTTTAAAAACCTTTCTCTTGAATGAATTTTTCATGTCTAGCTTAGGGGCAACCTGACTAGACCTCGCCTTTCAAACAGTGCATCCCTTGAGTGGACCCCTCTTTTCATGCCAGGTTCCCAAGGGACCCCTTTGAAAATCTTTCGATCTGTGTGACCGGCTGCTTTTTAGACATGTTCTATCTATGGGTAGACACGTCGTCGCTTTTAGATGCATTTGATCTGCGGGTAGACATATTGACACTTTCTAACATGTCCTATTTGTGGGTAGGCATGTCACCGCTTTTAGATACATCCTATCTATGGGTAGACATATCGACACTTTGGACATGCTCTATCTGCAGGTCGACATGTCGCTACTTCTCAACTCTGCAAAGTCTGCTTCCTTGAGGTTTCTTTCATGTGAGAATTCTTGAAGGATACCTTCCTTGTAGGTCTGCAGGCTTGTGAGGCACATTTTGGTGATACAAGTTTCCTCCTTGAGCGAGGTTTTCTTTTATCACCTTCTTTTATGGTGCGGGTTCTACTCTTAAGTAGGTTTTGCTTTCACCACATGCTTTTCGATGATACGGGTTTCCTCCTTGAGCGGGGTTTTCTTTTATCACCTTCTTTTGTGGTGCAGGTTCTACTCCTGAGTGGGTTTTGCTTTCACCACACACTTTTCGGTGATACGAGTTTCCTCCTTGAGCAGGGTTTGCTTTTATCACCTTCTTTGTGGTGCAGGTTCTACCCTTGAGCAGGTTTTGCTTTCACCACACTCTTTATCTCTCTCTTCTCTCTCGTATATAATGGATCAAAGATTTGCATCTTCTTCATCCTGAGTATATGCTCCTCTTTCTTCATCTCAAAGTTCTTCTATGTATCATTTAGGGATGACACATAGTACTGAGACAACCTTTTACATCGAGGTCTCTTTCACTCTGCTGACTCAAATCCTTTGGCTTTTTATGCTCTAACGATGCTATCTATCACAGGTTCTTCTTGTCTAATGTATTATTTGCTTCCTAGACAGTTCAAGTATACATTTCTAACCTTAATCTTTCTTGATCTACTTTTCGAGCACTCATCAGTATTCATGCTCACTAAAGTGGGGGCAAAATGTATAAGAGCAAATTTGCACCCTATGTGCAATTCCCTTTTTTTTCCCTTATCCACTTTAGAAAACCAAGTTCGGAGGCTTAATTCCACCTAAGCTCGTTGCTTGCATCACACTTGGCACATGTTTTGAGTGTCGGTGGAGGCGTTTCTGTCGAGGACGCCCACGTGGTGCGCAAACATCCGCGTGACGTGCTTACATCCTTGAAAAATTACTGTGCCTAGAGCCTGTAGAGGTGTTAACTTCCCATTGGGGGTCAATTTGTAATGCTCTCCTCGGTCAACCGACCCGAATATGGTCATTTTCTTCCTCATTCCTTCATAATCAATCTTGGAACTTGCATCTGGAGGTTGGAAGAAATCTTGGAAAAACTTGGCTCTCATACTCTCACTCTCACAAGCTTCACAATCCTCTTCCAAGCATTGAGCTCACTCTTGGAAACTCTAAGCATTCTAGCAAAACACTTTACACTTCACAGCAGCAGCATCAACACTCCACCACGTCAGTAGAGCAAGTGTGGAACAAAACACCATTACAACAGAGGCTTGAGTTTCTCTCATTTTCTCCCCCATTAGCCTTGAGTGCTCTTGGTGGAGGTGGTAAGCTTTCACTCCTCTCCTCTATTACTTGGTTGAGTAGCATAACATTGTTTTGTAGTGCTTTAGTACTCTTTACTCCATTTCTACTTTTCTATCTGGTTGTCCATGGAGGTGGGAACACCAAAATAGGTTCTGACTGAGGCAGGCCCCTATACAGCCACCCAACAATTTATCTCTCCCTCTTGTGTGCAGGTATTGAAGACACTCATGAGCTAGAAGCTTCATCACTCACACGGTTATAAGTATTTCCTCTCTTCATCCTTATCATTTACTCTTTACTTAATCTCAGTTCTACCACTTTATCGCATTCTATCACTTTCCTACACTCTGTCAGTTCTCAGTAATCGGATTGCTAGTTGTTGTTTAGGAATTTTCTATGATAAACTTGATCTCTGGTCCATACAAGACTCCAGCGCGCCGCGCTGTCATCCACTTTTTGCGTTGACGTCCTTTGGCTGAGAGCCTGTCAGTTTGTCCAGAGAACCTTTGTGACCTACTCTTTCAAATTCTAGAACTCTCGTTGTTGTTCCATTGAGGTAATATAGGGTAGTTTACCCCATGAGGATCTCTGAGTGAAGAGAACTTGTGAGTAGCGAATCCCCCTATATCACACAACCTTAGTGTTGGATAAAAAGAAAGAATAGGATCAATGGAGGAGATGCATATAAAGTGATGTAAAAAAATAATAGAGTAAGAGAATGAATAAGGACAAATAAAAGAAAACTAATAAAAGGGTTTAATCTTTCTAAGAAGAAGGCTTTCTTGATGGATAGGTTTTGAGTGATAAGTTATAGGCTACAAAAAAATATATATATTATGGTCCTCAAAACACAATGTATTTCTATAAAATAGTTGTATTCTATTATAGAGAGTTTATTTATAAAAAAAATAATGTAATTTTTTCTTCCATATGAAATTTTGTATGTGTTAATCAAGTTTGGAATGTTAGATTATGTCATTTTTAGTAGATTCTCTAGTCTAGGTTATATTAGATCCTTCTACCACCTCTTATTATTGACCCTATTACCTCAACGAGCTAATATTTTCTTTATAATGCAATAAGTCATATTTGAGACATCTAATAAAGATTTATATATTTTTAAAATATTGTAAGTTTGGTAATAACTACGTCAACTTTGATGATTTAAACATAATTTTTTTTTAACATAAACTCTCCAACAATTTTGTGTTAAAATACAAATTGCTTACAACTCTAAAATATGATGGACAAATAAAATATCTTAATCAACTTATTTTAACATACTTAAAATTTAATATTATTTTAAATTTTTCAAATAATATAACTAAAATTCATTCATTATTTTTTTATGAAGTGACAAACCTCATGTTCATAATTTACAAAAATGTAACTAGAGAAAGGGAGAATTTTAAAAAAATTATTCATTGGGAAACACAAATCATTATTTTAGTGGACAAAGACATGAGAAATATTATGTAGCATATACTCCGCTGAAATAGAAAAAATAAATTCATACTTAGACCTCTGACTCATTCATGGCGGGAAAGCATTACGAAGTGGGTTTCAATAGAATGCTACAGTACAGAGCGATAGTTGGTCCTGATCTGCCCTCGACTACCCGTGAGGGGACTGATGTTTCTCAGCTTAATCATTGACTCCACAAATTGCTTCAGAAACACCTCCTGTTCTACACATAATTTCATCATCTCCATTGTTTTTCCTTGCCACTTACTAAACAACCCCTCGTCAGAATTCAGAAGTCCTCTGTTGTTCATCAATAGCTTGAAATAGTAGTTGTCGAATTTGGTAGGAGTGACTGTATCCAACGGCGATAGATTATTATCTCCTGCTGATTACGAACACACAGATTTCAACTTAGCATAATAACTGTTCTCCAAGGTGAAGTCGGGCTGCTCATTTCCGCTCTGAGACCATATTGACACAAGCGAGGAGTACGCTGGCAAATAAAACTAATCAGGATGAATATCTGTTTGTTGCGCTACATCGTGAGGACGCCCATGTCTTCTGCTTGCTGTAGAAACCATTTGCATATAGCAAGAAAGGCCAGGAAAATACCTCAGCGATTAGGTAAGATGAGAGTCCTCTTTTCCATTCAGTTTGTTTTATGCAATCCAACGCGCAGGAATAGTGTTCAAATTCAAATGTTAACGGCGATTTTTGTTGAACGGAAGCGGATGGGAATGGACGTCAGTAGAAAGAATGGGCCCACATCCACCTAAGCGGTGGAAGCTTAGTATGTGATGTTTAAGCCCAACCCATAGAAACAAGAAAATAAGAAGACCAAGAAAATAATGTATTTGGTGGAATTGTAGCAAAATTTTGGACTTCTCTTGGGAATAGAAAAATAATAATGAGGAAGAAAATGCAACACCTAATAAGAAGTATTGTGAAGAAAGATCATGAGGTGCACAAAGACCCCATCAAAATTGAAAAAACAAGAATGCAACAGCCAAAGTTGCTGGTGGGTTTTGTTTGTATTGGAACCATAAGAGGAGGGCGTAAAAGAAAATGCATTATCTGTGAAGATGATGAGGAGGAGGCAACAGAGCCAATGATAGAGACAGTTAAAAGAAGAAGAAGAGACCATGAGCAGGTGGCTCAGCCTCAAACTCAATCCTCAGGTAAAAAGCACTGCTCTTCTACTGCTACTTGTTCTTTTTTTTATTCTCAAAAAAGAGAAGAAGAAATCATGTGGGAGTTGGTTGTTGGATTAGGGTTTGAAATTAGTATCGATAATATTAACAATTGGAAAGAAGAGGAGGTTGCCCTAGAGGCTGAGAAATTCATGGGAGGACTTGAGCTTCCAGCAAAGATTGACATTGAATTAATGAGAGAAGCTCAGCCTAGTTTCAATAAGATCAAACTACTTCCCAGGCTGGCCAGACTCCTCTTGACATCAGAGTGCAAACTATTGCAAAAGTAGTTCCAGGATAGAGGAGTTCTTAGTCTCCTAAAGAATTGGATAGGAGACAGATCATTCCCCAAAATTAGCCTCCGTATTGAAATTATGAGGATGTTGTTGACGATGGAGATTGCAGAAAATAGAAGGCTTTTCTTGGAGAAAATGAAAGAAAGTGGTCTAGGAAGGAATGTCTGCTTCAGAACAAATGCCGTGGAATGAAATGGGAGGATTTTGAGGAGGAGAAAGGTACACATGGAAATGACCATGCCTTTTAGATTCAAAAATAAGTGATGTAGAATCTAGTAAAAATTCCACCATCAGAACATAATTTAAATGTAATGAAGATGTATCAACACAACATTATCAAAATACAAAGGCATGAGACATTTTTGATTGAACTAAAAGAGATTGAAAGGTATTTTTAAAAATACTTTATCAAAATTTACAATTAACGAAAACAAGAAAAAATTACCTTCATAGAATATTGGTTATATCTATTCTTTCAATAAGACTCACAATATCAAAGCACCAAAAATAATTTAGTTCAAATTTAATCTCTTAACACGTAACATACACACAATCCAATGGATTCCTAAATTTGGCCCTTAAGTTTTATATATGATGATAAATTATTGACTAAACTATTTATATGGATTCTTACTTTATATATGATGATAAATTATTGGCTATTTAAACTATTTTTGAAGATTTTAAACATTGTGTTATTGAATGGTCCTTTTTAATGCCTACCAAGTTTATACATGCATTTTTCTTTATGTTCATTAGCACATGTAAGGTATACGCACAACTCAATGTATGTTTATATTTTGTGTATGAAGATAAATTATTGACTAAAATATTTTTAAAAATTAAAAATTATTTTCTTGAATGATTATTTTCATTGTTTCACATATCCAGACATGGATTCTTAAAAGACTAAGATACTCCTAAATCAATTCAAATTTAATATATTCTTTTAAGGTTGATATTTTTTAATTTATTTGAGTGTGTCAAAGGAATAAATTAGTCTATCATTAGTTAGATTATAATATTTCAATATTTGTATTTTAAATTGAACCATAATTTACTAATGAACTTCTTCATACACATCAAACTTTTAAAAAACATATTTTTTAAGAGTAATAATTACAAATATAAGAAGAAAAATATTTATCAAGTTGTTAATACTTCTAATGTCTCTTATTTCAAGCCTTATGTGTTTTAGGAATTTTACTAAGTTGCAATACCCAAGTTGAATACAATTCTTTAAAAAAAATTGAGCTTGAGTTCAATTACCATCCCACCCATATGCATCAATTAGATCTATCTAGAGGGATTCATAGAAACTTTAATGAATATAATTTTTTGTTTGGTTGATCTCATAACAATACGTTTCATTTATGGGACATCTTGGTTTTGGTTGGAATTATCCAAAATATTTTAATTAGAGGAGGTTAGATAAGATACTTTTAAATCCAACCCATGTGGATAGGACTACCAAAGATTAAATCAAACCCCTACTGGAGTCTCCTCCACATCTATCAAAATTCTAGAAAAAAAGTTATTTCACCTTTTGAATAATTAAAAGAAGTCATTTATAAATTTTATTTTATAAATATTTAACCTTTAGTATTATATTACTATAAATTTTGTGTGTGTAATATTATTGAGTTTTAGCTGTTATATAAATGCGGTTTAATTTTTCCCATTACATAGTATTCTTGATTTTACACATATTTAATTTAAATATAAAAAAAATTAGTGAAAGTAATTTCATATAAATGATTTAGGAATTTATTTTGATAGATTATATTGATTTATAATATTTTTAAAAATATAATTTAATTTATATTTCTAAAATAATACTTCCAACAAAATAAATGAATTATACACAATTAATAAATTAATAGAAATAATATATATTTAAAGTTAAAATAATTTTCTAAAAATTGATAAAAGTTTTTGGATAAAATTATAAATAAATTCTCACACAATCAAAACCAGAAACCATTGCAAAGAATAAAAAATCCTTCAATATTTGATTATTTAAAACTAAAATTTAATTAAACAATGAAAAAATGAAATATTAAGATTGCAAAACAAAGAAAATTTTTAGATAAAATTATAAAAAAAAACTCCTTCAATATTTGATTATTTAAAACTAAAATTTAATTAAACAATGAAAAAGTGAAATATTAAGATTACAAAGATTAAGATTGCTAAACAAAGAAAGAATGAAAAATTAATAGATGTGTACGAGGAATGTGATAATAAATATTTAAGAAAGAATGAAAAATTAATAGATGTGTATAAGGACGATGATAATAAATATTTTCAACTCCACTCGCGTATTCTCGTTCTCCATAAACTGGAGTTCCGTGCTTTTTTCATGGTCTGGCGTCCCATGGACCGAGGGGTTTTAGTTTTAATCCCACATTTAAGTACATAGAGTGGGGTGATTGTAGCTCTTATGTGAGGAAGAGTGGCTTTCATTATAAGCTATAGAAAATAGAATTGCTTTTATTCTATTGGCACATATTAATTAATAATACTTGTATTATAAAACTACAATTAGATAATATTTAAAATTTTAATGACTTAAAGTATATATTTAATAATGTTTTTAATGATTATAAAATAAATAGTTAATAATGTTATTATATTTAATTATTCATTTTAATGAAAAAAATATTGTTTATTATTTTTTATTTATTTTTTGATGAATATGTAGCTATCTATATTAAGTAAAGATAAAGATACATATTCACAAAAAAAGGATGGGTGGTAAAAAGGCACACCCCAAGAGTTATATGGGTAGTGTTTAGAAAAACCAACAGATCACGTGGGCCAAGCCCGAAAGTCCAAAATTACAAAGTAAATAAAAAGGCCATTAAGCGGCCAAAGCAGTGCCAGCAGAGCCAGGAGAGTCTTTGTCATCCATATTTTTCCCTAATACATTAGTGGGGTCTGGAGTGACGTCAAGAGGAAGACCCTAACCATCATCAGCGTTTTTTTTCTTTTTATCTTCATCTTTGCGTCTAGGCGAGATTGCAAGCGCCAGACGCGGAAAACTTTTACGAGTGGTTAGCCAACCAGAGCCAAAAGCAGGAGGGTCATCAAAGGGCCACCCGGAACCACCGCCGCCGCTCCTCGAAGCACTGCCAGAAGACCATCCTTGGCTAGCCCGCGGTGGAGGAGAATGGTTTCGCCGAGGAGTGCAAGAATCTTGCCGAAGCGGAGGCTGTGAGTGGGGACACGTAGAGCCACTCCGCTTTCAGCCCCTAGAGGGCGACCGGCCGTGGGAAGTGGTGGGCGAAGCGGGGATCCGAGCAACAGTACAAGGGGCATTACCCCAATGATCTATGAGAACCTGAAGGTGGGCAACTTAAAGTGCAACTTTGTTAGCTTGCACCTGAACTTGCAGAAGCGCATTAGAACAAATTATAGCTTTAGCATACAAAGATACATGAATATTCATTTGAGTATGTGAAAAAATGCAAGCTTTTTTGTCTTTCCAAATATTGAAGAGAATTTCCACTCTAAAAGTGTGTCAAAACTGGGTGAATTTTGCAGGAAATCTGGAAGAATCTCCTAGCAGCACCATATGCTGGCCAGGAGAAAGGCTCTGGCTTAAAGGGCTAAAAAAAGTCATGAATCCAAGTCAAAAGTTGTTGGGCTTTGGGACAAAACCATAAAAGATGCTTAAAATTCTTAGCTTGCCCACAAAAAGGGCAATGAGGGTCCTGGACCCTAGGTGAACAAACCAAGAACCCACTGGCAAGCCTTGGAAAAGAATACACCAAGCAAAGTGGGAAAGTTTCGGCTCAACACTTGCAGACCAAGTGGCAACAAATCTTTTATGCCAAACATGAGCGGGAGATTGAAGAAGCCACCTCTGGTTCAAACTCTGAATCATAGGAAAATGTGGTGAAAGCCACCTGTAACCAAGTTAGGGCTTGTAGTTCCTGAAAGGGTGTCTGGATACCACTTTTAGTCTTTCCACCAAGGTGAAGCACTTCAGTAGGAATAACATTCACCAGACCATCATAAGTAGCACGGTCCTAGTTATGAAGTATGTACTGAGCACGAAAAACTTCTCGCAGCATAATACGCATGGTGGGTCTAAGAAATATCTGTTGTAGGGTTTGGATACGCTTCTTGTGAAACTTGAGCACCTTAAGCCAAGGCAACTTAGCCAACAGCTGACCATTATAAGCAAAAATAGGTGACCACCAAATATTATGCTAGTTAAGAGAGAGCCAATCTCAAAAACCAGAGCCAACCCAACGGAGCTAGGGTTTGGCAGCCTCCCAAGCTCACAAGATACTTTTGGCCACAAATGTCCCAACAATCTGGACTGGTTCTTCCATGACTAGAAGGGTTTGAAAGTCAATCCCCCTCTAGGTAGGTCTATGGACAGGAATGTTGGATTGAATACCATGCCTGAGAAGAATTTTCTAGGCCTCGTCCCTAGTAAGGGCACGAATAATCCATTTAACACACAGAGCAGTCCCTTGTCGTTGAGTGGACAACAACCCAAGACCCCCTGAGTCTATGGGAAAGCAGCAGAATTCCCAAGCCACATGGTGAAACCCTTTATGAGACTTAGAGGAGGCCCAAAGAAAGTCTCTAAGCAATTTCTCAAGCTTTCCATAGGCAGCTTTGGAAGGGGCACAACAGGAAGAATAATAAACATTGGTGGCCGCCAAAACTTTGGAACACACCTAAAATTTCCTTGCCAAAGAGAGGGGCTTGGTAATCCAATAAGCAAGCTTCTACTCGACCCTAGAGAGCATGGCTTGCCAAAGCTCAGCCGGGGACGCCTAAAAGGCAAAGGGAATGCCCAAAAACCAAAAAAATTCTCCTGGCCCAATCCACTTCCAACCATATTGCTACAACCAGGGCGAAGAAGGCAAGATAGATTGTTAGTAGCACATAGTTTTATGCTACTGAATGGCAGAACCAGAAGCAAGACAAAAGGTATTAAGGCACTCAAGAGTCGTCGCAATGGAATCTTCTTCCTCTAGAAGAGTGAGGAATGAGTCATTAGCAAAATGGCCATTAACTAGCTGAGTTTGAGAATTGGGCAGAGAAATGCCCTTAACATGTTGTGGGAAACTGCGTTGGCTAGGAGGTAGCCAAAGCCCTCAGTTGTAAGCACATACAAAGAGAGGGAAAGCAGGCATGAATGAAAGAGTCCAAAAGCAGAGGATTGATGGTCATCGATGGTGATGCAAGTCGAGGAATCCACAAAGACCATTCAAACTAATTGAATGAAGTTGGGCCTGAAACCCAAAGCTTGCAACATAGCAAGAATAAACAGCCATTCAATCCGGTCATAGGCCTTAGCAAAGTCAATTTTAACAAACAGGGCTTTCTGGTTTGAACATCTGGCCCATTCCATGCCCTCCAAACAACAATAATATTATCCAGAATAAATCTAGATTTGATAAACCCAATTTGCTCTAGGAACACAATCTGAGGTAGAAGATGGTGGATCTTTAGAGCCAAATCCTTGGCGATAATCTTGTAGGAGACATTGAGAAGTGTGATAGGTCGCTAGTTGCAGATGTCTTCTGGGTCACTAGTCTTAGGTATGAATTTTATATAACCTTTGTTAATTAAGTTACCTAGAGAATTAGTATGAAAAGCCTCTAAGTAAACATGATGCAGATCATGCCCAATAAAGTCCCACAAGGCCTTGTAGAATTCACAAGGGAACCCATCAATTCCTAGGGCTTTGTCATCAGCCATGGAATGGACAACCTCTTTGAGATCATCAATTGTTAACAGTTGATCACAAAAAAAATTCTGAGCTGAAGAAAGCTTATTTGGCACTATAACAAGACAATCCTAAAGGGCTTGCTATCGCACAGGCATGGGTTCCTGTGAGTGAAGGCTTGCTCATAATGATGCACAAAGGCTTGGAGAATGTCAGAAAGCTTAGAAAGCACCTGAACACCATCTTTAATTTTTTTAATGCCCGGGGATGAGTGTCTGGCATGCAGAGCCAAAAAAACTCTTTGGAGGCACAATCACCAACTTTTAACCAATGTAACTGGGCTTTGATTTGCGCACCTCTAGCAACATAGTTGTCTGCAACTTGTCTCTTGTGCCTTAATTTTGCCACCCTGACTTGCAATGATGGAGAGAAAGGGTTGGCCGCCAAAGCCTTAGAAGCTGAGCGGAGGTTAGTGGTGGTAGCTTCATAAGACCTCCGACGAAAGATAGCTAGTTGGCTCCCATAAATGCGTAGAAATATAGCCATATGAATGATAGCATCATTCCATCAATTAATCCAGCCTATGTGATGAGCTAGCCTACACTCCAAATTCTAGACTATGCGAATGCGGGCCAAGGTAGGCTTGTGGGAGAGTAAAGATGTGTATAGAAAAAAATGAGTTTTACATTTGCGAGGCTGTTGAGTCTCCCATTCAATGTGAAAAGAAATGGGGAAGTGATCAAACAAGGTCACATCCACTAACGACTTAACCCAGAGAGAAGAGTTGTCAAAAAAGAAAAAAGATTATGCCAAGATCATGGCACTTAAATATTTTTTTCTGAACCAACTTTGTAATTATACCAAGTGTGCCAAAGAGAATGAGAATGGCAGTGGCCAATATTGGGATCAAAAAGCCCCAATTTATTGTGCATGTAAAACCACACCATCTCTACCATATTGAAGTCCCCACGCAGTAGCCAGGTAGCAATTGGCAATGAATCAGCAATCCAGCGCCAGAGCAAAGAGCATTCCACAGCATCATTAGAAGCATAGACATTAATAATTCCAAAGGAATGATTATCAATGTTGAAAAGGATCTAGACGAGTCGATGAGTGGGATCAAACCCATGGTCGACCACACAAAAGTACCACCATGGGGCCAAAAGGGTGACAGCTCTGCTATGCCCAACATCATGAGTAGTACAAAATATTTTACTGGGTAGCCAAATAAAACAACAAGCCGCAACAAGTAAAAAGCCAAAAAATTTAACTTCTCGAAGACAAAGCACTTCAATACCAAAATACTTACACAAGGTATCCCTAACAAAATACTTCTTGGAGAGGTCTATTAGACCTCGAACATTCCATGAGAGGAAATTCATGAATGGAACTCCTCCATATTTTCAAAACCTGATTCCTCTTTATCCAAAGAAGATAAATGATTCTGCAAAAATTCTAGCGGAACTAACCCAATTTGGATGGAAGGAGAGGAAATCCTCCACTTTTCATGATCATATTCCCCTTCTTCCCTAGGAGGAGAAAGGCTACGAGACTGCCTTTGAGACCCTGTCACAGGAGAAAAAATATTCGGCTGAGTTAACATGACAACAATAGGTAGAGGCGTAGCCATTGCCTAGGCTGTTGTAGAACATAATCAGCTCCAACCGAAGCTTCTTTCCCCTTCAAAGAAGGGTTTGAAATATCTTTCACTGGTTCAAAGGTCTTGGGCGTTGACCCAGAACCAGTGGACTTATTCTTGCAATTTGATTCCTTCATGATGAGTTTGGGTTTTAGTAGATGTAAGGTTGATCATTGTGCCTACTTTTAAAGGCATGATGATGCCAATTTTATTATTTTTCTTTTGTATGTTGATGATATGTCGGTAGCAGATCCTAACATGTATAAAATAATCCATTTAAAAGTTCATCTTACTAGGGAGTTTGAGATGAATGAATTAGGTAGTAATAATTAGATTCTTGATATGAGGATACACAAAGATAAACATTTAATACGAAAATATGGTTATCACAAAAAACTTATGTGGAGAAGGTTATACAATGTTTCACTATGTAGAATGCAAAACCAGTTAGTACTCCATTTCCTATTCATATTAAATTTTCTTTAGAATGACGCCCTAGCACAAAAGTAGAGAAGACATAGATATCGCATTTATTGTACTCATCAATAGTTGGTAATCTTATGTTTGCCATGGTGTGCACCAAACCAGACATTACACAAGCAATGGGAGTAGTTAGTTGTTACATGGAAAATCCATGTATTGAGCATTGAATAGTTGTGAAGTGGATTCTTAGGTATTTGAGGGGCACTTATGATTTTGTTATCGATTACGATGGGTAGTCTTCAATTTAATGGGTATGTGGATGCAAATTTTGGTAGAGATAGAGATAAGAGAAATTCCACTACAAGTTAAATTTTCTCCTTAGTTAGAGGTGTAGTTTGTTGGGTATCAAAGTTGCAAATAGTGGTGGCATTGTCTACTGTTGAAGCCGAATATATGGCAGCAACACAAGATAGAAAATAAGAAATTTCGCTTCATAGAATTTTGGGTGAATTGTAGGTAAAGCAAGACAACATGGTGTTGCATTGTGATAGCCAAAGTGCTTTACACTTAGCATGTAACTCAACATATCATACTAGAACAAAGCATATTGATATTTGATATCGCTTTGTATGCGAGGTAGTGGAAGGGGGACATATATATTTGGATAAGATACACACTGATATAAATCCAACAGATATTTTGATGAAGCCCATTGGTAGAGAGAAGTTCATTTGGTGCAAAACTTCTCTAAGCTTACATATTACTTGATGATTAGCAACATTAGCATTGGTCTTTCAGTACAAGGGTTTATTTGCAAGAGATGAATTTGACTTCAAGTGGGATATTTTTGGAATATAAAGTAAAATTTATTGTTATTCCAACAATGATGCATATTCAACATTGAGTACTGAGGTAGTGCTTCAGGTATGCACCCAACATAGACAAAGGCCTTCTTATTCAATCGAAGGTTGAAATGATGAGGGGTCCCAAGGGGGTTTTTGTATCTCCCCTAGACATTGAATGGTGTTATGTCGAAGGCATTTCCAATGAAGCTAGAATTGGGACTCACTATTTATGGTAATTTTGACAAATGTTCAACATGTAGTTGCATGAATCACACTTGCTATTTTTGGAAAGTTTTGTTTGACAAGGACTCTACAACTCAAATTTATTATACTATTTTGAAGTCATGTTTTCTCTAACTTGTTATCCCTTTAACATGACCAAAACACCCTTTGTTACCTTGAGATAACTATTTTCACCATTGAATCAATAACCTTGTTTATCAAAAACTCTAAGTGACAACATATTTTTCTTTAATCTTGGCACATATCTGACATGTTGAATAGTCTTTACCATTCCATCAAACATCTTAATTCTCATGTCACCTTCACCAATAGCTTCACAAGGGTTGTCATTTCCCATGTAAACCATACCTCCATCACATGACCGATAAGTAGAAAACCAGTCTCTACATGGAATCATGTGAAAGGAGGCATCGGAATCAAGAATCCAAACATGAAGTAAAGAGTCTCTTAGATTAGTAGTTAATACCTTTGTATCTTCCAATGGTGTTTGAACTTCTACTATGTTTGCCTCAAATACCTGTAAACTAGAATTTTCTTTGCCAATGATTTTATCTCATACAAATTTTTGAGTTGTCCATAAGTCACGTGCAGTTTTCTCCTCTACAACATTGAATTTAGTATTAAATTTGCTAGAGATAATTAGACTGTTTCTCTAGTAATGCTATCCTTTTCATCCCAATTTTCCTCAATCATGGCTGCAAATTTTGAATCTACCCCTTTGAGAGCTAGGGCACATCCATCCTTCACCAATAAAGCTTGAATTTTTAGCTTCCATAAAGCAAAATTAGAACCATAAAACTTTTGCACCTCAAATTTGGTAACCATGCTTCCTATCTTTTTTCACTTCTCAAAAACACAACTTCAGCACAAAAAGCCTCGCTTTGATACCAATTAAAAAAAAATTATAGTGCAAAATAGGTAGAGAAAAACAATAAGCACAAATAACACAAAATTTATGTGGAAAACCTGGTTTTTTCTTGATATAAGTTTACCACGTTTTCTACGTAAATTCTATTTATTCGTGCTTATTGTTTTTTTCTATTTATTCTACATTGTAAAATTTTCTCTCAATTTAATTATTTTTAAATATGCATGATTCAAGGGGTCTATAAGGCATTATATATAGATCCTTAAATCAACTCATAAATAGGAATGTGACCCTATAGATGATGCATGAGGATTGCTTGAGTCGTTATTTGATTCATAGTTTGGATTCAAGGCGATTGTTGATGTATGGATCACAACTTACTCACTCTATCTCTAAATTATTAGTAATCTATATGAAATCAACCAAAAATAGACTTTGGTCAAGTTATTCCAAGTAAATCAAACGGGGGAACTAATAATTTACATCCATTGAGATAAGCAATGTGTTGGATTTATAAATAGATTAATGTTGAAGGAGGAAGAGGATGATGAAGCATCATTTCCAAATTGGGGAGAAAGAGCTTTGAAGGTATACTATTGGTCTAAATTATATAAAAATGAACTGGGGATACCACACTCAATCACATTGATCGTATGATCAATAATTGATGGTAACAAAGTAGTTGATGCTATTAGTTTAGTTTATCAAGTTGAGATAGTAAAAAATCAAAGAAGGTTCCATAAAATATTATTTATTAGCACTTGCATCTATAGAAGGTTCAAGAGATATGCCAATAAAAAAGTAAAAGTAAAATTTAAATTTATTTAAGTAATTAGTATATAATAATATAAAAGTATAAATGTCTTGATTAAAGCATAAATAGCATAAACAAGAATTTAATCATATGATATTAAATTTTGCTAAGTGCTTATGGCTTTTCAAGTTTGAACAACAAACAAAAGATTCTTTAAAGAACCCATTGACTGAGCAAAGTTTTATAGATCAAATACTAATTCACACTTATTATGACTTATTTCTTATTTTTTATTTTCTACTATTTTTTTCTTTATTCTAGTTTAATATTTTCTAAATCATTTTTTATTTTAGATAGTTATCAACCATATAAATATTTAAAATATTAATAATAATAATCACTTAAACCAAAATGTTGGTAGGGTAGTTTTGTT
>VDFB02252616.1:129030827-129240511 GCA_007258455.2 Sequoia sempervirens
ATTTTAAGACCATTTAAGTGTACTTCGACATGATACATCAATCACATATTGTGTTGGGAAGGTACTCACCATGTGCCTTTAAAAATAAGTGTGCTATGCATGCTCTCCCCTTGTGCCATAAGAGTGATATTGGGTGATCAAAAGTGGTTAGTGACTCAACATAGGCCCTACACATTATGATTGGACAAAGGATATAGGTGGGATTGTGTCCATTGTACACATCCACTTGAATAATTTTAAGATGTTCATGTGGTTGGCATGCTTTCTCATTGAAAACTATGAATTCACCCCTTCAAAACTGCCAAAACCATTAAACATCAAATCTTTTCCTTTGACCCATCCCAAATCACACCTTCCATCCCCATCTAAAATCAATCTCCAACCTTTGAATCAAAACCATCAAGATCAGGCTCAAATCTTAAATGGAAGGTTGATTTTCTCATCCTCATCATCTTAATCTGAACCATCAAATTCCTCATCCTAATCACAATCACTCTAATCCTAATCTTTACCATCATCCAAATCCTTAAGTCCCAATCAAATATATTCTCATTTGATTGACAATAGAATCGTTCATTCCAATCCATAATCCCCAACCATACAATAATCAAGATCAAGACCTTAAGTCTAAAAATCAAATCCAAAACCAAAGTTTAATCCACACTTAGGAACTTAGCCTCTTCTAAGTAAATAAAATTAAATTAATCACAATCAATCATTTTAAGGTCTTGACCCTTCATCCTAATCACTCCCTAATCCTAAATCTAATTCTTAATCACACATAAACTCACTCCAACACCAATTCTCAAAGGTATTCCACTATTCTAGTCTCCTTCTACATGAAACATTTTTTTTCACCCAAAGCTCTAACTCAACCCCGAACCTTAAAAAAAAATCTGTAATCAAAATCCAACCCCTCTTACAAAGCAAAGGAATTCTAAAGGTTGAGGCCTTCCATTCCGTCATCTAATTAAAATCTCTTTTATCCACATCAACCAACCATCCTAAACAATCCCTTCATCCAAATTCTCATCCTAAGCCAATTGTCAAAATCTTAACCAAATCCTAATCCTATTCCAAAACCCTAGACGATCAAAGTCAAATCAAGCAAGATCTAAAACCATAGGTAATCTTAATTAATCCTCCCATCCACACATCTTATTCACATCCTAGTCCATCATCTCCTCAAATCAATAATCCCCTAATCTAATCCTAGTCTCAAAACTTAATCAATGATCATGACCCTAAGATCAATCATCCAATCCTAATCAAACTTGCTTAAGACCTTAGTCAATCTTAAGTTAGAAATAAAAAATCCAATTAAAATCAAATTTGCTAAGGAACTTGCTTATCCTAAGTATATTGATCCAATCCAACATCAACCTCTCGCTTAGGCAATTTGCCTATCCTAAGTGTAGGAAAATATCAATCAAATCAACTATCTTAAGGTCTTGACCCTTCATTCTTTATCCAATCCAATTCCGATCCATTCCACTAATTAAATACCAAAATCTAACCTTATATAAAATTGAAGATTTCAAACTTATCCTAAATTTGAGCTTAATGAATCAACCCCAACTCAATGACCACCCAAAATGAGTCTTCCATCCAATCCCACAATTCATCCCATCATCCAAACCTCAATCATGAACCCATTTTTCTTTGATGAGTCCCCTCACCAATCTCAAAAACCCCTCTTTGATGATGATGGCAGTCTTGTTGATCAAGACAAATATGATCCCTTTGAACATACCCATGATGATGAGCATAGTCTTGTGGACCAAGATGAATATACCGTAGATGACATTGCCTTAAGCAAGCTTATTACAAGCTTCAATTAATCCTAAATACATATCCATTGGTCATCCTTATGCCACCTTTGAAGAGGGAATGACCTCTCTAAACCAATCCCCACCTATTATGAGCATCTTATAGCCTCCACATCCCATGTCAATACCTCATCCTCAAATACCTTCACTATCCAATCCACCCCAATCCAAGCACCAATCAACCAAATCATCCCTCAAGGATTTTCTCCAAGGGTTATTTGATCCCTTTGAACATACCCATGATGATGAGCATAGTCTAGTGGACCAAGATGAATATACCCTAGATGACATTGCCTTAAGCAAGCTTGCCACAAGCTTTAATTAATCCTCATATATATCCATTGGTCGTCCTTATGCCATCTTTGAAGAGGGAACGACCTCTCTAAACCAATCCCCTCATTGCTCATCCATATCCCAAATACTTTATACATGCACCTTATAGCCTCCACATCCTATGACAATCCCTCGTCCTCAATAACCGTCACTATCCAATCCATCCCAATCCAAGCACCAATCAACCAAATCATCCCTCAAGGATTTTCTCCAAGGGCTATTTGTAAAGAATCATAATCCACAAAGTGCAAACAAAGCCATGAAATTTTGCCACATTGCTAATCCCATGCCATCAACATGTATCATTAACTATGTAGTCATCAATCCCAAATTTCTCAAAACTCTCACACCTATCAAACACCATGTCTATAAACATTGAAGATGCTTTCCTCATCCATGTGTTCAACTCAAACAATCCATCCATGCTCTAGTTGCTAATACAAAACATTATCCCTTTCATCTCCTCTAAACAAATCTAAAAAGAACTTGTTCCAAAGCATGCCCAAACCTATCCCCTACCCTATTAAGATTGAAGCATCCCTACTAATCCCTCTCATGATCCCTTACCATCTCAAGATCTAAACATCCCTACTAATCTATTCATGATCCCATAGCCTCTCAAGCTCCAATAATCCATATAAAACCCATCCACAAACCATAACCCTATCCCCTTAGTTCCTCCACTTTTATTCAATATGGTTTTCCCCTAGTTGAGTTAACTACAACTACCACCACTACCTATCCATCTAAAAATGGATTTTCATCCAATTTCCACAACAACATGCATCCATTGGCAATTATATTTGTCAATACATGAACTATCATGGAAAATGATTAGGCCTTCATGACCAAGGCATCTCAGAACCCATCCAAATAGATTCCTCCATCCACTCCTCTCACAAGCTTGCTACCACCAATCCCCTCATCACCCCCATCACTTCTATCCTAGAATCCCCTAATCTTGCCACTCTACAATGCCCAATCATGATCGACAACTGTACGCTTCATTGGAATTATTCAAACATGACAAAGCCATCTACCACCTCATGGGATATCATGATAGTCTCTTACCACGTGACCACACCATTGCCTTTGGAGGCAATTTTGATGCACAAGCAAAAAGTATATAGTGAAGAATCCACAAAAATGCAAGGATCACTATGTCACACCACATCAACATTAACTAGAAAAGAAAAATTCAATCCAAAATAAAAATATGTCCAAAAGGCCATAAAGGCCCATTAAGTAAAAGGGAAGCCCAAAAATAAAGTGGATTCCCAAACAAAAAGAAGTAATGCTTCCAAAAGAAACATCCCAATCAACATCCATATTTGCTCATTCAAAAGTTGCCTCAATCCTTAAATCCTACAATCCTCCATCTCAATCTAAGGATCCCCACTTTCGAAATCCTAAATCTATTTTGGGTCCCTACATCCTAAAATTAGAAATCATAATTCCTCCATGTAAATCCTAACATCCAAAAACCCATAATAATCCAATGCTCCAATGTCCATCATGGCGTATGCAATTGTTGGTCCTGATCCCTCTTGGTTCCACTAAATCCACTCATGTCAACTTTCCCATCCTTCCATCCATACATATTTCATCACCTTGTCCACTATCCATCATTCATCCTTGATCACATCCCTTTAATTCAACCTTTCCTACTTTCATTTCCCTTGAAATCCTTCTCCAATATTGCTGTAATGATGGTACCATGTCTACATTTTGGAGAAGCCAACTTAGACACTAACACAATTCTACAAACATTTATGAGCACAACAACCCATATGGTTCGTTTATAAGAGTTACTTTGCAAGGGATACTATCACTAGGGGAACACATGCTAGTCCTTAATCCTTATCCCCCATTTGCAATAATCTAAGTCCACATATCCTCTCTTCATAATCCAACTCCCTCCATCCCATCCCCAAGTCAAAAAAGCATTAAAATAAAAATATAAAAAAAAATAATAAAGAGAAAAAATGTCCAATGGTGAAAACCATGCTTATAACACTTGGATAGGTACCATGATGAAAGCTTAGAAAACATGAATTATGCATACATCCACTACCTAGGAACATCCCACACTTAGGGGCATGACCTCACACTTGGGGGTAAGCTTCTCTCTTCTCACTTTCATCCAATCCACCTCATCCTATCTATTTCTCACTTACATCCACCTACCTATCCCATCATATACAATTCATCCTCCATACTTGCTTATGACCTTGACATAGATAGGCACGCTTTGGACAATAAATGTCTTCCTTTCTCTATAGTTACCTCATATTGCATCTCTTCATCTTGTACTCTTGCCAACCTCCATTCTTCTTTGTAGGTTTATGACACTTTTGGTGCCTATCATCTTCTCCTCTACACATGCATCAAAATTCCTTGAAACTACCTACCTACATATGACCTTGACCTAGACAAGGGCATCATCTCCAAGCATGCTTTGGACAATAAAAGTCTTCCTTTTTCTATAGTTACCTCCTCTTGCATCCCTTCATCTTGTACTCCCACCAACCCCCATTCATCTTTGTAGGTTTATGACACTTTTGGTTCCTATCATCTTCTCCTCTACACATGCACCACACTTCCTTGACACTTGTGCCTATCGAATCCCTATTTGTATAGGCACCACACAACCCTAGAACTTGTGTTTTCCTATCAAACCATTGTCTACATAAACACCACACTTTGTGCCTATGGTTACCTATACAATCCTTCTCCGCACAGACACTCGACCACCCTAGTGTTAGTGCTTACCTATTAAATCCTTATTTACATAGGTGCTACAAGTCCTTAGTACCTATGTTTGCCTATGCAATCCCATTTTGTACAAGCATCATACTTTCTTAGTGCTTGTGTATGTTCTTGTGACATTTATGTATATCCTCTAGACATGCACCACACCCCCTAGTGCCTATGTAGTTGCCCTAGAGTTTTTACATTTCTTTTACCACTAAAGCCTTCCTAATGTCTTGAACCATACAACCATCCTCTTCAAATTGCACTTTCTACCTTGCAACATAGTCCTTGGAGATAACATATTCAAACAATTCTAACTAACTCACAATCCTTGCCATCTCCATTTCTATCACAACACACCATTTACTATGATCTTTGCTTCCTACAAATATCCATCACCACATTACTTCTTCCTCCCCTACCTAAGCCATATCTCCTTCATTTTATTCTTGTCCATCATCTTGGTTCTCCCTTGTCATTGGTTTTGTACATTAGTCTTTGACCTCTCCATTCAATGATCCTTCCATCCTCTATCCCTATAATCCTCATTTCATCTTGGTCTAGTGCCTTGGTTCTCCCTAGTCATTAGTTCCCCACATGCATCCCAATCTTCTTCCTTCAAGCAATTCTTCCATCTTTTATCTAAGCAATCCCTTCATCATTTCATCCTTGTCTATCACTTTGGTTCTCCCTTTTCATCAATTCCAACTATCTATCCAAATTCACTTATTGCATGCAATCCTCCCATCCTCTATCGCCCCTCTATCCTTCCATCTTGGTCAATCGATTTGGTTCTCCATTGTCATTGGTTTTCCATTTTTATTATTTTTTCTTGTCATTGGTTCTATGTATCCATATTCAATCTGTCCATCCAATGATCCTCTCATTCCCTCTCTAAGCTATTCCTCCATTTCCTTCTTTTCTTTTTCCTTGGTTCTCCCTTGTCATTGATTCCAAGAAAATGACCAATATAAATGCAATCCCATCAAATTCACCTATCCCAAATCCCCCACAATCCAAATCTTCCCAATATAGTCCACCCAAATGACCACAAATCATAATCCATGAAATCTCATCAAGACATCTAGTGTAACATCCAAAACATCCCTCACTTTTGTTCTTAGAGCCTCACTATAAACCTTGATCCACTTTACCCAACTTATTGCCATTAGGATTATTGTTCCCAATCTTTATATTTCTTATCGTCAATGATTCCATCTTATCATCATCATCATTGTCAATCAATCAATTGGTTTTTGACTTGACTAGGAGAAAAATATTTATTTGTATTTACATCATTTATGCATTCTTTCTTGTTTATCTATGTGTTGTTTTGGGTAAAAGTACAAAGTTGTGTCACACTTTCAACCAATTTATCAACACAAGTGAATTTATGTATTTCTAACTAAAAATCAATTTTGGTTAAACATATGATCTAGTAAGATTCATTCTAGCTAAGTTAGATATGTCCACAAATTTTCCAACTAAAATTGTTGGTTAAATGCATACGTAGCACCATTTTTGTTGGCTAAATGCATATATAGCACCAATTTGAGGCCAATCAAAAAAATAAAATTATTTGAAAACTTGATGTTTCAACAACTCCCATCATGTAAATAACATTTTTTAAAATTATAAAAATACCATTTTTTAGATCCACAAGTGTAATTTTCAAAAATATATATTTTAATAGTTTAATTATTATTTATATATATTGTTGCACTATGTCGTCATTAGTGTTATCATTGATGTCAACCTATGTCAACCTCTAGTGTGGTTATGATGAGAAGGTGTTTATGGTGTTGAGCAGTTGTTGCAGATGCAACATGGTCACTTGGTTTCCAAGTGCTTTTGAGAAAATTTGCATAAAGAGTGTACAAGGTGATAGGGGTGTGTTATGTATTGTGCTCCACATTTCTTCATGCTTAAAGATGTGCTTGTGCACTTTGGATGTGATGTTCAAAAGTGTTCAGAGGTATTATATCCAGAGTTTCAGGTTCTGGATCGTGCGACAGTAGATGTGTTTGATAGTGTTTGGCCTGCATAGAAGGTTGTTTGGGAGAAATGGAATTGCTCCACATTTTTCCACGTTAAATTTTCTTGTCTTGCGGATTTGGAAATGTGCTAATAATTCTTGTATCTATCTTCCCTTGGATGGTTTGGTGTTCAGCTGTTCCACAAGCTTGGTTCATGTGTTGTCTCAGTGGCAATTTTACTGATTACATAGGATGATAGTAGTCTTAGTTACATGTGTTTTCGTAAGTGATTTTGAATATTTTGTTGGTGTTAGAATGTTCTAGAATGTTGTGTGATGTTTCTATGTGGTTCGCAAGATGCTTTTGGACTTGGTGAAGTGTGTATGTGGTTTCTTGGTAGCGTTAATGTCGGTTTGGCGAACTTGGCATGTTAGCTATAAAGGCTTGAAAATCTCATTTACCAAATTTTATCCCTTAGTTTCCAAAATAATTTAATAATCATAAAAGGTGCAGAATAAGAAGAATAATTTAAATACTTTCATCACTTAAATTCAAATGGAATATCATACATCAATGAATCAAGTATATCAAAACAAGGTCGAGCCTTCACTAGATTTAGCCATGTAGGCTTACACAAGAATCATCATCTCAATAATACATGTAAATTAAAATACTGCAATGCAAATTAAAGAAATAGCAAGATCATGAATGCAACCACAAAGAACCATAACACAAAGATTTTTCATGAGTGGAAAACCCTCGTAGGGATGAAAAACCACTCGTAAAAGTGCCTCATTGGCTTAATGAAATGCCTCACTGGCGGAGCCTTACTGGCTACAAAATCTTACTTGTTACAAGATGCCTTACTAGCAATGATACAAGATTCCTTTCTAGCAATGATCATACTGTCCCCTGGACATGACCATTTACATCTTCAATACACATTTCTAAATAATAAAGCAACAATTATAGAGGCACACATGATACTTCTACATAACAGTTATCTTCTTAACATGTCCACATTTCATATCCTATTATTCATAGAACTAGACTCTTAACATATAAGTAGCCCATTTTTCTGGCATGAGGTTACAAGATACATTTTCTAGTTTCAGCAAGGCAACATCTTTGCATATAAAGTTATGATAATGTCAACACTAGCATGAATCATTCTCAAGTATTTACAATTGGGACAATTTTACCTCTAACGACCTCTCAAGTATCACACAAGTACACTAAGAATCATAAGGCGACCAATCACATGAAGCTTTATGAAAGTAATTCTAGCACTACTAAAATACACACATGCCTAAGCAATTATAACAATAATGTTTACTTCATTGATTCAAAGATGTTTCAATGATAAGAAAATAATAATGTAAAAGAGTTAAGAAGGTATAGCTCATGTATGTATAAGAATACATATATAAGCTAGAGAATATATATGAGTATACATTCTTATGCAATAAATCTCAAGATCAACTAAGTGAGATAACCATAATGCATGAGAAGAGTGTCATCAGTGAACCTAAACTTTAATAAAGTAAGGTGTTATTCAACATTTATTTATCTTTTTATAAAATCCTCAATTTGATTCACAATACATAATATGCATAGGTGGATTGCAATCTACATCTATATATATAGGTCCAATGTAATAAAATGACTCAAATTCCATATTCATAAGAGAAAAGCTCACAAGAAATAAATTCTACTACTAGTTTCTATATTTCACTTTTGACTCGGTTTAATCATTCCTCTAACATTTCAATGGATAATTAAATGCAAATGTGTATCTTCATATTTAGTTTCTTTTTCTAAGCCATTTCCAAATTAAATGGTTTAATCTAAAAAAAATATTAGATTTGCATGACATTTGTAAGAAATTCTTCCAAGCAGAAATGTATACATTTTTAATGAATAAGACTTACCCAATTCACAAATGCATAAAAAAATAACTAAAAGCAAGTGTGTTCTTGCATTCAAGGTAGTCAAAATTCTATTTCTAATTAAATGATTTATTCTAAAATAACAAAGTTACATAATTTTAAAAGAGACATTCAACAACCATAATTATATAGATATATACTAGGAAGTAAAGTTTACCCATATTCATATTTATATACAATATATATTTATATATTTGAATAGATACTCATAAGTGAAACAATCCAATACAGAAATATATCCCAATATTTTGTTGAGTTTTAAATCTTGCTCTCATACTTACTGTATTTTAATCCTTTCTATATATATATATATATATAGAGAGAGAGAGAGAGAGAGAGAGAGAGAGAGAGATATTTACATTAAGTAACTTACAATCTGTCCTTTTTAAATGGAAAGATATATATAATTAATTAAATATGTGTATATATACAGACACAAGAAATCACTCTTACATCATATATAGATATAAATAGATATAGAGAGATTTACATTAACTTACAATTTGTCCTTTTTAAATGGAAAGATATATATAATTAATTAAATATGTGTATATATACAGACAAAGGAAATCACACTTACATCAAAATAATAAACAACAATATACACTTACATAACATAAATTTCTCATTCAAGACTGTGATTCAAATATATTTCTATTTCAATGAAAATAAGTATTGTATGTTTAAATAAATAAATAAATAAATAAATAAATAAATAAATAAATAAATAAATAAATAAATAAATATATATATATATATATATATATAACAAGAAAGAATGTACTAGTGGGTAAAACATTCAAATGTTTTCACAAAAGAAGTAAATCTCTTCACATACATTATTGATTTCCACATTTAAAAATTAAGATACTTTGGAAAAGAACTTGAAAACTTGGAAAAATTGCTTTCTTGTTGAATTCCTTCTTCTTGTTTCCTCTCCTCCCCGTTCTTGACTTGATGAAAATCTCTTCTTGTAGATTTTTCCTCTCCTTCAATGTTCTTCCTTGAATTTTAATTGCTTTATTGTGTGTCCATTATTTTTTTTCTCTTTTTAAAGATTTTCTTGAGCAATTTTCCAAATACCTAATTCTTGAAAACAAAATAATATCTTTTCTTGCATAACATTTATCCTTGGTAAATAATGAAGAATTCCATTTTAATTTGTAAATTAAATAACCATTCCAAATAAATAATAAAGAAATGTCATTCTATTATAAATAAAATAATTATTCTAAACTACAAACATTATCATTAAATTATAATTAATTCTTTTTGTTTTCAATGTACTTGTATTTCCCTACTAATTAAATTAATCTATATTTCCCAATAACCAATTCTTGAAAGTAAAAATAATATTTCTTTTTATGTATAAAATTTTATGGTTGGTAACTAATAATAAATGAAGTACTCCTTAGTAAATATTTTGAAAATACCCAATAACCAATTCTTGAAAGTAAAAAATAATATTTCTTTTTATGTATAAAATTTTATCGTTGGTAACTAATAATAAATGAAGTACTCCTCCTTAGTAAATATTTTGAAAAATACCATTTTAATTGCAAAAGAAATATTTATCCTAAATAAATAATAAAGAAATATAATTTAATTGCAATTTAATTATTTATTCTAAATAAATAATAAAGAAATAACATTCAATTGTATTTAAAATAGTTATTCACAATAACCAAACATTTTCCTTTATTTGCAAAAATAAAATCTATAATTAAATTATAATAAATTCCCTTTTTTTTATTTGTACTTTTATTTTGCTACTAATTCATTTAATTAAACTTTTAGAAGTATGATCAATATAATCATTCAACCAAATTAAATGCATCAAAATAGTATTTTTTAATTATAAATTACTTATTGAAAATAGGGGTCATGACATTAGTGCTGTTTGTGGATGTGCTTCATTGTTTTTGGAAGCATGGTGTAGTGTGTCGGTGTAGATTTGGGTCTTGTTTAACCCTTAGTGTGGTCCACCTTCACTTATTTCCATCATGAAGGTGTTTGATGTTGACCTATTTGGTGGTTGCATGTTTGAGGTGCATACGTTTCATTGAAGCTGACTTGGAGAAGGTTAGTTGTGGTTATAGAAGGTATATATGTAAGGTCAAGTATTGGTGAAGTGTGTGATGTGAGAGAGGTTCGTAATAATGTGTACGTGATCAAGTGTTGAGATCAGAGTGTGACCATGAACACCTAAGACTACCAGAAGTAGTGAGCAGAAGGTGTTTACATTTTAGAGTGCTTGGAGATGTTGGAGGTAGTGAGCCAAAGGTTATGAATGGTTGTGGTGGTTTCTCTTGTTGCTCTGAGGTAGTGAACCTCGTAACAATTTCTTAGTAATCTCTTTTTATTTTGGAAGAAGTGATCTTCTTGGGTAGTGAGCCTTTATTTCTTTTGGGCAGTGAGTCCTTTTGTAATCAATGTTGTTATTCATATATATGTGAGTTAATCCTCACTATGATTTTTTCTTGATTAGGGTTTTCCACGTAAAATTTGATGTTCTATTGTGTATGGTTGTTGATGTTTCATTTTCTTACATTCATGCTAATGCTTAATAAGGGTTTGAAGGTTTTAATGGACAATTGATTCAATCCCCCCTTTTAGTTGTCCCATGTGTCTAACAATTGGTATGAGAGTAGAGGTTCCTTAGAATAAGCTTAATTGCTTGAGGTAGATCCATATGGCACACAAGAATGGTGTCAAAGTCCCTATGTTCGATGGAACAAATTATGCCTTATGAAAATCAAGGATGGAAGCCTTTCTTATTTCATTAGGGTTTGGAGTATGGAAGTTAGTTGAAGATGGATATAATATACCTACTATTGCTCCAATAAGTGAAGATGATGTATTGCTAAGATTTTTGGCTTGAAACTATGTGTGATTTTTAACATCAAGGATTATGAGAATAATGACAAAGCGATGAATGGTATTTTGAGTGGGATTTTTGATTCAAAACTTGTAAAGGTGATAAGATACAAAAATGCTAAAGAGGTATGGGAGAATTTGAAGAGCATTTATGAAGGAGATGCTAAGATCAAGCAATAAAAGATGCAGAATTTCAAAGCCAAATTTGAAACTCTAAGGATGTTAGAAGATGAAGATATTGCAGGTTACATGCTCAGGGTCGATGAAATTTTCAATGTTATCAATGGTCTTGGTGGGAAACTAGAGGAAAGTGAAGTTGTGAAAAAGGTATTGAGAACTCTTCCTAAATATTATAGTGCTAAATTTTCTACTATTGAGGAAGCTCAAAATTTGGATCAATATACTAGAGATCATATGTTTGGTGCTTTAGCTACTTTTGAATTAAGAGAGTTTGACCAAGATTCTTCAAGAAAATAATTTTTTTAAGTCAGCAAGAAGAGAGGAATGATGAATCTAATTTGAATGATCTTGATGAAGTGGAAGCAGATTTTGTAAGAAGATTGAAAAAGGGCACTGGAAAATACAAAGGTGAGTTACCCTTCAAGTGTTTCAATTGTGGTAAGATAGGCCATTATGTTTCAAAATTTTCCAAGAAAAGTTTCAAATGACAAACATAAAGATCATAAAGGTAAATCTTTCAAGAAGAGTTATTATGTTAAAGAAGACAATGGTGCATCTGATGATGAGGAATCAGATTATCCAGATGATGGAAGTGATGAATCCTTGTTCATGGTTTTGAATGTTGGAACTAATTCTACTAACCCTAAAAGATGTGTGAAGGAAATTTCTCCAAAAATAGGTCATAGTATTGAAGGAACTATGTTGACTACCTTACATGAAAGAGAGGAGAGAAACTACTGGTTAATTGAAAAAGGATGCTCAAATCATATGACAGGTGATAAGAGTAAGTTTGTTAAAATTGATAAATATGATGGTGGTTTTGTTAAGTTTGGTGATGACACATCTGCTAAGATATGTGGAAAAGGTTCAATTAGTTTTGATGGAAAGCATAAGACAGATGATGTTCTTTATGTCAAGGGTCTCTGACATAATCTTCTCAATGTAAGACAAATATGTGGGAGAGGATACAATCTTGTGTTTTAGGATGATGGTTGTGAAATCAGAAAAAAGGAAGCTTCAAAACTCTAGTTTCTGTAGGAATGAGGACATAAGGGAATGTTTATCAGCTCAAAGGTACTAGTGGTAAGTGCTTTATGTCACAAATCAATGAAAGTTGGCTATGGCATAAAAGAATGTGTCATATCAATTTTGATAGCCTAGTGAAGATCAAATCTACTCATGTTATGAGAGACATGCCAAAAATTACAAAGCCTATCAATGCAATTCACAAAGAGTGTCAGGTTGGAAAATAGACAAAGAAGAGGTTTAAAACTAAAGAATACTCTACTATAGGGCCTTTGGAGTTGGTGCATACAGACCTATGTGGACCTACCAGAACAAGAAGCTATCAAGGTGACATGCATTTAATATTATTAATAGATGATTAATCTAGAATGACTTGGGTGACCTTTCTCAAAGAAAAATCAGAAGCTCTAGATAAGTTTAAAGCATTTAAATCTATGGTTGAGAATGAAATAGATTTGAAAATCAAGTGTTTAAGGTTTGATAGAGGTGGTGAGTTCACCACCAATAAGTTTAACATTTTTTGTGAAGATCATGGGATAAAAAGACATTTATTAGAGCTCATAGGACTCCATAGTAGAATGGGGTTGTGGAGAGGAAGAATAAGATAGTTCAAGAAGTAACAAGAACCATGTTGAAGGAAGAAAATCTATCAGATGTCTACTAGAGAGAAGCAATTCATACCACAATCTACATTATTAACAAAGGACAAACAATAGTAAACAATTCAAAGTCCCCTTATGAGCTATGGTATGGAAAAATTCCTACTATGAAATATTTTAGAGTGTTTGGAAGTAAATGTTATATTGGGAGGGATGATGAAAACTTAGGAAAGTTTGATGCAAGATTAAATGAAAGAATCTTATTTGGATACTCTACAAAGAGCAAGGAATGCATGTGCTACAAAAAAATTCTAAAGAAGATAGCTGAAAGTGCAAGTGTCAATGTGGATGAGGAATCACATAAGAGCTCAATGTTGATAGCAGGATATGAATCTGATGAACCCCCTTGCAGAGAAGAAGAAGAAGAAGAAGAGAAAGAAAAGGAGATGTTGGTGGAAGAGGAAGAAGCTCCAAAAAAGAATCCTAAGACTCCTAAGTATGTGTAGGAAAATCATTCCGTGGATTAAATAATTGGAGACAAAAGCAAAGGTGTGCTAACAAGGAGAAAAAATACTATGATAGAGGAAGAGGTAAACTTTTGTTTAATTTTTGAAGTAGAACCTAAAACAATTACTGAAACATACAGGGATGAGAATTGGTTCAAAGCTATGGAAGAAGAACTAAGGTAGATTGAGAAGAATTACACATGGGAATTGTTCCCAAGACCAACAAAAAAGAATGTGATAGGAACTAAATGGGTTTCTAGGAAAAAAATGAATGAGAATGAAGAAGTTATTAGAAACAAGGCTAGGTTTGTGTGTAAAAGGCTACTCACAAGTGGAAGGAATAGATTTTGAAGAGATTTTTTCCCTAGTAGCAAGAATGGAGTCTATTAGGATGTTTTTACCTTTTGCAACACATAAATACTTCAAGGTATATCAGATGGATGTGAAGTTTGCATTTTTGAATGGTGAGTTAGAAGAAGAGGTATACATTGAACAACCATAAGTTTTTTAGTTATTAGAAGATCTTGATATGGTCTGTAGATTGAAAAAGGCATTGTATGGACTCAAATAGGCTCCTAGAGATTGGCATGTAAGATTGGACATGTACTTATTGTAGGAAGGATTCAAAAAGGGTATTGCATATAGCAATCTTTATTTCAAAGTTGAGAAAGGTCAAATTCTGATTGTGGTTGTGTATGTTGATGAAATAATCTTTGGAGGAAATGAGGAAATGTGTAATTTTTTTGTAGAGATATAAAATGAGTTTGAAATGTCAATGTTCAGGGAAATGATTTTCTTCCTTGGGCTAAAAATTAGTCAATTAGAAAAAGGTATATTCATTACACAATCAAAATATGTTAAGGAAATGTTAAAGAAGTTTGGAATGGAAGACTCTAAACCAATATGTACTCCCATGGTTACTGGTTGTAAATTGAGTAAAAATGTTGAATCTCTTAAGACAGATCAAACCAAGTATAGATCCATGATTGGTGGATTACTATATCTAACTGCAACTAGACCGGATATTATGCATGCAGTATGTCTTGTGGCAAGATTTCAAGAAGTTCCTAGAGAATCACATGTGACAACAGTCAAAAGGAAATTCAAATATTTGAAGAGCACTTTGGAATATGGTCTATGGTATTCTAAGGATAATGAATTCTCTTTGAGTGCTTATACAAATGCAGATTGGGTATGTTATGCAAATGACAAAAGTACAAGTGGAGGTATTTTCTTCCTTTGAAATAGACTAATTTCTTGGTTGAGTAAGAAGCAGGATTTAGTGTCATTATCTACTGCAGAGGCAAAATATATTGTTGTAGAATCTTACTGCACATAGGTGTTGTGGATGAAGAAGACATTGAAAGATATCAGAGTATCATATGATGAACCTATCTCTATCTTGTGTGATAATACAAGTGCTATCAATATTTCAAAAAATACAGTAATGCATTCAAGAACAAAGCATATCTCTATTCAGTATCACTTTCTAAGAGAGAAAGTTGATAAGAATGAATTCAAGTTGGAGTATCTGCCTACAAAGGATCAAATAGTAGACATTTCCGCAAAGGATTTTCCAAAAGGTATATTTGAGTATCTTAGAAGCAAGCTAGGGGTTATTGCTCCTCCTTTCAACTAGATGCATAAGTTGGTGCATATGTCTAGGGAGAAAATCAAGAAGTATTCTTTGTCCTGGACTGATGAAGGCTACCTCTTAGGGGGAGTAGGTAGTGGTGTCCTTGGTTGGTGCAATTATGAGGAGCATATATTGTGCCTAAAAGTGAGAGAGAAGTGAAGTCTGTAGGTTTTTCCCTTTCCCATTGATGCCAAAGGGGGAGAGTGAAGTTTGAAAAACATAGAAAAAGAGAAGTGGAGAGTGAAATTTGAAAACACAAGGAAATAAATGTCCAAGTAAGGGGGAGAGCTACTTGAGTGTTGGTGATGCAAAGTTCTTTTGTTGTTGATGGTCTTTCAGTAGGTGTTGCCATTAATGACAAAGAGGGAGATTGTTGCACTATGTTGTCATTGATTCAACCTATGTCAATGTCTAGTGTGGTTACGATGAGAAGGTGTTTGTGGTGTTTAGCAGGTGTTGCAAATGCAACATGGTCACTTGGTTTCCAAGTGATTTTAAGCAAATTTGCATAAAGAGTGTACAAGGTGACATGGGTGTGTTTTGTATTGTGCTCCACATTTCTTCATGCTTGAAGATGTGCATGCACAGTTTGGATGTGATGTTAAAAAGTGTTTAGAGGTGTTATATTCAGAGTTTTAGGTTTTGATTATGCGGTAGTAGAAGATGTACTTGACAGTGTTTGTCTTGTGCAAAAGGTTATCAAATGGAATTGCTCTGCATTTTTTGAATTGAAATTTCTTGTCTTGCAGATTTGGGAATGTGCTGATAATGCTTATATCTACCTTCCCTTGGAGTTTGGTGTTTAGATGTTCCACAAGCTTGGTTCATTTGTCTCAATGGTAGTTTGAATGGTTGCACAGGATGATAGTATTCTCAATTGCATGTGTTTGCACTAGTGATTTTGAATATTCTGTTGGTGTTGGAATATTCTAGGATGTTGTGTGATGTTTCTATGTGGTCCACAATATGTTTTCAGACTTGGTGAAGTGTGTATGTGGTTGCTTGGTAGTGTTAATGCCGGTTTGGCCAACTTGGCAAGTTAGTGTTGTTTGTGGATGTGCTTCATTGTTTGTATAAGCATGGTGTAGTGTGTCAGTGTAGATTTGGGTCATGGTTAAAAATTGGTGTGGTCCACCTTCACTTCTTTCCATCATGGAGGTGTTTGGTGCTGACCTATTTGGTGGTTGCACATTTGAGGTGCATACTTTCATTGAAGCCAACTTGGAGAAGGCTATTCGTGGTTGCAAAAGGTATATATGCAAGGTCAAGTGTTGGTGAAGTGTGTGATGTAAGAAAGGTGTGAAATGATGTGTATGCGATCAAGTGTTGAGATTTGAGTCTGAGCATGAACACCTAAGACTATGGGAAGTAGTGAGCAGAAGGTGTCTACATTTCAAAGTGCCTAAAGTTGTTAGAGGTAGTGAGCCAAGTTTCTCCTGTTGCTATAAGGTAATGAACCTCCCTATAAAAATGTCTTTGTAATCTCTTTTATTTCGGAATAAGTGATCTTCCTGGTCAGTGAGCCTTTCTTTCTTTTGGGCAGTGAGCTCTTTTAATAGTGAACCTTTTGTAATCAATGTTGTTGTTCATATATATGTGAGTTAATCCTCACCATAGTTTTTCCTTTATTAGGGATTTCCACATAAAATTTGGTGTTCTATTGTGTATGATTGTTGATGTGTCATTTGTTTACATTCATGCTAATGATTAATAAGGGTTTGAAGGTTTTAATGCACAACTGATTCACCCCCCTCTCAATTATCTTTTGCGTCTAACATATATATTTTAATTTTTAATAAAAGTAGGCTATCAACACAAATATTAGGTTGATTTCCATGTCAAGAAAAAATATTAAAACTTATTAAAAAATAGAAAAAATATGATGCACTAGATAAAATAATCTATATCAAGATGGAATAATTTTTTTTGTTTTAGATAAATAGTTAATATGAAAGTTGACATCAAATGGAAAAAAATGTGTTTTAATACACACATTTTAATATTATTTAAAAATAAATATTTATCAAAATTGGAAAAAATATATCTATGCACTAAAGTTTCAAGTTATAAATACATCCAAAAAAATTGAAGGATTTTTTTTACTCTATAAAGGTTGATGTCTCATGTAACTTCATTTTTCAACATTTTATCAACTAAATTATAGTGTCAATTTATAAAAAACTACATTCAAATAATTTATTATTTTTTTCAAAAAAATACAAACATAAAATATACTAAAAAATACACATTTTATTAGTTTACATCAATATCAAAATTCAAAACATATATGTCAATTTTTAGTGATCCAAGTTTAAAAGTTGGATTAGTGTTGGTTGTTTCTTTTATAAAAGTGTGACACAACTTTGTAATTTTACCCTTTTCTTGCATATGTTATGGTCCTTGTAGCATATTGCTACAATGACATCATGCTCTTCCGTATCATAGTGCCATACAACATATGTTTCCACACAACCTTTTCTTTTGGGTTTTCTCTTTATGCACTTGACACAAAATCACCTTGATCCTTATACCTTGGTGAATAATATCAAGTGAAGGTTTCTCAAATCATCACAACATGAATACCCTCTATAGATATCCTCTTCCATCCATCTTATCCCAATCCATTCATCCTTTCATCTTTATCTATCTTTTATCCTCCAATCCCTTCATTCATTTTGAGAACACACTCATGTTCTTGAAACTTGCCTATCCTCTTGAGGGGGCATACCAAACACCCTCCCCATCATCACTCCTATCCTTCTTTAATGATTGGGGCATCTTACCACTAGTTTTATCTCTTCTAGAGTCACTATTTTTATTCTTCTTTGAAACAATATTGGTTTTTCAAGTTGTAACACTTTCTTAAAGATGGGTAAAATGTAGACACTTAAAATCATCCACACTTGACCACACTAGATTTTATCCTATCATTTTTTCTTTAATGAAATAATTCATATTTATTTAATTAAATCCAACCATGATATTCCTTCCTCCAAGAATTAAATAGAGAAAATATATTTTTAATCCCTCATTTTCTGCCTCAATCTAATTAGTTGATTAAAATAAATATATAAACTAATTAATCCTTAAAAATTCCTAAATATGATTAATTTAATTATTCACTTATCCCTAAAATTCTGCAATGAAATCCTAGCTATTCATTTATTTGAAAGATCCTCATTGTTCTTCTTAGACATGTGGCATCTTGCACATGTGAAAGGACATTTCTCAAATTTCTATTCCCCATGTGATCTCTCACATGTCCCATATCTTATCCCATTATTACCTATCCCACATTTATAAGTATACACTTGTCAAATCTCTCTGTCCCATGTGATCTCTCACACGCCCCATCTCTCTTCCCTATATGCTTACATATATATGAGAGGAAACATGTCATGTCTATTATCCCCATGTGATATCTCATGTGTGTATGAGGATTCTTGATCTCAACCACCCATTCAAATCATGTCAATGCCAACTCTTCAAATTTATTTGATCATCCACCTCTCGAAGTGCACCACTCACAAGGTACCACTTGGAGGTATCTCATTCATCCCAACCTCTCAAGCATCATCAATTGTTGATCTTGAGATTCAATGCCAATCCTTGATCCTCCATTTTGGAAATATATATATAAAACCATCATCAAGCCATTTGCAACAAGTCTTTCCAATGAAAAATCATGCTGCTAGATTGAAGAATAACCTACACATAAGGGTCATCCCACAAAATTGGGTCCCAAAGTTGAGACATCCTGATTTTTGCTTGAAATCACATATTTTTAGAAACATTAATGATTTAAGCCTTGAGGGATTCCATATAAAGGGTTTTAATTGAAGAGGGTTAGATAAGACCCCCTTAGATCAATCCCCCTTGGATAGAACCCCTCTAGTCTTAAATCATACCCACAATGGAGTCTCCTTCACACCTATCAAAATGTTGACAAAAAAACACTTTTTATTTACCTTTTGATGGATTGAATAAAGTTATTTAGAAATTATGTTTTGTAAGTATCTAGCTCTTATTATAATCTTTCCAAAAAGTATAATTTTAAATATTTTTAATTTTATTATTATATTTGTATTTAATTACTTGTGAATGTTTTTTTTTCACTAAACATCAAGGTATTTGTTTCACATTCGCAGAAAAACAAAAAAATAGAGAAAAAAATTCTAAAAAATATGTGCACTAGGTATTGATGTTCTTGTTTTAGTAAAAGAAATAAAAAATTAATTTCAATACATACAAAACAAGTTATGCATGACAACATACACCTATGTCTAGATTATAATTACTTTAAATTCCAAAATTAATTTAAAAAAACTATGCAACAGAAAATTATGAAAAAAATCCATGCACTAGATATTGATGTTAAAAATGTATTATTTTAAAAATTATAATTTTATCTTTTGAATAAAAAAAGTTGTGTGAGGACATAAACATCACTTAAAAAAAATGTTGTTTACTATTTAAAATAAGTATTAAAAGTTATGCAAAAAATATATATTTTTTAATTTTTTAAAATATATATATATTTATAATCTACACACAAATCCTCACAAATCACCAGTTTGCATCATCTTCAAATTTTTAACGATTTAGCTGCTATAGGCCTTAGAAAGTGAAGGTTTAGTTAAAAATGTTGATACCAATGTCCATCTTGGCCAAAAAGTGGGACAAAGTATTGTGGGATGATGTAATGCCCGTCGTACAAACCCCAGAGAACACACACAATGCAATAATTTTTTTTTTAAAAAAATAACAAGAGTGAACATGCAATAACATTAAACCATAACCACATAGCATAACACATAGCATTAATACACTTGGTTCTCTGGGGCACGCGAGGTTACATCGCAACACTAAACACAAATCAACATAAAGATTACAACATAACTATACACTTTTACAATAACCATAACAATGATACATCCCATAACCATGATGCGAGCATAACAAACATCGCATAATTACATCCATGATAAATCTCTTAACAAAATACAAATGAACCTAACTATTACATCATCGTTATAATATTACATTACAATTTTCTTTGATACATGAATTACATTGAATTTCCCAACATGGGGATTGATACAAGAATAATGAACATGAAGTACAACTGATCACTGGAACATCTGCACTGTGGAAAGCTGAGAAGACAAGACGCTGATGGGGAACCCAATGGGTGCGGAGCACGTTCCACCCAACCATGTGAATTACAAGTAACTCACCCCCCGTGCTCAGAGGTGACGAGGAAGTGAACCCGACCATGAATGTCGACCGACTCAACAACAACACGATACAAAACAAGTACAACTCATAGCTTACACTGAACAACCATCAACTTTCACAAATCACATGACAAGATAAAACCAAGAACTCATCACGATAACACGAGGTACTATCACTTAACAATCATGAATCAATTCACAAGAATTCAAGGAACCATCACAAAGAGATAACATCCAGAGGCAACAACACAAGCACAAGGGTGTCAAGTGGAGAGTGTCATCGCATAGCTCTCATGGGATTTCCTAGCCCTTCCTCCAACTGAGGCACCGACACCCATCTACGGATATCCTGGCCCTTCCTCCTAACTGAGGCGCCGATACCATAGGGTAGCTAATGCGGAGCCAATAGTCTCTCGTGAAGACGAGACTATGACTATGCCGACCACGACCTTCTCAGTCTATCACTAGTCTAAGGTAGCCCTAATGCATAGCCGAGGAATCCAATGTTTTATTATCTTGTGTTTTTAAACTATCCAACCCCCTAAATCTATTGATTAGGTTATCACTTGTTTAGCTTACTCATTCGTGGGTTATCCTGAGCCCTTCCTCATCCTGAGGCGCCGGCGCCCATGAAGAGCCACTCTCCCCCCTATGACCCCTAACATATCTCAAAGCAGGCAAGGGTTGGACTAACACATATAAATCATAAAACCAAAATCCAACACACGAGGCATTACCCATCTCGTGACTGCACATAATCAACAACATTGCAAACCCATCCAACCCTTCCTAACATAACCCCAAAAACGCTCAAAAGCATAAACAAGTAAATACATTTTAAAATCACAAGCCTCTGGGACAAGATTTTCACAGATCAAAACGATTCCCACATCGACAACACTAAACAAAGAAAAACATAACATAAAAGAAGATTCAGATCACATTTACAAGGTTGTACCATTAAGTTTGATTTCAATTCCGATTTTATAATCACATAAAATTGTCTCAACAAGATGCACAATCCCAGTTAAAGGCTAATTCTTGCCTAACAAATTTGTTTAACTAAACAGTGCCCTTTAAGAACATATCAATATAAACAACATGGATTATTCAATTCCCATACAAAATTCCCAAAATATAATGAAATATCATTAAATAATTATAATCCATTTTAAAAACAAAACTAATATTACCTAAATTAATTATAATTTTATTTATAAAAGCCATCATTATATTTTGAAAATGATCAAATACATATAAATAAAATAAAATAAAATATAAAAAACCTAAATATATATATATATATATACATATATATATATTAATATTAAATAAACCAAACTCTAAAAAAAAAACATATTAAATAACATATATAAAAAAAAAATGAAATTTAAAAGACACTGGCCGCGGCTGTACACCGGCCGCGGCTGTACGCAGCCCTTACGGCTACTGTACACAGTGGCCATTACGGGCTGCTGTGCACAACATCATCTGCTGCGGTAGGGGCCGGGGGTACGGCCCAGCCGTCGCCCCCCCACTCCCCATACAAACAAAAATTTAAAACATAAAAAAAAACTCCGCCGAAAAACCAAAAGTTTTTCCTCTTTATTTTTTTTATATATTTTATATTTCAAATTTAACGTGTTTTCAAAGAACACGAAACCCCAAAAAAAAAGTATTAATTCCCTGTGCACATAAAAGAACGGATTTCAAAAATTTCGATTTCTGTCTTCTGTAAAAAGAATATAAATATTTTACAAAAAGATTCAAGGAGATATATGTAAATATATATATGTATACATATATATATATATCAATCAGGATAGAAATATATATATAAAACACACATATATTTTAACATGCTGGGCAGGAGTACAGAGGTAAATTTAAATCAGAGAACAAAAGAATAAAATAGAGCAATGAATATTTTACACATACCCATATGTTTTCAAACTCTCAAATGCATTGTTTTTAATAGGGAAATCATTTTTCTCTAAATGCTAATATTGACAATTTGTATGTTTCAGAATATCTGGGTTCTTGATTTGACAAAATTTAAATAGTATAATTTCTATGATTTTCTTTGTTTTCTAATCTAATAATTTGCTCTAGTTTCAATTTTCAATAGAAGTTCTCTATGCTCACCAAAAATTATTTTAATAAGATCTATTTTTCTTTTCAGAAACAAACAGAGAATAGAAAAGGTACGAGAAGAAAAACTACGAGAGGAACGTGGAGTCCAATGCAAATTTGAAGATGCCCTCGAATCCGATTCCAATCCGTAGTCCAGAACGAACTCAACAATCCCTGGAGCACTTCAGCTTTCTGTTCTTCTGTGTGTGTGTGAGCTTCTCAAAAATTCATGATTAAATAAAATATATTCCTCATCTCTTCAAAGCTCTCCAAAAATCCCAGATTAAAAGAAAAATCAATTCTTTAAAACAAGCTTTTTTTCCAACTCTCAAACCCTATTGGCTCACACTGTCTTTTTAATTCTTTTATTTATTTTATTGCTTTAATTCCTGTTTTTCAACTTTTCTTGCACTTCACATTACCTATTTATTTTAAATAAATTATTCACATAATTATCCACCACCAATTTACTTGATTAAAATAATTAAGCTATATTTAATATTTAATTATTATTTAATTGAAACACATGACTTTATAAAAATTAAATAAAACATTTAAATATTTTCATACAAATAAACCAACATTAAAATACACACTTTTTATCCACCTTTAATTAACAAATTCACGACTTGTAAAATATCAACATCAATAAAATAACCATAACTTATAAAATACCACATTAATCAAAATACGACGACACACAAAACACAAGCCACAAATGACGACAAAATACAAAAATGAACAATACCAATCAACGAGACGACCTGACATCATGGGACGGGAGGACTTCATCGTCACCTCTATTTCAACATTTATCTGTTGGGTTATTTGGTGCTCGCCTTGTCCTGCCGAAGTAGGTGGAATCGAGACTTATACCTGCAAATCCTGCATACAAACGAAGTTGTGTACATGTGCATACATATATATATAATCATCAAAGCATTAAATCAAAGTACTGCATTGTGAGAAGGAATTGCAACATAGCAGGGCACTCGCAAACGAGTGATGCCATATTGTCCTTCATCACACCTATTCTAACAATTATAATATAACCAATACATCAACATTTCTAACTAACAATCATCACCTAACATAATTCATTAAATCATTGCATCATAATATAATTCTGAAAATCAACTAACATCTAACCAACCACAATGTCATATGCAATAATCAAATCTTCAAGTGTATAAACATAATCACCAACAGTCTACTAATGGAATACAACATCATCAAATGTCTAACTATCCAACTCAAACAATATCATCATCGTCACAAGTAGCAAACAACCGCATAGAAAAATAATAAATCCAACTAGTAAGAGGAGGGGTACTACAGATGACCCATAACAAACATAAAAAAACCCAACAAGAGGCATTGAGAGAGCCTTGTTGAGATCACTTAACGTTGGGAATGCACTCTTTTTTCATGCTCAAATAGAGGCATATGTATAGGAAAGGTAGAAAGGTTCATTTATTGCATTTGAGTCTTGTTTCTTCTTTTCTTCTTCATGTAAATTGGTAGGCTCCAACATCCAAAATAAGGAGGTTTAGTTCAAGATTTTTAACTAGCACTATAATTGTAACTTTTAGCTTGCTAAAATTTGTATGATCATTTATAGCATCAAATATTATAATAAATAATGATATATGGTTGTATGGATAATACAACCATACTAAACATTATCTAATAATGATACATGGTTGTATTTAATTAATCCATTTTTATGCATTCTTCTAGGTGGGGGCTTGGAAAATGGGAATTACATAAAAAGAGGAGGTAGTGGTTGCTTTGTGAAGGTTTTGATTTGACAATTTTCAGGTGGTTACTTCCAAATTGGAAGCTCATCATTTTGAGGTATATATTTTTGTTGGAAGAGGAGGAATGGTATGTTTTTTCAGGTTTGAAGAGGTATTTGTAGTAGCAAATGGATTGGAGAATCCATTGTTGAATTTTAGTAGAGGTTTCAGTTGAGGATTTGCAGGTTGGAGGAGCAGATTCACATAGAAAGGTCATTTAAAGGAGATATTTTCTATAGTTCTTCATATTGTTATTTTTTGTCATATAAATGTTTGATAACAATTATTTAGTGGTATTTATCAGACCATAAGGCTACAATCATTGTAATGGCAGATTTATGAAGTTATTGAATGAAGAAGACAAAGGTTTTGATGCAAAATATGCAAGTTTTAATAATGAAAAATCATATTTGTCTTGAATTGTTATAATTTCTTGTGATGGTTAATCCTTGGGATTGTTCTCTCCATAATATCAATTCATAGTTTAAAACATACTTCCTTGGTTGAGTGTTTTGGGCATGGTTGCAACAGTTTGATGTTGCCTGTAGCTAGTTGTTGAATGTGGAAATTTATGAGTTTTCTGAGTTTTCAGCCATGAAGTTTGAGGGGAATTGTTGGGAGAAAAATTATGATATACTTAATTTCCTGTAGATTAATATGGGGGCTTCCTTTACCCAAGTTTGTAGTAGAAAAGAAACTCATTAGATGGTTCAAAATAATTTTTGAAAGGAGGTTTTTCATGTGTTTTGAATGTAGAGAAGAGTTGTATGAATTTACTTTGTGGGGCTGCAATATCTACCACTTATTAATGGAGTCTTGGTTTTCTTCTTGCATCAAATGGTAGAAGAGCATGGTGAGTCCCTTGCATCACAAATTTTCCCACCCAAAAATATTATTTAAATTCAAGGTGTGGATTCACACGTGCCTCTAGTGGTGAAAACATAGAAGGCGACCTTTATTTCCATTAGTGAGATGGTTAAAGTTTCAAGCTCCAATATTCATCGTGCTTGATATAAGCCACTCTTTTTGATATATTCATTACCATTCATCATTTTTTGTGATTTAAAGAGTAAATTCAAATGTAGTTGGAGTTCAAAGAGACAACTGAAATGTAGTTGAAGGAGAGATATACAGATTAGAAGTAGGAACATCTAGGCATAACTTTGCAAAGGTATTGTAGTGTCAATATTGCTACTACAAGTAGTACTAACATCTCAATAATAAGAGACAACTAATTCTAAATTGTTGGAACTACCTCAAAGTAAATAATCATTCTTCTCTACCATATTTGATAAAGATTGCATATCATTAACCATGACCATGTGACCAAAATTATTATCACATCTAACATTTGATCCAAAATATTTTATTTTTGAATCGATCAACCTACTATTAGAAAAGGACTATTGCAACATATTGGTGGCTTGGGGAAAAACTTGGTCTAAGTTTGAACTATATTCTAAATTAGACAAGTGAACAATAGAATTCCTATTAGATAGGTTGCATGGATTTGAATCAATTTACATGAAATTTTTAATTGCCATGTTGCCTTTCATAAATATGGCAACCATATTGTACATATACGTAGCTTCTTTTGCTATATCAAGATTTGCTAGCCATTAACATCCTCAATTTTGAATCCCAAATTTATACAACACAACGACACCATGGATATTTTCCAACACCTCTATATGACCTATCATTTTTTGAGTGTTTGAACTTATCAAAACTCAAGCATGAATATTGACTTGAATAATTTTCTTGGATTGTTCACATGTCAATTTCTTGAGCAATTTTCCCTTTGATTTTTTTCTCTTTTATGCATTTAGAGCCCAAAGTAGATAATGCAACAATAGGTTCCTTGCACAAGAGGTTGCATGGATTAGAATTAATGTAAACAAATTTTATGAATGTATTATCTCCTCTCATCAATATAGTGGCTATATCATAATAATAAGTGGTGTCTAGTGTTGTATCAAAGGTTCCAAGCCATTGGCATTTCAACTTAGGGTCCCTAAATTTTGAAGCTTAATGACCCCATGGGTGTTTCTTAACATAGTTATATCTCTTCTCTATTGCTTCTTTTACTTTTATAGACCATAATTGTAACTTTTTAAAAAGATTTTTCAATTGCTCAAATTTAAATTTCTTATAAAATTTTCATTACAAATTGTTATTTCATATTTCACAAGAAAGAACTACTAGGACAAATCAACCTAAAGAGCACAAAAGTAAACTTAAGTAAAATCCCATAATAGGAAACTACAACACCACACAATTGTAATATATTTGTTTAAATCCTATACATGGTTGAAGGTGGCAACCTCATACTACTTACATGAGTTTGATTCTTAGATTAGGAAGCAATCAAATGCCAAAGGAGTAGCACATGAATAATCCACTAGCTATGGCCAATAAAAAAATAGAAATTTATTTGGACTAGGATGAGCAATGTAAGGAGTATCAATGTTTTAGTTATTAGCATGTTGAACCCCATTAGAATATATCATCATAAATAGTTTTATCCATTGTATTTCTTGTCATGCATAATTTTCTCATTTGTTGTTTTGGTCTCCTTTGAAATAAATGTTGGAAAAAAATAACCAATTTAAGCATCTATTATAAAAACAATTGGCCTCCCAAGAAAGAGTAATTATCAAGCACTACATCATCTACAAGTTTTATGTGATCACTTTTGAACCAATAAAACACAATTATACTAGATGCCCCTTTTGCATTACTTTGACTATAGAGCTAAAACACTTTAAAACATTGGTCATGACCTATGGGCATAATGTCTCTGCAATTATGATCCTCTAATTGAGATTATTAGCTAAATCAAATATATTTGAGATATGAACACAAGACAAGATAGACTTAACAATATTTAAAACAAGTTCACACGTATACATTTGAAGCATGTACAACTAATGGTAAGAATGTTTTAAGAAAAATAGAAGCAGACTTACAGTAATGATTATAATATTAATACAAAATTAACAATTATGTGTCACACTCTACAAGTAGAATAAGTACAAAATACCTATGGTTTCTCCTTGGTTGCACTCTTTATTGAGCCATAATTTGTGCATGCTATGATTTTAATTTTTTGATAAAAAGTATAGTAGAGGCCACTAAAGACAATGTTTATGGGGCTATTAAGAATACTCCTAATATTGTTCCTTAACACCACTAATGCATATTCAAATATTAGATAAATGAGAATTTTTTTCTCATGTTTGTGGGTGTAGATGATAAAATCAAAATAGCAATTCAAAATTATGAAACATGAATTTACTTACAATCACAAAAATAGGAAAAAATTATTTGTCACAATAAACAATACATATTCATAGTCTCATATTTGATAGTAAATTTTCACTAATCATAACATGTTTCACTATATAAGTAGAATAAGTAAAAATTAACTATGATATATCATTGGTTGCACTCTTTAATAAACCATAAGTTGTGTGCTATCATTTTTATTTTTGATAGTGTAGTAGAGGCCACTAAAGAAATTGTTGATGATGCTATAGAAGAATACTCCTAATGTTGTCCCTTAGCACCACTTGTGTGTATTCAAATATTAAGTAAATAAAAATAATTTTCTTATATTTATGGGTGTAGATGATAGGATCATAATAGGAGGTCAAAATAATGAAATTTGATTCTTTTTACAATCACAAAATGGAAAGATTTGTTTTCAAAATGTCATATTTGATCATCATTCTACACTATTCATAACAAAAAAATTAAGCATGACATCTATGAAATAAATAGGCAACCCCTTATCACCTTCTTCCATTCATGTTTTCTATTGTTACATACTACCATACTCAAGTATCTATTTTTTAGGTCTAATGTTGAAGAGAACAACCAATATCTTCAATCAACAACACCAAATAACCTCCACAAGAAATAAAGAGAAGCAACAATGGAAGATGCTATTCCAACAAACAAGAATTGCAATATGATACAATATGCAATACTCTATAATAAAAAATATGCTATAAATTCCTTGCTTATAAAGGTAAGGATGAAAGCTAGGATTAGACAAGATCATGACAAGTGTCTTAACCCTATCACATGAGACAACTAACTCATAACTACCGAGGATAATGTAAATTCTAGATAAGACAACTATGAATTCTAGATAAGACAATCAAGACTTCTAGAAGAAAGTTTATATCCTAAGTAAACTTAACATGTGAACTAATTCCACTAAGTCCCTAGTAAAGAATTAACTAGGTACAAGACTTTATTCACACCAACACCCCCCTGAAGTGAAACTTAGGGAGGAACAAACCAATGCAAATATGCAAAAGATGGGTCTCGACAACAAGGAATGATGAGGTACCCATGTACAAAACAAAAAACTCTCATAAGCGGGGAAAAAGAGAAAACCCAGTGGGAGAAAAATCCTCTCCAAAAGAGAGAAAAAGCTGAAAATAAAACTGAAGAAGGAAGGAGGACTCATCAAGACCCCCCAAGGACAACTTCCTTCACCCCAAGCATCAATCACAACTGAAGACAATGAGGTGATGCCAAAGGTTTAGTGAAGATGTCTACAACCTGCTAATCTATAGGCAAATACTTCAAGCTAAGAACACCATCTTGGATGAGCTCCCTGATGAAGTGCATGTGGATCTCAATATGCTTAGTACGCTTATGTTACAATGGGTTGCAAGAGATATGGATCACACTCTGATTGTCACACCAAAGAGTAGTGGGCTGAGCAGAAGGAAATTCAAACTCAGTCATCAACTGACGAAGCCACAAAACCTCATGACTAGCAAGAAATGCACCTCGATACTAAACCTATGTCGATGATAATGCAATAGCAGTTTTCTTCTTGCATGACCATGTAATCAGACTAGAACCAAGGAAAAAGATAAAGCCATAAGTAGACTTCCGATTGTTGACATCATTAGCCCAATTTGAGTCAATGAAGCCCACAATATGAGATGTGCCTGATGTATAATGAATGCTGAAATGAGTAGTGCCCTAAATGTATCTCAAGATACATTTGGCAACCTTCCAATGAATCTCATGAGGCTCCTGTGAGAAGTGAGAGACAATTCCAATCGCAAAGGAAATATTAGGACAACTATGTGTCAAGTACAAAATATTGCCAACCAACTACCACTACAAGGTAGGATCAATTGTAGGAGTAGTGCAACTGGTAGACAATACAACACCTAACTGAGATGGAGTGGGTACAAGCTTGCAATCAGCGATGCCAAATCTTTGAAGCAAATCAAGAGCATACTTCTTTTGTAAAATGAAGATCCCCTCAAAAGTCTAATAAATCCAAAGACCAAGCAAGTAATGTAAAAGACCAAGGTCGGTAATATCAAATCGCTCCAACAATTCTCGTTGTGTGCTCTAAATCATGGAAGTAGAACTCCCTATGAGAATCAAATCATCCACGTAGAGCACAAGAATGAGTAGATCCTCTCCATGTCTCTGAGTATAAACTGTGGGATCAAAATGGCAACGAGTATAGTTGGAAGCAAGCAAGAAGCTATCCATCTTCTCATACCAAGCTTGAGGGGCTTGTTTGAGACCATATAATGAATGTCGAATCTTGCAAACAAGTGAATATTCTTGCATAAAAACCTGGTGGCTTCTCCATATAGATCTTCTCATGAATATCCCCATGCAAGAAAGAACTCTTCACATCCATCTAATAAACTGACCATCCCTGTGATGCAGCTATAGCAAGAATAAGACAAATAGAATCCATCTTGGAAATAGGAGCAAAGGTCTCGAAATAGTCAATTCCTTCAACTTGAGAAAACCCCTTTGCAGCCTTGTACTTGTCAATGGAACAATCTGTTGCATATTTGGTAAAATATATTGACTTCCACTGAACCAACTTTCTTCCCTTAGGAAGAGGTACAAGATCCCAAGTGTGATTCTTCATCAAAGAAGAATACTCATAAGACATAGCACTATCCCACTCTAGAATACCTAAAGCATTTGAATTTTTTTGAGGATCATCTGAAACAACATAACTCAAAAGACTAATTCCTGAAGTTTGAGAACAAGCACAACGATTTTCTAAGGGATCACAAACAAGAGGATCAACCTCCTCAAGATTAACACGAGCCCATCATGGCCTATGGGTGAATGAGGAGGAGGTGGATCAAGACCATCTTCAAAATATTCATCAAGTAGCAAAACACAATCAATTGAAGAAGAGTGAGTAGGTTGCAATGAAGAAGAAGTCGTAGGAGGATCTGTCTATGTGAAGGACTTAACAAACTGAACATCATGACAAAAATGAACCTCCCATGTGTCAGGATCAAACAATTTGTATTCCTTCACATCCTCACAATAGCCAACAAAGATGTACCACTAACTCTTCTTCTCCATTGATTTACATAAACCATCCGAAATGAATGCCCAAGCCTCACTATTGAATACTCTGAAGAAGGATACATTAGGCTTGTGATGAGACCAAGCCTCCTCAGAAGTGATATTCCAATTGCCTTGTGGGGCATATGGTTTTGAATATAATTGGCACAATTGACAGCTTCAGCCCAAAAAGATGGAGCCATGGACCTAGACTGAATCATACAATTGGCCATCTCCTTGAGAGTCTTGTTCTTTCTCTTTTCCACACCATTCTGTTGAGGAGTGTAAGGAACAATGTGCTAATGAAGAATACCATGTTCATTGCAAAAATCCTGAAATTCTTGATTGACATACTCCCGCCTATTATTTGTGCATATTTGTCGAAGAGAAAAACTTGATTGCTTCTCCACAAATGTTTTGAAGGTCTTGAAGATGGTGAGAACCTCACTCTTGAGCTTCAAAAAGTAGACCCATGTGATCAAGAAAAATCATTAATGAAAGTGAGCACATACTTAGCCCCTAAAAAAGAAGGAGTTCAGAAGGTCATGAGATCACTATGGACCAACTCAAGGGGTGTGGTTGCACGTGTAGCTTGACCCTTAGGAAAAGGATCTTGATGTTGCTTGCCAAGAACACAACCTAGACAAATGCCATCTATGTAAGAGATCTTTGGAAGACCAACCACTAAGTTATGTGCATGCATCTATTGAAGATATCTATAGTTCAAGTGCCCAAATATTTCATGCCAAAGCTTGCTTATTGAATCAACATGAGAAACAAAACATGAACCTGATGAAGAATCAAAGCCATCAAACCGATACAAATGGTTCTCATGATCAACAATCCCTGTAGCAACAACCTTCTCAGGATCTTGTAACTGTCTAATAGTCACACTCTATGGAGTAAACTCAACTGACTTTCCATCTCCAGAATGAAAAATCTGTAGATGGAAAGTAGATTTGCTGAAATATCAAGAACAAGAAGAACATCCTCAATACAACCATCAAGCATCTGAACAGAGCCTGTCCCTAAAAATGGAATCTGTGAAGAGTTCCCAACTGTAATCTAAGAAGTAGAAGTATGAACAATGACATCAAAAAGATCACGTGAATTGGTCATGTGATGTGAAGCACCTAAAGCAAGAATCCAACTATTTGAAGATGAATGAATGGCCCATGCTGAAAGAGATTTCCCTTTTCCCACGGAAGAAGATTTAGGCACTGAAATGTTATGCTTCTTTATAACTTCCTCCAAGGCTTCTAATCTCTTAAAATAATGAGCCACATCATGCCTAGTTTTGACACAAAATGAACAAGGACCTCCTTTATTTTTCTTGGACTTAGAAGAAGAATCTCCAAAGGTAGAAGAAGGAGATGGAGTGGACTTCTGATTGTTCTTCGAATTCGGTTTGGAGGGAGTCTCACTACTTGAAGATGATTCTGTTGTGGGTTTCTTCTTATTCTTTCCTTTACCCTTGGATGATTGAGCCATTAGATCATTATTCTTAGAACTAGGTAGTGCATCCAACTGAATCAACTTGGCCTCCTCCCTAGTAAGATGCTCAAAAAACAACTCAAAAGTAGGAATCTTATAATATTTCCCCATGGTATCCATAGTAGAGTAGAAAGTAGAAGATAACACTTGATAAGAGCCTCTTAACTTAGACAAAACCAAGAAGATACATTAATCACTACATTTATCATTTCCACATCCTTTTAATTGTAACAAAAATCAACTTGAATTGTGCAAGAAAATACTGAATTGAAAGAAATGCATCTGGAGAGAGTGATTGTAGATCTGCTTGAAGTTGCAAGACTCTGAACTGATTAATTTTACCATATAATTCTTCAAGTTTATCCCAAACATTCTTAGGTGTTTTAAACTCCGCAATATGAAACAAGTTATCAAATACATGTAAGCCAATGAGCCCTTTTGCTTCATCCATTTTACATCTATGGGTAAATTTTTCATATTCCCTTGTGAATTCAGGTAGTTCTACATCTAACATTGGCCATAGACCCTTATATTGTAATAATTAAGTCAGTTTTAGCTTCCATGTTTGATAATTGTGTGGAGTGAGTAGTTCAATTTACCTTAGATCTGCCATGTTGGATAGAGGAACACTAAGATAAAGAAGACAATGTGACACTTAAGTTATGCCTTTCACTCCCATAATGTATTAAAACTCAATTTGCAACCCTCCCAACAAATTACAATGAAGAAATTTTACAATTTGTACAAGTTACAAGCTCAAATCAACTATTTATAACACATGGTGATTTTTATAATTTTTAGAAAAAAGAGCTTAAAAAAATTTAGGTTACAAATAGATCCCTTGTGATTTTTTGGGAAATTTCAATTTTTTTTTTCCAAAATTCGACTTCGTATGCAAAAAGTTATGCCAGTTACAAGTAATAAATGAACATTTACCTTTGAGCTGAAAAAATTGACAAAAAATGGAAAAATCAGAAAAAATCACCTACACCACTGCGAATTTCATCAAACCAACCTTTTGACGATATCTCATTTGTGAAAAATGGACACCATGGAAAAAAGATGAATTTTTGAAAAACTCGCTGAAGTTGGCCTGTAATGACGACCACTTGAAAAAAAAAAAATTCGCTAAAAATAGACAAATTTTATATGAGAATAGGGGTTTTTGGGCCTTCTAAACGCAATGAAAAGGTCCATTTGGGACAAAAATTCTCCAATAAGAAACTATTCATAGATCTAAGCTTTAAACCCTCATTTGCCAAAGTTGCAAATGGTGACCAAATTGAGTGAAAAAAAGCCAAATATGACTTTCTCGAGCCTTTTGGATGCAATGGGACAACCAAAATGCTTCCACTATAGCTGAAATTTCCACAATCGCCATATCTCACCAAAATGCATATGTGCAATATAGGATTAAAAAATCTTTGCGAACCCTTTTTGATTCTCAAGATCGTATTGAAACGCAAGAGAAGAGCATACGAGAATTTGCAAGATCATAAAAGAAACTCAAATCACAATAGAATTCTTGATGATAGAAACTCTCTAATTAAAAAAAAAGGAAGGGGCTTGTAAGATTCAAAGCTTTGATACCATGTTAAAGTGAACAACCAAGATTGTAACGCCCCGCCACGCAACCCTAGAGGAAGTTGCAATTAACTACTCAAACGTACTAATTTTTTTTTTTTAAGTACAAATAACATGCAAGTTCACTACCCATTGCAACAACCTCTAAGGTTACGAGACTGAGATTACTTTAAAACCCAAACAAGAAACATGAATTGAAACCATAACATTTAATTACTTAAAGAATTAAGAACACATACATTCCATACATGATAAATTACATCAAAGACTAAGAAATACCACATGATTTCAAATAACAATCATTTAACAATAAGATTACAACCCTCATTCCTCAAATGAGGTAAATCCAATAAGTATGGTTACATAATACATCTTCCACCTCAATAACAAATGAGGGGTAATTAATTACAAGATTCAACATAACTGAATAAAGCATGAAATGAAACTGGATCCCATGAGCTCTCCAAATGGAAATATCATCCACACGAACAAGAAGAAAACCCAACAAAGTAAGGTGCATGTTCCACCCAACCATATGGTACCCAAAGGACCAACCCCCGTGCTAGGAGATAGTAAAAATCTTCCAAGGAAAAACCTACAACCTCTAGACATAGGCAGAACAATACTAAACCAAACAAAAACAATACTAACAACATGATTACAATGCTTCCAGATACCAATGATCAACTACATAGTACAACAAAAATGACTTCTGATTGTCATAGAGAGAGTGTCACACATCATTTGCTATGAGTTATCCTGGCTCAACCTTCCTAGGCTACCAGACCCCCATTCTGGGTTACCCTGGCTTGCCTCTACCAGCCTCCGGACCCCCATACAAACTGTGCTTCTTGTCTCATCTCAAGCCTTAATAAGCGTATGAGTCATGAGAGAGGTATTCATTATCTTAATTAGTTTAATTTTTTTTCATTAATTCTTTTTAAGTTATCACTTACTTAAACCCTAAGTGAGTTACCCTGGTGCCCCTCTATGTGCCGAACCCCCACATAGAGCCACTCTCCTATCGACAACATACCAAACAAAACCAATCACCAAGGGTGCCAAAGTGCATACAAACTAGATGAACAATCACTCCAACTCTAGGAGGCAACATTTAATGAAACTCACTCCAAACAATTGGAGGCAACAAAACACATAATCCACTCCTTCCAAAGGAGGCACAAACCACATAAACCACTCCTAATCCAAAGGAGGCACAAATCACATAATCCTCTCCTAATCCAAAGGAGGCGCCTCCTACTACATGCACTCCCTTATAGACAACACAATAACTCATACTACAACCCAAGGGTAGACAGTGCACAAATTGATAATAACATAACACAGGAGATAACACATCCCTACAAATGTCCAATATTGAATCCAACTACATGCACTACCCAATGAAATTTTAAAGGGTGAACTAAAGTTACAACAACCCTTTCACAATTTACATCTCTGGAAGACTTAGATTTTCACAATAACAAATACTTCCCCCCATTACACAAATACAAAAACACTTGAAATTAAAATAAATAACTCTTGTAATTAAAATCACTACTATTCGGATTTCCTAAATCCAATAGATGAATATCTCATATTTAAATACCTCTTCCAAAACAAAATTTCAATTTATAAATCAACAATGAATCAACCTAAATATTCAACTTCCACTTTCACAAGTACTCATAATAATTAATTCAATTTCTTTAATAAAAATAATCAGTCATTTCTAATTTAATTAATCATGCTTGCAAATATTTATTGTAATACAAAACATTAAATAAATATAGTCAATATGTATATACACAATTAAATAAAATTATATATATATATATACTTATAAACATATATTACTTAATTATAAAATCAATTATACCTTTTTCCATTAACATCATTATATAATCACAATGCATTTTAAATTACCTATATATAAATATATTTAATATATATATTATATATATATATTAAAAAACCACAAGAAAATATAACTATATATATGTATATATAATATATATTCTAAATAATATATATATCATATATATCATATACATATAATATATATGTTATACAAACAAAATCAAATTCTATAGAATTCGAGCGGACCATATATGGTACTGGCACTGTTCACAGCTGGACCTCCTAAGGAGGCACAACTATGTGGGTAGTTTGTACGTTTCCTCCATAGCCGTCCCCCTTAAGGGTGGCTTTGGGGTAGCCCTCATGCTTTGAACATAACTTCTTTCTTTTTAACAAAAATATAATGATTTAATATATATCACCATATAGACGATTTCACAGTCCCATAAAAACATAAAATAAAATTCTACATATAATTTTCACAACTCAGTGCTATATATGAAATTCACAAATATATATATATACATATATATAAATTCAGTTTCCACAAGAAGTTTTCTATAGGAAAGATCAAAGATTTTCATTTTCCCAGACAATTAAAAGGAATTGGGGAAACCAAAACAAAATCATGATTTTCTACAGAGATCTATAATTTCCTTTGGTATCAATCTATTTCAAATGATCAATTTACATAGAGGGTCTAAATTGTTTTCAATAGAGGTTCAATTTTCACGGCAATCTTTTAAAAACAAAAGCTTCTACAATAATGAAAACCTCTTCTAATATTTTCTAATTTGCATTACAATAATTAAATAAATCTTTCAAAACAAAATTCACAAAAACAATTAAGGAACTTGTCCCAGAAGAATTGTTGCCCCGAGGATTGATGTCGAGCTTCTCTATAATCTCAAATTTCCAAGATTGCCAAAGCTTCCTCCAGAAGAATTGCCACTTCCTAGAGAACATAAACAATCCAAAACCAAGAATATAACAAACTAGATTCCTAAAATTATCAAAAAACTTCTAAGATCTACAATTTTTTCAAACCATAGAACAAATCTTTTATTTTCCAAAAACCTCTGTTCTCTTTTTCCCGTGAAAACAACTTCCTCTTTTTTCACCCATTTCAATTGATTTCTCTGTAAATCAATTTTGAGACAATAAGAAAACAAATCCTTCTAACTTCCAGTTCACACAACAAATATCTCTTCTTTAACAAACCAAGATATTTCTAAGATCTTTTCCCAAATATGCATTTAAAATTAAAAACAATTTATTTAATCCAATTTACAATTAAATAACTTTATTATTTTAATTCCCAATTAATTTAATAATTAAAATTACTTAATAATATAAATTAAATTAAATTAATTAATTTATAATAAAATATCCATATTAATTAAATACTTAATCACAACATATAATTTAATCCATACAATCTAAACTTGCACGATAAATAAAATACCAAGACCAACATGGATAAGGAACATGACCAACATACAAACTGAAGACACACTGTACTAGGGTAAAGGTTTGACTAGGTAGCCCGTTACTATCTCCCAATCATTATTGTTGAGTAGTGGACATGCTCAGACTTGTGAAACTAGGTGACACTGTTGTCTTGTACCTCCAAACCTATAAAAAAAGTAAAATTGTACATGTGTATAGATAATAATTCATACACACTGTGAAGAGAGAATCATAGAAATCACAGGGCACTCGCAAGCGAGTGATGCAATACCGTTATCTTCACCAAGACAATGTCACATTAATTGACGAGATAATATTTTAATTAAACTACCATAAGCATATATAGCAATGTCATCACAATTAAGCATCTATGCAAACATAAAGCATATTAAACATAATCACCATGCATATAATATATCATCACATCCATATAGTCTATCATCGCCCCACTGTCAGCGATAGAACAACCATAACATAAAATAAGGTACAACAAAGTATCTAAGCTATCAAGAAAAACATAACAGAACAGAGGGGTGTCACACTATGAGCTCAATAGTTTACATCAAATTAATAAGAACACTCACAACTATCATCTAATAGAACAATAGATGAAATAACACTAATATTTTGAGATAAATTTGAAGAAAAATATACATTAGAAAATCTACTCAAGTTATTTTAATGTCGCTCTCTCATTGATTTATTTGTTACCAACTAATAAAACCTAACAGATGTGTTAGTAATCTTTCCTTTGATAGCAACTAATAATGCTACATGGAAAACAAATGAATATATTTGAAATTAATAACTTCATTTATTGAAAGTTGTGATTCAAATGTCATGGGGCCTTTTTCCAAAGTTATATCCCCATATAAATGACCAATTGAAATAAAAAGGTGGATAGATGTTAGTGTGATAGGTCAAATCTATGTGCTAGAAAATGAGCAACAATCAAAAGAGTGCAAAATAACACTAAAAACAACCTACACCTCAAGATTAGCCTAGTTGGATTCAACACAAAATAAAGACAACAAATGAAACTTTTTACCTTGCGTCGAATCGATCCTTTGGTTGGCCCTTCGATCTTTGATGTGTATGCTCCTTGGATGGCAAGAGATGCAAGCTAGATGATGATATGATAATGGGTGAAAGTGAATGCAAGTGTGAAAATGGCTAAGTGTGGATTCTAGAAATTTTTTGCAAGAGTTTGGCTACAATGCATGATCTCTCCCAAAATGAGAGAAAAAATGGGGTATTTATAGAGATTTTGGAAATCTCTAGGGAAATGGATGGTAAAGATTGAGCCACCAAGATCAAGATGTAGGGCTAAAGTGAGTTGAGAACTCACAAGCCCTCACATCTTGACATGTGGTATATGATATGGCTCAAAAAAGGTGATGTGTACATGAGGTGGAAAGATAGTACATGACATGGAGAGGGTACATAGTACCTTGGAATTGGACAAGATCTCCTCATAAAGGAGGTACTTGTCCCCATGTGGGTGAAAGGACAAGTGGGGAATTAAAAATTCCTCAAATATTCTCATGGAGATGAGAGAAGGAATTTAAAATTCCTTTAAATGCATTGGGGGATTAAATGTGAATTAAAAATTCACATGGGGAATGGAGATTCCTTGTTCAAAAAGAGAAAGCTTTTAATGAAGTTGACTAAGGACATATTCCATAAATGATATGGGGATTAGAGATAACCTAATTGGGTGATTAAGGTTGTGCAAGTACTTGATTAGACTAATTAAGGACTCATTAGAGGAAAGTGGGAAATTATGGAGGATGGGACCCTAATGATGATTAGGGATGCGAACATCTTAATCATAAATTAATTATGACTAAGAAAGAGGGTTAGATTGCTAAGAGGGATTAGAGGCCAACTTGCAAAAGTTGGAGGATGTGACAATGAGAGAGAAAATAGGGAATTTAAAAATAAATTTAAAATTCTAAAAGATAATATGACTAAATTAAACAAAGTGATGCATTTATTTGATTTAGAGAGGAAAGAGGGGAGAAGTATTTATTATATTAAATACTTTGGGAAACCTTATACAAGAAACACAATATTAATTAAATGAATGATTTAATTAATACTGGCAAAGAGGATGATTTTAAAAAAGCAAAGGGATGATTAAGAAGATGATTTTGACTATATGGAAGTGGTCAAATTTGGATGTCTACATTTTTCCCCTCTTTGAAACACTATTAGGATAATAGGGTTTTGAAGAAAAATAAAACACATACAACTTTATGGAAGAAGTGACTTGGAAAAGAGATGCCCGAGCATGGGACAGATTATAAGCTACCTGAACGGAGGAGAATTAAAGGGGATGCCCAGGTCTCGCAAGGGAAGGCTTATGATAGAATATTGGGAGAGCATGGTAGGGTATGCCCCCTTGAGAAGGGGATGGGGATGAAAAAGGGGGCCCCAGGAAACTTCTCGAAAGGATGAAGTGGCAGAGATATATAATAGGAGGGGTTTCCCTGGAATAGGTGGCATCAAGATCAGAGGATGAGCTAAGTATTCTTTGATCTTATCGAAACCCATTTGACACTGTTGGTTCCATCAGAAGGTGGAGTCTTTCTTCAGGAGATGAGTGAATGGATGACACTTATCTGCGAGCTGGGCTATAAACCAACGGATGGATTGCATCTTCCCTTGGAGGCTTCTTAACTGTTTCAGATTGCGCGGGGGTGGCATGTCCAGAATAGCCTTCACCTTGGCGGGATCAACTTCAATAGCCCTTTGGGACACTATAAAACCCAACAATTTTCCTGACGTAACCTCGAAGACACACTTTTTTGGATTTAGCCGCAACTTGTAATGCTCTAACCGTTCAAAGATCCTTTTCAGGATGGTAGGATGTTCCGCTCGTGTTCTAGATTTCCCTAACAAGTTGTTGACATAATCCTCCATGATGATATGGATGAGGTCATGGAAGATGACCGTCATTTCCCTATGATATGTTGCCCCCACATTTTTGAGACCAAAGGGTATAACATTGTAACAGAAAGTACCCCAAGGTGTTGTGAAGGTGGTCTTGTGTTGGTCCTCAGGTGCAATTCAAATCTGATTATAACTAGAGAAGCCATCCATAAGGGATAGCATCTCATGTCCTACTATGAGGTCGACCAACATGTCAAGGTTAGGCAGAGGGAAATCATCCTTTGGGTAGGCCTTGTTAAGATCCCTGAAGTCTGTACAGATCTGAATGTCTCCATTTGGTTTGGCAACTGGTACTATATTGGAGATCCACTCAGAGTAGTCAATTGGTCTGATAAATCCTGCATCTAGTAACTTCTCCAATTCCTTCTTGACTAATAATGTGACCTGCAGATGCATCTTGCAGAGCTTCTATTTAACAGGCTTGGCATCTGGGCGAGCGTCTAAATGATGAACCACTAAGGCGGGGTCTAAGCCCGACATGTCTGAATATGACCAAGCAAAGTTAGTGATTCCCTCTTGTAGTAGCTGCATGATGACTGAATACTCTTGCTCTGAGAGTGACTTAGCTACATAGGTGATCTTAGTATTTTCAGCAGTACCCATATTAACTTCTTGAGTCTCTTCAATGATTAGAATAGATGATCAGGAAAATGACTGGGTTCCCACAAGGGGAAGATGAACATCTCCATCTTCCAATGCCTCTTTGAGGTTTTCGCCATCGGATGCATCCTTTATTTTTACTTTTTCAAGGTCAGGAAGTGCCTCAAGGAGGTTTTCACTAGATGACTGCTTTTTTTTTCCTATTCTTATTTTTGTGACTGGAGTGTTCATCCTCCCCCAATCCCATGAGATTGAAATATGTATCCACAGACATATTGACGGGTGTGCTATTACATAGGTCCCAATCAATGAGCTTAGGGTGGCGAAGGGATAGGCTAATGGTATAGATGGATAGGCATTCGAACATGGATGATAGGTCGGTGTGATCGACGTCATCATATGCACGTATGATGGATTCCTCCTCGGGTATGTCTTCCAATGAGCCATTGTCCACGGCGACACTATTGGAGGTATTAGACGATGTTGTAGGGCCTTTCTTCTTTTTATTGTATCCTATGCCTATGTTCTTCGGAAGCTTTGATGTATCAATAGGTTGCAATCGCCCCTGTTCTTCTTTACCTAGGCCCCTACCTTGGTAGTTATACTTTTCTGCAAACTTAGCTGACCAAGGATATGCTTCTTGAAAATATTCCTTTAGAGGGGGATCTGGTTGGGGTTCTTCTTGGTATACCCATTGACTTATATCCTCTTTTGGTGCATCTATCTTGATACTAGGGTACCTGAAAGTGGTGGTAGGGATGTTTTTACCACTGAAGGTGACAGTCTTGTCTTCCTTTGGAGTAGCATGTGAAGGTTGGCCATACTCGTGTGGTGACAGGGGCATGGTTGCTATATTAAGAGCAGTATGCATTTTGCATTCACCACACCCTTTGTCAATGATTTGGACTTTTGTGACTGGAGGATTAGTGGTGGAAGATGGAGTGGTTGTCGTGATGGAGGGTGGATTAGCAGATGATGACTGAGATGCCCCCATTTCGACCCCAGGGCAATAATGTAAATGGGGGAAGGACGCTTCTAAAGTGCGACAATATTCAAATGGTTGGGGGTCAGCATAGATGGTGACTTCCTGTTCGTTGATGGGGAATTTTAGGCACTGATGGTACGTGGAAGGGATGACTTGCATTGCATGGAGCCATGGGCGGCCAAGGAGGAGATTATATGGCAAGTCTAGATCAAGGAGATGACATGTAGTGTATTGAACCACAGGTCCCACTTGGCTAGGAAGACTGATAATTCCCTCTGAATTCCTTTCTGCATTATCATAGGCCTTGATCATGATGATCTGATTACTTAAATCTACTTGAGTATACCCCACCTATTTTATGAATTTTAGAGTACACAAATTGAGGGCAGAGCCATTATCTACCAAGACCCTTTTTATTTTATGGCGGGAAACAACGACTTCGATATGCAAGGGGCGATTATGATTGACATCGATATTTGGCATGTCATTTTGGCTGAAGTGCAATTGGTAAGATAAAGCCAAGTGTTCGACCAAAGCTTGGAATCATGTAGGATCAATGTCATTAGGTACATGGGTTTCCTGTAGGGCTCTATTGATAATTTCTTGATGTACATTAGAAGACTTAAGCAAATCCAAAATGGAGATATGAGCAGGGGTCTTTCCTAAGTGATAAAGGATGTTGTGCAAGGGGCGATTATGATTGACATTGATATTTGGCATGTCATTTTGGTTGAAGTGCAGTTGGTAAGATAAAGCCAGGTGTCCGACCAAAGCTTGGAATCATGTAGGATCAATGTCATTAGGTACATGAGTTTTCTGTAGGGATCTATTGATAATTTCTCGATGTACAGGAGAAGACTTAAGCAAATCCAAAATGGAGATATGAGCATGGGTCTTTCCTAAGTGATCAAGGATGTTGTACTGGGAGCTTACAGGAGTTGATTGGGTGGGCGTGGAGGCTACAGGGACAGTGATGCGAGCTCGTTGTGTAGTAACAACACACTGAGGGTCTTTGGTTTTGACATGTATCATGGATAAACGGGGTTCTACCTGCTCAATGTAATGAATAATACCCTGGTAATTGAGGGGTACATTCTTATAGCTCACATTGTTTGTGCTGTTGTCTTGGGGATTACTGTTGGAGGTGCTCAGGCCTTGATTATGATTTGGAAAGGCATTTTGATATATCTACAATTGAGCATTGGACGACAAAGCTTGACTAGTTTGAACCTTGATATCTCCTCGATCAATGAGATCTTAGACATAGTTTTTCAGACCCTGAAACTTATTCAAAGAGTGTCCTTTGATTTTATGGAACTCACAATATTCATTTTCCCTAAACCATGCAGGCTTGGGCTTGGATTCGTCAAGTGGCTTGGTGACAAGGTACGTGATTGGATAATTGATCTGTAACAATTTATTGAAGACAACACTCAGGGGTTCTCCTAATTGAGCATACTGATGTTTAGCATTCCCCTAGTTGTTTTGATTTGACTGTTGAGGAGGACGAGGTGTCCCATGTGGTACCGATATGGCATTAGGTATGGATGGTTATTGTCTCTGTGATGTATTAGCCACTTGGACATGTTTAGTATCAGTGACGCCGTCATTTTCTATATTCTTGTTCTTGTTCCAAAAATGTGGCTTGTCATTGAATGACCTTTTTTTAATCATGGTTATATATTTTGATGTTCCCTTTGGCAACAAGGGCACATTCAAGGATAGGTCCCTTTTCTACTAGCTCCATGAAAGTGGTGACACAATGTAACCTAAAGTTATGAGCCATGTCAGGATGAGAGTTCTCCACGAAGAGGGTGACCATGTCCTTCCTCTTAGAGGGGTTTTCATTCGGCTTGCTAACGCACACCACCTTTGAAGATAGCTAGCAAAGGTTTCCCCCTCCTGTTGTTTCTCTTTGAGGAGATCTAAGGTGTCAGTGTCCTCCAAATTGAAGGAGAAGTAGGAGACAAACTTTTCTGATAGGTCCGCAAAATATTTTATGGACCCTATTTTGAGGGTCATGAACCAGTCTAGGGCAATGCCTGTCAAACTCTGCAGAAACATGCGCAAGAGATAATTTTCATTGTGCATAACTTCTTGACACTAGGAGTAAAACTCCTGTAAGTGGGCCTTGGGATCCTTGTTCCCCTTGTATCTGTCGAATTTTGGTATTTCAAAATATTTAGGGAAGGGGATCAATGAGATGGAGGGATCGAATGGATATGGGCATATGTCCTCGAATTTGAATGATTGTTTTCCAGTCCCTGCCTGAAGATCTCTCAAAGCAGCCTTAATTTCTAGCAAATCTGAGTTGACTAGTGGCGGGTTGGGGGTATGTGCAGGATCATCATGGAAAAAATAGGCCCTTAAGTGGCAAAAAATTCAGAAAAATCAGTGTTAGGCAACTTGACGTAAAAATTTGAATAAGTTATCTATATTATTTCAAAAATATGTAAGAATAGAATCTTTAGAAAATTGAATGTAGTTTCTAAACTACTAGGTTTATTTAAAAATAAATAAATCTATTTGGTGAAAATTTGAAATTTCAATCATTAGTACTTAAATTTCAGGAAAAAATAAGAAGTAGGTGTGCGATAGGCCACCCTAACCATAATAAAATGATAATATTTTTATAAGATTTTATATATAAGTAGAGGACTCGTAATAAGATGTGATGCATATTTTTTTGTAATTTTTTTGAAATGTAAATAATTAATAATTTTTTTATTACAAGTTTTAAAATATAATAACTCATATGTCCTAACCACCTTAACTTGGTGAAAACTTCATAAAATTTAATTTTTCTTTTTTTAATCCTATAGTATGTGAATTATAGAATGTGACGCATGTTTCAGATTCAAAAAATGTGATACCGTTTGAAAGTTATAGATGTTTTTCAATCAACCTATCGATCAGGACTTTAGTTGTGATTTTAATAGAAAATAAATAATAATAATTTATTAAATTCAAATTAAAGCATAATTTATATTGGTGGAAAGCTGAGAATCTCCTCTAAAAACCCTTTTCATTTCATCAATTTTGGGTTAAAAAAAAGTCATCAGCCACATACCCTACAAATACCCATAATATTGCCACTTTTTGGCCCATCATGATCTTGCACATACCCTTGGATGGATATGGATGGTAGGATGATAGAGGATATTGCTGAGAGAACATTGGATCATTGAGGTATGGGTTTAGATGGTGGAGTGATGAAATCCCTTGTTGGTATGCCAAGGGATTTTGTTGATACGTGGGTTGTTGTTGCGAGGTATAATATGGATTTGTTTGATAAAGATGTGAGGTGGGTTGTTGAGGCACTTGGATGTGATGTTGTGGATTGACCTGTTGATACTGGGGGAGTTGCTGCGATTGTTGGGAGGCCGCATAAGGTGGTTGCTGCTGGGACTGCTGTTGGTAATAAGGATATTGTGGTGGTTGCTAATGTGATGTGAGATGTTGCATGGGCCAAGACGACATGTTGTACTGTACTTGAGCTCGCGGTCATAGGATGGATGTGAGGAAAGGAGATATGGTTTGAGTGGGAGGTCAGGATGGATTGATTTGTGGTTGATATGGTGGTTATTGCGAGGAAAATAGCAATTGTTGTTGTTGGGGCGACTGGGATAACCTAGGGGGATTTTGCAAGGGAGTTTGTTGGGTACCGAAGGGGACATTCAGAGGGGGTAGATTAGATTGAGGCGGCTGTGGGGATGCATATGAAGGTGATGGTTGGTTTAGGGCCCCAAAAGGTGGAGGAAATGTAGTGAAAGGGCTGCCCCTAGTGTTGATGGGAGGTAGATTCAAAGGGGGTGGTGCCGATAGCATTAGTGGTTGTGGTTGCAGGACATTTTGTGGCATGCCAAAGGAAAAAGGATCATTGGGATAAGTGGTTTGGGGTGTCCCTATGACCAAGATTTCCAGATGTAGAGGATTGCCAATGAGATACAGAATAGCGTTGCCGAATTCTGGTTGGTGCCAACCTTCCACGGAAGGAACATTGGGGATGTATGAACTACTTGGTACGTTGTGTGAACCTTGGGGTATATTAGGTGCGGAACCGCCATACTTGGAGAGGTCGATACCTGACGGCAGTTTGATACCCTTGTCAATTAAGTGAGCCAATATTTCTTCACCATGTTTTTCAAGAAGGCGATATGTCATTTGTACATTGACTAGGTTACTAAAGTGTTCCTCAAACGTAACCTCAAGTTGAATGATCATGTTTTCATCTCTGGGGGGTGATGTGTTTTGACCATCGATATTGGATTGTGATGACATTCCATTGTGTGGATCCTGAGGGATGTTCGCACTGTTATTGGGGTCTTGTGAGGCATTAGCTGCGTTGTTCGTATCTTGAGGGATGTTTGGTTGGGATTGTTGTTCAACCATTCTCCTCATTTGTGACCAGGTCTAAACGAGCATGCAAGATGATATGACGGATTAGGACGAACTTGGTGGTGAGATGATTGATTTGATTTGATGATTGATTAGATGAAATGGATGTGGCTTGATAGGATTGGTTTGATTGGATGACTGACTAGCCACCGAGGCTAGGGCTCGATGAGATTGATTCAATTTGACTGAAGTGGGCTAGGTTGATCGGTAGATGATGAGTCGATCTGGATTGGATGATATAACAATTCAATTTGGTTTGATGATTGAATAGAATGAATGATAGTGATCGGAATCTAAAACCTAGTTCAAGAGTGATCCTTGGTAATGCTAGGTGTTGATTAATCAAACAAAGGGGGGTTGTACAATAATGACACCGAATCCAGCTTGAGATAGAAGTGGATTGATTGGGCCAACAAGGATGATCGACTTAGGATGGATGATGATCCGAAGTTGGTTTTGATGGATGATGATTAGAGATGAACACCTAGGTCAATTTGGATAACCGCTTTAACAAGGTTTCAATGGGATACCGATCTAGTCCAAAATGTGGAAAAGATAATTAGAACGTGGGTTTTGTATGGGTGAATGGATGCATGAGCTGAGGGGATGAACATTTAGCATGGCGAATGGATTCTCGAAATGAGTGGACGAATGTACAAAATGGGAAGACGAGTGATCAAGATGGCGGAATGAGGGTTCTGAATGATGAAGCGAATAAAAAAGTCAATTGGTCAAGGGTCAGGTCGACCCAAGGAGAAAAATTGGTCAAATTAGGTCAGAATAGGCCTGAAAGAGGTGGGTCAACAGGTCAAGTCTACCCCTAGGTGGGTCAGGTGTGCCCCTAGGTGGGTTAGGTCCACCCAAGGAGTAAAAATTGATCAAACAAGGTCAGAACATGCTTGAAACAGGTTGGTCAATAGGTCAAGTCTGCCCCTAGGTGGGTCAGGTCCGCCCAAGGAGTAAAAATTGATCAAACAAGGTCAGAACAGGCCTGAAATAGGTTGGTCAACAGGTCAAGTCTGCCCTAGGTGGGTCAGGTCCGCCCAAGGAGCAAAAATTGAGCAAGTTAGGTCAAAACAGGCCTGAAATAACTTGGTCAACAGGTCAAGTCCGCCCCTAGGTGGGTCAGGTCCACCCAAGGAGCAAAAACTAATAAAAAATGGCCAAAACATGCTTGAAATAGCTTGGTCAATAGGTCAAGTCCGCCCCTAGGTGGGTGAGGTCCACCCAAGGAGTAAAAAATGATAAAAAATGGCCAAAACAGGCCTGAAACAGCTTGGTCAACAAGTCAAGTCCGCCCCTAGGTGGGTCAAGTCCGCTCAAGGAGCAAAAACTGATAAAAAATGGCCAAGATAGACTCCAAAAGGATTGGTTTGAAGGTCAAGTCCACCCCTGGATGAGGGAAAGTCTGCCCAAGGAGCAAAAGTTGGTCAAATTTTTCACAAGGGGGGCATATCTGGCTGTTTGTGAGGCAAATCCGGCTATTTTTGAGGTCAAATCCAGCTGTTTGTGGGGTCAAATCTGGTTGTTTGTGGGAAAAATCCAGCTATTTGTGAGGTTTGACTTAATTTATTATAAAAAAACCAAGGAAAAGGACTCAAAACACAACAATCATCAATCAAAAGACTATGGCTAAGTGAAATAAATTAGATAATAACTGGTTTCGCACAAATAAGATAATTCAGACAATACGAGCCTAAGTCTAGTAGAGAGGGTATGGTTGACAAAGTCCTCTAATCTAAGATGAACATGGTTACTAGGGAGTCCTTGATATACACCCGGTACGTGAGGCCCAAATCATGAACACCAACCCGTTACAAGTGTGAGTTGGGAACCTAAAAGGCTCGGACCAACTCTTCACATCATTCTGATGCTTTGCCAATTACAATGTGGTTGGATTGAGGTATAAATTTCACTCTCCCTCCTTTATATACCCCACCGGTACGCGTGGTTGGAATCGTCCCTTGGGGTGATGAAATCCTCAAGCAAGTCCCACTAAGAAAAATAAAAGGGGAGACTCAAAATACGTGGTAAGCTACGATTTCTCGTCACCCAGGATCGCCAAATGGTGCAAGGGGTTTGGATACGTCAAATAGATCACCTATAAAACATGACAAACAAGGTTGATTGACACCTCCTAATTACACTATGTACCTAAATTAGGGGTTAAAAACCCTTAAAACAGCCAAAAGATTGATAAAAATTAAAATTTTACCTTCTAGAAAAAAGCTGTCTAGGGAAAATCCACCTGTTTGTGAGGGAAAAGCCACCTATTCGTGAGGTCAAATCCGCCTATTCATGAAATTTTTTCCAAAAACCACTTTTGCAGTCTGTGGAGGGCAGGTCCGCTCCTGGGAAAGGTCAGGTTCGCCTATGTAGGGGAGGTCCGTCTGTCTGTGAGGGAAAATCTGCCTATTTGTGAAAAGTTTGCCAAAAACCACTTCTGTAGTCTGTGGAGTGTAGGTCTACCCCTAGGAAAGGTCAGGTCCATCTGTCTATGAGGGTAGGTTCGCCCGAGGTAGGTCGGGTCTGCCCCTGTGTAGGTCGGGTCCACCCCTTTGTAACCTGTACCTACAAAAAGTCAAAAAAATAGAAAAAGTGAAAGTAAGAGACCCATTTGTGGGTCCCACCGGGCGTGCCAGAAACGTGATAGGTTGAATCTATGTGCTAGAAAATGAGCAACAATCAAAAGAGTGCAAAATAACACTAAAAACAACCTACACCTCAAGATTAGCCTAGTTGGATTCAACACAAAATAAAGACAACAAATGAAACTTTTTATCTTGCGTTGAATCGATCCTTTGGTTGGCCCTTCAATCTTTGATGTGTATGCTCCTTGGATGGCAAGAGATGCAAGCTAGATGATGATATGATAATGGGTGAAAGTGAATGCAAGTGTGAAAATGGCTGAGTGTGGATTCTATAAATTTTTTGCAAGAGTTTGGCTACAATGCATGATCTCTCCCAAAATGAGAGAAAAAATGGGGTATTTATAGAGATTTTGGAAATATTTAGAGAAATGGATGGTCAAGATTGAGCCACCAAGATCAAGATGTAGGGCTAAAGTGAGTTGAGAACTCACAAGCCCTCACATCTTGACATGTGGCATATGATATGGCTCAAAAAAGGTGATGTGTACATGAGGTGGAAAGATAGTACATGACATGGAGGTGGTACATAGTACCTTGGGATTGGACAAGATCTCCTCATAAAGGAGGTACTTGTCCCCATGTGGGTGAGAGGACATGTGGGGAATTAAAAATTCCTCAAATATTCTCATGGGGATGAGAGAAGGAATTTAAAATTCTTTAAATGCATTGGGGGATTAAATGTGAATTAAAAATTCACACGGGGAATGGAGATGCCTTGTTCAAAAAGAGAAAGCTTTTAATGAAGTTGACTAAGGACACATTCCATAAATGATATGGGGATTAGAGATGGCCTAATTATGTGATTAAGGTTGTGCAAGTACTTGATTAGACTAATTGAGGACTCATTAGAGGCAAGTGGAAAATTATGGAGGATGGGACCCTAATGATGATTAGGGATGTGCACATCTTAATCATAAATTAATTATGACTAAGAAAGAGGGTTAGATTGCTAAGAGGGATTAGAGGCCAACTTGCAAAAGTTGGAGGATATGACAATGAGAGAGAAAATAGGGAATTTAAAAATAAATTTAAAATTCTAAAAGATAATATGACTAAATTAAATAAAGTGATGCATTTATTTGATTTAGAGAGGAAAGAGGGGAAAAGTATTTATTAAATTAAATACTTTGGGAAACCTTATGCAAGAAACACAATATTAATTAAATGAATTATTTAATTAATACCGGCAAAGAGGATGATTTTAAAAGAGAAAAGGGATGATTAAGAAGACGATTTTGACCATATGGAAGTGGTCAAATTTGGATGTCTACAGTTAGAATACCATTTTACCTTTGATTAAAATGTAGAAAAAATTAGCAGTTATTTGTAAATAATTTTTTTAAGGGAGTCAAAATTAAAGACCATTTTTAAAAGGGGAGAATTAATTGTATTTATTAAATAAATAGTTGGTAAGCCAAACATTATGAATAGTGACTAAAAGCCCTCTGCAGAAGAAATTTATAAATCAATGAGGCTTGGAAATGGAACAACTTAGATCACCCAAGGAAGATGGTATTATTAAGGGTAAACTCTTGACCGGAGCTATGAACTGGGTACAAGAAACCACTAGAAACAACCAAACCCACGAGCACAATGGCCCAGTGAAGGCACAAGGCCTGCGAGCACTTTGGCCAAGCAAGGGTTTGAAACCTGGTGGCCGTCACTACAACCAAGTGACTTGATCACTGAACCACTCCCTTATCGACAAGGAAGATGGTGGATAAGCAAATGACCAACATTTAAAAAGGAGCACAAGAAACTGTCTAACTTGAGGTACAAAGTGCACCTAAGACTGTCCTGGCCAAGGCTATCATGTATGAGAAAATATGTTTATTGAAACGTATTCCTACTTGAGTGTAGCCATAGCTTAAGGGACCCACTCAGAGATTCTTCTGAGGGTGAAAATAGGCATTTGAAAGAATTATTGGATATGTACATGAATTAAACATAGGTTTTTCACCGAAAATCAAGCTCTTTGTTCTGCATATGTGGGAAAATAGCAGATTATCAATTTTTTTTTAAAATATGAGTTCACTGGATATTGAATTCCTTGATCCAAGAAACAAAATTGAATTGAATCGTTACATACAAAAAAAGTTACGTTGTATACGATCCGCCTATGTCTGAATTGTAATTGGTTTGACTTTGAAACTTGATTAAGGAAAAAGTATTCAATAAAACACTATGAAACCAATTGGAAGCACTAGATATTGTAGTTACAAATCTACATTCAAAATAATTAGAATTTTATGCTTCATGGAAAAAAAAGTTATGTTATATACGGTGTGTGTCACTCCTTAAAAATGGTGTTTACTGAAAAAAACTAGTTTTTGAAGGAGATGGAAAAAGAATTGCAATCTGATTCCAATTTTTTTGAAACAAATACATTTAGAATCTACAGACAAAATGTCACAAATCACTAGTTTGCATCATCTCCAAATTCCTCACGTTTTAGCTGCTATAGGTGCCTGAAAGTGAAGATTTAGTTAGAAAAAAATAAATCAATGTCCAATTTGGCCAAAAATTGTAAACCAGTATTTGGGATCACTCGTACACATGATGGGATTTTTGTCCCTCCCATCAATTGTATCACCTTGTCAGTCCTAGTTGGGCCCAAGAATGTGAATGCACTCTTTGACATCATTTTGAGGTTTGAACTGTTCAGAGTGAAACTAGGAATTCCCTAGTTGGTTTCCATGAATGTAGTTCCCTCAATAATTCATAAGTGCTTGAAGTTTTCCCATGAGGGTTCTATGCATGCAGTCCATGACACTGATTATAAATCGATGATTGTGCATGGGGGCTACTCACCGGATCACTTTTGGTAATGCCCCCGTTGGTCCGCTCCCTCCTAGGATAGACCTGTTGTATCAAACTTATGTGAAATACAAGAGTTGGGTTATAACACCAAAGGTGAGATACCCTCCTCTTCCCTATGTCATTTCACATAAAGCTTGCATGAAATTGGAACCTGAGGTCACCTTCGCCGCTTGAAAAAGGGAAGAGGAGAAGTTTGCTTAGGGGTCTTCCTCTTATTCTTCCACTATCCCACCTATCGTTTCCTCTTGCCTTGTTGCGTCACCATCGAATTTTGCTCCTATGTGCTTGCTAGGGAGTCCAATGGTGCCCACTTGGAAAAATCCCAAGCATCTAACATTTGAACTTCCTGTCTTACCCACCGTGCCTCATCCCATTTTTTATGGTAAGGGGAAGAGTCCTCATGGAGCATCTTCTATGTCTCGGCCTCCATGACCTCCTACTGCTCCTACCTCCAAGGTAGTGAATGGAAAGAGGCCCACCATTGAGGCGCTTGAGCTTGCTCCTCCCACTATTGTTGCATCCTATTCTCCATCTCTTCCTCCTGTTCCCATCCAAGAGTCCCTCCTTCCATCAAAAATGACTATGATGTATACTCTAATGGTTGAATAGGAGTCTTCCATCCCTTTTCAGGCTGCTGCCTCTAGCTCTTGGAGTTGTAGAAACCTCCTTACATGCGAGCACAAGCATTGGAGGAAGGCTCTGGCCACTAAACAAGTTTCCTTGCAGAAGAAGGAAGGGGAGCCAATAGCTCCTACTTCAGAATCTTCTATCGTGTCCTCCTCTTCCGCTCTTTCTACTTCAGTTGCCTCCACCTCAATCTTCCTCCCAGCTCGCCTGCGAGCATGAATGATCCTCACCTAAAGAGGTTGTAGGTATTCATTGCTCCTTTGGTTGAGCCTCCCCTTCTAATGTCCCTTATGGACATCTTACCCTTTTCAAAACCCATAGACATGCTGAACACCTCGGTGGTGTCCATTGTAGTTTTCTCCTCTTCCTCTACACCCTCCACCTCATCTATGGGGATCTCACATCCCTCGATGAAGCGAAAGATGGAAGATGACCCTGCTTGCAATGAGGGTTGGAAGAAGGGTTTTTCTTCTTCGGAGTGTGGTTCTGCATTGGCTTGCACCATCCTCGTGACAAAGGAAGCCCCAGTGTTCCTAGATTTTGTCACTGCTCCCGAATCTTTTGGTGAGGCTAGCAGTGGATCTCGGGTGCCACCTCCATTGCTCACTGATTTGATGCATGAAACTTCGATAAAGTGCATGTTGAACTTTGTAGATGATGTCCCAACCCTATCAACGATTTTCATGAGATCACTGATGTTCACCTCACAAGAACCGAGTAGAGAAGACCTTGAGAGGTCTTCTTCCTTGGCTCTTGTTGTAGGAGGGTCAGAGGGTACCCCCTTGATATTCCGCCCTTGTAGCTCATCTGCCTTCCCCTTAAGATGATCTAGACTGGAGGAATGACAACCTCTTGGTTGATGAGGACTAGGGGGTGCCTCTTCATTATCTATAGATTAGATCGTGTGTGTGCACGTTGTGTTGAATCCCTATGTTTTTTTTCTATGTTCTTGGATGACACTTGTCACCCTCGTAGGTGCTTGGATATAGGAGTGTTTTTGTGTCGTCAAAATTCTTCTATTTTTCACATGATTCTTCTCTTTTTTGTGTATTGAGTTCTAACAATTATGGATGATGCAAAGTGTTGGGGGCATTTAGGCCTCCCTTCTATGTTGACCCAATTTTTTATTTTTATTTTATTTTCACATGGTCTGATATAGTAGGAGATTGATGACAGTTCATTTATATATTATTATATGTATTTATTTATATTTATGAGTAGCATGGATTCATACATGGATTTTTCTTTCATCTCGGATTTGTAAGATAGAATTCAGACTTGCCCTTGTGAGGGAACATTCTTTTTTTTGAATTCCTTGATGAAATGAATCTTTCAGAAGGATTCCTTGATGCTAGAATCATTGGAGAAAAATATTGTCTCTTTTCAAAAATGTTATCACCTTCGAACTGTGTGTCCCTTGAGTGGACCCCCTCTCTTTTGAAGGGTTCTCAAGGGACCCCTTTGAAGGATCTCCCTTCAATTGTTGACTGTCTACGTGAATGTTTGCTTTTCTGCGTGCGTGGCTTCTTTTTGTTATCTAATATGTTTTGTCTATAGATTAACATGTTGGTTTGCAGGTGCGCCTATGAAGCTGCTTTTCAATCAAATTCTATAGAGCCTCTCACATTGGGCTTCCTTAGGATCGAGCACCCTCTTTGCAAGTTTGAGGACCTGTGAAGCGCTTTCATCTTGCGATATCTATTCATCATTGGATTGCGAGCCTTTGATGCATTTTGTTCAACTCCCTTAAGAACCGAGTACCTATGGAGTCATTTTCCTGCCCTATGCTTTTGAGCATGCCAGATCATGGTCTGCTTCCTTGATGGTTCAGGTATATTTTCTTGGAACTCTTTCGACCTACTTTATTGAACACTGATTGGCACTCGTGATCACTAAAGTGGGGGAAAAATGTATAGGCGTGAATTTTCACCCCCCTTGCAAGTTCCCCTTTTACACCCTTTGTGCCTTAGGAAAATCAAACCTGACAATGTAATTCCGCATCCTCCATCCAAAATCTATCCACTTGGAAAATATCTGTAGTGTCGGTGGGAAAATTTCTTTCAAGGACACGTGCACAATGTGTAGACGTCTACGCGATGTGCTGCCATCCTGATATGATTCTTGCATTTGGAATCTATAGAGGCATTACATTCTCCATTGGGGTCGAAGCATAACATATTTGCACCTGCCAGTCGACCTTTGAACGACTCTTTCCCTCCAAAATTCACCTAAAAAATGACTATTCTCTCTTCTCATGGAGGCTTCTTCACATTCTTGACAATCCTCATGCTTTTACACAACTCTTGAGCATATTCTTGCAACTTCTTGGCTACTTGCTGCACTATCAACTTTACCATTCCAACATCACAACATTTTTCACATCTACCACATAATCTACAACTTGATGTCTTGGGAGATTTCCTTCGGTGTTGCGGCGGCCATGTCAATTTTTGCCACCATTGTAAGCTTACATTCCTCTCTCATTCACCTTGAGTGCCTTTGGTCGAGGGTGGTATTATTCATTTACTATTGCATTATTTTTGGATTCAAGTAGCATAGTGCTCTTCGTAGTATTTGATATTCTCTCTTTCCATACTTTATCACATTTCTATTTCTCTATCGATCTAAGAACTGATAGACCAAGACCCACCAATCCAAAAATAAGAAAATAGGAACTTGTCAAGCCTCTTAGCAATACAATCCTCACCAAATCTCCTATTTTTCCAAGTATACTGACCATTGCTTGGATTAATATCTATTAGATTTAAGGCATAAATATTATCTCGAAGATGAAAAGAAGAAGGCTCCAACCTCTAAACTTCCTCCTTGTCTTCCAGATTAGTAATAGCATTAAAATTGCCAACAATAATCCAAGGGAAAAGAGGAGCAAAGCTCCGAATAAACCTAATATGAGACCAAAAGGCACTGCTTACCAAGCAAATATGTAGGAGCATAAATATTGGAAAGAAGAACAATTTCCCCCCATCTCCAAGCTTGAAGCAACCACAAAAATAGAATACTTACAAGACATCCACCAAATACGAAAAATCCTCAATGGATTCGAAAAGCATGCCAAACCCCCATGCATTACCTTGGGCTCTAATGCACTGGCATTGGCCATGCCACCAAAGTTTAGACCCCAAACCACACATACTTTCTACAAAAAGCTTAGTTTCCTGAAGGAAAAGAACATTAGGAGAATGACTTCACACCAAATCACAAAAAACTTTTTGTTGAGGGCCACTGTTGAAGCCCCTAACATTCCATGAGAGAATAATCACTTCTAAGAACATGAAAAATAGGAATCAAGAGTTTTAACAGATCCCAACTCCACCAATGTCTCCCTTGTCATCTTGATTTTCTCCAAATCCTTCTTTCTCCTATCTTTGAAGGGTTTCTTAGGAGCCCCTTTCTTAGGATTTTTTTTTGAAGCCCTAAAGGAGGAGAAGCCTTATTTCCTTTATCCACTTTAGAAACCACCTTCTCCACAACATGAGAACTCTTTGCTTCAATCTTTTCCAAAGCTATAGGAGCTATAGGAACAACATAGTCCAAAAGGCCAAGATTCGTATCCAATTGAGCAAGAGATAAGCCACCATCCTGAGTGCATTGAAGATATTTAGAAGAAGGAACCTCTTGAACAACCTCCAAGACATTCTTATCTAGGGCCATCATACCAGGATTCACCTCCTACTGGATTAAATCACCCAACACATCAAAGCGATTAATTTTTTCCCATTCCTCTCTCTCCTTGAAGGTTCTTTAGCCCACTGTTTCTGTTATGGAGCTTAATAGGAATAAATCCCTTTTTATCCAACCCATCACCCAAAATATGAGCCTTGTCTTTGTCCTCCTTAGAAGGCTTACTAGAGGGCTAAGAAGGCTGGGAATTAGAAGAGAACTTAAGAAATCTTTGCTATGAATGTCCATATTCATGGCACAACTGACATCAAAAAGGAAGAGTCTGATAGTCAAGCTATTGCACCCAAGAAGATGAACCCTTCCGAATTTCCAACGAATCTGGAAGAGGGCTACTCAAATCTATTTCAACAAAAATGTGAGCAAAAGTCATTACCTTTCGATCTTGCGTTTATTGAGAAGGACCCATCAGTTTTCCAAGCAACAAAGCCACCATATGCAAGATGTCATTCCGCTAAAATTCAATTGGAAACCAAGGGAGGCAAATCCCCACAGGAACATGGTTTGGGAGCTCCTTCGAAAGATTAAAACCAATGTGTCACGACTTGATGAATAATCTAATCTGATTGTGAAAATAAGGCCCTCCTTCCAAAACTCTATGATGATCAACCATGCAATTAAAAATGACTATAAAAAAACTATTGGCAAACAACATCACCTTCATTTCCCCCTTAGGGTTCCATGTCTGCCTAGCCCATGAATCCAAAAATAAAAGAGAAACCCACATTCCCATGAATTTACAAATTAAAGCATGATTCAAAAAATATGCCACATCCTTAACAATTGATTTTGGCTGAATCACTAAAATAATACCATCGTGGCTCCTCTCTAGACATCCATTGGTCTTTTGGATGGGAGGGCCTCCAAACGAAGCCATCCCATCAACCCTCGATGCCTTCTTCATAAAAATATTAGCGGTTGCAAAATTTGACGAAGACAAGCTATTTGTACCCAATGATGCTCGGTAATCCATGATTAGAATAAAGCTGAACGCTCCACCAAACATCAACAACAACAAAAAAGGACCAAGGATCTGCTCCTTATATCTCCCAAAAGCCAACGCTAAGCTCAGACACCAAACACTAGGAAAAAAACACAGAAAAAAAAACCCCCACTCTCCCATACATTGCAAAAGCGCACCCCACACTTAAACGCCTCCCTAAACACCGATCTGAAGGCCACATAGACATGCAAGGAGGGGCGACCCTCATGCAGGCCGCGCTACAGGTCGCGGGCCTGCAGATAGACCGCTCGCACTAAAACCAACGTCATCCAATCATTTACCTTCCCTCCATTAAAATTATATTCAATGCAATTATCCTTCACCCCATCTTTGTATTAACATTTTTCTATGCATTTGCCTTACTTATACATTTGTTAAATGAATACATGCACATACTTTCATATATCTTATTTTCATGATGATTTGACATCTTTTTATGCCTAAGATCATTATAGGGATCATATGGTCAATGCCACAATCATGGACTTGACCCTTTCAAATTTAAAAATTTTGAATTCAAATTTAGTCAACTTTTGCCTATATTCTTCTTGCCTAGGGTCTCAATTAAACAAAAAATTGTATAGTGTATTGCTATGTTCTTGTATTTAAAGAGATTTAATGCATTCACTTTAGACATCTCCTGATCATTGAAAAATCAATGAATCACTTGTGTATCATTTGTATTAGAACACTTTAATTGATGAAATGAAAAAAAGTTACACCCACACAATTATTTTAGGAACATATACATGATTAGCTTGAGTATTTTTCTTATTGTTGTACACGCATTCAACCAAGGAGAATGTGTCCTATATTGACACAACAATAATCCTTCTAAAGTATATCTAGATATCACTAGCCCTCAAATTAGTGGAAACAAGATGAATGAACATCAATCAAACAAGTTAAAGAACACAAAAAAACAATTACATGAAGTATAGTCTAAATGTAGAGGATAAATTCATGATCACAAACTTTGTCTAAATGACCAAACTAGATTACAGACAAAATACAAGATCAATATAAAATCTAAAACATTCATCTAAAAAAATATTTTTCAAAAATATTTTTCAAAAATAAAAATAAAAAATATTTCAAAATCTTCATAAAACATATATTATTCAATCATAAAACTAAATACTTCCCATTTACTTTCTTAAAAGATCAAATTATAAAATTTACTATATGCCTTTATACCTTTTCAAGTATATACATATATATGTATTGTGTTATTAAAGATGGAGCAACTTTATTTACTACTATAAAAAGCCCTTATGTAAGCTATATCATGGTGATATGACATTATATCTGCTATTTGTAGAACTCTAACTGGTTGGGGGTAGTTGCTTCACCAATCATCTCATTGCACGAATAATAAAGCCAACAGCACCACAAACAAGAGCAGATATTTTAAGGGGAGTCATTCTGACACTTGTTTCGCCCTCAAGTGATAAAAATTGCCCAGTCCTGCAGAAGAAAGCGAACTTCTCACAGTTACACGGATCATCGGAACCTCCAAACCCGTACTGACACAGGTGTATTGCCCGACGAATTCCCTCTACCGGGGACTCTGAAGGCGTAGGCGTGCTGGCTCCTTTCACTCCGTAAACTCCATATTCATATCGATAGATATCTCCTCCCAGCCGAAAGCATTCTAAGCAGGATTGCACTACTCCGTTTCCCAACTGGAACCCGCATTCCCCGCACGGAACAAGTGGTGGGCTTGCAGAAGATTTGCGTTGTAAGGAAAAATGTATCACTTGATTCTCCGCAACATAAATTCCTGTATGCCCAAAAAAAAGTCATAAGAATCATTCGACGTTTTGATTTGTTTAGACGATTTATTTGAAATCAGATTAACTTCTTTAATAAGATCTAAGTACGATTTCAGATGAACCATCTAAATAAATCAAAAGAATAATATAATTTTTTTTGCATTTAACTGTGTATTCTTTTTTTCAATTCATATTTTGAATCACACTCAATAATTCATCATCAAGAAAAGAGGATGATTTCAGATAAACTATCTAAACAAGTCAAAACTTAAAACATGTACCGTGATGATCGTGGTCATGGCCCCTCCGACTCCTCTGAGTGAAAATATGATCTCCAGGTACGATTTGACTTTGCTCAGCTTTTCCACTTTTTGTAGTGGGGCGTTGATCTGCTGTGTTAGATGATAGAGTTTTATAATGAAAAAAATCCTTTGCTTAATCACTAAGGCGAGAAACTATTTCTACAAAATTAAAAAGAACTTTTCTATTAGTCTATTCACACATCCAATTCGATCGGAAAATATGCTTGCACATAATCTCTATGATTCAGATTTTATTATTATTCAAAGGAAATTGAGTGACCAGATAAATTATATTTCTATGTCAATACGATCATGGTCCTTACGAATTTCAAGGTAAATTATATGTTACAACACTCAGTACCAATTTTCTCATTCGGGATCAGTCAAATCTTAGACAAGAGTGTAGCTGCTTAGCGTAAATTCAACTTTGATGAAATATGTAGGCTATTCCTAGCATCTCAAGTGTAGGTTGATAATGAATTAATTCTTAGATTTTTTAATTTGTGTCATTTACTAATCTATTATGCTCATTCTTATGCTCTTATCCCTTATCTTATCTTTTTATTAACATATTTCTACGAATTTACTTTACTCATACATGCACATACTTCCATACATCTCACTCCCATGGTGATTTAACCTCTTTTTTATGCCTAGGACCATTTCAATAATCATATTGTTGACCCCACAATCATGGAATTGAACCTTTAAATTTAAAAGTTTTATATTTAAACATAGTTGACTCTTTCTTGTACTATTCTTTAGTGAGGCCAAGTAAATGCAAATTTATATAATTTGTTGTTAGGTTCTCATATTTAAAATATTTCCATTCACTTTAGAAATATCCTAATCATTAAAGAAGCAAGGAATCATTTATGTATCATTTGTATTAAAACACTTTAATTGATGTAGTAATAAGAATCTATATCTACATGATCATTCTAGGAGAATATATATGTATTACTTGAGATTTTTTTTAATATTTTTACTCATTCAATGGGTTGACCTAGGAGAGTGTGTTTTCTGAGTAGAAAAGTAACCCTTCCAAGGTATTTCTAAATATCACTAGCTCTCAAATTAGCATAAAAAACCATAATATGAAGATAAATCATTTAAAAGGTAAATAAAACAATTGCATAGAATAAAGTCTCAATCTAGAGAATAAATTCATTATCACAAACTTTTCCTAGATCAGTGCCAAACTCAACTATATATAGAATACAAGGTCAATGCAAAGTCTAAGACATTTATCCATCAAAAAAATTGTATTTTTAAGATATAAACAAAAATATTCCAAAATCTTCATAAAAATATGCATTGTTCAATCATAGAACTAATTACTCATGTCTAACATTTACTTTCCTAAAATAATTATGACAAATTATAAAATTTACCTATCCAAACTAAAATTATATATAGAGAGATAATATTTTCTTTTACAAATACACATATATATGTATTGTATTATTAAAGATTGCAACAAATTTATTTATTAATATAAAAAATTCTTTAGTATATTTTCTTGTACAAGTACACACACATGTATGCATTGTGTTATTCAAGATTGCAAAAATTATTTATGTAAGCTATTGCATGGTGATATGACATTATATTCATTATTTGTAGATGCATAGTTGGTTGTCAATTGTCACGTGAGTGGTTGGTTAATTAGTGATTGTAATTAAGCTACAATAGAGAAAATACGAAAAGCTATGGTATTTATATTAGGCTTTAAATGCATAACTTTTAAGTAAAATTCATTAACCTATATTTCATGAGCAAAGGTTCACATGAATCCATCACTCATCAAAATGAATGGTCCACTTAGCACTCATTGCAACTAGATGATGCGCATAGGGGTTAAGTATCAAGACTTCTTAGGAGGTCACCCAACCTTGTACTACTTTGACGCAAGTACATGTAACCATGAAGTCTTTCCCAAGATCGAGCCCACTTAGCTTGAACCCACCTAGTTTGGCAAGCTAGGTGGACTTGATCTTGGGGAACACTTCATGGTTAAACACACTTGAATCAAAGTAGTATTGAGCACGATGATCTCCCAAGACGTTATGATACTTCACCCTATAAGCATCACCTAAATACAAATTAAAGAGGGCTAAGTTGACCAATAATTCATTTTAATCACTTTTCATGAAATAATGAATAAATAATTTGACTAAAAACTACACATTTGAATTCCAATAAAATGCCATAATTTCACACAGGGCCAAAAATATCTCCCAATTGTCAAAAAGAAAAGATGTTCCAACAACAGCAGGTGCAATATATTTTACCTGCCCAGCTGCTAAATGCTTCCCGGTCGTGCAGTAGAGAGCGAAGTTCTCACAGTTAGCCGGTTCACTGTAACCTCCAGTCTGATGCAGCTGTCTTGCCCGACGAATTACGATTTCTGGGGAATCGGACCTCCAAGTCGTGCCGATTCGTCTCTTTCCAGAGACTTCGTATTCATATCGATAGATTTCTCCTTGCAGCAGAAAGCAATCTAAGCAGGTCAGAACTACTCCGCCTCTGGTAGGGGGGAAGTTGCATTCACCGCACGTGGAATTTGCATAAGTTGTGCGTTGCAAGACAAAATGTACCACTCGGTTCTCCGCAACATAAATACCTGTATGCCAATCTCCCCAAAACAATTAAAACGAAAAGTAGTATGAATCTTCACAGACAGAATAGAATTAATACTTACTTTCATGCACACAGATAGTTTCTATATATAAATAGCTTATCTTCAAAACGCAGATGATTTCTATATATTTTCTAATGAATGGGTATATATTTCTTCCTGATGACTGTGTTTAGGTCATTTATCTTAAATTTTAGATGGGTTTAAGGAAATATTTATATCACTCATTTAAACAAGTCAAAACTTAAAATATATTATTTAATAAGTATGATTTTAGATAATCTATTTAAACAAATCAAAACTTAAAATATGTTCATTAAACTCAATTATAAAGATCAATCAAAATTACCCAGTGCAGTGTCTATCTCATGTAACCAAAAAAAGCAAATTCAAAATTCAAAAGGAGTGTACAGTACCGTGGTGGATGTGGTCATAGTAGCTCCCCTTAGTGTCTCCAGGCAGGATTTCACAAAGCTTGCCCTTTTCAAGCTTTGGCAGAGTGTAAATATGATCTCCAGGTACGATTTCACTTGTGCTTAGCTTGGCCATTTCAAGTGTTGGGACGTCGCTTTGCTGTGTAAGATGAGAGGAATTTATAATGAAAAAAATCCTTTGCTTAGTCTTTAAGCTGAGACACTGTTTCGATAAAGTTTAAAAGACGCACCCGAATCGTCCGGAAAATTTGCTTCCACATTATATGAGGGGAATTCGGCTCTCGGCATCTTCAACCTTGGCATCTGCAACCTTTATCTTTGTCAGTTAAGAAATTATATTTGTCATATCAATAGAAAATTTAAACCTAAATTCCATTACGTGTTAACAAATTTAAATAATATATTAACAAGCTTAATAATAATAATACGCCTCACGAACTATAAAGAGAATTTCAACTCTTCGAAGTTATTTCTTACCACTATCCTATTTACATAAAAGTTAAGTTAATTTGATTAACAAAAATCTTAATATATTGTCATCTTATTTCAATATTTATTTGAATATAGCTCGAAGGAGATCTTGGTATAACGTGACTTAAAAATCTTATTTGTCCTTATTAACATAGAATAAAAATATAGAGAGAGCGCCATAGGTTAAATAACTAGCAATCACATCTTGGTGTGCAATGGGTATGTCGAAGAGGTGTGGAAGGTCAATTAGGGAAAATTTTGGTCTATCTTTTGCATATATTTGTGTAGTACATGAGGTCAATTGGTAGGCCATTTAGTAAAATATGTTTGTACAACAAAGGTCTCAATGGAGAAGTGATAGTTTCAAATCAACTATACATCAACTTATAGAGATCCAAACACGACTAAAACAAAACCTTTGAAGTAGGAGGATAATTAGGCTCCATTACCAATAGGCTCATGTTAATTTTGCAATAGGGAGAGAAGGGGAGATAGGGATAGAAAGAGAGAGATAGAGGGGGGAAGAGCGAGCAAGAGAGAGGGGTAAGGAGATAGAGATAGAGAGGAAGATAGAGAGGGGGATGAAGATGGAGGAGAGATATATAGAAAGAGAGTGCAGAGATAAAAGAGAGTCTAAAGAGGGATAGATAGAGATGGAAGAGATAATATTATAGAGAGGGAGAGAGAAAGATAAAGATATAGATACAAAGTGATATATAGAGAGGTAGAGAGAGATATATAAGGGTAGAGAGAGATGGAGGGATACCAAGATAGAGATAGAGTGAGAGATGGAAGAAGAAATATGGAGAGATAGAGATAAAGAGCCAAATAGATATAAATACGCAAAATATTTTCTTTTGGGGTTGATGCAAGGCATCGAGACATTTAGATCTCTTCCATGTTGACCCAAAAGTTTTTCTTTGTTTTCACTCTCTATGTGTCATTCTTCCTTTGTGCTCATTGTTCCATGAGTCATTTGGGGAATGATGAATATTCCAAGCTTGATTATATCACTGTAGTAAAGACAACATTGACCCCATATCTGTAGATCCCTTATGTGTTATCTTAGGATTATATATGGGGGGCAACCCTTCTTTCATGATGTAGCTCTACTTGGAAACATATGTTTTGCATAGGGATTTCCGAATAAAGCTCTCATGTGTTGGAATTTATTGTGTTATACTATAAAGTAATTGCTCACAGCATGGTGAACATTAGCAATTTCTTTAAAGTGGGGGCATGCACACATCCGCTCATTATTTCAAAGTTTGGTCTTCTTACTTCACACAATGTGTCTTCTTGGTGGTGACATTGGGTTTGATGTCCTTCAAGAGCAAGACCTTTCTTGGCATATGACATTCCTCTTAGTGGTAATGTTATGGCTTGCATTCCCTAAGTTACAAATCTTTTATCCTCAACTAGTCCTCTCTTGGTGACGTCAAACATGATATTCCCTAAGGTGAGACCTTTCATGAACTAAGAAAAACCCCTTTGACTATCCTATCCTATTGTATTTACAACCTTTTTCATAGCCACCGAGCATATCACAACTTTCTTTCTAGTGGATCCTTTATGTTTTTTATGAGTGCCTAGCATAATGCAGCTTGCTAGCCTTGTGACCATTTTGTGTGGTGCCTTATCAAAGTTATCGAGAGGTATAAATTTTGGTATGGTTGACATATCATAGCCTATAGACTTGACATGACTTTCCCATTAGCCACCCTTCTGGGGCTCACCTACTGGACAACCGATTTCATCAGCCCATGTGAGTATATTTTGTTTGTAGAGTGGACAACGGGTTTCCACTTGTGAATGTTTTTTTGGAGAAAAAACTAAGGCTTGATCCATACCTATTGGAAAAATAGTTGAGGCTTGATCTACCCCTTTCCTTTTGCATTGGCTTTGGCGTTGTATGCTTGTGTGTCTCATCTTGCTGATATATATCATACATGTATATGTGTGTTCCTTTGTACTTATGTTGGTTTTCCATGGGATCTTGATCTTGGGGGCTTGACCACCTCCTTGATTTTTGTCATCCTATCTCACTAACATTTATACACTTGGACCCCTCTTGATGCTTTTTTGTCTACTTTAGTGTGAGTTTGAGCATAGCGCTCGTCCTTTCACTAAAGTGGGGGCTAAATGTAGTGTAGAAAAATATACACCTTTACATTGTCACACTATATTTGGGCCCCTTAATTAAATTGGACTTAATTAAGCCTCTAATTGACCCAATTATGCATTTAAAATCTTAATTAATCATGCTTTTTGAAAAGAAAGTATAATTCAATATGAATTTTTTTAAATCTCACCCTCATAGTTAGGATTAATATTACAAATCCCACTGAATCTAGACCAATCATCACGCTGAGGCCGAAGTTGCATTTATCGGTATTTAAAGTTTGCATTGGATAAGGGCTATTCAAAGGTTTGGGTGGAGGGAGACTCCTTCAATATTTTTAATTTCTTACTTGGTAATCAAAAGTCAAGCTGGACTATCAAACATCTTATTATGAATTCCATAATGATGCTAAGATCATTTGATGAAATTTGTCACACATATCTATAGGGAAGGTAATTCCCTGGCTGATTTGTTTGCAAATAAGGCTGCCAACCTTAATAATTTTAAGGCGTGTGAGGAGTACTCTCTCCTTCCCAAGGAATCCAAGCTTTTAATGTGAAATGATAGCTAATTTAGAGTTTGTGATTTTGGGTGATCGAGCAATTATCACCTTATTACCACACATTTTGTGGGTTATATTTTGCCTAAGCCCATGTTCATTCTTAATTCTGCAAGAGTGATTTGGTTTTGGTATTTTTTAATGGTGACTATTGAAATGAGTGAAGATAGGAGTATCTAGTTGAGCCTCTATCTTATGAGGGATGGAAGAAGAAGTGGAAAATTTGGAGAATCTTGAGGCATGGGTAGTTTACGCCTTTCCTAGAGAAGCTTCATGGCCACAACCCCAAAGCCTTTGCATAGTTTATTTGTTGTTGGCACAATAGATGTTTGAAGGTGAAGGGAGTGGAGTTTTGTTATTAATGAAGACTTTATTTCCTTTATCACAAGGCTACCGACAAATGGCCACAAATTTTACAAGGATAGGAAGAGCAACAAGGATGCTATGGACCAATTAACGAGCAAAGATAATTAAGATGCCTATTTGGGAGTATGAATGGACTTCCCTAAAGCGTATCTAGACTGAAGTGGCTGAGGCTATAATGCAGTATGTTACTCTTGAAGGCCGTTTCACTATTATTCTAGGGTACCATTTTACCTTGCTTAACCATTTTAGACACATGGGTTGCATGTTTATTTCCCATTTTTTCTCCTATTGTCTTTGGAAGTTTCATTTTATTCCCATTTGAAGAACCATAGGGACCTTGTTCTACACGAGGGCCTCATTTTTCTCATCATGGATCATGTGAGAGCTCTACACTAACCAAGTCTATTAAGGGCAAGGAGAAGGCCATGAGTGAGGATTCCTTTTCGATTGGCTCAAAGAAGAGCACTGATGGCGATGTTGACTGGAATGTGGAGGGAGGATAACACTATGGGGGGATCCTCGTCCCCAGTGAAAACTTCCTCTAAAAAGAGAAAAAAGGGCAATTTAAGGAAGAAGGGCCCCACCAAGAAGTTAGTTATGCAAAAATTAGATTCTCGTGGGTCCTTATCAGATGGGAAAAATGTTGATATTAGCTTTGGTGGTTCTCATTGATGAAATTCCAAGAAGAATGTTGAGCATCATGAGGTGGACTTTGGTGCATCTGGGAGTAAGGAGAAGGACCAATCTGTGGAGGCTAGGGTTGATGCGATGAAGGAGAATCTGTGTAGGGCTTCTAGAAGGATTGCCAATTTAAAGAAACAGGGTTCAAAAGGTGGTAGGAAGGGTAAGATAGTTACTCTAGAATAGGAATAGGTGAAGGATGTGGTGGACACTAATTTTGTTATTGACGACTCCCCTATCTGATAGACTTGTCCTCATGGGGAGGGCGATGGGGTTCTTGGCAGTGTGGAGGTCTCAATTGAGAAAATTGTGAGTGAGGATGTTGGTGTGAACCCTAACCTTGGGAAGTTAGAACCATTGAAGTTTAATCTTCTTTCAGACGATTTTTTATTTGAATGATGACAATACCTCCATGTTTGAACTGTTGGATATGGCTCAATCGGGTGCCACATGCACCTTTAAACTCGCTAAATGGGTGTTGCAGGAATTTAATAAGGTCAATATCAAGATTAGGGGCCTGAAGGAGAACATGAAAAACAAACAGAAGGGCTCTTCTTCAAATATTCTCATTGAGAGGTTGGTTGACTTGGAATGCTCCTTCTTTGATTTAAATCCTAGTGTGAGAGTCACCTTGGCGAAATGGACAGAAGGATAAAGGAAACAAATGAGGATATCAAGAAGTTACTGCAAGTTAGCCATAGCTTAGTTAAAAATAATTCAAAGTCCCTGAAGGTTCTATTTGGTAAGATTAGTCGAGTCAATGAGGATTAGATGTACTTTGTAGATATGCTTGAGAATGACTAGACCTCTAGAGGTAAGGGGAAGAAGATCGCTAAAGATGAGGTTAAAGGCCCATGTACTCGAACAAGGGGGAACCTTAGGAAGTCCTTTGAGGAAGAGAAGAAAGAGCTAATGGACATGGTGAAATTGCACTGCAACTAGGAGATTGAGGTGGCCAACACCTTGAAAAATATGAAATAGATTTGGTGTTTCTATTTTTTTTTTGTTTCTGCTTTTCTGCTATTGGGTCATTTTTTCACTATTGGTTTACTGTTGGTTGCTTCTTATGCTTTATTGTGTTTTTTTGTTATAGCAATGTTTTGGTCTAAAGTTTTGTAAAGGGTTTCAGGTCTCTTCAAAACCTATTTTCCATTATAATCAAAACATTACAATTCCACCCTTCTTAAATTGTGTCATCAAGAAATGCAAATTTGGATGCTCTATGATCTTTGGTCCTTCCCAACTAGTATTCTAAACATACATATTATTCTAAAAAATTAGATACTTTATAATTCTTCAACTTCTTCATCTTGGTATGAATAAAAGCATCAAGTTCTAGTACGATCTTTCCCTCATCATCCAAAGGTGGAAAATCCACTAATAGTGTGGCATGTCCAAGGGCCCTCTTGAGTTGAGACAAATAAAAAATATTATGAATCCTGTTATCTTCTAGAAGTTTTAATTCATATGTAACTATTCCAACTCTCCTCAAGATCTTATAAGGCCAATAAAAGTGTAGTTTGAGATTTTCATCTCCACTACTTTTGATGGAGGTTTTCCTAAAATGATGCAATCTCATTAAGACCATATATCCAATTTCAAATGAATTATCTATTTAATTCTAATATTTTTTTTTCAATTATGGGCTTGGTGAAGGTGATCTTCAAGTGACCTTAATATGTCTTGGATATGCTTCACCAAATCTCTAGTTGTTGGTACTCTACAAATTATGGGAACTAATAAATATTAATGCATAATAACCATATAAATATATGAATGGGTACATTCTAATGGATATATGGTGAGTATTTTTATAGTAGTATCCCAAATAAAACTACTTAAACCAAGATTATTAATAATCTAAAACCTAATTTTTCAAATAGCCTTCAACCCACTTGTTCATGATCTATATTTTGTACACTTTTTTGAAGAAGATAGCTTGTGTTGGGGTGAATTCTTTAGAAGTAAAATAAAATGGCTCCTACAAAAAAATATCTTAAAAATTTACTATATCTATCACTAAACATATTTTTAGCAATCCTTATACCCTAAGCACTTCTCTAAAAAATAAATAATCCTATTGATGTGCTTTGAGCTATGAGAAAATTAAAAATAAGTGTACATACTTCATTAGCCTATACACCAAAATGTAAATGTAATATTTTCCTTATACATTGTGTGACCACCAAAATTGTTCTCCCTTCTTGGAGATAGTAAAATTATGTCTCTAATTTGGACCTATCTTGGGCACCCTTGCATTAATTATCCTTTAAATCATCATTATAGGCCCCTAAGACCCATTATTTTGGATCTCGAGGCTTATTTCACCTAAAAATCTCTCAAAATCACTTAAAACACCAAAAATCCCAAAAACCCACCTCAAAAAGCTAAGGTGGGACTCATTCACCACCTTGGGCGAATGAGTCTTCTTAGGTGGGACCCATTTTCCAAGGGTGGTGAATGAGTCCTATTTGGGGTCTTTTTCAATTTTGAGCAGGAAATTCGCCATTTTAGTTTAAATTTTTGGTGGATGTTGGCCTTTGAGATCTAAATAAAAGTCAATTAGGTGTTAATTCCTATATAAGCAAGTTTTCAAGTCATTTTTAGCAATCTAAGTGCAATTTGAGAAAGCATTTTCAAGAGAAAATTCAAGAGACAAGTGTTGATAATCTTTCACAAGAGCATTCAAGTTTCAAGAGCAAGTATAGTTGAAGTATTTTGCAGGTCTTCAAGCTCACTTTAATTCAATATCTAGCATTGTCAAGGGTTGATCATGCTTGTCTATGGTGAATCATGATGGATTATAGGTTGGGGAGATGCAACTAGCCATCAAGACAAGCCTAAATACTTGTTTCCTAAGTGATTCCATCCTCTATTATCACTCTGTATTCAACCTAGGGAAGGTACAAGCATCATTAAGGTTCATTTGGGGTGATTAGAGATCTCCTCAAGTGAGTCATTCATCCTCACATTTCCATTATTGTATCATATTCTTACACATTAGAATAGGATTGCATCATGTTTTAAATTTCTTAGTCTTAGACACACCTAAGGCTAGGGTTTGCATGCACATTTTATTATTTCTATCAAGGTTTAATTACCAAACTAGGGGTTTGGCCAAGGAAAACCTCCCATTAGCAAATCAAGTTTATATTTTATTTTGCAGGTATTTTTCGTAGAGTTGATTTGGAATTCAGGTTGGAAGGAAAGAGCAAGTGTTGAAGTGTAGATCAAAACTTTAAATTCTTGAAAAAGTGAAATGAGACTGATTTGCCACTTGAGTGGCAAATGAGTCCCACTGTAGCTATTTGCTAGATCTTTTTGTATATTCAGATACCCTTTTTCCCAAAATAGGTTTCCATGTAGAAATCCTAATTTGGGTTTGATTCGCCCGGGTTGGAAAACGAGTTCCAGTTGATCAAAAATTCAAATTTTCCATTATTTCAAAGTTGCAATCAGTCACACTTCCAGATTCCCAGGTGCACACTATTCATCTTGTTTTTTTTTTGTTCTATTTTACTAGCATTTATAGCTTATTTTCTAGGTCATTGCATTGAATTAGGATTTTACATTTAATCTTGCATTTCATTATCTTTTCCAAGTTTAAACTTGGTGGTGAACCCCTTATTAGATCATATTTAGCCCCTAGGACAACCCTATTGCAAGGTCTCTTTCTCTCTTACATTGAGATCTCAAGGTTTATCCTTGAGTGGAATCTTTTAAAGTGGGTGTGATAATCATCTTAATCCATAATTCAATACATTCACCCCATTTTCCCTTGGTTCCACATTGCAAGGCTATGATGAAATATATTGGATACACTTTAACACTTCTAATTTGGGATAAGCAATGATTGGAGCAAGCCTATTGAAAAAATATGGTCTACTTTATTTTTTGACAAGTCATATATTCTCTAATATTTTTTAGAAATAATTTTGGAGGCCCTTACAAGAGAACCTTTCTCTAATATTTCTATAGGTCTTGCAAAGTCTTGGATGTCTTGATAGGGATGCATCATGAAAACCCTTAAAATAAATAGGAATTCTTATTTTTGCATATTCTACTATAATGTGAACCTTTCAATTGGTAGAAATAGAAAAAGTATAACATAGAGTATACTTCCTAGAAGGAGCATTAGAAACTATATTTATTTTCCTCTTCATGTTAACACCATGTAAAAATCATACGCTTGTAGCTTACTCATCTATTTTTTTTCTTGTCATTCAATTGATGTTGGCCAAGGAAGAACTTCAATTTTTTATGATTTAACTTAACTATAATATTTTTATAAACCCAATATTATTGAATCTTAGCCAAAGCATGCATGATAGAAAACACTTCTTTTTAATAGATAGAGAACCATCTTTCTATTTCTTTTAATTTGCTACTTTAAATGTTGTGGGATGCCCTTTTTATACTAAGAACTTTAATTCTCTTTCCTAGACAATAATTTATTGTTAAATTTAGGATATCTATAATAGGACATGAACTCATTACCTCCTTAAGCTTATCAAAAAATTATTGAATTTTCTCTATTCATGAAAAATATTCTTTGTAGGTCATATTAATTAAAGATGTTGCAAGCTACAAAACCCCCTTAAAAATATGCTATAATAACTATAAAGGATAAGGAATCCTCTCAAGTATGTCAATTTGGTGGAAGGATGCCAATCCAATATGGATTAGATTTATTAATCTACAAGAACACATTGAATTCTAATGACATGACCCATGTACAAGATCCTTGTCACCCCAAACTCACATTTGCATTATTTTTCAAAGGCATCTTATTGCTCTAGTATTCTAAGGAATATATGTAGATGCTTGAAAGGATCTTCTAAAGTATTTCTATAAATTACATGTTCATAAAAATAAATAAAAATTTTCTTAACTAAATTATAAATAGGTTATTCTTACATGACTAGAAAGTGGTTAGTACATTTGTCAAGCCTAAAGACATGACTAAGAACTCAAAATTATCAAAGCGACATACAAATGTTATTTATCCATGTATTCATCCCTTACATGGATTTGATAATATATTGATCTCAAATAAATACATGTGAGATTTGTAATCAATATACACCTACATGATGCCATCCTTTTCCTTGAAAAGAATATTAGATGAGGCAAATGGGATAGAACTAGGCCAAGTTGACCCATCCCCAAGAGCTATTTTGTGACCTTTAATATCTCCTCCTTGTATAATAATTGGTTATTGTGGCAAGATTATATCTTGGTTCAAAATCTATGATATTCTATAATCCTCTATCAAGTGGTAGTATTAGACTCAAATCACTAAACACCATATTATATTAATAAATGATATTCTTAATATCAACATGATAAATTCATTTATTACTCATTTTATATTTGCATGTATAACTGAATATATTTTTGTCCAAATAATTTTTCCATTACAAAATATCTTCCCCATTAATTTAGTTGTAACCACCCATATTTTTCACTATAAATTCCTCTAAGCACCACACATTTCCCATTAGATTTAAACTTAAGATCCATAGATTGATAATTGTATGAGAAAACACTAATGTAGTGCAACTATTATGCAATTAAAACTATGTTAGTTCTCCTAAACCAACAACATAAAAATCATCACATACTTTATGGTCTCTCATGGCTGTGTTGAGTTATCATGTTATTTTGGTGCATAGAATGGTGAATGGAAATCATTAACAATAACATTTAATCCTTTAAAAAATTAGCCTTCAATCCTCTCTTAAGAATTAATCCTTCATCAATGATGTTGTGGGTGGCCCACTATCAATTAGCAATGATGTAATGATATTTCTTTGAAATAAATAAAAAAATAGAAATATAGAAAACCTCTTCAAGGGGGGTGACCTCCAATAATTAGATGATAATATATGAATTAAATATTTGATGATATGATGATATGGGAGAAATTTTTGTTCTGTATTTATAGGCATAACTATATAGTGACACACCCCTTCATTCTAGTTAAGAGGGTTTAAGGTATTAACTAAGACTAATGTTAAGGTTAAGTATTAGAATTATAACATGGTATGTGCAGGATCATGATGGGCCAAAAAATGGCGATATGTAACTGATATGATGGCCCATGTGGCTGATGACCTTTTTTTTTACCCAAAATTGATGAAACAAAAAGGGTTTTTAAAGGAGATTCTCAACTTTCCACCAATATAAATTATTCTTTACTTTGAATTTAATAAATAATTATTATTCATTTTCCATTTGAATTATGACTAAAGTCCTGATTGATAGGCTGATTGAAAAACATCTATAGCTTTCAAACAACATCACAATTTTTGAATTTGAAACATGTGTCACATTCTATGCTTTGCATACTATAGGATTTTTTTTTTTTTTTTGAATTTTATGAAGTTTTGACCAAGTTAAGGTCTTCAAACATAATGAGTTTTTATATTTTTAAAATTACATAATAAAAAATCATAATTAATTATTTACTTGGAAAGAAATTACAAAAAATGTATCACATAGACATGAGTCGTCTACTTATATCTAAAATATTATAAAAATTATTATCATTTTATTGTGGTTAGGTGGTCGATAGACACCTACTTCTTATTTTTTCCCGAAATTTAAGTACTTTGCATTGAAATTTTAAATTTTCACCAAATAGATTTATTTTTTTAAAACCTAGTAGTTTAGAAACTACATTCAATTTTATATAGATTCTATTCTTACATATCTTTGAAATAATATAGATAACTTATTCAAATTTTTACATCAAGTTGCCTATCTCTGATTTTTTTGAATTTTTTGCCACTTAAGGGCCTGTCTTTTCCATGATGATCTTGCACATACCCAACATTTCCACCCTGTTTACAAAATTGTTTCCCTCAACACTTGACAACTCTAAAATATTTCATATGAACTATTCATCATTCCATATTGCATCTTCAATTGGTGAATTATTCCACCTGTTTAGGAATTTTGAGATGTCTCTATGGACATTCACTTCAATACCTTACCAAAATAAATATTTCTTTATACAATTATAAGTGATACCAGAGCATCCAAAGTGTAAGGGCAATCTTGTGTCATTGGTCAAAAATATTGTAATTTTGCCTTGTTTGATTTTAATAAGGGCTTAAGGGTTAGGAAAATAATATTTTCTTTTGCAACAATATAATTTCCCTTTTAGGTGAAAATGTACCTATAAATTTGATGGGTAATAGGTCTTGGTTAAGCGATAAAAGCATCTTGTGGGAGAATATTCCTTTTGGGTGTCCGCTTTTGGGTGAGGACAAATATTTTTGTCTTTTATTAATTTTGTCATTTTTTGCATGTACATGTGTCATAAATTGTCATAAGGTGGGCTACAAAGAATCTTGCATGTTACTTGCATGTCTTTTCATGCAAAATTGTAACTGATAGGCTGTAAGGAATTTGTAAGAGGTTGTAAGATGTCATAAACAACCAAATCTGATTAGACAGAGTGAGAAGGTTGGAATGCATTGGATTTCATTTCTAATTTGTAGATTTGTAACTCCAAAAGTTGGGCGTTGGATTTGGAAGGTGGTTCTAGAAGGTTGTTTTGTGAAACCATGAGTTGTTTTCTCCACACACTTTCTCTCTATTTCATGCCTTTTCCTTTTTGAGTGGGGGGCTTGGAGAAGTGAAGTTTGCATACCCAGATGCTTCTGAAATTATGCTAGATTGTTGAAGACACATTTGTTGTAGGTGTTGCATGTAGGATTGAAGGGGAGCCAATGAGCTTCAGTTTGATGTAACATTTTTGCATATTTGAATATATTATAACTTTCATATTTCTCTTCCATATTATGTTCATTTTATGTGTTTGAAACCTTCTTGTGTTGTGTTTAGTGAGGTTTTGTGATCAAATTTTAAGGGGAGAGTCTCCCTTTTAATCAGTAGTATCAAAGCGGGTTATCTTGAGCCTATAAATAGAGCGCCGAAGAGAGGTAGTTTGCAGTAGGGCCTATGAGTTGTGGTTGAGATCAAAATTCCTCCTAGAATTTCCCAACGTGGTAGAGGTAGAGGTAGAGGTGGTGGAGGAAGAGATCCTCCTAGAGATGAAATTAGATCCCTTAGAAGGAAATTAGAAACTTTGCAAGAAGAGATTCTTAGGAGAGAAGTGCATTGGGAAAGAGATAGTGAATATGAAGATGAAAAGGAAATGGAAGATGAAGAACATGATCAAATGGATCCTGGAGAAATGAGATTGTTGAGATAAATATCAAACATTGGAAAGAAACCTAAAATGGAGGTTTCAACCTTCAATGGAAGTTTAAATCCTTAAGAGTTAATAGATTGGATTAATGACATGGAAGAATTTTTTGAGTTTGAAGAGATTGAAGAACCTCATAGAGTGAGGTTTGCAAAAAAAAAGTTAAAGGGTCATGCAAGCATTTGGTGGAAAGAAATATACCTTGAAAGAGGAAGATAAGGGAAAGAATTTTTTTCCAAATGGGATAGAATGGTGGAAAAAATGAAGAGGCAATTTATTCTGGTAGATTATGAGTTGGAGTTTCTTAAAAAGATGCAAAGCTTGAGACAAGGAACAAGGATGGTGAAATAATACACATAACAAAGTTAAAGGGTCATGCAAGCATTTGGTGGAAAGAAATCCAACTTGAAAGAGGAAGACAAGGGAAAGAAAATTTTTCCAAATGGGATAGAATGGTGGAAACAATGAAGAGGAAATTTATTTCGGTAGATTATGAGTTGGAGCTGCTCAAAAATATGCAAAGCTTGAGACAAGGAACGAGGATGGTGAAAGAATACACAGAAGAATTTCACAAAGTTTTGATAAGAACATGACACTCTGAAGAAAACAAGGAGAAGGTAGCCTATTACATCAATGGGTTAAAGCCAAGAATATAGGAAGAGTTGGAATTAGTAAGAATATACACTATTGAGGATGCATATCAGTTTGCATTGAAAGTAGAAGAAAGATTGAACAGGAAATTTGATAATAAGCAAAAAGGGAAGGGTAAAGGTTATGGATAGAAAAAAGAGGATGAACAACAAATTAGAGACATTAAGGACAACAAGGATGAAAGAGGTGAAAGCTCAAACAAGTTTCATGAGAAGAATTTCTGAGGATTTGGAAGAGGAGGATTCTAAGGAACTTGTTACCAATGTGGAGAAGAGGGACATAGAGCATATGACTTCCCACACAATTAGGAAAGGACCAATAGAATATATGAAAACCATGCTAGAGAAGCAAATGCGAATGAAGAATATGTAGTGTCAACACACTTCGAAGAAGCTGAAAGAGGAGAAGCTTTGATGACTAGATGAGCCCTGTTGAATGAAGACAATGAACCAATACAAAGGAAGAGTTTGTTTAGAACAAGATGCAAATGTGAAGGTAAAGTATGTAATGTGATTATTGATGGTGGTAGTATTGATAATCTTGTTTATGAAGAAATGTTGAATAAGTTACAGCTCGAAAGGAGAAGGCACTCACATCCATACAAATTTGCTTGATTGCAGGATGACTGTAAGGTTTTGGTGAATGAACAATGCTTGGTAAGATTTAAGATTGGTGATTATCATGATGAAGTTTTGTGTAAAGTCATATCTATGGATGTTTGTCACTTGTTATTGGGAAGACCTTGGCAGTTTGACAAGAAATAAATGCATGATGAGTATGCCAATACCTTCTCCTTAATGAAGAATGGAGTGAACACAAGTTGAAACCTTTGAGTAAAGAAGAAGGAAAGTATGTAATGACACTGGAAAATACTTAGTTAATGGAGTTAGATAATTACTTAAAGAGGATGAGGATGAAAATCATGATTTGTTAATGCAAGTCACATCAGTGTTGGTTGCATTCAAAAGGGGTAGAGTGAAAGTTTCAATGGAGAAAGAAGAGGTAAAATATGATTTTTATGAAAATATTATTGCTGATTTATGTGAGCATGATGAGATTTTTGTAGAAGATATTGCAACAATGAGTACATTGTTGAATGAAGGTACTATAGTTGTAATTAAGGAAGAAGGTGATAAAGTGAATGTTGATTTGTTTGGTGAGCTTCCCTTTGCATTAGTTGATGATTTCTCATGTGATAAAGAGATTTGTATGGGTGGTAGTTTATTGTAGAATGAAAAGGATGAATATTTTGATTGTATTACTAACATTGGAATGGATATAGAGGAGGAAGATGGAAATGATGAATATATTGATTGTGTCACTAACATTGATTTTGAAGCTGAGAATTACTTTTCAAGAGGTATAGCAAAGGAGGAACACATGCAACAAAAAGAGATAATGCATGAGTTTCTTGATTTTATTGAAGAAGATAAAATTGATGATTATGATTTTCCAGCATTTCATAGTGCAAATTGGTGGGAATTGAAATTTGTGAAAAAAAGAAGGAAGAGGGGAAGAATGGAGGATGGAAGGTGTTGGATGCTATGGATGTGTTGCTGATATGTGATTGTCATTGATTTCAACACTATTAGCATTTGGTGTATCAGAGGCTGTATATGTCGAGGATATTGAGAAAATTGTAAAGGAAAGTGTTCCAAGTTCCCAGTGGAACTGTGTAGGTCATGAAGGCATCTTGTTCTATATGTTGAAGTTCAGCTAATGTGGACTAACGGGTTTATTTTTGAGAGTATCTAGATCATCTACCAGAAGTTTTAGAGGTCCGTGTATAAATTTAATCATGTTGTGGTCTAACAGTATTTTTGTGGTCTCTGTTAGTGTTCCTGAGCAAAGTTTGTGTGATTCTGGTAATCTCAGTTGCTATAGATGTTTCTCTATTTTTTCTTGATGTCTCTAGATCGTGCTATATCTTTGTATTTCATCCACATTGATTTTTGTGCTTGTGGTCAAAGATTTTTCTTGCGGACATTCGGGTTTTCAAGTTCTTGGCTGACATGATGGTGGTAATGTGTTGTAGATCCTTGAAAAGTTAAATTTGAATGTTTGGCGTGCTCATGAATATTTTTTTGGGTTGCATCAATTTTTTGGCCGACGATGTTTAGATCCACATTGAAAATTTAATTATAAATTTGGGCCAACATTGCACATATGTTTTATTTTCTTGGCAGACTAAGTTGTTGATGGAATCTCATGTAGCGAATATATAAGAGTGATTGTTTCATCGGTGCAAAGTGTGCTTCATGTGTTAGGTGTGCTCCTATGTGTGTATGTGGGAATATCATTCGATTACAAAGTAGAGTGTGAAGAAGATCGAGCAAAGAGTGAAGTAGTTTGAGTGAAAAGTGGAGTTTTTCTGCTTAATTGGAATTGTAATCAGGCTTATGCAAAAGATATTTTCTTAGTTTGTACCCTTTGGATTTTAATCCTATTCTGTATTGTTGGGTAGTGAGCCCCTTTTGTAATTGAGTAGTGAGCTCTGGGAAGTGTGCTTGAATGCATGTGCATTCCCCTTTATTATTTTCATTATACTTTTAATAAGGTATAATATTGTGGACTAACATCCACCATGATTTTTCCCCTAACATGGTTTCCACATAAAAAATTCTTAGTGTTTTCTGTCTCTCTGATGTGTTAATTGCTTATTCATCAGATCTGAGATTAAGTTAAGTAAAGATTGAAAAGTTTATTATTTTGTGACAACTGATTCACCCCCCCTCTCAGTTGTCTATCCTTGTTTTTCCAACAATTGGTATCAGAGAAGGATCCTTTGAAGAAGTCTAAAAGCTTGAGGTGATCCGAGATGGAAACATTCAAGAAGGACACTTTGAGATTTGATGGAACTAACTACTCACTATGGAAAGTTAGGATACAATGTCACCTAAGGTGTATTAGTGAAGCCTACTGGAAGATTATAAAATATCCATATGTTATTCCTTAGAATGGTCCCTCCATTGTTGATGAGATCAAAGATGCTGAAAACAATATCAGGGCTATTGAAGCTTTGGTGAGTGCTTTGACAAATTCAAAGATGGAAAATGTGGTAAGACTGCAGACAACTCATGAGATTTGGATGAAGCTAGAAAATTTGTATGGGGGAGATGCATAGGTGAAGATGGCTAAGCTACAAAGTTTGAAAGGAAAGTATGAGAATTTGAAGATGGGTGAAGATGAAAATATCACTTCTTTTATGCAAAGAGTAAATAAAATAGTGATGGGTATTATGTGTGTCGGTGGTTCTCTGGATGAGGATGAAATTGTAGCTAATATAATCAGATCCTTAACTCCCTCCTATAAAGTGAAGGCTCACGCTATTGAAGAGGTCAGATCAGTAACAAAGATGTCAAGAGACACACTAGTTGGTAAGCTTGCTGCTTTTGAATTAAGTGAATTTGGTGAATCTATTCTGAAGACTAAATCTGCATTCAAGGCTACTATATCTAGAAGTAACAAGCAAAGATATTGTCTGGTAGAATGTTCCAGAAAGATATCCAATTATTATGAAGAACTGAAACAACTTGAAGATAAAGAAAGAGAGGTAGAAGAATTGGAAGCATTGATTGTAAAGAAAGAAGGTAGAGGAAAAGGTAAGTATGAAGGAGCGTTGCCTATTAAATGTTTTTCTTGCAGTAAAATAGGTCATTTTGCATCAAGATGTCTTGAAAGATCTAAGCATAACAATTCTAGATTCCAAAAGAAATGTTGCTTTGCTGAAGGAGTGACTGATGATGAGTCTGATCAACATAGTGGAATGGAGATGAATAGGTTTTCATTGCCACCATTGAAAATAGTCCCATGGCTACTAAATCTGCTAAAGATGAGAAAGCTCTTGCAGCCTGAGTTGAAGAAAAGGATGAGTGGGTTATTGACAGTGGATGCTCACATCATATGACTAGTGATAAAAACAAATTTGTAAGTCTAGAGAAGTATGATGGTGGTGTTGTAAGATTTGGAGACAACAATGTTGGTGTCATAAGTGGTAGAGGTTCTATTTTCCTGAGTGGTACGGATAAAACTGATGATATTCTTTATGTTGAAGGCCTGAAGCACAATCTTTTAAGTGTTGGATAGATGGTAGAAAAAGGCTATGATCTACAATTCAAAGATGGAAGATGCAAGATAGGTGGAAGTTCTAGCAATATGATTGCTACAGGTAGAAAGACAAAAGGTAATATTTTTCACCTGAATACTGCTAGTGGGAGTTGTTTAATTTCTCAAGTAGATGAAAGATAGTTGTGGCATAGGAGGCTATGTTATGTAAATTTTGATAACATTTTCAAGGTATGTTCCATTCAAGCAGTAAGAGATCTACCTAAGTTAGTGAAGCCTGCTAACACAATTTGTAAGGAGTGTCAAATGGGTAAACATACTAGAGTCTCCTTTCGGAGCAAATAGTTTCATTCAAATGATTTGTTGGAGCTGCTACATACTGACCTATGTGGTCCTTCCAAAGTTAGAAGTATTCATGGAGAAAGGTACTTTATGTTCATTATTGATGATTACTCTAGAATGATATGGGTTTCCTTCTTAAGAGAAAAATGTGAAGCACTGAAAAAGTTCAAAAGTTTCAAGGCTATGGCAGAGAATGAGAAAGGTTTGAAAGTCAAGTGTCTGAGATTTGACAAAGGTGGCGAGTTCACCTTCAGGGAGTTCAACTCTTTTTGTGAACAACATGGAATTAGAAGACAATTATCTACTCCTCGAACCCCTCAACATAATGGAGTTGCAGAAAGACAGAATAGAACAATTTTGGATGCTGCTAGAACAATGATGATAAAAGGAAATGTGCCCCAAATCTGTTGGAGTGAAGTTGTAAGCACTATTGTGTATACTTTAAACCGGGTAAATGTTAATGGTAATTCTGGTAAGACCCCTTTTGAGCTATGGTTTGGTTATAAGCCTACTGTTAAATATTTCAAGATCTTTATAAGCAAATGTTATATCAAGAGAGATGATGATATAGGAAAGTTTAATGCAAGAAGCGATGAAGGAATCTTTTTAGGTTACTCTACTAAAAGCAAGGCCTACCAATGCTATAATAGAAGACTGAGAAAGATGGTTGAGAGTGCAAATGTTAGAATTGATGAGGATTCTGCTAAATCATCCAAATATTGTGGATATGATTCATATGAAGATTGATACAAACAAAGGGAAAATTTTTAAGACACCAAATCAACTTCAGATTATTCCATATGTTCCGGTAAAGTAACCTCAATTTGTTTTGGTAAATCAAGTAAATTAGGAAGCATAGATAAGTGCAAGTGTAGAAGAAAGAACATGAGAACTAGAAGATTGTGGAAGTCCATAAACTCCAAGGTATGTAAAGTTAACTCATTATGAAAGTCAAATTATAGGAGATAAGAATAAAGGAGTGCAAACTAGAAGAAAGATTGTAAGAGATTATTGCCTGATTTCCAAGATTGAACCTAAAAATGTCACTGAAGCCTACCAAGATGAACACTGGATGGAAGCTATGAAGGAAGAGGTAACACAAATTGAAAAGAATGACACATGGACACTAGTTCCCAGACCTAAAGAAAAAAATGTGATTGGTACTAAATGGGTGTTTCAGAACAAGTTGAATGAACAAGGTGAAGTGGTCTGGAATAAAGCAAGATTGGTATGTAAAGGGTATTCCCAGATGGAAGGTGTTGATTTTGAAAAAACTTTTGCCCCTATTGCCAGAATCAAAGCTGTTAGATTATTTCTTGCTTATGCTGCATACAAGAACTATAAATTCTATCAAACAGATGTGAAGTCAACATTTCTAAATGGAGAACTAGAAGAAGAAGTATACATTGAATGACTAGATGGATTTTAGCTAACTGACAAGGAAGATATGGTTTTCCACTTGAAGAAAGCTCTATATGGACTTAAGCAAGCCTCCAGAGCCTGGTATGAGCTAGATTGGACAAATACTTACTGAAGCTTGGATTCACTAAAGGATCTATTGATAGCAACTTATATATCAAATTGGATCATGATAAAGAGTTAATTATAGAAGTCTTTGTTGATGAAATCATTTTTGGAGGAGATGACAATCTATGTATGAATTTTGCTGATGAGATGAAGGGTGAATTTCAAATGAATATGATTGGAGAGATGAAGTTCTTTCTGGGATTGCAAGTTACGTAGTTAGACAAGGGAATTTTCATATCTCAATCCAAATATGTGAGAGAGCTACTGAAGAAATTTGGGATGGAAGAATCAAAGCCTATTGGTACTCCCATAGTGACTGGATGTAAGCTAACACAAAATGATTATTCTCCTAAGGTGAATCAAACTAGATGCAGGTCAATGATCGATGGATTTCTCTATTTAACCTAGACTAGACCAAATATTATGAATGTTGTATGTATGGTTGCTAAATTTTAGGCTGATCCAAAAGAATCACATGTGATTGTTGTTAAGAGAATCTTCAGATATCTAAAAGGAACAGTTGAATTTGGACTTTGGTATCCAAAGGATGATGATCTCACTTTGAGTGCATATACTGATGTGGATTGGGCTAGAGATGTAGATGACAGGAAAAATACTAGTGGTGGTGCTTTCTTCCGAGGAAAGAAGCTAGTGTCCTGGTTGAGCAAATAGTAGAATCCATTTCTCTATCTACTAATAAAGCAGAATATATTATTTCTACAAATAATTGTACTCAAGTGCTATGGATGAAACAAATGTTGAAAGATATCAGGGTGATATATGAAGATCCTATTGCCATATACTATAACAATTCAAGTGCAATAAATATTTCAAAGAATTTGGTGCAACACTCTAAGACTAAACATATATCAATCAAGTTTCACTTCTTGAGGGAGAAAGTGAATTCAGATTAGAGTATGTGCCTACCAAAGAAAAAATTGCAGACATCCTTACTAAGTCGTTGCAAAAGGATACTTTTAAGTATCTTAGAGGAATGATAGGGGTAATTATTGTTGATATTATGGATGCACAGTCCCTGAAGCTTCGAAGTCTTCAATGGAGGAACCTTGCCAGGAAAGATAATCAACCACACATAAAGTGTTGCAAATAGACATGCACAATGGAGATTCTATATTGATGATATGATTGATATGTTACAAATGAACAAATGCCCTGAATATATAGGCAAGAGAGGAAACCTAAAACACAAGAGATGTTGCCATGTGTCATGATCTAACAACATGTGACAACATGTGAACCCTATCTCAAAAATTATTAAATGTTGAGATAAGTTCTAGAAGGACAACTCATCTCCTAGAAGGAATCTTATCCCTACAAACATGGAAGGGACTATTACCCCATTTATTAAAATCTAACCTAGGAATAAATGATATATGACCTAAGTTAACTTATGCTAGTGTAATAATTAATTTAATTACAATAACACCCCCCCATAAGTTCAACTTAGGGAGGAAAATGCAATGATTATGCAAGATGATGAAATGATGGGTCCTAGCTATGAGGCCATGTTAGGTACCAATGTACATGAAGATGCAAAAAATCTCCCACAACTGGAGAAAAGGGGAAAACCTAGTGGGAACAAAACCCCTCTCCAAAAAGGAGATGAAAAGCAAAAAAATGTGAGATAGGATTGGAAGGATGGAGGACTCCCAAATACCCCCCAAGTACACCATTTGTCACATGGATACAATACATTAGCCCCCCCATAGAGGGGAAAGAGAGAGAAAATATAACCCCCTAGAAGATGTGATCACCTACATATATGGTAAGTGTCTGAAAACGGAACAAGATCCAATGTCGAAAAACAACTTGTCTCCCTTTTGAAAGAAACAAAACCAAATGCAAGTGTATAGATGCTTCCCATTTCGGATAGGAATTGAAGGAAGGAAGGATGAATGTGGATAACGATGATGTCTCTGAACTCTACTCAAATGTCTCCTTGCCTGGTGATGAAGATACCACAATCAATGAAGAGGGTAACAAATTAGGATGATGCAGAAACTGATGCTGAACAATATCCAAAGATTGAGATGTAATGAATATGATGGATGTGATGGAGACTTGATACCCCCCCTGAATGAAGTGTCTTCAAAACCATTGAAAGAAGTCTGAAGCAAATCCAATGGTAGATGCTAAAGAAATCTCAAGTCCTGAATGGAATGACAGGGAAGAAGTCTTAGAGATGAAATCTTTAAAGAGAAACCAAGTGCCTCCAAGTTAGTCTCTAGATTCCCAATCAAGGTTGAGACAAAAGGATGAGGAGACTCAAGAGAACTCTCCAAAGTAGAATCTGAATAGAGGAGTGATATCCCCTCAAGAATGTCCTCCAAACCTATAGAAGTAGCCAAGTCAGTGATACCTAAAACAAAGCCATCTTGTGATGTCAAGTCTAGAAAACTAAAAGTGTCTTGATGAATGATGATAGTGGAAGCCTCAATCAATGAATATGGACAAGAATCACTAAATGTGAAGGGATACTAACTATCTCTAATGGAGAAGAAGCACTGGAAGAAACCTTGTCAACCTCTTCAGAAGATTCAAGGCAATCAACCTCCTACACAACAATATCACCATGGGGCACTTGATCTGAGGAATGCTATTTTGAATCATGATCATCGAGGAAGGGTGGAGTATTTGAATCTCCATTTATCTCCCAAATATTAGCCTAAAGAGATGTGAGGACAGTCACAATGATCAATAGCATTCAAAATATCACAATCAACTTGCATTGAAATGATCTCCAACATAGTGTACCTATTGCAACTCCAAACAAGTTCATGAATACCTTCACTCAGATGAGGAACTATACCAAATAGATGTGGAAATAAATCAAGTGATTGGAGATGGTGTGTGATCCCATCTCACCATTGTTGATAGTTTCCCTTGTGCAACATATTCATAGGAGTATATGCAAGCACCATAATGAACTTTCTCCAAAAAACACAAAGACAATGACCTTCAATAGAAAATAAAGACTTCCAAATAGATATGCAACTGAAAATATGCCTCTGAGATCAAGAAATTATTTTTCAAGTGTCAAGATGTCCCAAGAATCAGGGAAATACACCAAATTACAAAAAACCAAAGAAAGTGAGTGGACTGATAAAAAAAAGCATTGAAATATCTCCCAAATGCCACTGGAAGTTCTGGATTTCGACAATCTAATGTGAAGATATTGGCCATTGAGTCCAAAGTGGAGGATTAACTTCAGTTGACTGTAGAATTTTTTTCAAGACAAATTTTGCAGAATTGATGTCACCACTAGAAAGTACTCAAAATTACCTTTCCGATGGTATCTCGTTTGTCAATTTTTGACACTGTGGGTGAAAGTTATGATAAAACAAAAAAAATACCTATAGGTGGCACTCTGAAGGCTAATCAGGTGCAAAAATAAAGCAACTAGGGATAAAATAATATAGCCCCTGGTCGTTGATATGACCACAGGGTGCTTGGGCAAAAAAAAAAAGGCACTGCTGGATAGGTGGTGGCAGAGCAGTGCAGGAGTGGCGGATTGGAGCACTGGATGGTGGCCGAAACTTGGATGTCGATGGTCAAACAATGACCAGCATTGGTAAAGTAGCATAGGCCCTACCGAAATAAAGAACACCGATGATAGCGAACAACCGATGACAAGGGATAGGCACTGGTGACCGGAGCGGGTGATGGGACGGGCGATCTACAGGCCTGACAAATAGTACCCTCTCCTGCAATATGCACTTAATGTGGCCGACAAAAAACTAGTCTGCATATTTAAAAAAATGACCCCAATATATTTTTTTTGAATATTGCTTAAACACAATTCAAAAAATATTGAATGCCAATTGATAAATATATCTGCAGATTTAGAAATGGAATGCCGACAGAAAAAGATAAAGTTGATGGGGTAAAATAAATGAACCCCTTATCAATGCTGATGACAAAAATATTATGCCGACTATGAATATAATGCAGGTTGCTCGAATAATTTTTTCTTGAAACTATAGAAAAAAAAATGCCAAATGTTTTTTTCCAAAAATATATAGATAAAATTTGTGATTTTTTTATGAAAAAAAGTGCCTGCGACTAAATTTTTTTTTGCCTCAGAGGACAATTGAATGGGATGATTTTTTTCTACAAATTGTATAGATAGTATGATTTATTTTGCAAACCCTAAAATACCTTTGATGGCTCTTGGGTTGATGAATCCGATTTTGATGATTGGGCAGGCGATCCTTGGGTTTTGAGGCTTTCTGAAGACAATGGTGAGCTTGGATATGACTTTATCTGCTTCAGAAATCAGCTTGGTCCCCAGGTGGAATCAAGTAGCCTTCAATGGAAACCTTCAATCTTGCAAAAGAATCTCGCACACCAACTTTATTGATCGAGGGTTGACGTTTCATTGGACAAGCTCTGATACCATGTTGAGATTATGGATGCATAGTCCTTGAAGCTCTAAAGTCTTCAATTAAGGATCCTTTCCAGGAAAGATAATCAACCAAAAAGAAAGTGTTGCAACTAGGCATGCACAATGGAGATTCTATATTGATGATATGATTGATATGTTACAAATGAACAAATGCCTTGAATATATAGGCAAGAGAGGAAACCTAAAATGCAAGAGATGTTGCCATATGTCATGATCTAACAACATGTGACAACATATGAACCCTATCTAGGAAATTATTAAATGTTGAGATAAGTTCTATAAGGACAACTCATCTTCTAGAAGGAATCTTATCCCTACAAACATGGAAGGGAATATTACCCCATTTATTAAATGATTTATTAAAATATAACCTAGGACTAAATGATATATGACCTAAGTTAACTTATGCTAGTGTAATAATTAATTTAATTATACTAAAAATTACCCCTCCTGATAAGAACTAAAAGATGCATTTACTTGCATCAATCCGTGAGCTACATTGCTATATTTTTATCCGGATTGATGTATTCATGGCTGCTACTCAGGGGGAGTAGTTAGATGTGTAGATATGTGGTTTAGAGCATGTATATGAAAATTTCATGGTTACCTTTTCCATTGATGTCAAAGGGGGAGAAGTGCAATGTGAAAAATATTTTGAAGAGAAGAGCCTTGTGGGATAAAAGGAGTTAAGAAGCAAGTGTGTTGGGTTGATGGTATTTTTCACATCATGTGTTGCCATCAATGCCAAAGGGGGAGATTGTAGGATGTTGTGGATGTGTTGTTGATATGTGGTTGTCATTGATGTCAACACTATTAGCATTTGGTGTATCACAGGCTGTATATGTTGAGGATATTGAGAAAATTGTAAGAGAAAGTGTTCCAAGTTCCCAGTGGAACTGTGCAGGTCATGAAGGTGTCTTGTTCTGTATGTTGAATTTCAACTATCATGGAATAAAGGGTTTATTTTTGAGAGTATATAGACCATCTACCAGAAGTTTCAAAGGTCTGCATATAGATTTGATCATGTTGTGGTTTGACAGTATTTATGTGGTCTTTGTCAGTGTTCCTGAGTGAAGTTTGTGTGATTTTGGTAATCTCAGTTGTTGTGGATGTTTCTCTATTGTTTCTTGATGTTTTTGGATGTCTCTAGATCGTGCTCTATCTTTTTAGTTCGTCCACACTAATCGGTGTGCTTGTGATCGAAGATTTTTCTTGTGCACGTTTGGTTTTCAAGTTCTTAGTCAACATGATGGTGGTAATGTGTTGTGGATCCTTGAAAAGTTAAATTTGAATGTTTGGCATGCTCATGAATATTGTTTTGGGTCACATCATTGTTTTGGATGATGGTGTTTAGATCCACATTGAAAATTTAATTGTAAATTTGGGCCAACATTGCAAATATGTTTTATTTTCCTAGATGACTAAGTTGTTGATGACATCTCATGTAGTGGATATATAAGAGTGATTGTTTCATTGATGCAAAGTGTGCTTCATGTGCTAGGTGTCCTCCTATGTGTGTATGTACGAATATCATTTGATTACAGAGCAAAGTGTGAAGAAGATCAAGTGAAGTGTGAAGTAGTTTGAGTGAAAAGTGAAGGAGTTTTTTGTGCTTAATTAGAATTGTAATCAGGCTTGTGCAGAAGCTATTTTATTAGTTTGTACCCTCTAAATTTTAATCCTATTATGTATTGTTTGGTAGTGAGCCCCTTCTATAATTGAGCAGTGAGATCTAGCCAGTGTGCCTGAATGAATGTGCATTCCCCTTTATTGTTTTCATTATACTTTAAATAGGGTATAATATTGTGGACTAACATCCACTATGGTTTTTTCCCCTAACAGGGTTTCCACATAAAAAATTCCTGGTGTTCTCTATCTCTCTAACATGTTAATTGCTTATGGTTAATTACTTATTCATCATATTTGAGATTAAGTTAAGTTTTAAAAGTTTATTATTTTGTGACAACTGATTCACCCCACCTTCTCAGTTGTCTGTCCTTATTTTTCCAACAGGAAGGGACATCAAATTGCAGAGACATGTTCATAAAGATGTTTAGAAAGATAAGGTAAATAGATGGATCCAGGATAAGCATAAGATCTACAAATTTTTATGAGTTCAACTCATGAAACATTTCAAATTATCATGGGTGTCTGATGCAGGAGCATCCAAGGTGTAAGGTCAATCTCATGTCACCAAAAATATTGTAATTTTTCTTTATTTGATTTTAATAAGGGCTTAAGGGTTGGGAAAATAATATTTTCATTTGAAAAAATGTAATTTCCCTTTTGGGTGAAAATGTAACTATAAATTTGATGGGTAATAGGTCCCAGTTAAGTGGTAAAAGCATCTTGTGGGAAAATATTCCTTTTGGGCATCCACTTTTGGGTGAGGACAAATATTTTTATCTTTTAGTAATTAATTTTGGAATGTTTTGCATGTACATGTGTCATAAATTATCATAAGGTGGGCTACAAAGAATCTTGCATGTTGCTCAAGCATGTATTTACTTTCTCATCTCCTTCATAGATATTATTCTTTAATAGGAGACTATGTTCTCTTCTTCTTTCATCTTAAGGATTTATAATTGTCTTCTATGAGTTTGAATCTTTTCCTTCTTTACTTTCTCATATCCTTCATAGATATTATTCAACTTATCCCACATGTACTTAGCTGATTTGTAATGCATAAATTTTACAAACTTTAATTCAAATAATCCACACAAAATTGCATTCTTGGCTTCTACATTTTTTTTTCTTTCCCTCTTTCTTGCTTGAACCATTGAGGGAGTCACAAGGGTTGTCTAGCCATTTACAACTGATTGCCAAATATCATACCCTAGATCATTCAAGTAGGTTTCCATCATTATGATCCAAAAGGTATAATTTATTCCATCAAACAATGGTGCCTTGTTTGATGACAACCCACATCCTTCTTTCCTAGCCATATGTGCTCTTTTTAGATCTTCCTTCTAGTGGTTAGACTATATCCAAAGGAACTCACTCTGATACTATTGAAGAGCACTCAATTATATTGAGAGGGGGGTGAATCAATATAACAACAATCTTTTAATTTTTCAAAACTTAATTAAACACAACAATAACACTTCATTTGAAACTTAATCATCCACCAAAATAACACACATTCAATATCTAGCAATAAGGAACAAAATATGAACTTATGATTTATGTGGAAACCCTTGCAGGAGGAAACCACAAAAATATTGCTTAAATATATAGATTTTATTATAGCCACCAACCTACTTCATTAACAAATATTTTTTCATAGGAACCAACCCACAGGAAACACTAATCCCCATAGCTGAGCACCAACTCAACAAGAGACACCAATCTCTTCTAATCAGAGACACTATTAGCAAAAAATTTGGGGAAACATAAACCAGAGTTTTGAGCCCCAAGTACTTTTTGAGTGTTGTAGTTTATACCTCGAACTTAGTCATATATTTAGGTAAACACCAATATAATTAGACATAGAATTAAATAATTATATATTCATATAATGGTAGATAACATTAAATAGATATAATTTTAGTATCCATTGTATTAATCAGATAAAAAATAGTACAATGTTATATCTTCTCCTGTAATCTTGTTTATCTCTTATCTAATACTCATACATATGTTATTCCATATACATTTATCTCTTACACATACATATATTTATTATGTATACATATCTTTCTCACTACCATTCATATCTTTCCTTATACATATATCTACAGGATGTGATGTGACTCATCTATGCTACCCCAAGTCTAGATGATGTATCTTTATAATATTATGCTTTGTAAGTGTTGTGCGGTAAGATGCAGTATGTTTTTCCCGATGGTGTCTTCATTGTCCCTATTTTTGGCTAACATCATCCCCCTTTCAAAATGTTGACTTGTCCTCAAGTCAAAACTACTCTTCTGGAAGGCTGTATCCCATTGGGCCTTGGCCAAATATAATTACTATTTCTACACTTAGATTTGTAACAAGGGTTTCTTTTCCTCTAGAAGAATTTGTGATTCATCTATATCTTTTGGGTCAACTATTGGGCTTCTTGGAGGAATCTAGTGATATGGGCCAACCTTAAACTGACCACCTCCTAGAGTTGGTGACATCTATTTTGGACCCAGTCTCATTGATCCTAGATCTGTTGAAACTATGCATGTAATGCTTCAATTTTCACCCTAGATTGTCCATCCATGTATTGTAATGCATCGTATGCTATCACTCTTTGGAGAATTTGTACCTCCAATTGATCCATTTGGGCCTTAGTTGTTGATGATATTGTTGGCCATTGTAAGAAAAAATGATATAGTGCATTCAAATCTCCTTTTGTGTTTTTTAATGTCCAATTTGTGATTCCAAAGCAGAGTGTGTTATAGCACACTTTTTTCTTTCCTCCTATGTCCTTTCTTTTTGAATTTCTACTTGGATTCGTTATGTTAATATTTTCTTCTAAAGTTGGTTATCCTTGATCATCCCTTCTACCAAAAGTCTCAATTATGCTGCCAAGAGCTAGGACAAGTCTTGTAGGATATTAATAAATTTACCTTGTATTTCCTTTACTAATTCCTCTAACTAGTCATATCTATCCACATGATGCTTCAAAATTTCTTCCCTTGTAGTTTGGTGTAAGATATCACCCAACTATAATTTATGCAAAGGTGATATGCTTCCAAGGAATACCTATGAGCCTAGCAATGGTAGCTAGAGTAGTTGTGGAAGGGCCACTATTTGTATTTACATCTATTTTTCCAAGAAGTCCTTGATGGACTATATAGAGGATTTGACAGAGGAGGAAGGTGTCTTAGATTGTGGAGGGGGAGAAGATTGTTCATGTTTTGAAGAAATTATTTTTAGCTTTTCATCTTCCTTTTGTAACTACTGATATGCTCTTTCTATTGCTTCTTTTATTTCCTTTTACATTGTTTGGGTGATTTTTGGTCTTTCTATCATCAATTTATCTAATCTTTTTTAGACCAGAGCTCTTTATTTTAAATCTCTATTATCCTTTTCTTTTGTAGAGGGGTTTCTATGGAAACCACTTCTCCAATGGATAGGTCTTTCAACCATTCTTCTTATTTTGTTGCTTTCTCCCTTATCCTTTTCAATGCAGTAGTTAGTTGGTCTAGAAAACAATCAATTAGATCTTCTAAAGTTATATTTGATGCTATCATATATATGACAATTTCCATCTCTATAATTTGTTGGTTTGGGCTTGCCATGTTTGGGTACTTTTGCAGTGTCATGTCCATGACCTCTTTTCGAAATAGGCCACTAAAAATTTGGTCCTCATCTACCAATGGGGAGACTTTAGGGATATTGGTAGTCTCTGGAATGGATGTGTCTTTCAGGATTGTGTTCTCCTCTTCCTCTACTACTACTACTTGTGGAGATACTTCTCTCAATGCCTTTTAGTTTCTCCTCTTAGGCTTCTTCTTTGAACTCATTTACAAGAGGGATTTTGTAGCCTAATTTTATGATGGTTCCTTCCAAGGAGGGGTGGTTGTAAGCATTTTCTTCCTTGGCCTACTTGTCTTTCCTTGGGAAGGTTTTGTTGGTGGAGTGCCAAGGTGGAGTCTTCCGAACCTCTAGGAGTGGTTGTGTTCTATTCTTCTAGTTCTTGCTTTGGTAGGCTCCATTTCTCATGCAACTTTCCTTATTATTATCAAAATGTCCCTCAACCTTTTTCTTGGCTAGGTTATCCATGTATTATTGGTAAGTTATGAACTTATTATCTTGCATATATTTTGAGCGGCTGAGAAGTGTAGATGCATAGTTGTGGATCTCGACATCAAAAACTTCATACGAAAGTTGGGGTATCCATGAGGTTCTATCCTCGATGGCTTCCATAAAGGTGTAGTATTTATCCACTAGGAAGACTATATTCTTGATATACTATCAAACCAACTCATAGGAGTTGCGTTCGCTAGCCAAAAGCTTTTGTTTGAGGGACTTGAAAAATCCCCAATAGGTTGTAATAAATGAGGTGGTGTCTTGGAAGTTTTTGACATGGTCTTGTATTTGGGCCACCACTGGTCAAGTTGGATCCCATAATTTCCCTACAAACCTCAGTGGTTACTTCATGAAATAGAAGGTTAGGCATATTAAGAGAGTCCCATACTTGAATTAATAGTGGGACTAATTGGTGCATTGTATATTGTCCATGAGTTCCTGCTAAAAAACCTCACAAAGATCTATATCTTTGCCTTCTGTGACCATTTGATGCACTATGTGGATGATGGTTGCAGTGGTGCAATCTTCTCAGTTGGTGTAGTAAAATTTGTAAGCTATTCCCATGGTGGTGTATATGATCACAAGGTTAGTGATTTTGGTAATATCTAGGCTCTGACCATCAAAATTTCCTTTGCTTAGTCGAGTGATCTCTATGTTTTTAATGGCTTTCTTTGGTGGGATTTCCCCTTGAGCCCATAAGCCTATCATCACTTGAAATATTTTTTTTGTAATCCTGTATGGATGGTCGAGATAGAGATACTTGTCATGAAATATTCTTTGGACTATCCATACCCAATTTTCTTGTTTGGTAAATTTTGGGAATTATCTCCACACGTCCAATCGTTTCTTTGTTATGTTCTTGTATTGTGAGAGATATTGGTGTGTTCTATGTTGTAGGAGATCGAGCCTCAAAACTTTGAATTTGGTGTGATAAATATTTGTGAGACGCACGTGGATGTACTTTATGATTTCCTCTATGCATATAACCTCTGTGGGAACTTTTGAGAATTCCCTTGCTGGGTCCATCTCCATTTCCTTGCAGGGGAAGCATTTATATTTTGACTGTGGCTTCTATGAGACATACAAGAATAGGGCAGCCATTGTAGTGATTGAAATTTTTTAGTAGAGTAGGAACTAATGTAGGGTTAGTATGGAGTGGTAGGAGTGCAAGCGCTCATGGAAGTAAGGAAGCAAAGGGGTTATTTATAACTTTTGTGTAAGGTGAGTGACATAAATGGTCTAGTTGTTTTCCTATCTTCTTGCATTTTTCTGCTCGTTATCTTTTCTATGGCTCTATTTTTTTTGTGAGAATTTGTTCTTTTGTAGTAGATGGGAGGACTATGGTACATTTACATATTCACTTTATTTAAGTTATATTAATGCAATTATAATTTTTTTGACCAATCCCCCATTTTATGTGTTTAGGGTTACATCGAGGAAATTGATGTTCAAACTTGGGCCTACCTTGTAGGTGTGAATTCTTTGAATTATTTGCAATTATCTTGTTCTGAGTGATCTTCAAATCTTGAATTATTTTTCTAACCTCATATTTTAGAAAGCCTTTCTTTGGTCTAGAGGTTACTAGTTTGTGGTCTCTAGAATCTTTTGTGTTTTTTTCTTCTTGGAAAAGTTTGGAACTTGTCGAATTGGTGTTTTTATGATGCTTTGAGGTATTTTTAGTAATTTTCAGAGGTACGAAAGGATATCTGTGTACCATAAATTCTCTGCATAAGCCATATACCTTTTAGGATGTTAGTTCCTCTTTCCCTTATATCCAGGCCTCTAAACATCATGTTTGCCAATACTCTCACTGTTTCTTGTCTAGTTCGATTTCTTTGGAGCTATTGGGATCTTCCTCATCCTTTGCGGTGGGTAATCATGAGATAGAGTAGAGGTTCCTTGGATCTTCTTTGTCTTGTGAAATTTCCCTTTATCTTCTCTTTCACCTAGGGGGAATATGGACTATTTTTTTATTATCTGCCAAAGAGATTTGTTATTTCCTAGAGTCTACTATTCCATTGGAATTTACAAACCATTTATGTCCTATCAATGCTCTAAAGGTGTTGAAAGGATCCATCTCTACAACTTCAAAATCAACCATTTGTGTAACCCCTTTTATGTTTACCTCCATTTTTTTCCATGTTCCTAATGTTTCCATGCCATAACCATTAGCTAGGATAATGTTCATGGGTGTTCTAATGAGCTTAGGTTTGCCTAGCCTCTCCCAAGTAGTTGTGAAAATGATATTAAGGCCCATACTTAGATCTATCATTACATGTTCAACTTTATTGTTATTAAGATTTGTAGTAATTAGTACATGACCATTTAAATTCCAATTCTGATATTTTTTAATCTGATGTACTTGTTTTTGTTTATTCCAATGCTTTCCTAATTGTTTCAATTTTACTAAAAGATCTTTTTGCTGAGCCAACAAGGCTAAAATCTTTAACATCATTACCTCTTCTTATGAAAAACATGCTATCTTGTCTTTCTACCATTGTATAATTTATTTCTTTGCATTTTCTACTATTTTATCATGTTGTTTCTTATTTGGCTTGAATTGGTCATAATCTTCTTCTTTTTCCAATTCTATTTCTTCAATAATTTCATCAATCACCCTTCTATGATTTCCAATATCTGTTCCCTATCTAGTTAGTATTGTAGCTTTGTTTTTCTTTGATCCAAATTTCTTTTTTTTTTCCTTATTTGTGGTAGTTTTTCTTCTCTAGAATAATATTCATTTAATGTGTTTGAGGACCAATTATCTATTATTTGGAAAATTTTGACTCCTTGCGGTACTCTCCTAATCACTCTAGCTCATTTATTGTCTTGTAGGTCATCACTTCTAGAACGTGTTGTAGTCTGATAATACTACCGTGCCTTGTCACATCTAAATATATCATGGGAATTGTCTCTACAAAAGGGACATTTTCTCCTCTTTTTTGATGAACATTTTGTGATATAATAACCTATTTTCCTGTGGTTGTAGCATGTTGCATCACTCCTCTGGAAGTTGTTTCTACCATGTATCCTCTTCCTACTCTTTAATTGGATTGTCTATTATCTCCCATATAGTCCTATGGTGGGTTATTCTATAATACATATGCACTTCTATTATCTCTCCATGGTGGGTGTCTATATCCTACATCATAGAGAGGTCCTGCCAATCCATTTTTATATTCCATGTTCTTGTCTATGTATATATCATAGTTCTAGTTCATAGGGAATTTGGGATGAGGGTGATTCTTGGTGTTCTCAAATCAAATTGGGTTGAATGATAGTCCTTGGAGAGGTGACTATCCCACTCTTGGAAATTCCCACAATATATTGAGTTTTTTTGGATAGAACTATCTTTAATTCTACATGTAGTGTGGTGGTGGTTCTCTCTCTGTGAGCCTTAGGGAAACCATTCAAGAGGTGACCTTCTCTTGAGTAGTATGTGCACCATATTTCTTCAATTTTGTTTGTTTCTCCTCTTTCTAAGATTGAATTATGTATTGTTAGTTTTTCTACTGCAAGTTGTAACTTCTCAACATTCTCCTTCATATCATCCTTCTGAGGTCTCTGCCAAGTTTGAGATTTAATGAGATATGATATGGAGATTAGAACTATATAAGTATTGAATATTCTGCCATCTAAAGCTACTCTTATGTCTTTTTCAAGTTAAAAAATGAACAATTTTATCTTCTATCTCTCTATCAATGGTTCTTCTAGCTTGCAGTAGACTTATTTGAATCATCTATCATATTCTTTTATTGTCTCTTCTTCTCTCTATACTATATCTCTCATTTTACTTAGAATCTCTGTTGGAATGTCCAAAGTGTCAATATTAGCTAGGAAATATTGTTTTATCTTGTTCTAACTCTTTCCATGTTTAGGATAGGTTTCTTATACCAATCTAATACCTCTTTTCTGAGGGAGGATACAAAGTCAAGTAATTTTGGCTTATCTTCATCTATATCCTTATTTTTTCATAGGGATTTTAGTAAAAATATGTGCTTTGCAGCTTTTGTTGTATCTTTTTCAAATATAGGAATCTTGACTGTGGATTCCATCTTGTCTTTTGTTTCTCCAATTCCAACTTTTCAAATTTGTGAACTAGGTTTTTCTTCCTTCTCTTTCTTTATCTTTCTAATAGTATAAGGTTTTTGTTCTCCACCTTTGTCTCTTGCTAATTTTATATTAAAATATTATTTTCCAAGTATTTATTCCCACACTACTTTTCCTCCTCTTGTTTCCTTGTCTTTCGGTATCTCTTATTTTAAAATTATTTGACTCTTATATGGATGAGGGGATGGATCCAATCGAGGGGTTGTGACTCTTAAAAATATCCTTTCATTTTCTTATTTGTTAGTGTATTTTATTTTTTTGTAAACATAATTCTTTACCCAAATTCAATCTATTTTATCATCTTTTTCTTATTTCTTCATTTAATTTCCTTATGCTTCTATTGACTAATTCTTCTAAATATTCTTCTTGAATTGATGGGGCCTTCTCCAATTTTTTTTAGAAATTCCATAAATCTATCATCAAGGTTGATGGTGAGGTTTGATAGGTATGTCTTGTTTGTTGTACTTTTAGAAGGTTGCACTAGTAATGAAGTCTCTATATTGTTAGAAGGTCCTAATAACAATCTTCTAGATTCACCATAATCATAAATATGTTTCTTTATACTGGTTATGAGTTGCCTTGCTTTTTTCCTTGAACATTTCTAATCTTTCTAGAGTTTCCCATTCCTAGATTATTTATTCTTTTTTCCTTTTTCCTTGGCAACAACCACTTTGGCATGCTCAACAATACCCTTTTTGGTGCACTCACTTCTCATATTTTCCACAATTTCCATTCTTTTGTGGTGTCTTTCTTCTCTTTCAACCCTCTGATGTTGTCTTCTTTCTTCTACATTTTGGCTACTCATGTTTACTTTCCTTACCAATTTAATTTGTTCTCTAATCTTTCTTGTGGTTGTCTTATATCCTTTTTCCATGGGTGTGATTGATTTGGAGTTTCATTAATCCTTTTATTGTTTCTAATGGTAGTTATTTGGTAGTTTTTTCTTGAGAGGTCACATCTCTTTGAAGATCCTTTCTAGAATCTCTCCCCTTCCCATTCTCCATCTCCTTGGTGCCTAACCCCCTCTCATAGGGTAAGCACCAAGAGGATAGTTCTGCAAAATTTTATATCCTCATTGATTTTTTATTTTTATTTTTATTTTCTCTATGTATGATTTAAATTTTTTAAATTTTGGGTGTTAATGTCCTTATATCATCTAACCAGGGTCTCGATAATGAAACCAATGTTAGAAATAAATCTGGGGAAACACATACTGAAGTTTTGAGCCCCAAGTACTGTCTGAGTGTTGTAGTTTATACCCTAGACTTAGTCATATAAAGGTAAAAACCAATAGAATCAAACATAGAATTAACTAATTATATATTCACAGAATGGTAGATAACATTATATAGATGTAATTTTGGTATACATTGTATTAATCCGATAAAAAATTGTACAATGTTATATCTTCTCCTATACTCATGTTTATCTCCTATCTATTCTTTATACATATGTTCTTCCATATACATTTTTATTTTACACAAAAATATATTTATTGTCTATACATATCTTTGTCTCACTTTCATTCATATATTTCCTTATACACATATCTATGGAATGGGACGTGACCCATCTATGCTACCCCTAGTTTAGATGATATCTTTACAACATTGTGCTTCACAAGTGTTGTGCAGTAAGATGTGATATGTTTTTCCCAACGGTGTCTTTACTATCCCTATTTTTGGCTAATAGGCACCGACCTCTTGATCTCCTTAATTAGAAGGAACCAACCTCCTAATGAAAAATATAATAATTTATTTGTGACTTCTTAGATCTACCCTAAATCAACTTCATAAATATTCTCACTACTTCACAAAAATCTTCCTTTATAATCTCCTAAAAATTATTCATAAATATTTGATAAATATGCTCATATGTCTCTCATAATTTTGCTCACATGTCTTCAAAAATCTGCACTTAAATGCCTTTTAATTATGCTCTTTACACAAATGATATTCAATGAATTGCTTGTCTTCAAATGATCTTCACAATATGCTTAAATATTCTTACTTAGACAACTTTTCAAATCAACACATACCTTGCAAATGGATGCAACTCCTTTTAAATGCACCCTTTCATCTCTACCTTGGGTTCTTCAATAGGGACCGACCCCTATATTTAATTATATATATATATTTGTTTATTTTTTATAAATTCAAAAATAAACCCCCAAAAATGGGGCATACCACTTGAGAGGGTCAACCCTCTTCAGAAAAACAATTTATAATTTTTATTTATTTACTGAGGGCACCTAGAGTCTAAGGTTTGACCCTTAGAAATAGTATATTTTCTTATTTTCTTGCACCTCCAATCTTGGTCTTCAAATGCCTTTGACATCAATGACAATAATTTCCAATAGTCACACCACATCAACATGAACTAGAAAAGAAAATTTTGATCCAAAATAAAAATAAGTCCAAAGGTCCCATTAAGCAAAAGGGAAGCCTAATAGTAAAGTGAATTCCCAAACAAAAATAAGTAATGCATCCAAACTTAGATACATCCCAATCAACATCCATATCTGATCATCCAAAAGCTACCTCAAACCTTAAATCCTATAATCCTCCCTCTCAATCAAAAGGATCCCCATTTCTCGAATCCAAAATATTTTGGGTCCCTACTTCCTAAAATTAGAAAACATAATTCCACCATGTAAATCCTAACATACCAAAACCCATAGTAATCTAGTGTTGAATGTCCATTATGGTGTATGCAATTGCTGGTCATGATTCCTCTTGGTTCCACTAGATCTGGTCATGTCAACTATCCCATTATTCCATCCACACATATTTCAACACCTTATCCATTATACACCATTCATCCCTAATCACATTAATTCAACCTTTCTCCCTTTCATTTCCTGTGAAAACCTTCTACGAATGTTTATGAGAACAACAACCCCTATGGTTTTTTTAGAAGAATTACTCTGCAAGGGATACTATCACCATGTAAACATATGCTAGAGTCGTTAATCCAAGTATCTCCCATTTGAAATAATATAAGTCCACATATCCCCTCTTCGTAATCCATCTCCCTCCATTGCATCCCCAATTCAAAAACCATAAAAATAAAAATATAAAAAAATAGTAAATCGAAAAAATTTCTAATGGTGAAAACCATTCTTATGACACTTAGATAGGCACCATAATGGAAACCTAGAAAACATGAATCATACATACATCCGCTACTTAGGAACATCCCTTCCCACCTCCTTCATCCAATCCACCTCATCCTATCTACTTGTCACTTACATCCACCTACCTATCCCATCATATACAATCCATCCTCCCTACCTACTTTTGGCTTGGAAATAGACAAGGAAATCATCTCCAAGCATGATTTGGACAATAAAAGTTTTCCTTTCTTTGTAGTTAACTCCTCTTGCATCCCTTCATCTTGTGCTCCCGTCAACCCCCATTTTTCTTTGTAGGTTCATGACACTTTTGGTGCCTATCATCTTCTCCTCTACATATACACTACACTTCCTTGACATTTGTGCATATCGAATCCCTATTTGTATAGGTGCCACACCACCCTAGAACTTGTGCATACCTATCAAGCTATTTTCTACATAATTACCATACTTGGAACCTATGGTTACCTATACAATCCCTCTCTACACAGGAACTAGACCACCCTATTGCTTGTAATTTCCTATTAAACCCTTATCTACATAGGTGTCGTAATTCCTTAGTACCTATATATTCCTATGCAATACTATCTTGCACAAGTTCCATACTTCCCTACTGCTTACATATGCTTTTGTAGCACTTATTTATATCCTCTACACATGCACCACACCCCTTGGTGCCTACGTAGTTTCCCTAGAGTTTTTTCATTTCCCTTACCACTAGAGCCTTCCCATTTTATTGAACCATACAACCATCCTCTTCAAAATGCACTTTCTACCTTGCAACATATTCCAAGTTGGAGGTGACATATTGAAACAATTATAACTAATACAAGATCCCTCCCATCTCAATTTATATCACAAAAAACCATTTACTATGATCCTTTTCTTCCTACAAATCCATCACCACATTACTCCTTCCTCCTCTATTTGAGCCATATAACCTTCATTTCATTCTTTTCCATCATCTTGGTGCTACCTTGTCATTGATTTTGTACATTAGTCTTTAACCTCTCCATCCAATGATCCATCCATCCTCTATCCCTATAATCCTTCCATTTCATCTTGGTCTAGTGCCTTGGTTCTACCTAGTCATTGATTCCCCACATCCATCCCAATGTTCTTCCTCCAATAAATTCTTCCATCCTCTATCTAATTAATCCCTCCATCATTTCATCCTTGTCCATCACTTTGGTTCTCCATTTTCATTTATTCCAAGTATCTATCCAAACCCAATTTCTCCACACAATTCTCCCATCCTCTATCTAAGACACCCCTCTATCCTTCCATCCTTGTCCATCGATTTGGTTCTCCCTTGTCATTGGTTTCCCCTTTTCATTGGTTCTGAGTATCCATCTTCAACCTATCCATCCATTGATCCTCTCATCCCCTCTCTAAGTTATCCCTACATCATTTCCTTCTTTTCTCTTGCCTTGGTTTTCCCTTGTCATTAGTTCCAAGAAAATAACCACTATAAATGCAATACCATTGAATTGACTTATCCCAAATCCCCCACAATCCAAATCTTCCCAATGCAGTTCACCCAAATGACGAAAAATCCTAATCCATGAAATCTTGTCAAGACATCTAGTGTAACATCCAAAAAATCCCTTATTTTTTATTCCTAGCCTCATTATAAACCTTGATCTACTTTACTCAACTTATCATCATCAGCATTATTGTTCCCAATCTTTACATTTCTCTTAACACCAATGATGCTATTCTATCATCATCATCAACCAATCAATCAATTGGTTTCCAAATTGACTAGGGGAAATATCTTTATTTGTATTTATATTGTTTATGCATGATTTCTTGTTTACCTATGTATTATTTTTCTTGCATATTTTATTGTCCTTGTAGCATATTGCTATAACGACATCATGCTCTTCCATATCATGGTTCCATACAACATATGTTTGTACACAACATTTTATTTTGGGTTTGATATTTATGCACTTGACATGACATCACCTTGATCCTTATACCTTGGTGCATAAAATCAATTGAAATATCAAATAAAGGTTTCTCAAACCATCCCAACATGAATACCCTCTATCCATCCTCTTCTATCCATCTTCTTATCCCAATCCATTCATCCTTTCATCTCTATCTATCTTTTATCCTCCAATCCATTCATTCATTTTGAGAGAACACTCATGTTCTTGAAAATTTACTATCCTTTTGAGGGGGCATATCAACCTCCCTCCCCATCATCACTCCTATCCTTCTAATAATTGGGGAATATTACCACTAGTTTCATCTCTTCTGAAGTCACTATTTTTTATTCTTGTTTGAAACAACATTGGTTTGTTGAGTTGCAACACTTTCTTAAGGAGGGGAAAAGTGTAGACTTAAAACCATCCACACTTGACCACACTATAATTTATCATATCACTTGTCCTTATTAAATAAAATCATATTTATTTAATTAAATCCAACATTAATAAATTCCTATCCTCCAAGAATTAAATAAACCTCATTTTCCACCTTGATCCAATTAGTTGATCAAAATAAATAAATAAACTAATTAATCCTCACACATTCCTAAATGTGTAATTTAATTAATCACCCATCCCTAAAAAATCCTACAATGAAATCCTAGCTATCTGTTTATTTGAAAGATCCAAATTATTTTTCCTAGACATGTGGCATCTCACACATGTGTGAGAGGAAATTTTCAAATCTCTATTCCCCATGTGATATATCAAATGCCCCATCTCTTATCCCATTGTGACCTATCACACATTTGTGAGTTGAAACTTGTCAAGTCTCTCTTCCCCATGTGATATATCACATGTGTAAGAGTTTTCTCAATCTCAACCGTCCATCAAATCAATTAAATTCCAAATTGTCAAATTTATTTGATCCCCCATCTCTAAGTGCATCAATCACAAGGTACCACTTGGAGGTATCTCATTCATCCCAACCTCTCAAGCATCATTAATTGTTGATCTTGGGATTCAATGCCAACCCTTGATCCTCCATCTTGGAAATATATAAATAAAAAAACCCTCAATCTAATTGCAACAAGTATTTTCAATGCAAAGTTATGCCGCTAGATTGAAGAATAACCTACACATCAAAAAACACCAAAAGCACAACAAGAGGCATCTAGAGATCCTTGGTGAGATCACTCAACATTGGGCATACACTCTTTTCATGATCAAATGGAGGTATATGTATTTGCAAGATATAAAGGTTCATTCATTGCACTCAAGTCTTTCTTTTTCTCCTTTGCTTCTTCATGTATATAGGTAGGCTCCAACATCCAAAATAAGGAGGAGGTTTAGTTTGAGTTTTAAATAGCATTATAATTCTAACTTGTAGCTTGCTCTAATTTGTATGATCATTTTATAGTATTATACATTATAACAAATAATGATACATGGTTGTATGGATAATACAACCATACTAAGCATTATTTAAATTTGAATATTAATTATAATGTAAAATTGTCAAATAATGTTGTAGAGATTCCTTTTGGCATGATATATATTACAACCATACCAAATATTATTTAGATTTAAAAATATTTGGTTGATTGATTGTTACAAGCATAATATATACATATTTAACTCTTGTCTTGTGAGATGCTTTCAGGATATGATTATATACACAAAATATTATTGAGACATAATGATTACCCACATTTTTTATTGGGATAAGATTATTATACATCCATTTCATTTGGATAATTTTAGGAATGCTCTATTTATATATTCTCCTTTATCTCACTTGTAGGAGGAGTGAAAGGGTTATGCACCAATTCATAATTTAGCAATTACTCTTTGGTTCTTTGTTTCATAAATAGAGGAGGTCACACACTGTAGTCTTTCTAGGAAGATTGGTGGTTGATGGCTTCCCTCCAAGATAGATGGATTCACAATTTGTAAAAAAATATTAATTTATTTATTATTTTGTATTTATTTATGTATTATATTTTTTATTTATATTTAATGTGTAAATGATTTCCTTTCATTTATTGTAATAATTTCATATTAGATTTGTATTCGTTCATATGTTAGATATCCTAATATTACTTTAGTTTCATTTCAACACTTTCATTTCAAACACTTTTAATTTTACTCTTTGAATTAACTTTCTTTCATTTTATTTAAACTCAATTTTCTATGACATCAAATCATAAGACTATGTTCCCTAATTTTAAAGATATTACAATGAAAGCCATTATTTTAGCATCATTGGTAAGGGTACTGTCAAAGACCCACATAATAATTTGATTAATTTAGGAGCAATACCTTTCTATTTGAAATTTTGAGCAACTACTAACCTTGTTTAAGAAAAATCTGATTTGTTTTGCTTAAGTTAAATCTTTCTAGATGCATGGTTAAGATTAGGAAGAAAATATTTTGTAAAAAATATTCTTTGTGAACAACTAAATATATTAAATAAGCACCCACCATTATTAAATAAAGGACCCTTTATGTAATGGTCCTTATAAATTAAAATTTTTGAGACCAATTAATTTATAAATTTGGCTTTTTACAATTTAATCTAAAAATAATAGACACACTCTTCAATTATATATTTGATCAAACAAAGCTATTGAATATGTTAGAGCTAAAAAGTTATGGATTTTGGTCTCTAATAAATTATTAATGTATGTTTTGACATATTGATTTTGAGATTATTCAAATTTAAAATTTTATATAAAATTTTCTAAAATTCAGTTGCAATATTTTAATTTGTCAAAATTGTATGATTTTTTTTTGAGTTATAACTTGAAAAATCATATGATTAATTTTTAAAATTATGAATATAATTTTATAATCAAATTTGAATTATATAATTTTGATAACAATAAAAAAAAGTTATGCTTAAAATACTTACTATTAATCTAGAGAAAGATCTAGAAGTATGACTATTTTTTATTTGTTTTGACACATCAAAGTGGTTTATAGTGGAGATATTCTTTAAAATATAGTTTCATATCCTTTTTGAATCATTTCATTTTAGATTAATTTTTAAAATTATGAATATAATTTTATAATCAAATTTGAATAATATAATTTTGATAACAATAAAAAAAAGTTATGCTTAAAATACTGACTATTAATCTAGAGAAAGATCTAGAAGTATGACTATTTATTATTTTTTTTGACACATCAAAGTGGTTTATAGTGGAGATATTCTTTAAAATATAGTTTCATATCCTTTTTGAATCATTTCATTTTAATTTTGAATGTGAGAGTTATGAAAAAAATACTATTTGTTGGTCTTAGCTTTGTCATGCTAAAAACAAGAGTATAATAAGCTAATATTTCTTATAATTAAAAGAAATACAAAAATTGATCGTATTTTTTCTTTTGAATCATCACAATATTATGTAATCAGAAAAAGTTATAATCAAATATGTGTATTTGTTTAGGTTTTCTTGTTATGAACATATTTGAATGGATGTGTAATAATAAATTTTGATAAAAAAATTAATAATCTATAATTTATTTGTTCATAAATGATTAGACTTCTAATTTTTTAATATGTTATTTGAATTAATTTTTTGTTATTTTATAAGATAATTATGATTAAATTTCAAATTTTTTTTCTAGTGATGTTGGAGTGACATGTCCTTCGGTATTATGAGGAGGGGGGATATTGGACTTGGTGACCTCTTTCCTGTAATAAGATGCTTTAGTCAATTGAGCCAAACCCTCGCCCCATTTTAAATATATTTTTGTTTGTCTTTGATATTACAATTAAATTGAAACTAACTACATCAATTAAATGATATGATTTTTTGTTAAGTATAACTACCTCCAAAAACAAAAATATATGAACTGAAGATAAATCAACATATAAGTAAACTCTATAATTAACACCATTTCCTAATTTACTTAGGAGTTATAGTGGCCAACCACCTATATACTTTTGACAAAATGGAATGGCGACTGTAGGAATAATTGATCTTATATTTCTTGAACTTATTTAATATTATATGAATTGTACTAGCTTTTTTTAGGAGGAATAAAAAGAGTAATATTTATAAGTATGGATGAAAATGATTATGTCAAATGGAATGATCTATTATTTTTAAATTGCTATTATATAACACAACTTAATATTGTGACTATAACTCTCGATGGTTTGCATCTATATTAATTTAATTGTATTTGCTTGTATTTTTGGTCTAGAACTCACTTCCATTAAACATTACCTATTTCTTTCCATTTAATCCTCTTTTCAAATTTTGCATGTTTTTTCTCATCATAATTTATCAACTCATAAATTCTTATATTTTTATCTTATATTAATTAACTTTAATGTACCATCTATTAGAATATTCTTACTACCACTATTTGATTATAATCCAATATTTATTACATATGGTTGTGATTTTTTTTATATTGGACTTAAATATCTGTGTTGTTTTAGGGGTATTTCGATCAATTTGGCTAGTTTTGAGTCATGACGCCTCATGCATCATGAGATATTAATACTTCTATTTTTTGCACACAAAATTATTGAAACAATTAAATCTGCATTTTAAGATAATGTGACAAATCTTTGGCCAAAAATATGAAGCCAATCAAAAGTTACCATAAATTTTTTGTTGGCGAGCTTGCAAGGTTATCTGGTACTTAAATATTTTGGATTATAGAATATCGTTTAGTTGCTGCTCGATCATAGCGGATGATTGGAAAAATAGTGGAAGAATTTGAAGTCTTGAGGTTCAATTTTTAATTACTTATTTTATTAAAATAAATAATTAATCGATAAAATGATAAAGTGAGAAATTAAAGAGAATTGAAATAAAAAGGAGTTGTGAGAACTCACAACTTAAAATTAAAAAAAAAAGGAATTATGAATTTTCACAAACCACTACAAGCTAAAATTGGATTTCAAGGTTAACCCAAATTTGGGTTGTGAACATTCACAACCCAAATTCCTAACTTAGAAAATTGAGTTGTGAATTTTCACAACTCAATTTCCCCACTCAAATAGGCAGAGATATTAATAAAATAAAGCAACTTATGTGTACATAAGTGAAATTTAGAAAGCTATATTTTATGCCACTATCATTGGAAGAAGCACTTGTGCACCACACTTGCATGAAAAAGAAGTTTTTTTTAAATTTTTTAAGGGAGGAAACATACTATAGAATATGTGTTGGATAAAACTGATAAATATGTTTTAAAAAGATTCATCTATGTATGGTGTTGAGTATTGTTGTCACGTGAGATCCTCAACCTTCCTCAGTATCTCTTAACCTTTTTGATGTCACCCTCATTGACAACTTAGGCTTTTGGTGTAGTGGCAGTTAGTCTATGCTAACAAAATTGGCGACTCTGTTGAGGAGGGTTTGACTTCCACTCTTGACACTGTTTTGGTCCTGTAGTCATTATTTTCATCAACCTCTTGACTGGGAGGTAAATTGTTGTCACATGAGACCCTCAACCCTCATCGGTACCCCTTAATCTCTCTGATGTTGCCCTCACTAGCAACTTAGGATTGTAGAGAGAGGATGCATTTGGTGAAAAGGAAATCCAGTGGTCAGGAATGAAGGCCAATGATTTGTGTGTGTAACAGAGGTAGTGATCCTCCATGCATTCCTTTATATTTGAAGTGACTGACAAAGAGAAATCTTCATATTGAATTTCTATGTATCACCACTTCGCTGGGGTCTCTAGTTTAAAACTAAAATGTTGATTGACTTATCATGCAATATCTCCAACCTCAGCCATGATATGCAATGAATAAACTAGTAGTCGCATGCACAGACATGCAACGATTAGTTGATAGGGATCCTCTATGTATGGGTATTTAGTGGGGATGGAGGAAGAAACTTGTTTTTGTAATGAAATGTCAAGTATAAATATTGAGAATTATTTCAAATTGTTTGTGTAGATGTCTAAATTTGGACACTTAATTTATCCAAATTCATCCCCTTTCATCTTATTTTTGTAATACTGCTATTATTTAATTAATAGCTTTAATTCTGCCAAATCCCTAAGGTATCTAGTTAACTAAATTAATACCTTATCTCTTTAATCCTCCTTTCATCAATTGAATTAAATAAATATGCCATTTATTTAATTCCCTTCATGTCACATTCTCCATTTTTTATTATCTAATCTTAATCCTTCTAATCCCATCATTAGGATGTGCACATGCCTAATCCTTGATTAAGAGGTGTCACATCCTCCAAATTTTGCAAGTTGGCCTCTAATCTTTCTTAGCCACCTAACCTTCCTCTAACCCCTCATCAACTTGTCTAATCACCCCCTTTAGTCAACTCTTCCCATCCCCCAAGGAATTTTAATTCCTTTTGTCTTCCCAAAGTCCTTTGATTTTTTAATTCCACTCTCATCTTTCAAGGAATATTAAATTCCTTTTCTCTTCCCCATGTCCTTTATGACATGTGTCCTTGGTCAACCTTATTAAAGGCCTTCCCCTTTTGGAAAGGCACTCCACTTCCCTATGTGAATTTTTAATTCACATTTAATCCCTCAATGCACCCTTTGGAATTTAAAATTCTTTCCCCTCTCCCCATAAGGATATTTGAGGAATTTTTAATTCCTCACATGTCCTCTCACCCACATGGGACAAGGACCTCCTTTATGAGGAGATCTTGTCCAATCCCAAGGTACTTTGTAACCCCGTCCATGTCATGTACTTCTCTTACACCTCATGTTCACCTCATCTTTCTTAAGCCTCTCCCCTTGCCACATGTCAAGATGTGAGGGCTTGTGAGTTCTCAACTCACCTTAGCCCTACATCTTGGTCATTGGTGGCTCAATCCTGGCCATCCATCTCTTCTAGGAATTCTCAAAATTCTTATAAATACCCCCTCTTTTCTCTCATTTGAGAGAGATCATTTTTCTAGCCAAACTCTTGCAATTTTATTTCTCAATCTATACTTAGCCATTTTCATCCATCTTTGTTCAAGCATCATTTGCATCTCACATCTCACATCTTTTCCATCAAGGAGCATACACATCAAAGATCGAAGGGCCAACCAAAGGATCGATTCGAGACAAGGTATAAGGTTCCATTTGTTGATTTTATCTTGTGTTGATTCCAACTTAGGCTAATCTTGAGGTGTAGGTTGTTTTGGTGTTTATTTGCACTTTTTTATTTGCTGCTCATTTTCTAACGCTTATATTCAACCTATCACATTTCTGGCACGCCCTGTGGGACCCACAAACGGGTCTCTTTCTTTCACATTTGCTATTTTTTGCTTTCCTTGCAGAGTGGTGGACCTGTCCCTACAGAGTGGTGGACCTGTCCTTGCAGAGTGGCGGACATGTCCTTATGCAGTGGTGGATTTGACCTTCTGCTCTTTCTTCTTGGGGCCACCATTTCCACATTGTTTGTCCGATTGACTCCGTTCAAAGGCAGTTCTTCTTATTTTTTTTCGCTCTTTCCAACGATATATAACACTTGATACTTTTGAGAAGTTGGATGGGGCACCTTTTTCTCCAGTGGCGGACCTGTCCTTACAAAGTGGTGGACCTGTCCTCACAGAGTGGTGGACCTGTCCTCATAGAGTGGCAAACCTATCCTCATAGAGTGGTGGACCTGTCCTCATAGAGTGGCGGACCTATCCTTACAGAGTGGCAGACCTATCCTTATAGAGTGGCGGACCTGACCTCCTGAAGGTGAAATTTCAAGTTTTTACCAATTGTCATTTGGTAAATTAAGCACATAGTTTAACTAGAGGGGTCAACAAACCTTGTTTGGCATGTTTGTGGAAGGCTATTTGACGTATCCAATCCCCTTGTGCCATTTGACGATCCTGGGTGATGAGAAATCGTAGCTTTCCAAGTCCTTTGAGTCACCCCATTTTTCATTTTCTTAGTGGGCCTGCTTGGGGATTTCATCACCCCAAGGGACGATTCTAACCACGCGTACCGGTAGGGTATATAAAGGGGGGAGAGCGAAAGCTGTACCTCAATCCAACCACGTTGTAATTGGCAAAGTGTCGGGATGACGTGAAGAGTTGGTCCGAGCCTTTAGTATCTCGCTAAGGTTCCTAACTCACACTTGTAATGGGTTGGTGTTCACGGTTTGGGCCTCACGTACCGGGTGTATATCGAGGACTCCTTAGCAACCATGTTCATCCTAGAGTAGAAAACTTTGTTGGCCATACCCGTTTCTACTAATCTTAGGGTTGTGCTATCTAAATTGTCTTTCTCATGCAAAACCAGTCATTTTCAGTCTAGCCAAATCTATTTATCAGTGTTTGCTATATTTTGGGTCCTTGCCTTACCCATCCATCAAAAAATCAAGCTTAAACTTATCCTTTGGCAGACTTGTCTTCACAGAGTGGCAGACCTGTCCTCACAGAGTGGCAGACCTATCCTCACAGAGTGGTGGACCTGTCCTGCTTTGGCGGACCTGTCCTTACAGAGTGGTGGACCTGTCCTTATGTAGTGGCGGATTTGACCTTCTGCTCTTTCTTCCTGGGGCCGTCAATTTCTACACTGTTTATCCGATTGACTCCGTTCAAAGGTAGTTCTCATTTTTTTGTGCTCTTTCAGATGATATATAACACTTGATACTTTTGAGAAGTTGGCTGGGGCACCTTTTTCTTCACCATCTGCCTCCTCGTGGGGGGTATACCCTACTATTCTCTCCGTTTACTCGTTCCGAGTAAACATTCAACACATCCTTTCATCATTCTGAACTCTTGTTCTGTTATTTTTCTCATCCGTTTACTCATTTCGAGTAAACTTTTATCCATTTAACACATCTGTTCATCATTCTGAACTCTCGTTGTATCATTCTGATCATCTGTTTACTCATTCTGAGTAAACATTCATCCATTTAACACATCCTTTCATCGTTTTGAACTATCATTCTACCATTCTCATCCGTTTACTCGTTCCGAGTAAACGTTCATCCATTTAACATATCCTTTCATCATTCTGAACTCTTGTTCTGTCATTTTGATCATCTGTTTACTCGTTCTGAGTAAATGTTCATCCATTCAACACATCCTTTCATCATTCTGAACTCTTGTTCTGTCATTCCGATCATCCGTTTACTCATTCTGAGTAAACATTCATACATTTCACACCTCCTTTCATCATTCTGAACCCTCATTCTATTGTTTTGATCATTTGTTTACTCGTTCTGAGTAATCGTTCATCCATCCCGATCAACCGTTTGCTCATTTTGAGTATTTGTTCATCCATTTCTATCATCCATTTCTCCAATCAAATCATCATTTTCCCCACCCAAATCCCCTGAACTTCGTCTTGGGTTATTATCCAAATTGACCGAAGTGTCTGATATGATCGTCATCATTAACATCCTCTTAGGATTGTCATCCATCCTAAGTTAATCATCATCATCGGCCCAATCAATCCATTTTCAATCTCAAAGTGGATTTGGTGCCGCAATCATCTCTTTATCATTTAATCTGATCAATCAACATCCTAAGTCACCTAGGATAATCTCCGAACGGGGTTTTTTTTCAGCCCCTCTCATCATCCTATTTGATCCATCAATCAATCCAATCCAATCCAATCCAATCGTATCCTTATCCAATCACCTTTGACCCAATCAATCTACTTCCATCTCGAGGCAGATTCAGTGTCGTAATCATCCTTTGATAATCAAATCCGATCATCAAAATCAATCCCATCGTATCATCCAATCATCCTAATCTGAGCTTTAATCCAATCCCGATCTGAGCTTGTCCTAAATCCTAATTTGGGCTTTAGTCCGATCCCATCCAGAATCTTTCATCCATCCTCTTTATCCTTTCACCATCATGAATTCTTATCCTCCATCAATAGTGGTCAAGGGAAACCCTAATTATGTCAATGATGATAATGAAAGTCTTGTTGATCAAGAGGTATACGACATAGATCCCCTTGACACTATCATTGCTAGTAAGCTTTCTCCACCCACATTCCAAAATCCAATCACCCCATCGAGTTATCCCATCATGTCTTCATCTCTGCCTAATCACACTCCTTATGCTACCCTTGACAAGGGATGTCCATCATATCCATCATATCCTTCATCTACATCATCCCCTTATCCTAGTTTTCTGTCACAATACCCCTATCTTGATCCCCCATCCACATCCTCTTATTTCAATCCTCCATCCACATGTACCCACTACCCTAATCTCCCATACCAATCCACTCAGCCTAATCCTACATTCACATCTTCCTATCCTAGTCAAACAAACCCACCAACTTACCCTAATCCAACATCCGCATCTCCCTATATTAATCCGTCACCTCAATCTTCCCATCCTCATCCACCATCCCCATACCCCTACTACAATCCACCACCTGCCTCCTTGTGTCCTAATTCACCATGCCAATACCCCTGTCTTAACCCTTCACCTAATCCCCCATCTATTCCCAGTCCTGCATCCAATCCCATTCCCCTATCTAATCCTAGCCCACCAATCCGTAGTCCTAATCCACCACTAATCCATAAACCTTCATCCACTCCTACCACACCATCTCATCCTAGCGTATGCAAGTCTCTCATTTCAGAAGTTCTCCAAGGACTTATAACAAAGAAGACATCTCCCACTCCACACATTGCAGTTGTGGAACCATGCCATCCCAACCCATCATCCATGGTCATTAGTGACTAGACCCTTCTCCATCCAGCACCTATCATTGATGATACCATCACATCCTCTGAATCCACTGAGTCCCCATCTCCTACCATCACATTCTCTGAATCCACTGAGTCCCCATCTCCTACCATCACATTCTCTGAATCCACTGAGTCCCCATCTCCTACCATCACATCCTCTGAATCTACTGAGTCCCCATCTCCTACCATCACATCTACCAAATCCATTGAACACCCACCCCCTACTCCGAGAGTCGTCGAACCTATCGACAACATCCAAATCCAATCCACTTCTTCCACTCCTAGTATCCATTCCCAGGAATATCTTGAATCCTCCATCCTTCCATCTTCCCCACTTGAAGAGTCCCTCGATGACTCCATTATCATGCCTCCCGCACATGATGAGTCATGCCAAGAGCCTGACCCAAAGCATGCCAACATATCCCCTCCTCTAGATCAAGATCCTACTATCCCATCTAGTCTACCGCAATATCATAGTCCCCCATCCATTCCATCCCATGATCCTCTTGACATTTAAGATTCTACTGCTCCATCTCCGTCTCCATTGCATGAGCCTGCTACCACAAAATCAGATCCTATCATATCCCCTACTCCCTCTCCAGATACAACCCATCCAAATGCTACTATCCCATCATCTCCTTCTTAGGATCCCCCATCATTGCCTAAAAATACTATCCCCACACTACTTGCATATCCCCTTGGTACTCTCACATTCTTCCATGGTGGCCTCCTTGCAGAAGAAAAACACAGTGTATATACCACCCATCATCCCTCACCTAATAATGGACTCGCATCATGTTTTCAAAATAACAAAAATCCTATCATGGATCGAATGCTCAAGAATATGAACTATCAAGGAAAAGGTCTAGGCCTTCACGAGCAAGGTATTTTAGAGCCCATCCAAGTCAAAGAACAAATCTGCATGCAAGGTCTTGGATCTATTCCCCAAGACTCACAATCTAAACACGTTGGTACAACCTCTAGACATCCTCAATGAGCCTTTTCCAAAAGAAATGTCGGCTCTTCCCATCACTCCACCAAATCATATGCTACCATCCCTCCTCCTCTATCATATCACCTCAAAACAACCATCCATATTCCTCCTTCATCCGCTCCATCCATTTTGGGTCCTTACATCCCTCCATCCACAATCTCCCATCCTTCATCTACTGCATCCATCTTGGGTTCTTATGTGCCTCCCCCCACTCTATCCATCTTGGGTCCATATATCCCAAGATCACATCCTCCATCTCATTCACTCATCCATCCAACACCTATCCATGTCATCCATCATAAACATCCCTCTCGCATGTCCCATAATCAGGATCAACAAAGGCACATCCCTACACATCCTCCATCTACACGTAATCCCCATACTCCTACCTCCATTGCTCCACATCATCCATCTCCTCACACCCATCCCATTGCTAATAAATGCACTTTGGATGCTAGAGGAAAAATGCATCAATCTAAACACCCACATGAATCTAAAGCTTCCCATGTCCCCTCTAAAAGACATGGTAAAGAAAAGAAAAAAAAATCTAAAATCAAAATCAAATCTATAGCTCGCAAAGAGCCAGCAAAGCAAAGATCAAAACTAGGTGGATCCAAAAGAATAAAGATGCAATACCTTCAAATGAAAAATCTGTAAGAACATCCAAATTTTCTCATCCAAAAGCTAATCCTTTTCATCCACCCTCTCCTACATCTATTTTGGGTCCCTATGTCCCAAAATACACTATTCTGTCTCCTTCATTATCCCCACATTCTCCATCCATTAGTCCTCTTATCTTTTCACATCCATCACCACATGTGCCAATGTTGGTCCTGAATACATCTCCCCATCACATATCCACCCCATCATTCCATCCATACACTTTCCAACATCCCACCCATTATCCCATGTATCTCCCCCATCAAATCCCTCTAATTCATCCTCTTGCATAATCCATTTCTCCTCATAAGGTTGTACCAACACCCAACAGTTGGTTCGAACATGAGATCTTAATACCTCGTATGGAACTTGACGCTTGAGTCCTTCATCCATATCCTTATCGCATGTCTTCGAAATCCACTTATTCGCCTCCCTATCCTTATCCATCTCCTTCTGCATGCTATGCAAAAAGTTCAAAAATCCAAAAAGTCAAAAAAATTAAAAAAAGTCCAAAAATCCAAAAAAGTCAAAAAAAAAAAAATCCAAATCAAAAAAATCAAAAAAATAAAATAGTAAAGAGAAATAATTCAGTCCAATGGTGAAAACTTGGCAACCAAGCGCCTTGGATAAGTACCATGATGAAAACCTGGAAAATAAGCGTCATGCGTAAATCCCTATCTGCACTTGGGGACAGCTTCTTGATTTACGTTCCCTCCATCTGCTTTGCTTCTAGCTATGCACCTGTCTCCATCCTATACATCATTTTCGTCCATCCCCTCCACCCTATCGAGCTTACACATCCTGTTTGGCATATCTTATTTATCCCAATCCTTCCATCCTCCTTGTGATCTTGATAAAGATAGGGGAAAACATATAAACATGCTTTGGACACCTCTTAGCATACATTACCCTCATCTGCACACTACCCCAACTATCATTCGCACTCATCTACCTTCCTTATCCACCTGTCATTCACCCTCAATCTACCTTCCTTATCCATGCATCCTATCTTCATCCATCTCACTCTTCTATCTTCCCATCCACTTGTCTTCCATCCTTCATGCCTCCTCACACATGACATATCTAGAGTGGGGGCATCTATCTTCCTTTGTGATACAGTCCTTGGAGACATCATTCATTCCATCAAATCACTCCCTTCCATTTCCCTATCCTTATCTCCTTATCGATATATCCATCTCCCCATCCTTATCTTTTATCCCTCCACACAATCCTTATATCCATCTTCCCATCCCTATCTTCCTATCCTTCCATCATGGAATCCATTCTCATCTATCCATCTGGTCACCTTTTCCTCATCCAAATCCTTATCCCTCTATCCAATCCACCCAAACAATCCTTTTCCTCCCCCCATCCTCTACCCTCATCCCATCTCATAATCCCTTGTCATTGGTATCTCGCTATAGGCTTTTCCCCATGCAACCCAATTCCATCTACCTCATCATCATCACTTCTGCTTCTTTTACACATCTTTTCAATCTCCTATCCTTTCTCATTATTCATCTATCTATCATATCATCCTCCCAATTCATCTTTTGATTATTTGGATAACTATCCCATCCCTAAGCTTTGTCTAGTCACTATCCTCCAATCCAATCCAACTGGTCTATCTTGTCCCATCGTGTCGATCCAATCATTTTAACCCCTTATCTAGGGTTATCTCATCATCTTTCATCCATCACTTTTCTTTGGCCTTCTGTCGAACTACATTGCCCCTGCGCTTTCACATAGGCAAGGTCGATCATTTGATCTACCCCTGGGGTTCCATCATCGATCTTCATTGCCCACTTTGTCCCTTTATCGCCTATCATCAATCTTTCTACTTTTTCCATCTTATCCTTTATCACCTATCATCAATCTTCTTATCTTGTTCCTATTTGTTTGTCCCATCTTTATCATCCATCAAGGTCTCCTATCTTGTGTTATGTCTCGTGTCGTGTCATCAAGCTATGCCCTTATCTAGCTAGATCTTAACAAACAAGATCCACTTGTATCAGTAAATCCAATCAGTTCTGAATATCCTGCATCATATCAATCTTTTAATTTAGTATCCATCATCGGTCTCAACAAGATGCATCCTTCCTAACATACCTCATCAATCCCATCCATCCCCTTGATTGATTCTATGGCAAAGGACATTTGAAATTAATTGTGATCTTTTGATGCTTTTGGCTTTTGTTTATCATTTAAGCTCCCTATCATCACTTGTCATGGTCGCCTTGATCCATCATATCATGGCATGCTTTGACTAGTCAATATAGGGGTGTATCTTGATCTTTTTTGTCTTCTCGGTTGTCCCACGTAGTACCCACCAAGATCCCTGAGGTCTTGTGTTACGCTGGGGAATCCTTGTGTGCTTGTGGTTATCCCAATACCTGGCCCGACCAAGGTCACCATGACTTTGGGGTGTTGGGATAGCCTTCTTGTTTGTTATGTTTGTTTTATGTATTAGACACTAATCCGCCTTGGTTTTTCATACCCTGGAATCTTGTGTCTTATGCTACAACAAAAATCAGTGCTCCTAACGATGGCAAATTGCATCTCATCTTTTCATTGCATCACCTTGCATTTTCATCCCCCCATCCATTCATCTTTCATCACATTGCATCATCTTCTTCAACTCCCCTTGCATCATCTCATCCATTTCGAGAGCCCACCTGTGTTCTCTTGAACCCGCATGTCTTCTCGAGGGGGCATCCTTCATCCCTAACTTTCATCTTTACCCCCATCATCTTCCTTCCTAGTCACTTCTTTGAATGACTGGGGCATATTTTCCAATCTAACCATCTTCTTCTAGGTTCTATGTTTTAATATTCTTTGAAATGATGCTACTTCGTAACACCATCTCAAAGAGGGGCAAAATGTAGACGTCTAAATTTGGACACTTAATTTATCCAAATTCATCCCCTTTCATTTTATTTTCGTAATACTGCTATTATTTAATTAATAGCTTTAATTCTACCAAATCCCTAAGGTATCTAGTTAACTAAATTAATACCTTATCTCTTTAATCCTCCTTTCATCAATTGAATTAAATAAATATGCCATTTATTTAATTCCCTTCATGTCACATTCTCCATCTTTTATTATCTAATCTTAATCCTTCTAATCCCATCATTAGGATGTGCACATGCCTAATCCTTGATTAAGAGGTGTCACATCCTCCAACTTTTGCAAGTTGGCCTCTAATCTTTCTTAGCCACCTAACCTTCCTCTAACCCCTCATCAACTTGTCTAATCACCCCCTTTAGTCAACTCTTCCCATCCCCCAAGGAATTTTTAATTCCTTTTGTCTTCCCAAAGTCCTTTGAGGAATTTTTAATTCCACTCTCATCTTTCAAGGAATATTAAATTCCTTTTCTCTTCCCCATGTCCTTTATGACATGTGTCCTTGGTCAACCTTATTAAAGGCCTTCCCCTTTTGGACAAGGCGCTCCACTTCCCTATGTGAATTTTTAATTCATATTTAATCCCTCAATACACCCTTTGGAATTTAAATTTTTTTCCCCTCTCCCCATAAGGATATTTGAGGAATTTTTAATTTCTCACATGTCCTCTCACCCACATGGTACAAGGACCTCCTTTATGAGGAGATCTTGTCCAATCCCAAGGTACTTTGTACCCCCTCCATGTCATGTACTTCTTTTACACCTCATGTCCACCTCATCTTTCTTAAGCCTCTCCCTTGCCACATGTCAAGATGTGAGGGCTTGTGAGTTCTCAACTCACCTTAGCCCTACATCTTGGTCATTGGTGGCTCAATCCTGGCCATCCATCTCTTCTAGAAATTCTTAAAATTCCTATAAATACCCCCTCTTTTCTCTCATTTGAGAGAGAGATCATTTTTCTAGCCAAACTCTTGCAATTTTATTTCTCAATCTATACTTAGCCATTTTCATCCATCTTTGTTCAAGCGTCATTTGCATCTCACATCTCACATCTTTGCCATCAAGGAGCATACACATCAAAGATCGAAGGGCCAACCAAAGGATCGATTCGAGACAAGGTATAAGGTTCTATTTGTTGATTTTATCTTGTGTTGATTCCAACTTAGGCTAATCTTGAGGTGTAGGTTGTTTTGGTGTTTATTTGCACTCTTTTATTTGCTGCTCATTTTCCAACGCATACATTCGACCTATCACAGTTTGCATGACTCAAAAAAGGGAAAGAATGCTAATAATTGAATATGGAATAACGTGAACTTAGTTTAGAGTAGGAGGTGAACATGGATAAGATTTGTCGAGTACATTGTATTGAACAAAGAGATTTTTAAACCCCATGTTATATTGTCTTTATTATTTTCAATGTTAATTTTATATGTATTTTAGTCTTATAGTTGTTACGCTTACATGTACATCTATATTTTATGTTTTTGTCTAGGTTAATGAATCAATCGATTAATTATTATTTAATTATCTTAAGATAAGGAAATGCATTGCAATACTAACAACCATTTGGATAAAAGAGGAAATTGATCTTTGATATTTTTGTCTAGGTTAATGAATGAATTGATTGATTATTATTTATCTTTAGATAACACAATGCATGGGGCATTATTGAATAAAAAATTATTCTTTAAAACAATCATTGTTTATTTGAATATTAGTTATATTGCTCATCACAAATGAACTTTTCAAAAAAGGAACATGTTATAAGTAATATGTACTTAATAATTTTGGGAATAAAACAATTTTTTGTGCTTGTAACTTATGGGCTAAAAGAAGAATGCAATGAAACGACACATATATTTTGCATTGTTAGAATAATTGAATTAGAAGGTACACCTTGTTTTGAGGAAACATTAGAAAGATATTATTGTATACTATGACATGAGAAACATATTTTTGCTTCCTAGTGACTTTCTCTAACATGGAAAACATATTATAGAGTATGTGCATTGAAGCTAAATTTACACAACAATTTGTGTACACATAAATGCATGTAACAACACAAATATATGGCATTAAAAGTAAAACCACAAAAGCCACACTTGTTTTCCTCCCTACCATATTGGCATCATGAAGCCCCATGGACTCTAGCCAAACCCCTAAGCAAAAAAAAGATGAAACAGTCACATGAGATTTTGTGGAGTTTCATCATACATTACACAATAAAAAACTTGGGAAAAATTTAGTGTTTTTATATATAATATCTAATAGTGTTGTGTTTCCTTTGACATGTCATAACTTTAAGGGAAAGAGGTATCCTAGTTTTTGAATCCTCTTACATGCTTAAACATAGTTCCTACAAATGAAATAAAAGGGTATGTTAGTGCACAAGCAAGGAAAATAAAAAAGAAACGATAAAAAATGAGTAAGTATATGGGTAAAATTAATATATACAATGTGAAGCTAAAACTAATGAACAATTTTTAGAATTAGGTAACCAAATATGTCTATTGATAGTGGGGAAGTTTTTGTACTTACATTGTTGATCATGTTTAAGAAGGGCAAGTTGCATTACATCAAGTAGTAGGAGCATAAACAAATTTAAAATAGACAGTGTACAATACACTAATTTTCTTGAATGCCTATTATATCTATGCAAAAATATAAAGAAAATAGTATAGGGTGATCCAACAATAGTGGTTTACAATTTTTGGCCAAATTGGACACTTAAATAATTTTTTTTAACTGAATCTTCACTTTTGGGCACCTATAGTGGCTAAACCGCGAGGAATTTGAAGATCATGCAACCTAGAGTTTCGTTGCATTTTTCAGTAGCTTCTAAATATATTTTTTTCAATTTTTTTGGAATTAGATTGCACTTCTTTTTTCATCTTCCTCAAAAACTAGTTTTTTCAGAAAATAACATTTTTAAAAAGTGACACTCATTGTATAACGCATAAAATTTTTTCATGAAGGATAAAATTCTAAGTCTTTTGAATTTAGATTTGTAACTCCGATATCTAGTGCTTCCACTTGGTCAGATAGTTTTTTATTGAATATTTTTTCTTTAATCAAGTTTCAAAGTCAAACCAATTACAATTCAGAAATAGCATGACCATATAATGCGTAACTTTTTGTATGTATCAAAATTCTTTTTTTTTGTTGGATCAAGGACTTCAATAACTAGTGCACTCATATCTTTCAATTTTTTTTTGATACTCTACTATTTTTCCACATGTGCAGAATAGAGAGCTTGATTTTTAGTGAAAAATATATGTTTAATAAAACTAAAAAAACAAATACATAATAAAACCAAAACATATTAAAATTATAGTCGTTGGATAGCTTGTTCCAAGGACTACTTGATTCTAGTTGGGTTTGTGAAGTTTTCTCCATTTTCATCCTCAACCCAAGCTTCGAAGCATAAAAATCTAGACTTTCAAAGTGCCTAAGGGGGAGAATGAGGGAAAAGGTGGGTTTGCTCGAACCCTAGTTCGAGCGAACTCCCTTTCCTTTTGGGTGGGAAATCTGGTGCCAATATTTAATGGGTTAGTTCGAACCTACAATTTCATTTGAACCCCTAAAACTATTTTTTTTTGCATGGGGTCATTTTTTGTGAGTTTTCCTTCCTCCATCAAATTGTAAACCACTATTGTGGCTTCACCCTATACATATACAATAAAAGAGGTTAGCACTATTTGTTGTAAATAGAAAGAGATAAAATGGAACATTTTGGCATATTGGTAAAGAATTGTCTATAAGTAATCTATTGGAGAAGTTGAAAAAAGAGTTGTGAAAAGAATAACAAATGTAATGGTTAGAGTAGAGTATGTTTTTGGTAGACAACTATATGTGAGAATTTGTGTCCATGTATATAAATAGCAATAAATATGTGAAGGTGGAAGGAAAAAGCACTAAACCCACAATCATTTTCCTCCCTACCATATTGGCATCATGGAGCCTCACGGGCTCTAGCCAAACCCCCAAGCAAGAAACACAAGCGAGGTCCATAGGAAATCTCATGGACTCTCATCATATGTCACAAAATAACAAAGTTGGTGAAATGACCATTTTCAAACAAGATCTCTAACATTGTAGTCTATTTTTTTGCTGTGAGAAGTTGAAAAAAATTTGTTTCCTGATAAAGAATTGGCATCATCAGATTTGAAGATAGCTAGAGGAACATGTATAGATGGAGTATATAAAAGAGTTTATAATAACTAAAAAGGTACATCTAACTTCAAAAACATATATATATCGGTATATATTTTTTTGGCAAGTGCTTGTATTTGCATTGCATGGCTAAGATGTGTATGCAAAAAAGTGTTTGTGAAACATGGGCACATCTAACAACCAATAACAAAAAAGGAAAAAAATGCAGTCATGCACAAAAAGAAAAGTAGGGAAACCATGACATTGTAAATGGTTTAGTTCAATGGAGCAACATACACCACTTCCATGTGCTTCTGGGGATAAACAATATGTTGCAATCAAAATTTTTTTTGTCCTCTCAGAGGGACATGACCATCGTGTTCGATTGCCATCCATAATCACAAAACCCACACTAATTTTCCTTCCAACCATATTGGCATCATGAAGCCTCGTGGGCTCTAGCCAAACTGTTGAGCAAAAAAAGTAGGTAAGGTCCATGCAAAATCTCATGGAATCTTATTATATACTAGAGAATAGAAAACTTGGGAAAGGGAAAGCATTTTCAAGCAAGTTGTGTAATATTGTAGTGTTTTGTTTTGGTTTGACAAAATGACAGAAAAGAGATATCATGGTAAATAATTAGCATAATATATACATATGTATACATTTATGGGAGAAATTTTAGTTAAATATTCTTTATTTCATCAAAAAATATGGGCACTAAGGCTACTAATTTTATCGCCTTTGGTTTATTGTTTTAGTTATCTTTGTTCATCTTTGGCATTATACCCATTAACATAGGAGTGATTTTAGATTAACATAGAAGTAATTGCATATATATATGTAGGGGGTTAGTATGAAAGCATAGGCATATTGGAGATATTCATTGTTGTACAATGGGGGTGGACAAAGTAAATGCATGCAGATAGAGTAAGTTTAAGTCTACCGGTATTAAAACACAACTGCAATCTTAGGAGGAATATAGTAAAAATGGTCATCGAATTGAGAGGCCAATTGTTACATAGACTACCTACTAATACACAATATAGATTTTGCTTTGCAGGACTACGGGAAAAAGAATATCATACAATATATTGATAGAAAACAAGCAATCTATGTAATAGTTGGCTTCTTGATTCAAAATTGAAGCTAGTGTATAAAATAGAGAAATTGTATAAGAACTATTAGGAAAACACTTTAAGAATTAGAGATAAATTACATATGATTGAAACCCACATGAAACATACTAATAAAAGGCAAGTAGGACCCATGTAAGAGTTGGCTTGCCTAATCAAAATTGCTTACATGGGAAAACACTTTCCTTCTAGCTCTGTGTATCTAGGAAAGTAGGTGTATCACCGCCAGCGTAGCCACGTAGGAAGCTCTGCAACTGTCATAAGCAACCTTGACTAGTTTGTTCTAGGGAGCTTGAAACAAATTAGGGGAAAAGAACATTATGAAATATATTGATATAAGATTCAAGCTAAATTTTTTGGTAGTACATATTGAAGAAAAATGGAGGAATTGTATAACAGGTATTAGAATAATACTTGTTTGGTACTAAATATTATACACAAAAAGGAAAATAGTATTGAGCTCCCTCAAACATAGACAAATACATAAGCACTATAAGTATTTTCTAAGTTGTAGGGAAAATGCTACAATACAACCATAGAATTCAATGATGTAGCATTGATATGTTATTAAGAACAAAGCATTTTATCGTGTAGTATGTGTAACATATTCATAATGCTGCAATAGCTCTTATGGCAATGCAACCAATCAATATATTTTCTTGCATATTTTGGAGTATACTTTGCCACACTACAACATCGAATATTGCATTTGGTTCTTTCTATGCCATTGCACCACAATGACAAGATTATATATATATATTTATATATATATATATATATATCTATCTATATATATACATACATATCTATATATACACACACACACACACACACACACACACTATATATATATATATATATATATATATATGCATATATTCGAAGTTCAAGCTCCATTATTTGGCACTAAATGTTATAGAGAAATAGGTAATTTGTAAAAGAACTATTAGGAAATCAATGAAGAACAACATATGTCTAATTCTTAAGTATGATCCTAATACCTCTTACAATTATTACATAGACTGCTTGTCTTATACCAATATGTTGCATGATATTTTTTTTCCTTGATTTGTTGTAACCTCCTTATAACAAACTAATAATTATCATTGTTTTGTTGTTTGTATGGGAAGAAAATATTTGAGCCATGATTTTTCATCAGCCTAGTCATGTAACACCCCTCTGTTTTGGGCTCTTTGATTCGCAGTGTTTCCTTTGTAATGGTTGTGTTTGATTATGCTTTGACTTTGGAACTTGGTTGCTTTTGACCACTATCGGTTAAACGATGTGAATGATATTTTTTGATATTATGATTATTTTACTCTGATGCTACCTTTATGGCATGTTTTGGATTAATTTAGCAAATAATTGATTTAATGATGTTTTATGCTTGTGATCATATCATTGATGTTAGAATCATCAGTTAGTAATGGTGTATTGGTGAAGGGGACAAAATTGTATCACTCACTTGCGAGTGCCCTACGATTCTGAGATTTCCTCTTCACGGTGTGTTTGATCATATTATATATATATGCATGTTCGATGTACCCTTTGTTGCAGGTTGACAGGTACATGACATCGACTCCACCTGGTTTCACAGGTTTGAGCATGTCCATTGACCAACGGTATTGATTGGGAGATAGTAACTAGGTCTTCTGTGTCAAACCATCACCCTAGTTATAGTGTGTCGTCGGGTTTGTAGTCGGGTTCAATTATTTTATGTTGTTAGTCTCCTCCTTGGCCTTGTATTTAAAATTGCAAGTTAAAAGTGATTAAATGGATTTTGAAATTTATAAATGATGATTCTTTTGTCTTATTGAGATGTTGGAAAATTAGTGATTAATTAATTAATTTAATTTAATTAATAAAATAATCTAATTTTGAATTAGATTTATTTTATTGACTGATTAAATTAATAGGGATAAATTAAATCAATTTAGCCTTGTTGGCATCATTAGATATTTGGATTAAATCAAAAATTAGAAATATGTTTTATATTTTACTCCTAGAAATAAAGTTGGAAAATAATGTTATTATGAATTGTTGAATTATATTTTGTTAAAAGAAATTTATTTGACCTTGGGGTTGTAAATAGATTTTTATTTTAAAAGGATATTATGCAAATTACACTTGGAAATAGAAATTGTTTTATGATTTTGCAAAAATGAAATATCTTCATTTAGCAATAAGTTTGGTGGGTGAGTCCATTTTTAGGGCTTTGACAAACTTGGGGGAAGGGCTTGCATAAGGAAATTAGGATTTTATTTTCATTTTAATTTTGAAAATGGAGGATTGAAATTGGAGAGCAAAATTGGATTGGTTTGAAAAAAAAAGAATTGGTGAAGGGAAGATGGAATATTGGAGAAGCTGAATTCAAAAGCAAGGGAAAAAATCTCCATTGAAGGATTTGAAGCTTGGAGAAAACATAAGGTGCAATGTTTGAAATTTTATGCATTTCTTTTTTTGAAAATCTTTATTTTAAAGTGTTCAAATTGTTGGATTCAATTGTGAATTAGAGGAAGAAAACCCATCAAAAATCTCCATTTTTAAATTAAATCTGTAAACCCTTTTGTTGTTTGGGAAAATTTGTTTGAGTTTTGCAAAATGTATTGCTCTTCTTCCCAATTTGGGTTGTGAAATGATAGTTATTTTGCATATAAAGTCTATGCAAGCTGGAAACTTCCTTTTCAAAAAAAAAAATTGGGTGAAATTTATTCTGGTTTTTAACAGGGTTGGATTTTCATTTAAAAAAAAAAATATAAAAATAAAATTTTAATTGGTGGGGTGGGGAGACCAACTCCCACCGCCGCCATCGCCGCGACTGCTGCTAGGCAGGGAGGAGGCGCTGTGTGCGAGCACACAGCCACCGTCACCCCGCAGGGAGGCGGGCACTGTGTGCTTCGCACACAGGCTCCCCTGCCTAGTAGGGAGGCAAGCACTGTGCACCCAACGCACAGGCTCCTCTGCCAGGCCGGGAGGCGGGCGCCGTGTGTTGAACACACAAGCTCCGCCGCCATGGGTGGCTAGGGCCTGCGTGCCCAGGGCTTCGACCCTTTTTGTGTTTAAAATATTTTGAAATTTCTTTCAATTTTAAATTAACTTTATAAATATTATCTTATATTATGTTTTATATAATATATATATAATATTTAATATTATATATTATATAAAATATAATATATTTAATATATATTAAATTAAATGAATTTTAGTATAAGTTCTTAATATATTTAAATCATGGGGATTTTAAAATATGAATTATTTGAAAAATATATATAAATTATTTGATATATTTTATTTAATGGGAGTTTAAATTTAAATTTATATAATTTATTTATATGCAAATTATTTTTGGCATATTTAAATAATGTTAAAGGTTTTAATTGGAATGTTAAAATGATCATGTGATTTTTTATATTTGAAGAAATTGATATTTTAAATAAATAGCCGTAATTTCTTTAAAAAGAATTGATTTTGAGTTATTATTTAAATGTATATTGAAGACATATTTGTTAATGTAAAATAATAAGGAATAAAATATGATTAATTGAAATATATGAAAATATAATTTATTTAAGGAGTTGACTTTGATCATCAAAGTTGAAATAAACGGAACTCCTCTAATTAAATGAATTTATTCAAATTATGTTTTGAACAGGAAATCTGGGAATTTGAAATGATATTTGAAATATCTAAAATTAGACTTAATCTGAAGTGATTACCGCATTGGTATTGAGGAAATGAAAATTGATGTTTGATCATACGTTTTATATAAAATTTTGACTTTGGTTTATTTATTTAGTCTATGATGAAATATATGGATTAAATGAGTTAACTTAAAGGTTATTGATTAAAATATCTTAATCTTGAATATAATAGTGAAACTTAGAAATAAAGATTAATATATTTAATCTAGATGTCTATTTATCAAAACGATCTAAGTAAGGAAGACAATTGAGAATCTTAGAGATAATGAATGACTTAGTTCAATCAGGTGGTTCTAATAATTAATTATGGAACATAGTTGAAGAGCTTAGGATTGCCGAAAGATTTATTTTAAATCAAAGGACTTTATTTGTCAAATGTTGATTTATTGATAATTTGACTTTGATTAATTATAGATTGAGCAAGTAGAGTTGTATTATTGGTTTAAATTCTTTAATGTCGGCAAGAGGATTTATGCATATACTATTTAGTATAATTGATTGGAATATGTTTGCGATCAAGGAGAGATGAGTTTTAGTTGATTTACTTAATGCGGAGTTGAGATTTAGAATGAGTTATTTGATCTAGATGATTATTTACTAACGCTTAACTTATAGAATACAGTGGTTAAACTTAGAAGTAAAGAATGATTTAATGAATCATATGTGATTGAGTTGTTTGACTTATTGCTATAAGAGTAATTTATTTTAAATGTTTTATAAATCAAGTGGATTTATTTACAATATATGATTGTGAGACGTAGAGTGATTGATTGGTTTAATTCCAGTTCAATGATGTTATTAATTAAAATGTCTTGATTTTGGAATTTGGTTGTGAAATTTAGAGTATGTGTTATGTTCTTTGCATATTTCTATGTCGTGAAAAGAAATGGGTTCGATTGATTGGATAAATGCAAGTCATGTAAACTGTGTTTGACTAGATTTAGGAAATCCGAACATTAGCGCATTTGGTTGCTCAAAATGCTTTTAGTGTTTATATGTACTTTCTCAATGTTGTGGGATTAGAGTGATTGTATTGAAAGTCTTCCAGATAGAAGTTCATTTATTGGTATCGGTTGTGGTACGTGAGTCAACTTTTGATGTGTCATGGGAAAATGTGCATAGTTACACCATGTTGTTTCACCTGGTTTTCACGAACGGGGATGGTGTGTGTCTCCTTTGGATTAGGAGAGGGTTATGTAATTGGTGCCTCCTTTGGATGGAGTGGTATTTTGTATTTTGTTTTCCTCCAATGTATGGAGTGGATTATGTGACCTTGTTTCCTCCTGGTTTGGAGAGGGTCTTGACCTTGTGGTCTTCAGTGTTGGGGTGAATATCCTTGTTTTTTTACCTCCTTGAAATGGAAAGGTCGTGTTATCTTGTTTCTTAATGTGGATTTCACCATGTGGGTTGTCTTAGGAGAGTGGCTTGCAATGGGCGCCGGTGCACAAAGTGGTGGCAGGATAACCCTTTGTAAGCTGGTTAATTCAGTGATAACTAAATTAAACTTTTAGAAGCTTAGGTTGCATCAAACATTAAACAAGATAATTTGTGCCTTGCTCATGGGCCCAAGGGATTGTTTTAGACTTGGGATGAGATGGGAAGGCCTGGAATGGCAAGATCATCTATCTTGTCTTCACGAGAGGTATTTGATTCCGCATGAGTGAGCATGGGTGCCGGGATTTCGGTAGAGGCCACCAAGATAACCCAAGGTGGGGGCCAGAGCCTAGGAAGATTCCTAGAGGATATCCCTTGATGAGCTATGTGATGACACTCTTCCTAAGTCAACAGTTTGTATATGTTATGTGTGACACTCTTGATCTATTATATGTTTGGAAGTAATGTAACCTATGTCGGTGTTGTGAGAGTTCATACCAGAGTTGTGTGTATGACCATTCAGTCATGTGATGAGGTCTTGTATTTATTTTGTATCAGTTTTGAGTGGCCCGTGTCTAGTGGTAGATGGTCTTGTGTAGGAATTCCTGGTTACTATCTCCTAGCATAGAGGGAGTGGGGCCTTTGGGTTCCACGTGGTTGGGTGGCATGCATCTTAATCCGTTGGTTCTTCTTCTTGTTTGTGAGATCGTGATTTCCAGATGGAGAGCTCATGGGAATCAGTTTCTTCTCATGCCTTGTTCTCTCAGTTCTTATTGTATTTTATTACCCCTCAGTTGTTATCGAGGTGGGATTTGTAATATGTAATCATTTTTGTTGGACCTGCCTCATTCGAGGAATGAGTATTGTAATCTTATTGTAAATCATATTTTTGGAATCAAGGGGTATCTCATACTCTTGGATGTAAATTGTATAGTATTATGAATGGAATGTATGTTGTCTCATTTCCTTAAGTGATTAATGTTTTGGTTTATATTAATGTTTGTTGTTGTTTGGGTTTTAAAGTAATATTTGTCTCGTGGCCTTAGAGGTTGTTGGCAATGTGTATCCATCTTACATGTTATTTGTACTTAAACAAAAAAAAAATAAAAAAATTGGTGCATTTAAGTAGTGAATTGCAACTTCCTCTAAGGTTGCGTGGCGGGGCATTACAAGTCATGAATTGGATTTAATGGTGGTAGAGATGTGTCAGTCGGTGGTGACTTGAGCAGGTTTGTTTATGGCATGTGGAGCTTTGTATCTGTGTGGGGTGGTGGTGATGGTGTTGGTGGCCTTGGTACATGGAGGTTGAATGGTAAGTACTTGCTCGTGTAAGGGTTAATGCATCCTGTCATTGTTGTATGACGACGGTGGACAAAGTGAATGCAATATTCAATGTTCCAGTGTGGGAACGTATACTTTGATTATGTTGTATTGTGGAAAGAGCCATTGTGGTGTTGCTTTGATAGTAGACTATTGTAAAAATCGTCACCTTCAACTCTATTTTTTTACTTGATTCAAGGGTTTTAAAACTGTTGCACTACAAAATCTATAAGTTGTTTTACATGGGTATTTTGCATAAATGATTAATTTAGATTTGTATAGTATGTTTATGCACATTTATATAGACTAAGTATTTTCTATGTTGCGAGAAAATCGCTACAATACAACCATAGCATTCAATGGAGATGTTGTTAAGAAAAAAACATTTAATTGTGGAATATGTGTAACATATTCATAATGCCACAATAGCTCTTCTGGTAATGCAATTGAATCAATATATTTCCTTGCATATTTTGGAGTATACTTTGATAGGAGTAAATATTATAGAGATATAGGTAAAGTGTAAAAGAACTATTAGGAAAACATTGAAGAACAACATACATTTGATTCTTAAGTATTATCCTAATATCTCTTACAATTGTTACATAGACTAGTTGTCTTGTACAAATATGTTGCATGATATTCTTTTTCCATCATTTGTTTGAAGATCCTTATAACAAACTATTAATTTCCGTTGTTTTTTTTGTTTCTATAGCAAGAAAATCTATTGATTAAGTTGCATTGTCGAAAGAGCCATTCCGATGTTAGTCGGGTACCAGACTATTGTTAGAAATTTTTTCCCTCGAGTTTATTCTAGAGCAGATTTGAGGGTTTTAGAACTGTTGTGTTGTGGAATTTGCAAGTCGTTTTACATGAGTATTTTGTATAATGATTTGTCCATAAGTTTGAATACCAAGCAATGTAGCTCGAATTTCCAATTAAGTTTGTGGTGTTATACACAATTTGGACACATTATTGTATCATATAATTGTTGCGATAACATAAAGAAAATAGGTATTGCCATAAACAAGCAAGTTTAAATAATTGATTTGGCAGATTATCTGTTGTTTATATCTAATTATTAAAGTTTTTACCTAATACTTCTTTTACAATTTCTCTATATCATGAAACATATGGATAGAAGATAATAAATCTATGTAATAGTTTTCTTTTCAATTCAAAATTCAAGCTACATTATTTGGCACTAAATATTATAGACAAATAGGGAAATTGGAAAAGAGATTTTTTTCCCATAAGCTGAAAAGATAATTGTAGAGACATGCACAAATGCAATGTGTAGAATACAATATGGCTATTGTAGGCAAGCGTATGCAAGATTTTGGTTGAAGTTTCCACTGGGATTCTTGTCACCTTAGCTTTGAATTGGATTTTCCAGTGCTGGGGATTCCCTGTCTCGAAAGGACTTGACCGGTTTTTTTTGCGGTGAGATGGAGCTTGGTAATTATGAGGGCTAGGAGCACTTGGTGGATTTTTTATCCTTGATATACAGAAGATGAATGGTTGTGTATAGTACTTAGCAACAAATAAGTGTTATTCTAATACCTCTCATACAATTACTCTATTTTTCTTCAATATATATATGCATATATGTATCTGTGTATGTTTCAAAGCATTCATTTTCACATACAGTTGATGGAATTTGTTTGTAATGTTTATATATATAGGAAAAGGAGAATATATAGGAGGTCTTGTTTTAAAGCATAATCAATTCCATAGATAAAATATAAAGATATCATTAAAGGGAAGACATCAAAGAAATAACAAAAGTTTTGCTTGAAAGAATACAATGTATACAAATAAATTTATAAACATACCTGATTTTGGTATGTATTGGAATGTATCTAGCCATGCAGAAAGAAAAGGAGTGAATGCATAATTTTGGTATCTTTTGGAGGATATGTAGCTTTGCAGAAACAAAAGGGGTGAATGTATAAGTTAGTAAAATATAAATTTATAAAATAAACGTTGATTATTCTTACAGCTACAGGAAGCTTTTACTCATTAATTGGTCCAAAGATGGGATTCATATCTCCTTGTCCATCCATGTTGGCATCAAAGTGAATATCATATTATTGCAAAGAAACATTTTATTTGAATCTATCAAAATATATATCTGTGGTTAGATGTGTATGGAACAACCAAAAAGATAGTGGGAAAATAACTTATAGCAACAATAGGGGGATGAGACAGTGCAGATTGCAAAGGAAAAAACTTGTTAAACCATCCAATTTTCCAACTAGTGGAGGTGCATGGCAGGTTTCCACCATTCTATACCCATTGAGCAAGGCAACCAACTCCACCACCACCAACACATGTGGTCAAAAAAGTCCACCATTGTTGTGAACAAGCCCAGGCAAGGCCTCACAAATTGCATGGGGTGTTATCATATATTAAGCCAAAAATGCAATGTACAGTAGAATATATATTTATAAAAGCAATATAGAGGAACAACAAAATAGTAAAATGCTCAAAAGAGAATTCTATAGATCAACATTATACATAGACATATGCATACACATACACATACACATACATATACATATATATACATATACATTTATAGATACACATAGATATACATACATATATTCATACATACATACATATACACATATACATATAATATACACATACATACACATATAGTTTTTTCCCTTAATTTATTGTTTGTAGTTATCTCTGTTGATCATTGGCATTATACTCATTACCATAACAACAATTGTAGTTTAATTTTATTTCTTTTGTCAAAAGAATATGGTTAGGGCTAGTAATTTTTTCACCTTTTCTATTCTCCATGTACTTGGCACTAAATATTATAGAGAAATACAGAAGACTTGAGTGGGGTTTTAAATGATGACGTGAAGCTTACTTGTTCAACAAAGGATGTTCCTAAATGTTGCTCATTGGTCAATAAGGATGGCAAAAAAATTATGAATTTAGAATTGAGAAGGGAACTATTACATAGTAAATGTGTTTTTAATAGGTCTTTTACAGTTTCCCTATTTGTCTATAATATTTTGTGCCAAATAATGTAACTTGAATTTTGAATTGACAGGTGAATTGTTTTATAGATTGATTGAAGTACAGTATAATTTTACTTGTGTCTTAGTTTTATATTTATCAGACCTAGATGCACATATATATTTGACCTTTTTGTCTAGGCTAATCAATCAATTGATAGATTATTATTTGATTATTTTAACATACATATGCATAGAAATACATGGCAGACTTGAAGTTATGGAATAGATAATATTTATGAAAAATATGAAAGATTAAAGGATTGTTTTGTTTTAAAGAGTTGTTAGTCATGTATTTAATTACTAATATTCAATAAAAAGTATTCTTTACAAAAACATCAGTTCATAACTTTAGGTATGACATATTTTTGCCAATTTTTATATGGAAGTATAAAATTTATTACTTTGATGTTATTTATTTTCATTTTTTCTTATTTAAGTAGTAGTTATGATGGTCAAAGTAATTACACACAAACATATAATGAAATATATATATGTATACATGTGGATATAAATCTATATCTATGAATGATCATAAGAGGAATAACATGGTTTCAACATTGGAATATATAAAAATATATAAGTATTGTACAGATTTCTTCATTAACCATTCTCAGTATTTGACTGTTGTTATATGTTTGTCGTTGAAGATAATATTACTATTGAATGATTATAAAGGGAAGAACTGAATTTAGAATAGACATAGAAGAACTAAAAATTTCACTATCTAACAAGAATCAAGAATCATAGTAACAATGTAGACTAAAAACAATCTACACTACATGTTAAAATCAAAAGGATGGGTGGTCAATGAATGTGAATATATATATATATAAACATAGGAATAAATTATGTTCATATTTGTAAAACAAAAGTCTTATCATCCCATAGTGAGCATTAAAAAGGCAAGGCTAGGAGAAATGTTGGAAAGTGCAAAAGAGTAGTCAAAGCGCTGACTCACTAGAGGAGCCTTTTTTTGTGGCAGGGGTGGACATCTTTGCTATGTTGGAAAGCAACAATTTACACTCTACTTTGAAATCAACTTTTGTTGCTTTCACAATTATTGTTTTAAGCTGGTCCTCAGAATTGTAAGTTTATGTTTTGATCAAGATAGTAAATATGTATGCTTCACAAACAAGGCCTTTAATAACAACAATAGGATCTGTTGTAGACTCAGAGCTTTCCTACAACATGTAAAGGTCTTTTGCTGGAATTTGCAGTAAATTAGTGGCAGCTTCATCGAAAGCAATAGACCAAAGGCTGGCTGAGTGGTCTTGTAGCTTCAACTGCAGAAGATAGTGATAGTTGCATTCTTCAATTTCCATTTGGAAACAATCACAAAACCAAAAATCAACACAGGGATGAGTGCATTTTATTTTTCATTTTTTCCCATTAACCAACAAGGGGAAAGCAAGATAACAAAAATACTCAGTTTTTGCAATTTGAATGGTTGCCTTAAAAATTGCCTCAATAGTTTTTGGCAAGCTAAGGCAGTTGTTCAAGATGAATGCAATAGTAACTCTATCATTCGAAGGATGGAGCCTACATGGAGCAAAATAAGATGAAACCACTTGTTCTACTTTGACTAGGCCCTTGGATCTAAGACTGTTTTCCTTAGGAATAGAAGGGTTAATCTCTAGGAATGTTGTTGTTGATGTATTGATAACTTTACCATTAAAGTAGCCTACACGACCACCTTAGATAGTAACTATCACTATATCACCAGAAAGATACATCCACTCCAGCACATCACCTTTTTCTTTCCAACTTGGACCCCACATGAAATTAGCATTAATGAATGAAGTTGAGATATCATATAGTTTAATAGTTCGACGAATTGTTTCAGATCCATTTTTCCTAAGAATAGTTGATATGTACCCAACATGCACTACAATGCCAATAATTAAGAATAGAAGGGTTAATCTCTAGGAATGTTTTTTTTGATGTATTGATAACTTTACCATTAAAGTAGCCTACACAGCCACCTTAGATAGCAACTAGCATTATATCACCAGAAAGATACATTGCTCCAACACATCACCTTTTTCTTGCCAACTTGGACCCCACAAATTAATATTAATGAATGAAGTTGAGATATCATATAGTTTAATAGTTCACCAAATTGTTTCAAATCCATTTTTCCTACGAATAGTTGATATGTACCCAACCTGCACGAGTGCTGGCAAGAAGTTGAGTCCACTTTTTGGCCAAAAAGTGGAAGTGTTTTCCCTAATTTTAAGAATTTGATACATTTGACCTTAAAATTTGAAGCACTTAGGGATGAAATCTTCAAACAAGTCACTAAGCATAAAATGTAGTACTTAGAGTTTAGTTTCCAAATGTGTAATTTATTTCAATACCTAGATTGTACAAATTGAGTTTCAATAGGCATTTCTAAAAAACACTGCTTAAAAGTCACTTTTTTTTTTTACCATACCATGCACGTGTACGACATCAATATTTTGAACTAAATTATCATATTTTTCTAAATCCTTTTGGGAAAAGATTTGTGACTCATTGAAACTTGTTTTCGATATTTTTTTGTAATTTTTATTGATTTTTTTTTTGGTTAAATTTTTATTAGGCATATTTGTCGTTTTGAAAAATCATGTATGACACGCATAAGATGACCTAAAATTATCATTTTATGATTTTTTTTTAAATTGAAAAGAATTGTCTGAAGTTTGTTCTCATGCAATCCATTTGTCAAAATGTTATGTTGATCAAAAGTTATTAAAATACCAAAAAACCCGATAATTCAAGTTTATGGACTAGTTTCATTTGAAATTAATTGAAAAATAGAAAAAAAAATCAAATTATTAAAAAAATTACATATTTGGAATCTGCACTGTCTCATCTATAATGGGTTTTAATTTTGTAAAAAAATTATGCAAAATAGGTCTTCAGACATATGTCCAAAGTCACTATTTTCCCGTGACATTAACATGACCTTCAAGTTGAAGGTAAAACTAGGTTCAAAACTTAGGTTGGGGTCCCCAAGCCATTTCTTGAACCAAAAAACAAGCCAAAAACCCGACCAAAAAATTATATTTTAAAAAACAGGATCACATTTCATAAAAAAACCTTTTTTTTATGGTTCTACAAAACATGATCCCATTTTAAAATTACTAAAACAAAACTTTCAAAAATGGAAATTTTTCAAAATGGGATTCTTTGAAACTTTCAAAATGGAAATTTTTCAAAAATGGGAAGTTTTAAAATAGAAAGTTTTAAACGGGATCCCATTTGAAAACTTTCCATTTTGGAAATTATTTTTTTGGAAAATTTTCAAAATGGGATCCTGCTTTTTAAAAAATGGGATCTCGTTTTTTATATTTAGGCTTGGGATTCCAAAGCTAAATGGGATCCTGTTATTAAAAAGTGGGATCCCGTTTTTTGCAAGTCGATTTCATTTTTTGCCTAAGGAAAAAACTTCCATGTTTTGTGAAATCATCTTCTTGCATTTACCCGCACTACAATGCCAATAATATCAACCAAGCTATTATCACTATAATTGCTTATGTCACTAATTGACACAAAAGCAAAGGCTTTTTTTGGCATGGAAATATCATCTTCACACCATTTTATTGTTTATTTTTCATCCAAAACATTTTTTCAAGGTTACTCTTTAATTTATTGAATTTTTTATTTGCTTCCTTGACCAATCCTCTTGATATTAAATAAGTTGCACCCACCTCAACTTGACCATAGTGCAATTTAGCAATATCATCAAAACAAGTAACACATATTTCTATCCCCTCCATATCTATAATGTCAAAACTAAAAAGTTGGCCTTCACCTTTTTGTTTGTGGAAATGGCACATCTCTCTAATATGTGTTACACACTCTTTCATTGTCCAAATATTTTGATAAATGTTTAAAGCTTTAATAGGGCTGACATTTGCAGGGCTGTTTTGTTTCTTGGGGGACAACTGCAGGCCAAATTTAGGGGTTCATTTAGAAGGAGAAAGCGAGTTTGGCCCCAACATTTGCTCCTCTTGTTGGTTGAAAAAATACCTAGGGGTCCCAATGATTTGACAATCAGACATAATCACAACTAAGCTAAATATGATTAAGGCCTTGGAAAAGAAGCAAAACAATATATTGGACACATTATATTAGGCACATACAAAGGGAAAAGAGAATTTTTAAAAGTAGACAAGAAAGAACACAACCCACTTTGAATCTTGGACATTCCTACAAACATAGTCTCTTAAACATACAAGGAACCCTATTTTCAAGGCACTTGGAAACAACAAATAATTGCATTTGGAAGGTCGGGTTCCTATTTGCATATGGTGTCCATCAGACAAGACAACCCTGTATCATTCAACATGCCCTTCATCACCGCCAATTTTTTTGAAAGACAAAAGATAAAGGACTGGAGAGGCAACAATATCTCCAACATTGATTAAACAAATGGAAAATGGAGTCAAAGTTGGTTGTTTCTTTACATACTACAAAGACAAGTTCAAATCAACAAAAATGCACCTCATCACAACAAATGGATAAAACAAGTAAGGAAAACAAAGGCTAAAAAGATATTTTTATGTGTTGTAAAAGATTAATGCATATATATTCTACATCTATATGTTTTACTACGGCCAGCCATGTCTATATACACCTAAAAGACAGTGAAATTGGAAACATAAATAGTATAGTGTATGTGTTGTATTTTTTTGTATTTGAAAATCCTAAAATTAAAGGAACTAAAAGGAAATTATGTTCAAATTTATTACAAGAGAGGAAGGTAACTAACAACGAATCTGCAACAACTATAACAAAAAGGAAATACAAAATTACAGAATTAGGATATGGAGGTTGGCACCCTCAGAGTCAAACTCCGTAGCGGGACTTATGGGAGGTGTCTCCAAATCAATCACCAAATCAATTTGGGGCGGCTTTGGAGACCCATCTAGAAAGCTCAATTTCACAAACATAATTCTGGGACCTTTTATAGGGAGAAAATGTTCCAATTATAGTTGACTGATTGACACCTCTATTTGACAATGAAAATAAAACATTAATGTATTGCAACATCTAATGCCAATTGGTAGACAAGTTAGAAATATTCATAATTCACCAACCATTTTACAATTGTATGCATGCATTTTTTTACTATATTTCTATAAATACATATATACAAACATTTGTATATGTTGTTTCCTACCGCCTTCATCTTTTTTAATGCAAATAATAGAATATACAAAAACAAGAATGAAAATGACTAAGTACATATATGCATTGAATTTTCTTTTGTCTACACATTTAAAAAAAACATATGACCAGATATGTATATCCATATGCACTTTCAGTGGGGGGATTTCTAGGGGCTATTTATAACAACATGGAGCTTTCCAATTACATGGTTTGGGAGTGGTGGATTTGGTTGCCTCAATACACAGAAGTAGAATAGTAAGTGTTTGCTAACATGAGGGTTAATGCATCCTGGCACTATTGGACCATGGTGCTAGAGGTAGTAGATGCAACATTCAATGTTGTAGTATGGGAAAGTATTCTCCAAAATGTGCAAGAAAATATATCGATTAAGTTGCATTGTCGAAAGAGGCATTGTGGTCCTATGCTATTTTTTACTGTTTGTGAATGAAAGTCTACATAAATATGAATAAGGATGCCATGTAGACCTAGTTCGATATGCATCTGTATATATAAATCACTTTTGGATTATAAAAAAAACCACACTAATCTTGGTCTATATACATGGATATATATCTATATATATGTATATTTTTAACTATGAAATAGGGGATTTAATATATATATATATATATATATATATATATATATATATATATATATATATATATATATATATATATATATATATATATATATATATATATATATATATATGTCTGTGTGTGTGTGTGTGTGTGTGTGTGTGCATCTGTCTATGTAAAATTTGCAAGCAACCCAAAGGCATAGATCAACACCATGGTTGCATTTTCTAGCAGTGTACAAAATTTCAAAATTTAATAGAGCCAAACCATGACAATCAACACTTTGTTACATGGAACTTGAAAGAGACGAGGCTAAAAAAATATAGTGAAACATAACGATACAAGACATATAACATGTTCCATCCAAACAAAATAACCACGAAAAAAATTACAAAATTCTAAAAATTGAGAGCAATGCCTGTTACAAGAACAATAGAATAATCTGTTGCAGGCAGTTTCAAACTCACTTCAAATAGTTGAGTAAAAAAGAACATCATGAAACATATTTATATAAGACAAATAACAAGTTCTTTCCAAACAAATTAACCACGAAAAAATTCTAGAATTTAAAAAATTGAAAACAATCCTTGTTACAAGAACAATAGAATAATCTGTTACAGGAAGCTTCAATCACTTGAGTGGAAAAGAATATCATGAAGCATATTGATACTCAAATAGATGAGGGGAAAAGAATATCATGAAACATATTGATACAAGAAAACCAAGTTATGTAACATTTTCCTTGTCAATTATAAATTCATATTTTTTTTGCAATCCTTATTGACCAATGAGCAACATTTACGAACATCCTTTGTTGTACAGGTAAGCACCACACCGTCATTTAAAATCCTGGGCAAGTCTTCTCTATTTCTCTATAATATTTAATACCAAGTAATGTAGCTCGAATTACCAATTAATTTTGTCGCCTTATAGTCATTTTGCATATATTATTACCACCCATTGCATTTACAAGTTCTATTTAATGTGGGTTCATTGTCAAAGAATATAGCTCAATTTTTTTACAATAGTCTGCTATCAAACCAACACCACAATGGGTCTTTTGACAATGCAAGCTAATCAATATATTTTCTCACACATTTCACAGTATAATTTCCCATACACACACACACACACATATATATATATATACATATATATACACACACATATATATACATATATACACATACATACATACATACACATATATACATATACATATATATACATATATATATATATATATGTGTGTGTGTTTGTGTATATATATATACGTAATATATACATATATATATATATATATTTACATATGCATGCATATATATACACAAATACACACACACACACACATATATACCTATACAACTCACAAATTTTGGAGCACAACAATTTTAAAACCCTCTAACCTGCTATAAAACAAACACAAAGCAAATAGTTCATCAAGTACTCTATTATGAAACTAACACAACAATGCCTCTTTTGATGATGCAACTTAATCAATATATTTTCTTGCTCATTTCAGACTATGCTTTCCTATATATAAACATATATGCATGTAGATACACACACACACACACATATATACATATATAGACACATATATACTCTATCCATCTTTGGTGTTATACACATTTTTTACAATTAGTTCCTTGGTATTTCTAATTAATTTAACTTCAAATCCTTACAAAAAGGGTGGTCTAGAAAGTGAACGGTATGTGGAAATCAATGCTTCAAGACATACACAAATACATATATGAATATATATATATATTGAAGACAAATAGAGCAATTGTATAACACAATTGACAATAACACTTATGAACCACTAAACTAATATAGATAAAATTCAATTGAAGAACAAAGAAACCATACATCTAATTAGGTTGAATGTACATATGCATATTCATTTGTATATACATACATGCATATCCATATGTACATATATATCTATGCATATGCAATGCATTTTCGGTGGAGACTGTAATGAATGGAAATTATAGTGCATTTTTCCCTTCCTCGGAGAGTGTAATGTTTCCATTGCTTATGCATATGCATCGTTCCTTCCTTCATTGTACCCTCCATCTCAAAGAGTCACTTTTTTTGATTGCATATGCATATATACATATACATATAAATATACATATATGTATATACATGTGTATGTATATGCATATACATATATCCATACATATATCAAACAATGCCACAAAGTGTAACAAAAAATTCACAGATCTAATATTTAGTTTAAACGATGAACAAACTAACCATGCAAAATAATATCATCAAGAAGAGTTTGTTAAGGTGAACTTCAAATCGGTGTGGAAAAATGAATATCATGAAACATACTTATATAAGACATATAACATGTTGCATACAAACAAAATAACCACAATAATTAATACTTTATTATAAGTAGGTTCAATTAGGGTAGGGAGAAACAAATCCACAAAACATATTGGTACAAGATAAGCATTCTATTAAACAGTTGCAAGAGATGTTAGAAAAACACTTAAGAAGCAGACACAAGTAACACATAAACGGGAAAAGAATATCATGGTGAAAACATGGAAAATGGAAGAGCACAATAACGTGTACAAAATACTATGGAACAAACACCACAATGGTTGTTTCAACAATGCAACCTAATCAAAGTATACTCTCCTAGACTATGACATTCGATATTTCATTTACTTCAGCCAAATGAATTTACTTTGCCTGACCTCACCACCCAATAACAAGAGAATGCATGAACTCATCCACAAGTGAACACTTACATTTCAACTTTCACATATCAAGGACACCAACTCCACCACCACCAACCCATGTAAATTACCTATCTCCACATCACCGCAAAAAACCTAGTCAAGTCACCACCAGATGAGACATCTTCGACACCAACTAATCCAATTCATGGCTGGGTTGGAAAAAATCCCTATGGAAACTTCAAACAAATATCATATCAATAGGGACATCTCTGATGCTACCTATGATTCATAAGCGTTTTCCTAATAGTTGTTTTGCAATTTCCCTATTTTTCCTATAATATTTTGTGGGAAATAATGTAGCTTGAATTTTGAATTGACAAGCGGCTTGTCAATTCAAAATTCAAGCTACATTATTTCCCACAAAATATGGATAATAGAAGGGGAAAACCACAACAATCAAGAGTCTCTTATGGAGAAGCAGGAAAAAGAATCTCATGAAAAACGTGTCACATGCATCTTCAAAGACACAAGGGAAAAAGAATACCATGAAACATATTGATACAAGGCAGATGAACGCAAAACCACATTAAATATAACTCCCAAATCCTATAGGTACCTATAATCTGTGCAAAATTAGTGGAACCCCATAGACTTAATTGAAAATTCAACCTATTACCTGACACTCAATAATATAGACAAATAGAGAAATTGTAAAATAGCTATTAGAATAACACTTAACACCCACTAAACTAATTTTATCTCCAATATGCCTATGCTTTCATACTAACCCTCTGCATATATATATATGAAATTACTCCTATGTTAATCCGCAGTCACTCCTATGTTAATGGGTATAATGCCAAAGATGTATAGAGATAATTAAAACAATAAACCAAAGGCAATAAAATTACTAACCCCACCCATATTTTTTGATGAAAGAAAGAAGATTTAACTACAATTGCTCCTATGGTAACAACTATAATGTGAAAGATGTACAAAGATAACTACAAACAATAAATGAGGGCCAAAAAAATTTCTAACCATAACCATATTTTTTTGACAAAAAAGAAAAGAAAATTAAACTATAATTTTTCCACCCATAAAGAGTGATAATCTCTTTCAAGTCTCCAAAATGGGTATAACACCAACCATAGAAACATATAACAAGAAGACATTAACAATAAATTAATCATCTATGCAAAACACCCATCTAAAATGACTTACAAATTCTAGAGAACAATATTTTTTCAATCTGCTTACCACGATGTGGACCTTACCTCTTGAACAAAGAATGCTGCTAAACATCGCTCATTGGTCAATAAGGATTGGGAAAAAAATATGCATTTTCCTTCGAATAGACTAGGAAACAAAAATATCATAAATAAAATATGCAGAATAGAACAGACAAACTACGATAATGAATAGTTTGTTATGAGCAACTAGAAAAAATAATATCACGAAGAATAGTTTATTATGAAGAGCTACAAACACAGGAGGGAAAAAGAATATGATGAAACATATTCACACAAAATAGATGAATGTAAATCCACATTAAACAAAACTCCTAAACCCAATAGGTAGCAATAATCTATGCAAAATGAGTACAACCCCACACACTTCATTGAAAATTCGAGCTATATCACCTCGCACTAAATATTATAGACAAATAGATAAATTGTAAAAGAGTTATTAGAATAACACTGAACAGTAAAAAATTACTAACCCTAACCATATTTTTTTGACAAAAGAAACAAAATTTAACTACAATTTCCCCACTCATAAAGAGCGATAATCTCTTTCAAGTCTCCAAAATGGGTATAATGCCAAAGATAAAAACATATAACAAGAAGAAATTATCAATAAAGTAATCATCTATGCAAAATACCCATGTAAAAATCAGTATAATGCCACAGATTGCATTCAAAATTCTAGCTACATCACCTCACACTAAATATTATAGACAAATATAGAAATTGTAAAAGAGCTATTAGAATAACACTGCACAGTCACCAAACTAATTGTATCTCCAATATGTTTATGATTTCATACTAACTCTCTCTCTCTCTCTATATATATATGCAATCACTCCTGTGCTAATCTACAATTGCTCCTATGTTAATGCATGTAACTGCAAAGATGCATAGAGATAACCAAAACAACAAATGAAGTCCGATAAAATTACTAACCCTAACCATATTTTTTGACGAAAGAAAGAAGATTTAACTAAAATTGCTCCTATGGTAATGGGTGCAACACCAAAAATACACAAATAACCACAAACAATAAATGAAAGATTCAAAGAGATAACACACAATCACTCCTTTGTTAATATTCAATTGCTCGTATCTTAATGGGTGCAACGACAAAGATGCACAAAGATAACTAAAACAAAAAATGAAGGCCGATAAAATTACTAACCCTAACCATATTTTTTAATGAAAGAAAGAAGATTTAACTGCAATTGCTCCTATGGTAATGGGTGCAACACCAAAGATACACACAAATAACCACAAACAATAAACAAAAGATTCACAAAGATAACTAAAACAACAAACAAAGGCCGAAAAAACAATTGCTCCTATATTAATCTACAATTTCTCCCATGCTAATGGGTATAACACAAAAAATGCACAGAGATAACTAAAACAATAAACCAACGACGAAAAAATTACAAACCCTAACCATATTTTTTGATGAAAGAAAAAACATTTAACTTCAATTTCTCCATCCATACAGAGCGATAATGTCTTACAAATCTCCAAAATGGGTATAACGCCAAAGATAGAAACACATAACAAGAAGAAATGAACAATAAATTAATCATCTATGCAAAATACCCATGCAAAATGACTCACCATATAGATGCATAGAGAGAACTAAAACAATAAATCAACAATGAAAAAATTACTAACCCTAACCATATTTTTTGATGAAAGAAAGAAGATTTAACTGCAATTTCTTCATACATACCGAGTGATAATCTCTTTCAAATCTCCAAAATGGGTATACGCTAAAGATAGAAACATATCACATGAAAACATCAACAATAAATTAATCATCTATGCAAAATACCCATGTAAAATGACTTACAAATTCTAGAGAACAATAGTTTGTCAATTTTTGGAATAATCTGCTATAAAACTAGCCATGGAGCTGAATTTAATGATTTTTGCAATAGTATGCTATGAAACCAACACTACAATGATTGTTTCGACAATACAACTTAATCAAGGTATACTTTCCCACAATGCAACACTCAATATTACATTTACTTTGTCTGCCCACATTTACTACCCCCACCTCCATCGTACAATAATGACATAATGCATTAACACTCCCACGAGCAAACACTTACATTTCAGCTTCCGCATATCGAGGACACCAACTCCACCACCACCAACCCACGTAATTCCCAAGCTCCATGTCTGCACAAAGAAACCTAGTCTAATTGCCGCTAGCTAGGACATCTTTGGAGCCGACAAATCCAATTCACGACTGAGTTGACAAAATTCCCAATGGAAGCTTCAAACAAAATAACCTATCGGCTAAAAATGTGCACAAAACAGCCTACACCAAAATTTTCTTGGAGCTCCAAACTGCGATAGCCATGGAAATTTAAGGAATTTTTAAAGTCTTAAATGTCCATCCTCAGTTGCACTATGCACAAGATTGTGGAATATGCACCATGAGGATGTAATAAATAAGATTTAGAAGCTTACAAATCCCTACCCATGACATGCAAGAGTTGTACAAATTGCAGAGAAGTTCTATCTCAAGAATTGGCATGCATCAAAGCACGAAGGGTTTAAGAAAAAAAGATTTCTTTGACAGAATGCCTCAAAGAGGAGCTATTGTGCAATTTTGCACACATGCCCCACTTGGAGTAGGGACCCTCTTTTTTTGATTTCAGATGTCTCTTGGACCTTTGGTTTTTATTGGATTTGTCCTTTCAAGGTCTCGGGATGTTGGTTTTGCTTACCTTGGTCTTACCCTAAAGGTTGAATTGGTCAAACTTGGTTTTTTTAACGGGGTCCGGGTTTTGACCTGGATCCGGGATTTTCCGGCTCACCCGGATTTTCCCGGGTCCTGGTTCATTGTCTGTCAATGTCGGATTTTCTGGAGTCCAGATTTCTGGTTGAATCCGGGACTTTCCGGATCACGTGGATTTTCCTGGACTTTGTCGGAGTCCTAGAGGGGTGTGTCGTCCGCGAAATTCATGCTCACCAAGATAGTCCGGATGGCTCAGATTTTTCTGGAATTTTGTTTCGACGTCGGGTTTCCGAATTTCCTCAATATGTCTTGTCATCCATTAATGCTTGAGGTATGTCCTCTCTAGCGCGAGTGTGGGAAAATTTAAGATCTTTTGGCGCTCTTCCTGATTTCATTGTGCATTTTCTATTTGCTCTAGCGCTTGAGTTTGTTCATTCTTGAGCTTTGATCGGTGGATTTGGTTTGCTCGCGTGTGGATTCGTTGGGCGTTTGTGTTGATATTTTCATCACTAGGGCACCCTGATTTGCAGTGATCACCTTGGGCTCGAGGTTCATTCGGATTTAATCCATGGTAAGTCATTTTTGACTTCTATTATTTGCGCTCTGTGATTGAATCTTTCGAGTTATTGTTGATGATTATTCGGGTCAGCCCTTGTTTGTTTTCATGGTTAAAAATTTATCGAATCAGGGTTTGATTCACCTTTCCACGGGTTTAACGCCTGCACTGTGCATCCCTTCATTTATCAATTGAATGTTGGGTATACCCCTGTGACTAGGTGTTCCGGTTAGGGCCTTGACTTGTTGGCGTGTAATCTGGTATGATTTGTAAAGGTAAGGTTTCGGTATGTCTGCCCAAGGTTGTTAAGTTTGGTGGAGTCGTCATGATCCTCATGTCTTGTGTCTAGCTTGACCTTGTTCGCAACACTTGAGACCCCGGTGTGCCCTAGTTTAATCATTTTGAGGGATAGTGTCTGAATTTCGAGCTTGCCCTAACTCTCATGGTGGAGGTTTAGCTGTCAAAGTTAGGGCATCATTATTTTATCGCAAGGATCAACCATTTAAGAGTTTTGGGAATTTAAATTCAGGTGCAGTCAAAATTTGGCTTATTGAGGTTGAGTTTATGTTCATTGGATTCAGATAGGGGGTTTGTATGATCACTCGATTAATGGTCTACGCGTCGAGCGATCGTTAGGTTTCTGAGGTGTCCGCAGAATTTCTGCGCACCTAGATTTTCCTAGATTTTTCCATTTATCCAGAGTGCGATGAGTTCCTAGAATTTTGAGTTGCCCGTGAAAATCTGATCTACCCGGATTTTTCTCATTTTCTGCCTGGTTCCACTTGATTTTGATTTTCAAAATTTAAGTAATGAATTAAATGTTGGATGATCATTTTTTGTTGCTAAATGGATGAATCTCATGATAATCATGCATCTCTTTCGTCTGTATTGATGATTTATTTGATGCAATAATGTCTTGGCAGCGAGAGTCCATCTGGGTTGGATTTCTCCAAAAATTTGCCCTGACAAGATTTTCCCGGGTTACTTCTTTTTCCCGGATTACTTCTTTTTCCTGGATTACTTCATTTCCTAGATTTTCAAGATTCATGATTAATGACTTATCTTAATGATTTCATGTGGTTTCGAGGCTAACCTTTTGATTGGAATATAGATGATAATTAGATTTTCATGAGGCCCTTTTATGAATGCAGGCTGAATCGAGCAAGGCAGCGGTAGGAAAGTCCAAGGGAGATACAGAGGGATCCTCAGTTACAGATGTAGAAAGGGTCAGGCTGGATGTGAAGAATCAGTTGCTGGATAGTAAGGTGGCTTTAGTTTGGTTAGAAGTCTCAGATACTAATGTGGGAGCTTGGAGATATGAGGAATTCAAAGAAAGGACAGTTCAGGGAGATTTATCAGTTCTGACCAAGGGAATGGTGAAATTCGGACTGACTCATGTGGCAGGATTTCCTCCTGTAGTTCAATGTTATGAATTAATATTAGAATGTGCCTGACACTATGACTTTGATATGCAGAGGATCATCAACACTGATGGGAGAGTATTGGAAAACTTTAATCTAGTTTCCATTGCCAAGGCATTTGATATGCCAAACTTGCCATGTGTGTGTGCCTTGGACATGGACTTGGCTAGAACTTATTATGAGGATGAACGTACCACAGCCCAACAGATGATCAATTCCTGACTGGAAAATCCAAAATCTCATTTCTCCAAGCTCCCTAAACAGTTACACAGGGTCAAGTTCCGACAAGATATATATGATGCAATTACACTGTTTAGCAGGGTGGCGGGCTTGTAGAGTGCTGGGGCATTGGAGAATTGGATGGTGCATGTCATTAACAAGATTGAGCAAGGCATCAATTACCATTGGGCAGGGATTATTAGTGCAATGATTGATAGGCAGATGAGACATGTGCTGGAGACAAATAAATTCACCATGACATCTTATGTGGTATATGTCCTTGCTAGATTTTATCCATACAGGGAATTGAATCCAAAAGAAACATTTGGACAAGATGTCATCTATGAAGTGTACCCTGAGCAACATCTAGGGAATCAAAATTATAGAAGAGAAAATGATGCATTCACTATGCATATTACTAGGTTGCTTCAGAACACAGAGCATGTGAGAATTTCTGATGGAGCCAAAGAACTGATTAAAAGATATGGAGCCTAGGTTATACAATTCCCCACCTTCTCCTATATCAGAATTGATGGATGTCGCACTGATCCATACAAATTTCCAAGATATCCCACTGACCACATCATACTCTTGGAGGTTACCCGACATATATGTGATTTCGATATTATTGTTAAAAGAGAGAAGCACAAGATAGGGTTCGGTGGGGATTTTCCCTTGAAAATTGGTATAAGTGAGGTTTTCACTTCAATCCAATCAGCTCATGCATCAGGGGAGGAGATGAGTACTTTTGGTTTCTCTTTCCATTCTAAGAGGGAAAGCTTTGACATTACTGGTGAAGCACAAAAGAAGGCTACTAAAGAATATCATCACAAAGATGATCTAGAGGACTACTGGGCAAACAACAAGCATGACTTTGAGGTGAGAAAGAAAAAGTATTCTAGGCTTCCAGTTGATGTAATCAGAATGTACAATGTTAAGTTGATCTCTGATCAGTTGGAGTATGATGGAAATTTAGTCCAGGATAATGCATTTGAATGAGTCAAGGACAGACCCATTGGAGAGATAAATTGGTCAGAAAGAGAAATAACTGAACTGGAGGAATTGATGGTTCCTATTATGAAATCCACCAAGTCATGGTTGAAACATAAAGTATGGGAGTTGGAGAGTAAAAAGGTACCTTGTACCTTTAATTTGATGGGTAATCTAAATGCTCATTCTACCTCAGAAGAGTCAGGTGAGGATGATTCTACAAGCAAAACTAAGGTAGGCTCACCTTTTAAAATTAAAATTAGAGGCCCTAAGGAGAGTGAGCCTGAAAAGAAAAGAAAACCTAGGGGAAAGAAGAGGAGTCATACTGTGAAAATAGGTAAGTCTACTGAAGAGGAGGAACTTGAGAAAATAGAGAAAGAAGACACTCCTCCAAAGCCAAAAAGGACAAGTATAACCATGGTTTCTAAGAAGAAAGATCAAGGAACTTCTAAAGATAAGGTGGATCCTCATGTGGTTGATGTGGAGAGCTCAAGAGAGAAAACTCGGGTTTATTCAAGAAGGTCAAGAACTCCATCTCCCAAGGAGACTATGCAAAAGGCAGATCCTCTTGCAATGCCATCCACTGTGGAACAATAGAAAGATACCTCTCCTTCATTGGGTATACCTGAGCAAATGACTCATGAAGAGCATGAGACTAGTGAGGAAGCAGAACAGTTTAAGGATGGGGAACTTTATGGCGCAACTGCTAAGTTTGAGGTAGGAGATGTGGAAGTGCATCCTTCTCCATTGGTACAATATGAGGATTCTCCTACAAATAGCAAAGATAATAGATCCCCTGAGAAGGAGGATGTTATTGTTAAGACTCCATCACCCCTGTAAGAAGAGGAGCTAGAGTTGGAAAGCAAAGGTGGTTAATCTCCCGAGAAGGAAAGAGATGAGATGGTAGATCAACATGAAGAGGTCAAGAAGGGTGAAATCCAGGTGGATCCTACTGTTCCGAATTGGCTAGACAAAGAGATCAGAAGGAAACAAGTCATTGTTGAGGACACTCCTGTCAACTGGGATGAAATGTTGGCCAAGATTGGAAAGGGTAAGAGGAAGAAGGTAGCCAAGGTGGTTTCTAAGATTGAAAGGGATGAAGATAGTAATAGGGTTATTCATATTGCTACCCCTGCTGCTGGTAAAAGTAAAGATGAGGTCACCAGAAAGGATTATGATGTACAGACCATTAATCTCGGGCCCACTTCTATGGAGCAAGATATTGAAGAATATGAGGGGTCCAGTGCAGTGATCATTGGGAGATTGAGGAAGGAAACACAGTCTAAGCATGAACTAAAGAAAGAGAATGAAAGGCTTAGGAAATGTCTAGAAGATTTGATGAAGCCCTTGCAATCTTCTCACCCATCCTCTTCTGCTACTGCTAGTTTCTTGCCGAAGGAGAACATCTTTGAAATAGAAAAGATGAAAACCTCTACTCTGGCTACAATGAATTGGTTGCAAGAGGTACAGACTAAGGGAGATGATGCAATGAAGGAGATCCTTTCAACTGGAAAGGATGCAATAAGGGCTAAGGAGTTGTTAGATTATGTTTTATCTCAGGATAAGGAGGACACTGATCTCTTATTGTAGAAAACCAAAACAAACATGGAGTATAATAAGGATTAGCTGGTTATTGATGGAATCCTTTCTTCATCTAGGGTTAATGAGCCTTGGGAATGGTTTGAAGCCCTGCAAATCTGACACAAAACCATCAAGAAGATCTACAAACAAAGGAAGCAAATAGATGGTAATTTAACTAGTGTTTATGATGGATGCATCGGATTTTTTTCAGATAATGACTAGCAGGAGGAAGATCGCCCCTAGGTACTTGAGTCTGGAACAATTGAGGGAATGGTGGCATGATGTTTATGCCCCTGATATGGAAAACTCTATGATAGGGCACCAATTGGATGATGTGGCTACTTATCTGGCTGTGATGGATAAATACTTGGCATGTAAGGGTGATTGGGATACAATGGTTAAGCAGTCAAGGGAAGAGATTAAATCAATTGGATGTCGGTTGAAAATCCTACCCTTGCCACCTATTGCTGAGTTAGATAAGGTATTTTTGAAAGTTCATGAATTGCTAGATCAGAACAAGGATAAGGGAGGCGGTAATTAATATCATGTCAACTTCATGATTTGAGCTTCCTTATTATTATTGGGCATGTGTTGATCCAGGCTGCATTGAGGAATGTGTTTTGGCCAACCTTGATGATGTATCAGCATTTAATGTGTGCCTTATTTTTAAATTCCTGAGGCCGACTTGTTTTGGGTATTTTATTTTTGTAAATGTCTGGCTGGGCCAACATGTTTTGAGGATTCTCTTTAAATTGGCATTCTTGCCTCATTTGTAAGGGGTTAGACAGATAATAGAGACAAGCTAGACTAAGAAAGAGCTAGAGTATTCTGTAGTAGAGATAATAGTTAGTTCTTTGGAGTAAATGTTGTAACACGGAACAGTGGAATTGTTGCTATATTTTTGTGATCTAATACAATTGAAGGCATTGTGGTTTTTCTAGTGAATTCTTTTGTGTTAGTTTATCTTGCATGGTTCCTGTTGTTCCATCTTTTGAAATTGCTTGAAGATATAAGATTTGATGTTAAATTTAGAACTAGATTAGTTTGGTGAATAATGTTTATGGTTTCATGCTTAGAATATTTGTAGCAATCTCTGGTCTATACTCCTAGTAACTATCTGATTGTAGTAGACTAGTGAAGTCAACCTGGACCATACATCTATTTGTGCTTAGTTTGATTGTAGATGAATGTGTATGATTTGAAAATTTGTATGCCTTAGAAGATTGCACCTTTCTTGTGATATTGCATTGTGGGTTAAGCAAGAATTGGTTATTTGAGATTGGTCCATTCCAGGTATTTATCATTTGCATTGTTCATCTTAGAAATAGTTTAGATTTCATTATATCTCTTTCACCTTCATCTTTTGTTGTGTCTTTATTATTTGGTTAGATTTAGGATTTAAGATCATAATATTGCAAAATTTGATAAATTGGAAAGATATAGTTTGCTTGTAGTAAGGTCCGATTGTGATTACCAACATTTTCACATATTGTCTGAGTTGTTTGTGCATTGTCAAGACCTGGCACCTAAGAGACCAATTTATTGTTGAGGATTATCTTTCAAGAAAGATAGAATATCATTTTCTTTTTGAGTTGTTGTTGTGCAGAAAACACCATCAACAGATTGGCACTAGAAGGAGGGCCTGAATTAGCTCACTGGATCGTTTCTTAATCGCCATCTCCCCTGAGAGATATAGAAGAAGTACCAACATCTACCCCAGGAGAGGAGGATTGACAGGAATTACAGTTCCCCACTAGGTCAAGGAGGACTCAAGAAAGGGGAGAATCATCATCACCCATCCCTTCACTAGTATCATCTGCATCTTCACTTCCAGAAGTTGAAGCTATACCTATCCCTAAGGTAATTCCCATTCAGTAACCCCAGCCTATCGTTAATCAACCACAACCAGCACCACTCTTACCAATGGCTTTCCTTGCTAATAATCCATCTCCATTTTTTTTCAATGCTTACAATGTTATGCCCAAGAACCCTGAGCATTTCTATTGAAAATTTCATGTTAATGACCCAAACAGGACTGCAGAGGAGCATATTAGGATCTTCCAAATCTGTCTCAAAGATAGAGGATTTTCTCATGAGGATGTTTTCTGTAGGTTATCTCCTTATTCATTGGGAGAGGAGGCATTTTACTGGTACAATCACCTCCCATCAAGTTCAATTCTTAACTGGAATGATCTTGAAACTGCTTTTTTTACAGAAGTTCAGAATACCCATTAGCGCCAATGAATTGTATTTGCAATTCACTAGAGTCAAGAGGGAGGTTAATGAACCCATATCCAGCTTCAATAATAGGTTCCACTGTGCGTATACCAGACTTGAAGACCCTTATGTCTTGAACGATGCTATAGCCCTATGAGTCTATTATGAAGCATTGGACAGCCTTACAACAACCTTTCTGAAATGGAGACCCAATCCTCCAGCTCGCCTAGTTGATGCTTATACAGAAGCAGTCAAGCTTAGCACAGATTTGAGGCAACATTTGGCTGGGCCATTGCCTTCTTTAGGACTAGTTGCACATCCAAACTAGGTTCAGGTAGTGAATCAGGCACTCACCAATCATACGCCAATCATGAACCCAATACCTCAATTGCCTTTAGTGCCACACCCTGGTCCCCCCATGAGCCAGGTCTCTCCTACAATGAACTTCCCACAGCAACAAGTTAACCAGCCCTTGTATCAGTAGCAGCCAACTGGTTTCCCTACCTACTTGCAGCATTCTGAAGTGTTGCACCAGTCCATGGGATTTGCTACAATGTCTGTTCCTCCCCAGAGTAATCCAAGCCATACCCCTTATGTAGATCCAAATAAAGATAGGGTTGATGAAATGGCTGAGCAGATTAAAAAGTTAAACTTAGAAGTGACTTACCTAAGGAATCAAAACAACCAATTACAAGCTTCTTAGAGAAATTTACAATCCAATCAGAACAAAGAACATCCATAGGGGCAAAATTTTGATAGAGGACAGTGTAATGAAAGGGGTTATAACAATGACAGGGGATATAATCCAGATAGAGGTTATAACAATGAAAGAGGATTCAATAATGACAGAGGGTACAATAATGATAGAAGACAAAATTTTGATAGAGGGCAAGGTAGTGGGCTAGGATTTGATAGGAGGTAGTCATAGGGACATAACATGACGTGCAATACAGGGCCTAATAATGGAGGAGTCCCCACTCCATTGGATTAGCCAGTCAATCAACCTCTCAACCAATCTGCTAGTTAGCTAGTCAGTCAAGACAAGTCTCCCAGTGGTGTATATCTGGCAGAAGCTGCCCTGTCAGGATGGTGTAGGCTCCATAAGACAAGCCAGCATTCTGAGTTAGAATGTTTAGAATTCCAAACTGCAGCCTCTATTTTCCAATATGAAGTGAAAAATAATGCAAATGGTCAGGAAATTGTTCCCTCCATCCCCTATGACTCTCTTGTGCTGGTGCTAAATCATGCCCCTTTTCCAACAGGTGAAGAAAATGTTCCAGAAGAGGAATCTGATTCCTAGGAGGAAAAAATAGATCAAATCTGCAATGGAGATGAGGTGGCTCAGTTATTCAATGATGAGGCAACAAATGATAATGGCCCCCTAGATCAGGAAGAGGCTTATGTTGAAAAAGTACAAATGTTCCAGAGGTAGGGTAAAGAATATGATTTAAGAGACATGCCCCATAGACGCCCGCAGGCTGGGGGTCCTTTCACCACCTCCATTCTTCCTAATAATTTTAATATCCCTCCAGATCCAAGTGCTAGTAATAATCCGCCCCTTCCACATGTTTCCAAGCAGTACTTTTCAAAGGAAAGACAAGCTCAAACCGACTCACAGAAGGAAAAAACTATTTAAATAGGTAAAGATAAGGTAGAGGAATCTTCCAGGGACGTCCCCACTAATCTAAGTGAGGAGAAAATAGCTTTGTATGTTGCTGAGGAGTTTAAAAAATTAAAGGTAAATCTTTCAGTATTCGAGTTACTAAGGTTCCCAACAATTAGGAATGTAGTTCTAGGTGCCTATGATGCACATCCAGTGTCTTTGGATAAACCTTCCAGTGAGAGTGTCAACAAGGTTTCTGGTTCTTAGGTTGTAAAGACACAAAACCAGGCCTATGGCCAGACTAACTTACCCCCTGGAGATAAAGGAAATGAGAAAGACAAGACTCAAGTGGCCCAGGTAGATACTCAGCCAACTTTGTTTCAAGGGAAGATAGATACCCCACCATTCTTGATCTCTATGCGCATATTCGGTAAGAATTTACATAACTATTTAATGAATTTTGGTGCTTCTACTAATGTGATGCCATTTGGAGTATGTAGAGCTTTAGGGATTACACCTGCTGACTCCCAGAAGAAGGTAACTCAGTTGGATAGAAATGAAGTAAATGTAGTGGGAGAATTAAATATGATTCACATGCAAGTAGCTTCTAACCCAAGAATTCAACAGGTTATCAATATTCAAGTAGCTGATATCCCTGATGCATATGGCTTAATTCTGGGAAGAGATTTTACGAAGGCCCTAAATGGATATGTATCTACTGATCACTCCCACATGTGGCTTCCCTGGAAAGGGGTGCCAAATCAGATCAGAATTGAGAGAGAACCAAGAATGAAGTACATGATTATAGAGTATCAAAATACTTCAAATGAAGTTCTGATATCAGAAGTAGGCATGGGAAATTATATGCTATCAACTCTTTATGAGGAGTCAAATTCAGAGGAGGTATTGATGCTACATACGATGTCTATTGATATAGAAACAGAATCTAGCAATGCTACTATTCTGACAGGATCAATTACGGAAGAGGATGAATTTGAGGATAATCAGATTAGCCTACTGGACAGTTTCTAGGAATTCATTAAGCAGTGTATTGAAAACTAGGTTCACCTTGGTAGGAGGACAAACTTCGAAGAGTTGCTCTTACCTAACTGGTGTAGAGTTCATAATGCTTCCCATTCAGAGCTGGAATGCTGTTTATGCCAAGCAATAGTAGAACGAGTATAGAAATGCATAAATCTAGCCCTAGCAGTCAAAACAGACATGCAAAGCCTTCCAGAAGATTATAAAGCAAAGAAAGTGATGTCATCTGAGGAATCCTCCAGCAGTAATAACTCAAAAGATATGGTGAAGAGGAATGCAACCGCTGAATACTGGACCCTCAGATTTGATGGATCTAAATCCAAGCATGGAGCTGGAGTAGGATTCAAATTGATTAGCCCAAAAGGTAAAACCTTCTTTGCAGCTCATAGACTTCAATTCCACTATACTAATAACGTAGTAGAATATGAGACATTGATTCACGGACTTCTTATGGCACTCAAGAAAAAGGTTAAGGTTCTGCAAGTTTTCGGTGATTCTGAGCTGGTAATTAAGCAAGTAAGGAAACAATATTCATGCCATGATAGGAGAATGACTCGTTATGGGCATAGAGCATGGGACCTCATTGAGGGATTTGATGCCTTCAATAGTCAACTAATACCATGACAGAAGAATCAAACTACAGATTCTCTGGCCCAGGCAGCAAGCACTTTGCAACCCCTATCTTTGTCAGGTTTAAAAAAGTTTACTGTAGAATTGACTTTTGTGCCATCAGCTCCGGACAATGTTACTAGCTTTTAGATATTTGAGGATGACAAGCATATCCTGGACTTCATTACAAACACAGATGGTTTTTCTTCCCAAACCATTGATGAAACAAAACTCCAAGAAGCAGAACTGGATTTGGAAGGAGTGATAAATTTGAAGTCTAATACTATTCCAAGGGGAATGGTATAGTTGGAGCAGATTTTTGATCTGGACAAAATCAGAGATCAGGAGCAAGAGTCTAAAAATAAATCTATCAGTGGATAGTGTGATACTTACAATATGGGAACTGAAGATGATGCTAAGAACATTTTTATTAGCTAGGTATGCACTCTAGAGGAAAGACAGGGAATAATTGAAGCCTTGTGTAGCTTTTCGGATATAGTAGTCTGGAGTTATGAAGACCTGAAAACTTATGATACATCAATCATAACTCATATTATACCTTTGAAGCTAGGTGCTAAGCCTTTCAGGCAGAGACACAGACCAATTAACGCATTACTAGAACCAGTTATACAGAAAGAAGTTCAGAAATTACTGTCTGCCAAAATTATATTTCTTGTTAGGCATTCAACATGGGTGGCGAACCTAGTCACACTAAGAAAAAAGAATAGGGAAATTAGACTTTGCGTTGATTTCAGAAATCTAAACAGATCATTAGAAAATGACAATTACCCAGTCCCTTCATTAGATGAAGTACTTCAAGTAGTAAATGGTTCTCAAATGATGTCCTTTCTGGATGGCTATTCAGGGTACAACCAAGTAATGGTTCAGTATGAGAACATGCAAAAGACTGCTTTCACAACTAAATGGGATACCTTTGCTTACAGGAGGATACCTTTTGGCCTTATTAATGCCGGAGCTACATTTCAAAGGGCCATGGATATTGCCTTTAAAGATATCATAGGCAAGTGCATTATTATTTATATGGATGATCTAACTGTCTTTTCCAAAAATAGAGGGGACCACATCTCTGAATTATGCAAGGTGTTTCAAAGGTGCAGGGAATTCGACATATCCCTGAATCCTAAAAAGTGCATTTTTGGAGTGACAGAAGGGAAATTACTGGGACATGTTATATCTGAAAAGGGAATTGCTATTGACCCAAAAAGAGTGGAGGCCATACTGAAGATTCAACTACCTGCTAGCAAAAAAGAGATGAAGTCTTTCTTTGGCAAGATCAACTTCGTCAGGAAATTCATTACTAGATTTGCCAAAATTGTTAAACCGCTGAATGCAATGTTGAAGCAAGACGCTAAAGTTGAATGGACTATAGAAGCAAATGAGGAATTTGCAGAAATTAAAAGAGCCATTGCTGGTGCTCCAGTATTGGTAAGTCCCGATTACAGTAAGCTCTTTTACATCTATTCATTTTCCTCAGACCATTCATGTGCGGGAATGTTGACTCAGAAGTCTAATGAGGGAAATGAGCATCCTATTACTTTTATGAGTGCACCATTAAAAGATGTTGAGTTGAAATATCTAAGTGTAGAAAAGCAGGCATATGCCCTGGTCAGAGCAGTGAAGAAATTCAGACATTATATCCTCAAGAATAAGGTTTATGCAATTGTCCCAGATCCTGCAGTTAAGTTATTGTTGATGCAGAATGAGTTGGGTGAGCGTAGAGCTAAGTGGGTGACAATGCTACAAGAATATAATATTGAGATCCAACCCATGAAGTTGGTAAGGGGGCAGGGACTTACTCAGACTATGGCTAAAATGGGGCCTGAACTAACTGTTCAGAGTTATAATCTTGAGAAAGTTTCCCCAGGTGGTTGGTATGATGACATAGCTTATTATTTGCTGAACCAGCAATCCCCAAGCCATCTTAATGTTGTTCAGAGGAGAGCTCTACAACTGAAAAGCGATGATTTCATGCTAAAGGGAGTTGTTCTGTACAAGAGAAATCATGAAGGCATTTATCTGAGGTGTCTTGGGAAACAAGAAGCTGAAAGGGTGATGAACAAATTTCATGAAAAGAATGGCACTGGCCATGGTTGTGCTATTGCCACAACGAATCAGATATTAAGGGCTGGGTATTATTGGCCCACATTGTTCAAGGACGTTCACCGTCATGTTAGGACCTATCACACTTGCCATACTGCAGCAACGAAGGAAAGGTATGCAACACTCCCACTTCAACCGGTTACTGAGGTAAGGCCTTTTGCTCAGTGGGGCATGGACTTTATAGGTCCTATCAACCCACCATCTTCTGCGGGACATAGGTAAATTCTAACCATCACTGATTATTTCACAAGGTGGACTGAGGGTTTCACTTGTAGGTAATGTACATCTAAGGTAGTGATTGATTTTCTAGAATCTACTATTATTAACCGATTTGGATGCCCTATTTCTGTTGTCTGTGTTAATGGCCCTGTTTCGCATCTTTAAAATTTTTAAACTGGGCTTTTGATCATGGCATTATTATAAAGTTTGCATCTAATTACTACCCCCAGGGTAACAGTCTGGCAGAATCTTCCAATAAGAATTTATTGACTGTTATCCGTAAGCTATTAGAGAGGAACCCAAAAGACTGACACACCCAACTTTAGTTTGCCCTTTGGGCAGACGTACAAGGCTTAAGTCATCCATCGAAACATCTCCCTATCACTTAGTATATGGTCTGGAGCCAATATTCCCTATTCAACTAAAGATCCCAACCTTGCAATTTATTAATGAGTTTTATGATGAAGGGGATAGAAGGGAAGCCAGGTTGACAGAGCTACTACACCTTGAGGAGAAACAAGATAATGCCCTTGAGAACTTTGCCAAACATCAAGGGGTAGTTAAGAGGTGGTTTGACAGAATGGCTAGGGTCAAAGTTTTTAGGATTTCTAACCTTGTGTTATACTGGGATAAACCTCATGATCAAAAAAGAGACCATGGGAAGTTTGATAAACTGTGGCTCGGTCCATATCAGATTGCTGAAATACTTGGAGATAATGCCTTCCATCTGAAGACTCTCATGGGGGAAGATATTTTGCTGCCTATTAATGGGCAGTATTTGAAACATTATTTCCAATCTTGAACTATTTTCAGCTCGTTGTTTTGTATATAGTTAGTTTAGGTTGCTTTTTGTTGTCTGCTTTGTTAGAATAGATTGCTTTTCGTTTCCTATTTTTGCTTTGGTTAGAGTAGGTCTCTTTTCATTTTTTTTTCTCCCTTTGTTTTGGTTAGAGTAGGTTTGCTTTGGCTTGTTTTGCTTTGGTTTGTGTTGCTCTTGCTCTTGGTTCTTACTATTTCTGGGGTCTCCTGTTGCATTTGTATGACAGTGGTGACAAAGTAGGTGTGGTGCTCTCAGTATTTCCTTTTCAAATTTTAATCATCTTTCCAGAACATCATGGTATGAATTCTCTACCCAATGTCATATATCCTTGTGTCTAGGACAAAGAGTCCTTTAGTTAGATTGAACAGGAATACATTAGGGTCCCACATTTTGAATATTAAAGATGCCTGAGGTTGTAGAAGGTCCTTATGAAGTTTGCACAGGTGAAAAATCTTTTTTTCTGCTCTAGTGCCACTGTGGTTCTCATCCCTGAGTGTGAACTTCACTGTTCACAAGTTGAAGTAAAAAAAAAAGGGAGAAAAAAAATAAAGTGAAAAGATAAGCAATATCAGAAAAAGAAAGAGAATATGGAAAATCAAAAGACTGAATTCAACTCATCAGGGGAATCTGAATATCTCTACCGGGGCTATAGACGCCTGGCTGGCAGTAGAGCTATGTTCAGGAGAATCATAACGATAACTTCATCGAAGCTATGGATGCCTGACTGGCAGTGAGACTCTATCCAGGTTGCTTTTAGAGTATGAATCTTTATGTAGCCTATTCAGACCAAGTTTAGTTTCTTTTGTAGCTAAAGGGGGGTAATGAATGCATATGCACACACTTTGACCCTAGTGTAGGAAAGGTTTGGATGACTTGTGGGTTCTTTGGTTTAACCATAGGTGGTGATTGATTGGATGAGTTGAAACCATAAGTTCTGGGTTCTTGATTCCAGTTTGTCATCGAAATACTCTAGAGCATTTCCCCAGCAGAGTCGCCATTTGTTGTGCAATTTTGCACACATGCCCCACTTGGAGTAGGGACCCTCTTTTTCCAATTTTAGATGTCTCTTGGACCTTTAGTTTTTATTGGATTTGTCCTTTCGAGGTCTCGGGATGTTGGTTTTGCTTACCTTGGTCTTACCCTAAAGGTTGAATTGGTCAAACTTGGTTTTTTTAACGGCGTCTAGGTTTTGACCTGGGTCTGGGATTTTCTGGCTCACCCAAATTTTCCCAGGTCCTGGTTCATTGTCTGTCAATGTCGGATTTTTCAGAGTCTAGATTTCTAGTTGAATCCGGGATTTTCTGGATCACGCGGATTTTCCTGGACTTCCTCAGAGTCCTGGAGGGGTGTGTCGTTCACGAAATTCATGCTCACCAGGATAGTCCAGATGGCTCAGATTTTTCCATAATTCTGTTTCGAACTCGGGTTTCTGGATTTCCTCAATATGTCTTGTTAGTCATCAATGCTTGAGGTATGCCCTCTCTCGCACGAGTGTGGGAAAATTTAAGATCTTTTGGCGCTCTTCCTGATTTCATTGTGCATTTTCTATTTGCTCTAGCGCTTGAGCTTGTTCATTCTTGAGCTTTGATTGGTGGATTTGGTCTGCTTGCGCCTAGATTCCTTAGGCGTTTGTGTTGATATTTTCGTCACTAGGGCACCCTGATTTGCAATGATCGCCTTGCGCCCAAGGTTCATTCGGATTTAATCCATGGTAAGTCATTTTTGACTTCTATTGTTTGTGCTCTGTGATTGAATCTTTCGAGTTATTGTTGATGATTATTCAGGTCAGCCCTTGTTTGTTTTAATGTTACAAATTTATCGAATTATGGTTTGATTCGCCTTTTCGTGGGTTTAACGCCTGCACTGTGCATCCCTTCGTTTATCAATTGAATGTCGGGTATACCCCTGTGACTAGGTGTTCCTGTTAGGGCCTTGACTTGTTGGCGCGTAATCTAGTATGATTTGTGAAGGTAAGGTTTTGGTATGTCTGGCCAAGGTTGTTAAGTTTGGTGGAGTTGTCATGATCCTCATGTCTTGTGTCTAGCTCGACCTTGTTCGCAACACTTGAGACCCCGGTGTGCCCTAGTTTAATCATTTTGAGGGATAGTGTCTGAATTTCAAGCTTGCCCTAACTCTCATGGCGGAGGTTTAGCTATCAAAGTTAGGGCATCATTATTTTGTCGCAAGGATCAACCATTTGAGAGTTTTGGGAATTTAAATTTAGGTGCAGTTGAAATTTGGCTTATTGAGGTTGAGTTTATGTTCGTTGGATTCAGATAGGGGGTTTGTATGATCACTCAATTAATGGTCTGCGCGTCGAACAATCGTCGGGTTTCTGAGGTGTCTGCAGAATTTCTGTGCACCCGAATTTTCTCAGATTTTTCCATTTCTCCAGAGTGTGATGAGTTCCCAGAATTTTGAGCTGCCTGCGAAAATCCGAACTACCCGGATTTTTCTGGTTTTCTGCCTGGTTCCACTTGATTTTGATTTTTGAAATTGAAGTAATGAATTAAATGTTGGATGATGATTTCTTGTTGCTAAATGGATGAATCTCATGATAATCATGCATCTCTTTCATTCATATTGATGATTTATTTGATGCAATAATGTCTTGGCAGCGGGAGTCCATCTAGGTCGGATTTCTCCGAAATTCTACCCTGACTGGATTTTCCCAAGTTACTTCTTTTTCTCGGATTACTTCATTTCCTGGATTTTCAAGATTCATGATTAATGACTTATCTTAATGATTTCATGTGGTTTCGAGGCTAACCTTTTGATTGGAATAGAGATGATAATTGGATTTTCATGAGACCCTTTTATGAATGTAGGCTGAATCGAGCAAGGCAGCGGTAGGAAAGTCTAAGGGAGATACAGAGGGATCCCCAAATATAGATGCGGAAAGGGTCAGGCTAGATGTGAAGAATCAGTTTCCGGATAGTAAGGTGGATTCAATTTGGTTAGAAGTCTCGGATAATAATGTGGGAGCTTGGAGATATGAGGAATTCAAAGAAAGGACAGTTCAGGGAGATTTATTGGTCCTGACCAAGGGAATGGTGAAATCTGGACTGACTCATGTGGCAAGATTTCCTCCTGTAGTTCAATGTTATGAATTAATATTAGAATGTTCCCGACACTATGACTTTGATATGCAGAGGATCATCAACACTGATGGGAGAGTATTGGCAAATTTTAATCCAGTTTCCATTGCCCAGGCATTTGATATGCCAGACTTTCCATGTGTGTGTGCCTTGGACATGGACTTGGCTAGAACTTATTATGAGGATGAACCTACCAAAGCCCAGCAGATGATCAATTCCTGGCTGGAAAAGCCAAAATCTCATTTCTCCAAGCTACCTAACCAGTTACACAGGGTCAAGTTCCGACAAGATATATATGATGCAATTACACTGTTGAGTAGGGTGGCGGGCTTGAAGAGTGCTGGGGCATTGGAGAATTGGATGGTGCATGTCATTAACAAGATTGAGCAAGGCATCAATTACCATTGGGCAGGGATTATCAGTGCAATGATTGATAGACAGATGAGAGATGTGCTGGAGACAAATAAATTCACCATGACATCTTATGTGGTATATGTCTTTGCCAGATTTTATCCATACAGGGGATTGAATCCAAAAGGAACATTTGGACAAGATGTCATCTATGAAGTGTACCTTGAGCTACATCTAGGGAATCCAAATTATAGAAGAGCAAATGATGCACTCACTATGCATATTACTAGGTTGCTTTAGAATGTAGAGCATGTGAGAATTTCTGATGGAGCCAAAGAACTGATTAAAAGATATGGAGCCTGGTTTATACAGTTCCCCACCTTCTCCTATATTAGAATTGATGGATGTCCCACTACTCCATACAGATTGCAAAGATATCGCACTGACCACATCATACTCTTTGAGGTTACCTGGAAGATATGTGATTTTGATGTTATTGTTAAAAGAGAGAAGCACAAGACAGGGTTCGGTGGGGATTTTCCCTTGAAAATTGGTATAAGTGAGGTTTGCCCTTCAATCCAATCGGCTCATGCATCAGGGGAGGAGTTGAGTACTTTCGTTTTATCTTTCCATTCTAAGAGGGCAAGCTTTGACATCACTGGTGAAGCACAGAAGAAGGCTACTAAAGAATATCATCACAAAGATGGTCTAGAGGACTACTGGGTGAACAACAAGGATGACTTTGAGGTGAGAAAGAAAAGGTATTCTAGGCTTCCAGTTGATGTAATTAGAATGTACAATGTTAAGTTGATCCCTAATCAGTTCGAGGATGATGGAAATTTAGTCCAGGATCATGCATTTGAATGAGTCAAGGACAAACCCATTGGAGAGATAAACTGGTCAGAAAGAGAAATAACTGAATTGGAGGAATTGATGGTTCCTATTATGAAATCCACCAAGTCATGGTTGAAACATAAAGTATGGGAGTTGGAGAGTGAAAAGGTACCTTGTACCTTTAATTTGATGGGTAATCTGAATGCTCATTCTACCTCAGAAGAGTCAGATGAGGATGATTCTACAAGCAAAACTAAGGTAGGCTCACCTTTTAAAATTAAAATAAGAGGCCCTAAGGAGAGTGAGCCTGAAAAGAAAAGAAAACCTAGGGGAAAGAAGAGGAGTCATACTGTGAAAATAGGTAAGTCTACTGAAGAGGAGGAACTTGAGAAAATAGAGAAAGAAGACACTCCTCCAGAGCCAAAAAGGACAAGGATAACTAGGGTTTCTAAGAAGAAAGATCAAGGAACTTCTAAAGATAAGGTGGATCCTCATGTGGTTGATGTGGAGAGCTCAGGAGAGAAAACCCGAGTTTATTCAAGAAGGTCAAGAACTCCATCTCCCAAGGAGACTATGCAGAAGGCAGATCCTTTTCCAATGGCATCCACTGTGTAACAACAGAAAGATACCTCTCCTTCATTGGGTATACCTGAGCAGATGACTCATGAAGAGCATGAGACTAGTGAGGAAGCAGAACCATTTAAGGATGGGGAACTTTATGGCGCAGCTACTAAGTTTGAGGTAGGAGATGTGGAAGTGCATCCTTCTCCATTGGTACAATATGAGGATTCTCCTACAAATAGCAAAGATAATAGATCCCCTGAGAAGGAGGATGTTCTTGTTAAGACTCCATCACCCCTGCAAGAAGAGGAGCTAGAGTTGGAAAGCAAATGTGGTCAATCTCTTGAGAATGAAAGGGATGAGATGGTAGATCAGCATGAAGAGGTCAAGAAGGATGAAATCCAGGTGGATCCTGTTGTTCCAGATTGGCTAGACAAAGAGATCAAAAGGAAACATGTCATTGTTGAGGACACTCCTCTCAATTGGGATGAAATGTTGGCCAAGAATGGAAAGGGTAAGAGGAAGAAGGTAGCCAAGGTGGTTTCCAAGATTGAAATGGATGAAGATAGTAATAGGGTTATTCATATTGCTACCCCTACTGTTGGTAAAAGTAAAGATGAGGTCACCGGAAAGGATTATGATGTATAGACCATTAATCTCGGGCCCACTTCTATGGAGCAAAATATTGAAGAATATGAGGGGTCTAGTGCAGTGATCATTGGGAGATTGAGGAAGGAAACATAGTCTAAGCATGAACTAAAGAAAGAGAATGAAAGGCTTAGGAAATGTCTAGAAGATTTGATGAATCCCTTGGAATATTTTCACCCATCCTCTTCTACTACTACTGGTTTCTTGCCGAAGGAGATCATCTCTCAAATAGAAAAGATGAAAACCTCTACTCTGGCTAGAATGAATTGGTTGCAGGAGGTACAGACTAAGGGAGATGATGCAATAAAGGAGATCCTTTCAACTGGAAAGGATGCAATAAGGGCTAAGGATTTGTTAGATTATGTTTTATCTCAGGATAAGGAGGACACTGATCTCTTATTGCAGAAAACCAAAACAATCATGGAGTATAATAAGGATTAGCTGGTTATTGATGGAATCCTTTCTTCATCTAGGGTTAATGAGCCTTGGGAATGGTTTGAAGCCCTGCAAATCTGACACAAAACCATCAAGAAGATCTACAAACAAAGGAAGCAAATAGATGGTAACTTAACTAGTGTTTATGATGGATGCATCACCTTTTTTGAGATAATGACTGGTAGGAGGAAGATCGCCCCTAGGTACTTGAGTCTGGAACAATTGAGGGAATGGTGGCATGATGTTTATGCCCCTGATATTGAAAACTCTATGACACGGCACCAATTGGATGATGCGGCTACTTATCTGGCTGTGATGGATAAATACTTGGCATGTAAGGGTGATTGGGATACAACGATTAAGCAGTCAAGGGAAGAGATTAAATCAATTGAATGTCGGCTGAAAATCCTACCCTTGCCACCTATTGCTGAGTTAGATAAGGTATTTTTGAAAGTTCATGAATTGTTGGATCAGAACAAGGATAAGGGAGGCGGTAATTAATATCATGTCAACTTCATGAATTGTGCTTCCTTATTATTATAGGGCATGTTTTGATCCGGGCTGCATTGAGGAATGTGTTTTGGCCAACCTTGATGATGTATCGGCATTTAATGTGTGCCTTATTTTGATATTCCTGAGGCCGACTTGTTTTGGCTATTTTATTTTTTTAAATGTCTGGCTGGACCGACATGTTTTGAGGATTCTCTTTAAATTGGAATTCTTGCCTCATTTGTAAGGGGTTAGACAAATAATAGAGACAAGCTAGACTAAGAAAGAGCTAGAGTATTTTGTAGTAGAGATAGTAGTTAGTTCTTTGGAGCAAATACTGTAACACGGAACAGTGAAATTGTTGCTATAATTTTGTGATCTAATACAATTGAAGGCATTGTGGTTTTTCTGGTGAATTCTTTTGTGTTAGTTTATCTTGCATGGTTCCTATTGTTCCATCTTTTGAAATTGCTTGAAGATATAAGATTTGATGTTAAATTTAGAACTAGATTAGTTTGGTGAATAATGTTTATGGTTTCATGCTTGGAATGTTTGTAGCAATCTCTGGTCTATACTCCCAGTAACTATCTGATTGTAGTAGACTGGTGAAGTCAACCTGGACCATACATCTATTTGTGCTTAGTTCGATTGTAGATGAATGTCTATGCTTTAAAAATTTGTATGCCTTAGAAGATTGCACCTTTCTTGTGATATTGCATTGTGGGTTAAGCAAGAATTGGTTATTTGAGATTGGTCTGTTCCAGGTATTTATCATTTGCATTGTTCATCTTAGAAATAGTTTAGATTTCATTATATCTCTTTCACCTTCATCTTTTGCTGTTTCTTTATTATTTGGTTAGATTTAGGATTTAAGATCATAATATTGCAAAATTTGATAAGTTGGAAAGATACAGTTTGCTTGTAGTAAGGTCCGATTGTGATTACCAACATTTTCACATATTATCTAAGTTGTTTGTGCATTGTCAAGACCTGACACCCGAGAGACCTTGGGGTGATTTTCAACAATTTATTGTTGAGGATTATCTTTCAAGAGACATAGAATATCGTTATCTTTCATGGAATACGAGCCCCACCATACCTTCAAGTCTGCAAATTAAATGTTCTAGAAAGATGCTATATGATGGAATGCAGTTTGGTTGGATTTTATAATTTAAAATGCATGCAGATGATTTGTGGAAGCATATACAAAAATGGCTTTGTTGAAGATGTCGTGGAAGATTATTTGTAGGAAAAAATTTCAAATCCCATGACCTCTTACTGATTTTTGAGTTTGCACCAAAGATGAAGCATTGAAATAAGGTATGAACATTTATTAAAGCATGACTAAAAGTAAATTTCCCAGTCATCTCGATAAACATGCATGGAGACATGACTAAAATTGCTCAAGGAAATGTCAGTTCATGGAATGCAATAATTGTAAGTTTTATGCATGTTAAGTTTATTTTGGGATTTAGAAATTTCCAAGAGGTTACAAGCCAGATTTTCATAACAATCTATGTTGCTTACATCATAGTAGAAGATTTTTGTTCATATTGATGATGATGCACATCATAGAAATAATTGCATGGTGTTCACAGGTATAAAGATTCTTTGTAGATAAAATTATCTTGTGGTATCGTCTTTATTTGCAATCATGATGTAAAATTATCAAGGATAAGAGTTCATGTTAATGTTAGAAAATACACTTTCTGAGATCACAAATACAAAGTTGGGTCACATCAGCCTGCAAGATTTATAAAAATTCATGGAAGAGGGGAAGAGGTCACTATTGTCTTAGAGGATATTCGAGAGTGGATTGGCTCACACTACTAGCTTTCCAATATTAATTTACTGCCTAGATTTAGTTATGGTGTCAAACCACAATAGTGGTTTACAAATTTTATGAGGAAGAAAATTTGATTTTTCTTCCTTTCCCCAAACTCAAGGGGTTCAGTCGAACTCTATGGTTCGACCGAACCACCATTTATGTTTGACCGAACCCTACAACGATCACAAAAAAAATTAATATTTTAAGGGGTTTGGTCGAACATGGGTTTGACCGAATGCCCTCAAATTAGGCATAAAAAAATTTGAACATGTCATTGTCATTTTGTGCATTTTTCTGCTTTCCCTATGCTCTGTGCGTGTGGTGAACAGTGAATGGCAAATGCAAACCCGAACGTGAATGACGAACATCGAATGAAAAACACGACTTCATCTCTCCACAATTCATCAACCTGACTTGCATATCTCACTAGGTTTGTCAAATTCAAATTTCATAGACTTCAAAATGAGTTTGTTTGTTAAATTTCTAAACCCTAAATGCAAATTTTTTCAAATTTGTTGATTTGAAACTGCATTTGTTTGTTTGAAATTGCATTTGTTTGAAATTTTCTAAAGCTTTTTCAACAAACACTATTTCTATGATACTCCATCAAAAACATTATTTGAATATGTAGTGTTGCAATTACTTGACATACATTTCTACTTTGTCAAAAAATAACATGCCCTATCTATGCTTCCACATTTTGCATACATTTCTACTAGGACACCTCCAATTTATTTGAGGCATTATATCAAACTGTTCATTAACAAATTTATTTGAGGCATTATATCAAATAGTTTATGGTAATTTTTGATAGAGTATGATAGAAATAGTGTAGTACCCCTCCATTTTTGCTTATATTTTTTGTTTGCATGTTTTCACACTGTTAGACTTTGGTACTTTGGTTTGGATATTTTGATCGCTGATTTTGAGTGACAATGGATTCACTTTGTGATATGATGATACATTGTATGGTGATAATTGATTTATGATATGCTTTGTATTAGCGTAGATATTTCCTTCATATGTTATTGCTATATATATATGTTTATGATGGACTAACTGTTATTTAATTTGTCAGTCTGATGTGACATGTATTGGTGTGGAGAACAGAGTTGCATCACTCGCTTGCGAGTGCCCTGTGATTTCCGTGATTTTCTCCACACGGTGTGTTTGTACAATGGATTATATATATATATATATATATATGAATGTTATTTGTTTGGTTGCAGGATTGCAGGTACATGACACCGACTCCTCCTGGTTACTCAGGTCTGAGCGTGTCAAGACTCAATGGAAACGTTGATTAGGAGGTAGTAACATGGTTTATCCTGGTCTAGTCTTAAACCCAGTCACAGTACATCGTCAGTTTTAGTTTGGAGTCTAAGGTGGTTTTGTTTGTCCCTAATTGGATCAATTGTTTTGAAGGGAAAATTTTGTCAATTTTATGATAGTTTGTTATTCTTTAATATACTGTTTATTTAAATTAATTTTTAAATGTTGAAAATAAGGTTTTACATTTTATTTAATTAATTAATTAGTTTGTTTGGTTAAGTAATTTAATCATTAAGATTAAATTCATTTAATTAAATAAATAAATTAATTAAATTAAAGTTGCTTTCATTATGTGAATAGATTTAAATTTCAAATTGGTTGATATGTGGAAATGGTATTTTAGTTGATAAATAAATTAAATAAAAAAAAAGGGAAGTATTTTGAAAATTGAAATTTTAAATTCTTTAAAAAGGCATTCAATTTTTGATAAGGGAAAAATGAATGATTGTCGTGAGGTTGTTGAAAGATATTTGTTTCTTCTCGACATGTGTGCTAGTTGAATTAATTGCTTTTTTGGTTGAGGATTTTCTCGGATGTTATCTGGACTTTGGGGAAAAACAAAGGATTACCTTTTCTTCACGAGAAATGAAAGAATAGTGCTCTGTTAAAATTGTTTTTTTAAAGAATTTGTGATTTCCTTTGTATTGTTGTATATTTCTGGAAGATCTCTTTGGTTGGAAGATCTTTTTAGTTGGTTTTAGCTTCCTTTTGGATTTGGGTTTTCTGGAGAAGCTTTGGAGGATTGCATGCAACAGGCAACAGAGACTCTCTTCTACAGGCAGTTTTCAAGCTACAGGAAAACATGTACTTTCCTTGTGTTTAATTTGTTTTCTTAAAAAAAAATTTCCTGTGAAAAGAAATTTTTGTTTAAACCCTTCTTCTTGGCAAATTGTTTGTAGAAAACCTTTCTGTTGATATTTAATATTCATCTGTAAGAATTTTCAAGAAAGTAAGGTTTTATAAAATTTTATAGAAAAACCTCAAGAATATTGTTAAACAAAAGAAGTGATTCAAAACAAGTTTAAAAGAAACCTCTGTGACAATTGTAGAAAAGAAATTGGGGATTTAATTTTGTGTGAAATGTTTATTGATGCAAAATCGAAATCCCAAAATTGAGAATTTCTGTGTTATTTGATCAAATCTGTTTGAAGAAAATTTTTATTTACAAATGCTCTTTTTGAGCAATTAGTTTTGTTTTATAAGAATGTTTAATATATTTATGCAGTGTTGTACAAAATATGCAATCTGAACATGAATATGTATTCCAAATAAATTATAATTTTAACAAGGGTTTATTATTAAAAATTGTCGTACAGGTGAAACAGGGGTTTGAAAATTTACTATCTTTAAAAAAAGTGTTTAAATTTCTGCATAGTATTATGGAAATTATAGAAAAATAAAATCCGAAATTTAAATTCGGATTGGATTTATTTCTTTTGCATCTAATATTAATAGGGAGGGGCTAGGGTTATCCCCAACCCCGTCGCACCCAGTGTGGGGTGCGGCCACTTTGAGGCAATGCCCACCACAGTTCTGTGGGGGAGCGGCTGCCATGAGGCAGTGCCCTCCACAGATCTGTGGAGGAGACGCAGACCCACAGGCAGTGTACCCTCCACAGTGGAGGCTGTCTGGTGTGGCCCGTGTTCTTTTTGTTTTTAAAATTTTGTTTCTTTTGTTCAAAGGAAAAATTCGTATGGTATAAATTTAATTTCGATTTAATAAAAAACAAATACTTATAATTATATATTATATGTGTTGTATATATTATATATTATTTATAATATATAGTATATATATATACTATTTATATTGGTTAATTTTGGTAATTTAGTATTTGTTAAAGTTAATTTATAATTAACTAGGTGTTGAGGAAATAAAACATTTAAGTGAATAAGAAGAGGATATTATATTGATTTATTGTAATAGGGAGTTGAATTTTATTATTAAGCATGATTGTGGAAATTGGAATTAAATAATTAGTTCTACTTTATTATTGCAAATTGAATCTTATTTATTTCGAGTAGTTGCATAATATGAGTGATTGTAATAAATGGATTTAGGAAATCCAAACGATAGTTTGTTTGTTTGTCTGTAATGATTTTTAAGTTATGTTTACCCCTATTACGTCAGTTGTAAAAGATTGAGATAACTGTGATAGTAAGTCTTCCAGACATAGTTTCTTTGAAGAAGTTATTTTCTTAATGATTTCTTATTTTTGAGTTTACTAGGGTAGTGCACATGACTATGTGTGGTGATTAGACACCTGTTTTTATGAACAAAGATTTGGTGTCCGTTATGATATGTTTGGTCTTATATGTTGATTTTGGATATATGTGCACTTTGCCTACCTTAGTCAGGAAACTTAGATTTCCTTTGTTATGTTTAGGGGAGTGGCTCTCTGTGAGGGCCGGCACACAAAGTGGTGCCAGGGCAACTTACAAAGAGTTAGTAAGTCAGTGATAACTAAACAACAGAGTAGTTAGATTAAAATATTTAATAAGATTATTATGCCTCGCTTATAGACTCTAGAGCTACTTCAGTCTTGAGTATAAGATGAGAAGGCCTGGAATGGAAAATTGATATCTTGTTACTTTAAAAGATATTCGATTCCGCAATAGATTTCAAATGGGGCCGGGTTTCGTAAGAGGTTACCAGGGTAACCCAAGTTGGGGGCTGGAACCTAGGAAGAAACACCAGGGTAACCTTTGCAACGTTGTGATGACACTCCACCTAAAATAATAGTTTACCTTGTGTACTTAGCACATTTGATTTTCTTAATTTTGGAAGCAATGTAACCATTAGTTAGTTATGTACTTGTGTCTAGGGTGAATAGGTTATGTCTAGGTAACCTTATTACTATCTCCTAGCACGGGGGGGTGGACTTATGGGTACCAGATGGTTGGGTGGAACGTGCACCTTACTCCGTTGGGTCCCTAGTTTATGATCATGGCAATGAGAGCTTCATGGATGGAGAGCTCGTACTTGGATATATATATGTACTTTCTTTATTGCATTATTGTAAATCTTGTATTTGTAACATCCCTCAATTGTTTATGAGGTGAACATTTGAAAATGTAATTGTAATCTATCTCATCTGAAGAATGAGTATTGTAATATCTTTTCAAATGTAATGTAAGAATCATATTTATACTTTATACTATCATGAATGAAATTCAAATGATATGCAATGTTTACTTTTAAGTTTATGTTAATTAAATACAAGCAATGCTAAATACTAAAGTCATCTATGGAAACTCAAGTAGTGTAATGTTGCGTAACTTAGTGAATGTATGCAACTAATTAAGTTAATATTATTACTTTAAAAAAAAAATTATTTCAATTTTATAGACAATTGCAACATTGCTTAGGTTATGAGATAGGGCATTACAAATTGGTATCAGAGCCAAGGTTTCTAACACTGGATGCTCTGGGTAATCGCGAGCCCATTAGCTTGACCTAGTACGTAGTGTCACTATCTGTTAGCCTTGGTTGATTAGTATTTAAGAATCGTTATTGTTTATGTGTAGGATCATGCCTAGACGACATGGTAGAGGTTGTGGTAGAGGTCGAGGTGGAGGCCGAGGGCCAATCCCTTAGGTTACTCCCCCTCTGAGCCCTCATCAGAGTGATCAGGCAGAGCAGTTAGATCAGAGGAATGAGGGACAAAATCCTAAATAGTCAGGAGTAGAGGGTTCACAAATACACCCTTTATTAGAGGAGGTCCTAGCTTGACTTGGACCTAGACAGGAAGTTGAGCAGGAGGTAGTTAGAGAGCGTGATAGATCTCCAAGGAGAGTAGATGATATAGTGCATTAGGATGCTATTACTGTAGGACACATGCAAGATTTATTGAGGGCACACCCTCCTACTTTTGATGGTATAGGAGGTGGTTTAGAGGCTGAGACCTGGCTATTGGACTTGGGTAGATGTTTTTCCATGCACCCATATAGTAGCAATACCTAAGCGAGATGCGCTATCATGCATCTGAGAGGATTCGCCTCTACTTGGTGGTGCTTGGAGGAGCAGAAGCTCCACTTAGATATTGGGTCAGTGTCTTGGGAGATGTTCCTAGAGAGGTTTAGAGCAGGGTTCCTATCGAAACACTAGAGGCAACGATGGGCTGACGAGTTCCATGATTTACGTCAGTTGGCTCTATCTGTTGAGCAATATGAACGTAGATTTTATGAACTCAAGCAGTATGCAGGAGTTGGAGATGATGAGGTGATGCTGGTACAACACTTCATCAGTGGCTTAAATGCCCGCATTAGTGGTGGAGTTAGAGTCTTTGAGCTAAAGACTATGGAAGTTGCTATGGACAAGGCTTGTATAGTGGAAGAGAACCTTGTTATGGCATTAGGTGGGCACACAGGAGTACAGATTGGTAGTGCTCCTACAATAGGTTTTAGTCCATGGGGTGGATAGGTACAAACAGGGGGTTCTTCTAGGAACCAACAGACACCCTCAAAGGATGGGCAGCAGCAGCAACAACGTACACATCAAAAGAATAATAATCCACAACCACAACAAGGTAATAGCCCGCAGTCAGGAAAGAACCGCAATTGGTGGTGCAACAAGTGCAATAGACAGGATCAGCCTACTCAGAGTGCTCAGTCTACCATTAGTAGAGGTAGTTTCCAGCAATCCAATGCACCTTTGAGTGGCAGAGGATTTGGTAGAGGCACAGGTTGTTACTCATGTGGTCAATAGGGACACATTGCTAAGCAGTGTCTGATGAGAGGTTCTTCTAGTTTTGGGCCTCGACCTACAGTTTCAGAGCCTATAGTGGGTGATGCAGGATGATCACATACATTTTATGCTGCGGTTGATAACTGCCAAGCCGATCACCAGAACACTGTGGTCGAGACTTCATAAAGTTACATGGTGTTAATATTTCCATTCTTTTTGATTCCAGAGCTACCGACTCCTTTATTTCACCTACCATTGTTGAGCAATGTGGTCTTGTGGTGGTAAAGCAAGGCGGTAAGTGGCAGGTAGAATTCGCCTCTGGGGTGAAGGTAGTAGTAGAGAACCTTGTACATAATTGTGAACTTAAAATTGGTACGTTAACTACCTTAGTAGATCTTCATGTTACACCTTTAGGATCGTATGACATAGTTTTAGGTATGGATTGGTTAGCATCTCATCATGCTATGATTGACTGTTGACTTAAGACAGTTAGTTGCATTAATGATTTAGGTGTGAAAGTGGAAATCATAGGTGTTCAAAGACCTATCTCTTTGTGGATGATATCTGCTATGCAATTAAAGAGATGTCTTCGTCAGGGTTGTCAACTGTTTGCAACAATAGTTACTGATTTGGAAGAAGGTGAGAGTTGAGAGATATCTCTTGATGATCATCCTATTCTTAGGGAATTCGCTGATGTGTTTCCTGATGATATACCTAGAATGCCACAGAAGAGAGATGTTGATTTTAGAGTTGACCTAGTTCCTGGAGCTGAGCCTATATCTAGAGCTCCATATAGAATGACGACTTAGGAGTTAGAGGAACTTCATATCCAGTTAGAGGAATTTTTAGAAAAGGGTTTCATTCATCCTAGTGTTTCCCCTTGGAGAGCACCTATTATCTTTGTAAAGAAGGACAGATCACTTAGACTGTGCATTGACTATCGTCAATTGAACAAGGTTACAATTAAGAATCATTATCCTTTGCCTAGAATCGATGATCTTTTCGATCAGATCAAGGGAGCTAATGTGTTCTCTAAAATCAATTTGAAATATGGTTACCATCAATTGTGAATTGCTGAAGCAGACATTCATAAAACTACATTTCGAACTCGTTATGGGGACTATGAATTCATAGTAGTACTGTTTGGGTTAACGAATGCACCATCAGTATTTATGAGTTTAATGAATGGTGTTTTTCATACATACCTTGATCACTTTGTCCTTGTATTTCTCGATGATATGATGATATATTCAAGAAACATGAAGGAACATGAAGAACATTTGAGACGGGTATTGTAATGTATAAGGGAAAATCAATTGTATGCGAACGTAAAGAAGTGTGACTTCTTTCAAATTGAAGTAAAATACCTTGGACATGTGATATCTGGAAAAGGTATTGCTATGGATCCTTCAAAGATTCAAGCAATTGTAGATTGGTTGGTGCCTACTAATGTAGGTGAAGTTCATAGTTTTATGGGTCTAGCTAGTTATTAGAGGCGGTTTGTTGAGGGATTTTCTAGAATTGGTCATCCTATTACTTCTCTTCATAGAAAAGGGAAGAAGTTTGTTTGGACATAGCAGTGTCAGTTAGCTTTTCAGACACTTAAAGAAAAGTTGACTAATGTGCCTATATTGATTGTTCCTGATCCTACTAAGGATTTTGTAGTTTGCACAGATGCATCCTTAGAGGGTTTGGGAGCAGTTTTGATGCAAGATGGGCATGTGATTGCTTATGAGTCTCACAAACTCAAGGATCATGAATTAAACTATCCCACACATGATTTAGAACTTGCTGCAGTAGTGCATGCATTAGTTCAATGGAGGCATTTCTTATTGGGTCACCATTTCGAACTTCATACTGATCACCATAGTCTACAATACATTTTTACGCAACCTAACTTGAATGCTAGATAGAGATGGTGGATGGAGTTCTTGTGTGAATATGATTTTGAAGTGAAATATGTTCAAGGAAAAGAGAACGTAGTGGCTGACGCTCTTAGTCATCGTCGACATGAGATCTCTGCTACTACTCTTGAAGTAGATTTGAGAGGTCAAATATTAGCAGCACTTCCTATTGATAGATTGTATCAGGAAGTAAAGTCGGAGATTGAATCTAGTAGACCTTTAGAAGGTTAATTCGTAGGGTATATCCTTGAACCAGATGGTATATTATGACATTTAGGTCATATATATGTACCACATTTTGAGGGTCTTCATACTTTAATTATGACTGAAGCACATTGAACTCCATACTCAGCTCATCCAGGTGTTAAGAAAATGCATGCGGATCTTCAAAAATTGTATTTCTGGCCTGGTATGAAACATGATATTGCTGACTATGTATCGAGATGTCTTGAATGCCAACGAGTCAAAGCTGAGCATTAACATCCCACTGGATTATTGCAGCCACATCTCATTCCTGAATGGAAATGGGATATTATATCTGCTAACTTTATTGTTGGATTACCTACGTCATCACGTTGACATGATGACATTATGGTAACTATTGACTGACTGACTAAGGTGGCTCATTTTTCACCAGTACGATCATCTTACAATGCTTCATCCATAGCTAGGATATTCATGGAGGACATAGTTAGATTGCATGGGATTCCTCATAGGATTATATCTGATAGAGATCCCGTATTTACATCAGCCGTATGGACTTCATTACAACATGCTCTAGGTACACAGTTGAACTTTATTTCAGTGTACGTAATGGACCAATAGTCACGTTGGGAGGATTATCTGTATTTAGTAGAATTTGCTTTCAATAACGGATATCAGAGTTCCATAGGTATGCCACCATTGCAGGCATTATACAGTCATCCTTGTCAAACTCCATTGAGTTGGGATCGACTTGAGGATAGAGTATTACTTGGTCCTGAGATGCTTCGAGACATGGAGCAACAGGTTGACCGTATTAGAGAGCATTTGATAGCAACATAGGATAGGCAAAAGAAATATGCCAATGCTCATAGAATAGACTGACAGTTTGTAGTTGGTGATAGAGTGTTTCTTCGAGTGCGACTGCGAAAGAGTCCAATCCGTTATGGAAAAGGCTCTAAGCTTGCACCTTGATTCGTTGGGCCATTTGAGATCCTAGAGAGGATTGGTCCTGTGGCGTATCAACTCGCCTTACCACCCAGTTTGTCACGTATTCATGATGTTTTCCATGTATCAGTTCTTAGACCATATCATGCCGACATTTCTCATGTACTTGATTGGAATGCATTATAGGTAGAGGACGAGCAGCTGGCTTTGGAGCTCGTGGCCATTCTATAGCACCAGACGCTCGGTCTCAGGGGTCGAGACGTTGATCAGGTGAGGGTCCAATGGGATCCTAGCCATGAGGCTTCTGCTACTTGGGAGGATGCGACACACATGAGGGAACTTTATCCCTATCTGTTTGCAGGCTTTTAGGAGCAAGCCTGATCCTAGGGGGAGGATGTAGTACCCCTCCATTTTTGCTTATGTTTTTTTTTTGCATGTTTTCACACTATTAGACTTTGGTACTTTGGTTTGGATATTTTGATCGCTGATTTTGAGTGACAGTGGATTCACTTTGTGATATGATGATACATTGTATGGTGATAATTGATTTATGATATGCTTTGTATTAGCGTAGATATTTTCTTCAGATGTTATTGCTATATATATATGTTTATGATGGACTAACTGTTATTTAATTTCTCAGTCTGATGTGATGTGTATTGGTGTGGAGAATGGAGTTGCATCACTCACTTGCGAGTGCCCTGTGATTTCTGTGACTTTCTCCGCATGGTGCGTTTGTACAATGGATTATATATATATATGCATGTTATTTGTTTGATTGCAGGATTGTAGGTACATGACATCGACTCCACCTAGTTACTCAGGTCTGAGTGTGTCAAGACTCAACGGAAATGTTGATTGGGAGGTAGTAACATGGTTTATCCTGGTCTAGTCTTAAACCTAGTCACAGTACATCATCAATTTTAGTTTGGAGTCTTAGGTGGTTTTGTTTGTCCCTGATTGGATCAATTGTTTTGAAGGGAAAATTTTGTCAATTTTATGATAGTTTGTTATTCTTTAATATACTGTTTATTTAAATTAATTTTTAAATGTTGAAAATAAGGTTTTACATTTTATTTAATTAATTAATTAGTTTGTTTGGTTAAGTAATTTAATCATTAAGATTAAATTCATTTAATTAAATAAATTAATTAATTAAATTAAAGTTGCTTTAACTATGTGAATAGATTTAAATTTCAAATTGGTTGATATGTGGAAATGGTATTTTAGTTGATAAATAAATTAAATAAAAAAAAAGGGAAGTATTTTGAAAATTGAAATTTTAAATTCTTTAAAAAGGCATTCAATTTTTTATAAGGGAAAAATGAATGATTGTCATGAGGTTGTTGAAAGATATTTGTTTCTTCTCGACATGTGTGCTAGTTGAATTAATTGCTTTTTTGGTTGAGGATTTTCTCGGATGTTATCTGGAATTTGGGGAAAAACAGAGGATTGCCTTTTCTTCACGAGAAATGAAAGAATAGTGCTCTATTAAAATTGTTTTTTTAAAGAATTTGTGATTTCCTTTGTATTGTTGTATATTTATGGAAGATCTCTTTGGTTGGAAGATCTTTTTGGTTGGTTTTAGCTTCCTTTTGGATTTGAGTTTTTTGGAGAAGTTTTGGAGGATTGCACGCAACAGGCAATAGCGACTCTCTTCTACAAGCAATTTTCAAGCTACAGGAAAACAGGTACTTTCCTTGTGTTTAATTTGTTTTCTTAAAAAAAAATTTCCTATGAAAAGAAATTTTTGTTTAAACCCTTCTTCTTGGAAAATTGTTTGTAGAAAATCTTTCTGTTGATATTTAATATTCTTCTGTAAGAATTTTCAAGAAAGTAAGGTTTTATAAAAAATTATAGAACCTCAAGAATATTGTTAAACAAATGAAGTGATTCAAAACAAGTTTAAAAGAAACCTTTGTGACAATTGTAGAAAAGAAATTGGGGATTTAATTTTGTGTGAAATGTTTATTGATGCAAAATCAAAATCCCAAAATTGAGAATTTCTGTGTTATTTGATCAAATCTGTTTGAAGAAAATTTTTATTTACAAATGCTCTTTTTGAGCAATTAGTTTTGTTTTATAAGAATGTTTAATATATTTATGCAGTGTTGTACAAAATATGCAATCTGAACATGAATATGTATTCCAAATAAATTATAATTTTAACAGGGGTTTATTATTAAAAATTGCCGTACGGGCGAAACAGGGGTTTGAAAATTTACTATCTTTAAAAAAAATGTTTAAATTTCCGCATAGTATTATGGAAATTATAGAAAAATAAAATCCAAAATTTAAATTCGGATTGGATTTATTTCTTTTGCATATAATATTAACAGGGAGGGGCTAGGGTTATCGCCAACCCCGTCGCTCCCACTGTGGGGTGCGACCGCTGTGAGGCAGTGCCCACCACAGTTCTGTGGGGGAGTGGCTGCCATGTGGCAGTGCCCTCCATAGATCTGTGGAGGAGACGCAGACCCACAGGCAGCGTACCCTCCACAGTGGAGGCTGTCTGGTGCGGCCTGTGTTCTTTTTGTTTTTAAAATTTCATTTCTTTTGTTCAAAGGAAAAATTCGTATGGTATAAATTTAATTTCGATTTAACAAAAAAGAGATACTTATAATTATATATTATGTGTTGTATATATTATATATTATTTATAATATATAGTATATAATATATATATATATATATATATATATATATACTATTTATATTGGTTAATTTTGGTAATTTAGTATTTGTTAAAGTTAATTTATAATTAACTAGGTGTTGAGGAAATAAAACATTTAAGTGAATAAGAAGAGGATATTATATTTATTTATTGTAATAGGGAATTGAATTTTATTATCAAGCATGATTGTGGAAATTGGAATTAAATAATTAGTTCTACTTTATTATTGCAAATTGAATCTTATTTATTTCAAGTAGTTGCATAAGATGAGTGATTGTAATAAATGGATTTAGGAAATCCAAACCATAGTTTGTTTGTCTGTCTGTAATGATTTTTAAGTTATGTTTACCCCTATTATGTCAGTTGTAAAAGATTGAGATAATTGTGATAGTAAGTCTTCCAAACATAGTTTCTTTGAAGAAGTTATTTTCTTAATGATTTCATATTTTTGAGTTTACTAGGGTAGTGCACATGACTGTGTGGTGATTAGACACCCATTTTTATGAACAAAGATTTGATGTCCGTTATGATATGTTTGGTCTTATATGTTGATTTTGGATATATGTGCACTTTTCCTACCTTAGTCAGGAAACTTATAATTCCTTTGTTATGTTTAGGGGAGTGGCTCTCTGTGAGGGCCGACACACAAAGTGGTGCCAGGGTAACTTACAAAGAGTTAGTAAGTCAGTGATAACTAAACAACATAGTAGTTAGATTAAAATATTTAATAAGATTATTATGCCTCGCTTATAGACTCTAGAGCTAGTTCAGTCTTGAGTATAAGATGAGAAGGCCTGGAATGGAAAATTGATATCTTGTTACTTTAAAAGATATTCGATTCTGCAATAGTTTGCAAATGGGGCCAGGTTTCGTAAGAGGTTACCAGGGTAACCCAAGTTGGGGGCCAGAACCTAGGAAGAAACACCAGGGTAACCTTTGCAACGTTGTGATGACACTCCACCTAAAATAACAGTTTACCTTGTGTACTTAGCACATTTGATTATCTTTATTCTGGAAGCAATGTAACCATCAGTTAGTTATGTACTTGTGTCTAGGGTGAATAGGTTATGTCTAGGTAACCTTATTACTATCTCCTAGCACGGGGGGTGGACCTACGGGTACCACATGGTTGGGTGGAACGTGCATCTTACTCCATTGGGTCCCCAGTTTATGATCATGGCAACGAGAGCTTCATGGATGGAGAGCTCGTACTTGGATATATATATGTACTTTCTTTATTGCATTATTGGAAATCTTGTATTTGTAACATCCCTCAATTGTTTATGAGGTGAACATTTGAAATATGTAATTGTAATCTATTATTTGATCTATCTCATCTGAAGAATGAGTATTGTAATATCTTTTCAAATGTAATGTAAGAATCATATTTGTACTTTATACTATCATGAATGAAATTAAAATGATATGCAATGTTTACTTTTAAGTTTATGTTAATTAAATACAAGCAATGCTAAATACTAAAGTCGTCTATGGAAACTCAAGTAGTGTAACGTCGCGTAACTTAGTGAATGTATGCAACTAATTAAGTTAATATTATTACTTTAAAAAAAAAATTATTTCACTTTTATAGACAATTACAACATTCCTTAGGTTATAAGATGAGGCATTACAAATAGTGTTTCCATTGCATGCACCCTATATCAAACAGTTCATTAACAAATTTATTTGAGGAATTATATCAAAAATACTATTGGAAATTTATTTGAGGCATTATATCAAGCAATTTATTAACAAATTTATTTAAGGAATTATATCAAACAGTTCATGATATAAAGTTTAGGGTGCATACAATGGAAACTTGGATAAAATTCTTCATATTTTACCTTTGATTCTTATGAAATTACTCCAAAAATGGTTGGTGAACTAAATGTATGAATCAAAGAATAAATTTAGAGGAAAGAAACTAGATTGTTTGAATGAAATGTATAATAAAATAGTTCTATTAGGATTAGAAGGAATGAAGGTATTATTAAATTTTCTATTTTACAACTCAAAAGAGAATAAAGAAAAGGGTGTGCCTTGTTTGTTGTTAATTTTTATTTAGTAAAAGTGAATGAGAACCATTCAAATGAAAATAAACCTCCATTACAAAAGTCTTAGGATGTCTAAATCCTAGAATGAACTCCTCATGTTTCCTCCTAAATGGGTGTTTTATTTTTTAATAGAGTTCATGCATGAATTAGCCCCTATATCTAGAGATCCCTATCAAACAAACACTTCATATTTGCATGAATTAAAGGATTGAACCTAAATGACATTTTAAAGAAAGGATTTATATGTTCTAGTGTCTTGTCATGGGATGCTCCAACTATTTTTATGAAAAAGAAAGATAAGACACTTTTCCAAGTTGTCTTGATTATGTATGTTCAATAAATAAACAATTAACATTAATATCCACCACCTAAAATAGATGACTTATTTTACTAATTGAGAGGGGTGGCCATATTTTAAAAAATAGGTCTAATATTCAATTACAATTAGCAAAGAATAAAGGAGGAATACATTCATAAAACTACATTTAGAACTAGGTATAGGACATCAAAATTATATGTTTGAGGCAATGCATATAAGACACCCATATACAAAATAGTACAAAAGAAAGAGAAAAAATGTAAAGAATGTGTGCTTGTAATCTATACTTGAGAGCATTAAAATTTTGAAATTAAACATAAAGAATAATAGGATTTATAAATTAAATACATGAGGCTATTATATAATATGAAAAAGACTATTTTAAAGTTTAAATTATTTATATTTTAATTTTAGGGTAAATACTTTTGGTTGAATTTATGAATTAGAAATAGAAATTTTGAAAGGGCCCCACCCTTTTACAAAGACCAATAAAGAGACAAAAAATGATCAATCATATTGGCATGGAACAACAACAAGAAAAATGTAGTTGTAAGTTAGAAAAATAACATCCAATTAGAAATACTCCACCAATAGTGGCAATGTATCTAATAAAGAGGGTCATTTTCCCAAAAAACATTAGTAGATATATCATTTCACAACTTGAATCCAAAATTCTTCAAGGAACTATATCTTATTGTGAACCTTATCCTTTTCCATGAATTCAAACCTAGTTAAGGTTTGTAATGGAGTTTCCATCTTTAGTTTCCAAACTTGAGACCAAAGGGAATAAAGGGTTCCTATAATCTTCTAAACTTGAACCTTCTTCATATTTTTAAATTATTAGAAGAAATACCAAGAGGTGAATGTTGCAATTCAAGAGAATGGTAGAGGCAATGAACTCCAACTAATCCATCCATAACATGATTCTTGTCTCTACCAATCTCCTCTAAATTTCTCTTGACAAGACCTTCTAAATTAGTCATGTGTACAAGAGGACCAACCTGTGAGGCCTACCATTTGATACACCAATTTGATTGTCTTTTGATTTGATTATGTTGATACTCTATGTGGTTTAGACTATTTTGGCTAATCATTGACATTGAATTTTATGATGGTTTCCTATTATGATCCTTATGAGGATTATGTGCATGTGATGCTTTGCTTATTGATATGTCCATGTTTATCTGATGATACTTGTAGGAATGGATAAATGGGTATGATATATGATTGATAATATGTTAAAAATTGAATTAGGTGAATATGAGACTCCTTTATAATGCTATGACTTGATATACATTGATAGAATATGTTGTTGCTAGATAAAGAGTAATTAAGGATGTGGACTTATTAATTTATGAATTGATTGTGTTATTTATAGATGTATAATTTTTTTGATTTAATTATGGATTATCTTGCATTGGATATATTAATAAGTGGAAATTGAGTGTGCAGGTACACGCCCATGGCCAATGGGATTAGAGGTAACCAAGGGTACTTGATTGTGTTAGCCAAGTGAAGCCAATATGGTCTGATTGGAGAATGGACCATAGCCTCTATGTTGTATTTTATTTGTGATTAAAAGATTTAGTGTTGAATCTTGTGATTATGCTTTTAAAGTCAATTAAACTTTTAATGAGGGTTTTGGGGTATTTTGGAAATTATTTTATTGTGCTAGAATTTCAATTTCTTTTTTTGAGGGTTTAAAAAGGTTGAATTAGTCTTTGGAAAGGGTTAATTGACCCTAATTTAACCCCTAAGATGGTTACCTATGGGTTAGAGGTCAAATCAATCTTTTGAAAATTGCAAGTTGTGACCCTTCTTAACTAGCCATTAAGAAGGGTGACAAATTTTGGGGATGGGATTTGAGTGTAGGCTCCAAAATCTCATTATGAGATTTGAAATCCTTATTGAGTGTTGAGAAATCTTTGACCTTTCACTTCCCCAAGAGTTCTCACACATGTGTGAGAACTTGTGGGGAGGTGTGTCCATAGGAGCGAATAGGAGATTGACATGTTTCACTCTCTCTTCCAAGGGATTCCAACCTTGGACTCCTATTTCAAACCCTTGGGAAGCCAAATGAGGGGTTACTTTTCATGTGGGCAATTTTAGTTTTTTCTTGACTTTGGGGAAAATGGGAAGGAGTGGGGGAGCTCTTCTTCAACTTGATATTTGGAAGCTTTCACAAAAAGGTTGGTTTCAAATCCTTCTTTTTGTTTTATGCAATGGTTGTTTGAATGCTTATTATCCTTTTGAATGCTTGCTTTTTCTTTTTGTGTTGTATGTTGTTGTTTTGGTGGGATGGATGTTGGATTAGCTCCTCTTCAAGGAGGGGGAGAAATGCATTTGTGGGATAGAGAAAGGTAGCACCTTCTTGGGAGTTTTCTTATCACTTTGGAAAATGGATAGGGTATGAGTACCCACAAAAATGGAGGTTTTGGATGGTTGGATTGGTGATATATGACATAAGGTTGTGAAGGAAGAAGGGAAATAAAGCCCCATTATATGTTATTGAATGGATATGGATATTTGTAAAAAAACCCCAAGATTGAGTGCACCTTGTCTCTCCCTTAAGAAATCTATGAGTGGACTTTCTATGTGTGTTTTGGAAGCCTTGGGAAAAAGGGTTTTGTATACTACATGTATTTTTCCTTGTTGGTTATTGTTTGGAAAATTTATGTGATGTGTGTACCTAGTACCTCAGTTACCTGTTAACTCGGGGGGTGGTTGGTTTTCCAACCCAAGGTTGGGAGGTGAGCACTCCCTATTGGCCTCTAGAAGAAGTTTGGTGTCTTGTGTAGGGTTGGAAATTTGAAGGAAAACTTGCAAGATTGGAAGCATCTATGTTCTTGGTACATAATAATAGTTCTGTCATTTCAAGAGCACTCTGCCCTATTTGGGTGAAATCTTATAGTCTGAAAGGCTAACATAAAAATCATGTAATTTTATTGCATATGAGTAATTATTTAGTTCATTTTTTTTTTAAAAAAAAAGAGAGGATAAGATTATTAGTTTATGTCGAGTAGAGAATTTTTTTACAAAGAATGATATGTTCATATTTACTTCTCATCTCTATTACAATTTCTAACCTTGCATGTATATAGCGTGAACTTGTATTCAACTTTCAGAACTATAAGAAGATTCTGAAAATAAAATCTGTTGTGACTATCTTTTATGTTCAGTATATCTGCTAGCATTTTGCATTTTGCACAAAAAGAAAGAGAAAGATTCTTAGTATTTATAATGGAAATAAAATATGTAATGAATACTGAGAGTATGGGGCATATTGTTTTATTGGTGAAAACTCAATATGTTAGTTCCAGTCACTTGAAATAATAATGCTCTGTTGTAAGTTTTGTCTTTACTCACTATGAACTGCAAAGGAAATATTAGCTTGGTTCTTTTTATCTCAGAAATAAATATGTGACCTGCTGCACGTATGTTTCACTTGTTTTATACTGGAAATGAAAAAGAATAAATAAATATTCATATCTTTTTGCTTTGTTAGATTGAAGAGAGAAATAGAAAAAAAAAAGAATGTTTTGATATAAATGTATTACTTAGTTTGAGTGTAGAAAAGTTACAATAATATTATAGGGGATTAAATGCACAGCTGAATAAATGTTACTTCCAAATGAACAACCTGAAGCTTGTTATCGTAGACAATATGTTGGAAGATTAGTGCATTTGGTTTGTGAAATAAAATAAAATAAAACCTGGAGTGCATGATCATACACTTAGTTTATTTTGGAAAGGAAATTTTTTATACCCAGAATTTATCCAAGGATTTAACTCTCAAATATAGTTGTAACTGCATATAAGCAAAAAAAAATGTTTTACTCTGACTTGCTGCATTCCCCACTGCCCTGTAGTTGACCGACGAACTTGCTCTTAGTATGATCTGCAATATTCGCTAGATTAGCCAACTGAGAGGCATGAGTGATTTAGGCGCCATAAGTTGCATGTTGAAAAGAAAACCTATGCCACTTGCCACCAGCCACTTCACCAATTTTTTTCTTGCAAAAGGAAAACATAGCTTGATGATACATTTAGCAAATATAGTGCATCAGGTCAAATGAAAAGAACTTGATAATAGGTAATATCTTTTGGCCAATATAGAAAGAGTGGTGCTATTCAAAATGGACGCCATCATTTACTTAAACCTGCTAAAATTTTCCTTGGCACAGTTAGGTATTCATTAAAACGTTTAGGCTGGAATTGTCATTTATCACTCAGCTATAAAATGGTGATTCTTTTAAATGCTATAGGAAGTTAATAATTAAGAGTTTTATTACAATGATTTCTACATCTTATTAATACCACGCTGGATTGTGAGTTGGTAGGCTTTGAGTAATGGTTTCCCACTTTTCTATAGCTAGAAAATCCTTGTATGCTTGTTTCAAGCTTAAACGTTAAATTGAATAGGGTTATACATTATCAAATGTTATAAAAGAGTGAAGGGAAGATAATATGAAATGACCTCACATTAAAAAAATAAAATAAAATCATATCACTCACAATTGAATCCTTATCGAATTGCATTAAGATTGGGGGCTAACCTAGCATAGCATCAAATCATTTCATAAATACTTTTATTGATGCCCATAATTGTAGCATTGGCTACTCTTTGCTTATCACTATAGGAAATATGAGGTAACAATTTAAGGTGCCATAAGTGAGGAAAAACAATTGGAAAAAAATAATAATAATAATAAAATATTCTTATTGCTATAGACCATAATGTAGCTATCCACATTAATGTGGAAACATCCTTATTAATGGCTTAAAGATAGTATAGGCGTGGAAAAATATTAAATTTCTGTCCAACTTTTCATCCACTACCACCTGTAAATACCTGCAAGATTTCCTCCATTTAATCCTCCAAACCTTTCTCAGGCTTTGGTTCACACAATTAGCTGCCATTAGTTTGTCCTGCTATCAACACCAACATGCTTTTATGGCATCATACTATTATGGTGTTCTGCATAAATTTGAAATATGTGACTATTATGCCTTGCATAACCACCCCATTTTATTTTGGAACAAAATGGGTCCCCCTTTTTGTTTTGTTTTCATCGCCTTTGGTTGTTTGGTTCGATCTTAGGAGTTCTTTTGTTTTCCTCCTAGGTCTGTCTTTTGCTTTATCATAGCCGGGCCTGGGGCTGAATCTGAACAATGAACACTATTAGGGTTTCTAGTTCAGATTCCATCCCAAATCTGACTCTGCCTTCCTTCTTGTTTCGCCTTCATTGGTAGTTTTCCTTTGGTCTTTTGTGTTTCTGCACCTTAGGAATTTTCCTTTCTTCCTTGGGAACTTTTTGTTTTGTTCTAGTGGACGTAGGACCAGGATTGAAACCGAGCTTGGAAATAATGCTTATTTCCATGTTTGGTTCCTGTCCTAGTTCCGATTTTGGTTCCACCTCTTTTTCCTTTTCCTTGTTGTTTTCTTTGTTTTGGCGGGATGGGACATGAAACGAAACTTAACTGGGAAACTTTTCACAAATTCTAGGTTCGAGTTCCTTTCCGGCCCCGGTCCTGTTTGTCTTGTTCTTTTTGCCTTTGTGTCTTATGTTTTTCTGTGTGGTGCTTTCTCCCCTTTCTTTTCCTCTTTCTTGTTCTCTGTATTTTCGAGTGTTGTCGAAGGCAGGTTCGGGACAAAATCTGAATCTGAAACTTAGAGAAGTTTCTAGTCTAGATTTGGTTCTGATCCCAATTCTGCTGAACTTTCTTGTTATTTTTCCTTTCTGTTCTGATTGTTTGGTAGCGAGATGTTTTTCTTCCCTTCCCCTTTTCTTTTTTTGTTCTTTTTGTTGTCTCTTTGTATGTTGTTGGAGGCAAGATCGGGATGGAATCTAAAACTAAAAATTTGAAGAAGTTTCAGTCTCAGATTTAGTTCTGCTCCCCCCCTCGTTGTGTTTCACCCGAGATCAATTTTTGCTTCGATCCCGCCTACGTTTGTTTTGGTTTGTCCCTTGCGTTTGGTCTCTTTTATGGACGTGGAGCTGGAATGTGGGATGGACTTAGAAATGTTGATTATTTCCATGATTTGTTCCCATCCCAACCCTGGTCCCGGTTCTAATTCCATTTTGGTTCTGCCCCTTCTAGTTTTGAAGGTAAGTGTGTTTTTGGTTCCATCTTGGCTCCACCTCCGCCGAAGTTAAGTTTCTTTTTGCTAAGTTTAATTAAATAAAGGATATATGAAAGAGGGGGATGAATGGTGATACTTTCCATGGTTTTAAGGACTGATGAAGGCATTTTTTTGCAAGACAAAATCATCCCTCTGGTGTTGTTTCTAAAGAGGGCCAACTTGTGGAAAGATCTAAAACAAGAGGAAAGCCGAAATGAGGAGCAATTGCAAATCTCAATGACAGCTGGGATGTTGGCTAGAAAAGATGGATCAACATTAATAACAATGCTTCAGAACATTTAAGGCAACACTACAAAAAGAGGTTCGAGGGCAGACATGAAGGCCATAAGTTAATGCGACGATTCCAAAAGATCTAAGGCCATCCCTGGAGTGATCTTTCACTGACATGGACACGGGGGATGCACATTGAATGCTGCATTAACTTCATTCCAAAAGATCTAAGGATGAACCTTTTCTGAAATTGACCCATTTTGTAAACCCTAAAACAGGGGTCGACATTCTTTTTGGCACGTTCTGTATATATAGCACTTTTTTCCTCTTTAAAAATAGTTTTTTTTTTTGTAAAAAAAAGGGAGGTCTAGCAGAGGAGTAAGAGGTAGGAAAACCTAAGAGTATAATAGAATAGGAGTCATATTTAGTAGAGGGTAGTGATGTATCTTTCTAGTTTTCTTAGTGTAGATGGAAACAATCTGAAGGCATGGGTTTTCTGTACACTGGTGATTGTGCCAGATTTGTAAATGTTGCTTATCTATTTAACCAACAGTAGAAGCAACCAGATTTAAATCTACTTCATGTTGCGTTATAGAATGGTATTTATCTTGAGTTAATCATTTGATTGCAAAGCTTTCAAGGAATGGAGTTTTATTTTATGTTTTGTTTAAATGGTGATTTGCAATCTGCTGTTGAAGTTAGCACTGTGAATGAATGAAACTATGTGTTAATCACAAGTTAATTTTTTTCTGCAGTTTTAGTTAGGAATTCCTTAAAAGGTAACAAGTTTGATTAAGCTAGATGAATTAACATTCTCTTCAGTTCCAAAGCTTTGATCTATCTTTTTCTGTTTCTTTAAAAAACCCAGTTAGAGTAATTTTAAATTTATGTTTGATCTCATAATAATCCAAAAGCTCTATACCAGTAGGACCCTTGAACATTACTATTACATTGACCATTGAGCAACATTGGCATAGTTGAGAACCAACTACCAGGACCTTGGGAGTTAGGTATCCATGTGTTATCTTTCTCTTTTAGGAGAAACATAATAGCAATATTTTGTTTGCATGTTGTTGTGCTATTTTGACATTCAATAGGACTAGCGCTAGAAGGAGGGCCTAGAAGAGCAAGCTTGATAAAACTGGGTTTTTCTCCCCAGAAAGGCCCCATAGAGTTCTTCGATCAACTAAAAATCCACCACCTTTGATAGAACTTAAGACCCCAATAAGACATACGATTCACAAGACTAGAGCAACCATCATACCACCCTTGTCAGCTCCACTCACTCCACCAGGTTTTTCACCAATACCCCAGTGGATACCTGTCCATCCACCACCTTATCCATCTCAATTGTCTTCATAGTTGGTTCAACCCATCCAACAGCTGGCTCAACCACCACCACTGCTACCAATGGTGTTTTTTCATAATAATCCCTCTCCATTGGGGACTATTCCTAGAGGCTTTCATGATATGCCTAAGAATCCTGAGAAATTCTGTCCCAAATACATTCATGGCGAATCAAGAAGTGCTAAAGAGCACATACAAGCTTTTAAGGATGCTTGTACCAGAGCCCAAATAGCTCACCATGATGTAGTTTGTAGGTTGTTCCCTTATTCTTTAGGGGATATGGCATACAACTGGTACCTAAACCTCCCAAAAGGTTCTATTATGACCTAAACCAACTTGGAAAATGCTTTCATCAATCAGTTTAGAGTTTATGTAGATCCAACCCTTTTGTACCACCAATTTTTTACCATTAGGAAGGAGCCATGTGAATCCTTGCCCTTGTTTAATACCAGGTTTCAATGAATGTATAGGAGACTGTAGGACCCCTATCTAGTTGCTGAGAATAGTGCCATTCAAGCATACTTTAGAGTTATAGACCCTTTTATTGGCTTGTTCCTACAAAGGACTTATCAATCGATAGATATTGATTCCTTGTCTAAAGTTTACCATCTAGCCATCAAGCTGCAACAACAAATTAGCTCTCAACAAGGAAGTTTGGGAGGAGGTTTTCCTTCAATGGGATATCAGATGCCTAGCTTGACTTATTTATTCAATACCATCCTAGGAATGTTTCCTTCCCATTATGGACCTATATCTGAGTTGCATACTCAACCTCCTATTCTATTCTTTGCTAGTGGAGCTCCTGATTTCTTTCAACAATCACAAGCTCATCATAGTCTGTATGGTCATCATAACCAAGCTCGAACGCCAAATCATGTCAGTTAACCATCTGTTGCTAAGACTGTTGAAAGTGAAAAGACACTCCAACTCACAAATGAGGTGGAGACTTTAAAGAAAACTCTATCTCAAGTCACAAATGACATGGCTTAGCTTAAATTGAACCCCTCTCAGAACCAAGGTAATTACCCTAATCAAAACAACAATGATCAGGGTAATTATCAGAATAACAACAATCATAGCCAGAGGGGTTATCAAGGCCAAAACTCCCCTAACCAAGGCTATCAAAATCAAAATAGAGGATGTAACCAGAGGCCAAATAACAATCGACAATGGAATATAGGGCCAAATAATGGTGGAGTTTCTCATAATTACCAAGCTAATGAGGATAGGTCACAAACTACAAATGTGGTTGACCTTAATTTTATGACTAATTGGTGCAGGTTGCATGATACTGCAACTCCTTTTGAGGTAAGTTGCCTTGAAATGGATAAGATCGTGAAGATGGCACATGAAGATTCCCACACATTCCAAGGGAATTCAAACAAAGGAGGTGACTCAGTGGATACAACAATGACTTATGACCTCTTTGAAGAGGAACCTTCATTCCCAATGCAGAATGAGAATGAACCAGAGGAAGATATGTATGATGCCCAATCTTTTTAGACAAAGGGAGGACAATTCCTAAGGAATCGGAACAAGGGTTAGTTCACTACATCAGCACCACCTAATCACATGGCGCCTTTGAATCAAAGTGCTGATAATAATCCTCCTCCACCAAAAGGTCCACCTGACTTCCTTAGCAAAGGTAATTCATTTGGTGTTTTCAAATGTAATACAAGATATAATACATAATTTAATATTGTTTATGAGATGCAGAAATAGAAAACCTCTTTATCATACTTTGACATCCTGAAGTGGTGCCCTTCTCAATGATAGATAGTACAAAAAGCTTTGGAACAAGCTAATAAATCAAAAGGGAAAACCAAGGTGGCACCCGCTGCTGACATGAATGCAACTTTGTACATAAGCAAGGTAGGTACCCCTCCATTTCTTCTAAGTTTGAGAATCTGTGGGAATAATCTACATAATTGCTTGCTAGATTCAGGGGCTTCTAGCAACGTTATGCCATTTTCTATATGCAAGAAATTGGGATTCAAACCTGTCCAAACAAACAAGAAGGTCATCCAACTTGACAAAATAGAGGTTAATGTAGTAGGGGAATTGAGAAATATACATGTGCAAGTAGGGTCTGACCCTAGGATTCAAACCAGCATAGATGTTCAAGTAGTAGACATTCCCGAGACTTATGGTATGCTGTTGAGTAGAGATTTGATGAAAAGTATAGGGGGATATCTCTCCCTTGAATTTTCACATATGTGGCTACCATGGAGGGGAGTGCCTACACAGATTAGGATTGAAAGCAAACCCCACCTCAAACATATCATCACTGAGTATGATTGTCCCAATGAGGTAGCTTATTTTGAAATTGAGATAGGGGTTTATAAAAGAGAAGAAATTTTAACTTTTTCTGTTCTTGATTCCAAAGATTTATTAGTACAAAAGTTCCCTGATCCCATGATTAATGAAAATCAACAGGCCTTGATCAAAAAGCTACAACAAATCAGTTGGTCTTAGGGGAAGATATCGATTTGTAGAGTTTTCTACTTCCTAACTAGTGTAGGGTGCATTACCAAAATCATTCTGAATTAACTTTCCAACCCTGTGCAAATATCTTAAAACATGTCTCCTTGGTAGAAGAAGCTAGTGAATGTCAACCCCAGACTCCTACTAATGAATTTCCATTTCAAGCAAAGGATGCAATCATCCTTATGAGAGCCGACTCTGCTCAAAGGGAATCATCTTCTCAGCCCAAGCAGACTCGGGTTCTGTGTTTTGAATTATTACTAAAGACTGAGGAGTCCCAGCTTTGGCCAAATATACCTACCCCAAAAACACTTCCAATGCCCAGGGTATTGGTGACAAAGGTACTAGATCATGACCTAGTTTAAGGGGAAGTTTAGGAATCACTTCCTGAACAATTTTTCAATTTAGGAAAATCTTCTGATGAACTGTGCCCCTAGTTACTTTCAAGTACTGATGGTCAGCACCAGTTCGAGTTGCTGTATACTTCTACCAAGAAAAAGACTATAGGTCAGGAAAAGAAAGAGATCCCAGCCCCAAATCAATTATGGATTCTAAAATTTGATGGCTCTAAGTCCAAACCAGGAAGTGGAGCAAGGGTCGAATTAACCAATCCAAAGGGGAAGACTTACTTTGCTTCTTATAGGCTACAGTTTGGTTGCACAAACAATGTGGTAGAGTATGAAGCATTAGCTAGGGGCTTAATGTTTTCCCATCAGAAGAAGGTCACATCTGTTATGGTGATGGGAGACTCTGAAGTCATTATCAAACAAGTTCACAACCAATATAATTGCCATAATAAAAGATTGGCTACTTACAAAAATAGGGTTTGGAATATGATCGAGGACTTTGATGCTTTCAAAATTACTTTAATTCCTAGGGAGCTAAATCAGATTGTAGATGCTTTGGTAGTTACTGCTAGTACTTTGGAGCCTATGCAAGACTCCAAATTGAAAAGATTTTCAGTTGAGCTAGTGTTAATCCCAACAGTCCCTAATAATGTTCAAAAATTTTAGGTCTTTGAGGATGACCAACATATACTTTCCTTCATGGAAAGTTCATATGTCTTTGAAGGGTAGATCATAGATGAATTAGATAGAGATCAGGGAGAATGGGACCCTGGAGATTGTGATACAAAAGGAGTAATGAACTTAAAGAGTAACAACATCCCCAAGGGGATGGTAGCCTTATAAAGGATATTTTATTTTGATTGTCGAGCTCAGGAGAGTGCCAATGCAAAGTGAAGGAAGGAAGTACAAATCTATTAATTTGGCTAATTTGGGCCCCGAAAGAAGTGTCCTTATAGGTAACACCTACCCCATGGAGATTAGAAATGAGATAATTGAGGTGTTAAAAGAAGATATGGTGGAAATTTCCTAAAGCTACGAAGATTTGAAGACTTTCAACACCTATGTGATCACACACATAATACCACTCAAGCCAAAAGCCAAGCCCTTTCATCAAAAGTAGCACCCAGTCAATGCTTTGATTGAACCATTGATACAGAAGGAAGTGCAAAAACTTTTATCAGCAAGAATCATCTTCCCCGTAAGGAACTCCACGTTGTTGGCCAATCTAGTTCTAGTGCATAAGAAAAGTGGGGAGATCCGGTTGTGTGTTGACTTCAGAAACCTGAAGAAAGCCTCAACAAAGGATAACTATCCACTTCCTTCTCTTGATGAGGTGTTACAAACTATTAATGGATCCAAGATGATGTCATTTTTAGATAGTTATTCTGGGTATAACCAATTGTTGGTCAGCCATGAAGACAGGATGAAGAATTCCTTCACTACAAAATGGGGGACATTTTCCTATCGATGCATGCCATTTGGCCTCATTAACGCTGGAGCTACCTTTCAACATGCAATGGATGTGGCCTTTAAGGATTTGATAGGTAAGTGTATTATTGTATATGTTGATGATTTGACAATATTTTCCAAGAAGAGAAATGATCATGCTACTGATTTAGCCAAGGTCCCTAAAAGATGTATCAGCTATGGAGTATCTCTTAATCCCAAGAAGTGTGTCTTTGGAGCTTCCGAAGGGAAACTTCTAGGGCATGTGATATTAGAAAATGGAATATCCATAGATCCTGACAAGGTTGAGGCTATTTTGAAATTGATGATGCTAGGCAGTAAAAAGGAGATGAGTTCCTTCTTTGGAAGGATTAATTTTGTAAGGAAGTTCATAATAGGGTTTGCAGAAATTGTCAAACCCCTCAACGGGATGATGAAGAAAGATGGTAAAATTGAATGGAGTAATGAGGCTAAATCTGCATTTTCACAGATTAAGCAATCAATATATGAAGCATCGATCTTAACTAGCCCAGATTACTCAAAGCCCTTTTATATTTATTCATTTGCATCTGATCATTCATGCGCATCAATCCTAACACAACGCAGAGGTGAAGGAGATGAGAGGCCAATTACCTTCATGAGCTTTCCATTCAAGAATGCAGAAGTTAGGTACCCACCCTTGGAAAAATAGGCCTTTGCATTGGTACGAGCAGTAAAAAATTTTAGGCATTACATTTTGAGAAGCCAAGTTATTGCTATAGTGCCTAATCCAACAATCAAGTCTCTCCTTATGCAAAGTGAATTAGGGGAAAGGAGAGGAAAATGGATGGCTATCTTGCAAGAGTATGATTTAGAAATCCATTCGATGAAGTTGGTCTAAGGACAAGGTTTATCAAAGGCCATGGCAGATGTTGATAAGAATATCACCTGTCAGCAATATGCACTCATTTACCAAGGACCCTTGGTATACTGACTTGATCTTCTTCCTTCTCAATAATAGATGCCCAGATGGGATGAATGCTACCTAGAGAAGGGCACTAAGGATGAAGAGTGCTCATTATATGCTCAAAGGAGGATTGTTATATAGGAAGGATTTTGAGGGGGTTTACTTATGATGCCTTGATCAACAAGAGGCTAAGCATGTGATTGCTGAGTTTCATGAGAAACATGGCATGGGTCATGGGTCTGCAGATTTGTTAGCACATTAGATACTCAGGTCAGGTTACTATTGGCTATGTGTGTTCAAAGATGCCCACCAACATGTAAGAATGTGTCACATATGTCAGATTTTTGCATCAAAGGAGCGCCATTCAACCATGCCATTGCAGCCTGTTTATGAGGTAAGGCCATTTTCCCAATGGGCACTAGATTTTATTGGGGTAATTAACCCAAATTCTTCTGCAGGACACAAATTTATTTTGATTGCCATGGATTACTGCACAAGATGGACAAAGGCTATACCTTGCAAGAATAGCACAACAGAGGTTGTAATCAAGTTCCTCATCGAATGCATCACAACTAGGTTTGGAGTACCCTTCACATTGGTATGTGATAATGGCTCTTCCTTTTCTTCTATTGAATTCATTCCATGGGCTTATGATCAAAAAATTGTTTTAAAGTATTCTTCAAACTATTACCCATAAGGAAATGGAGTTGCAGAGTCAACTAATAAGAATCTCTTAGGGGTAATAAAAAACTATTAGAGAACAATCCTAGGGACTGGCATACCCAGCTGAGATTTGTGTTATGGGTAGATAAGACTAGGATCAAGGCCGCTTTAAAGACATCACCATTTAAGCTTGTGTATGGCCAAGAGCCTGTGTTTCCTATCCACTTGCAAATACCTATCCTTAAGTCCATGCAAAATTTTTACTCTAATGATGATAGGATAGAAGTAAGATTAGCTGGCTTGTTGAAATTAGAAGAGCAAAGAGATGCCGCCTTACAAAAATTCTTTAGAGACCAGGCTGTTGTCAAATGTTGGTTTGACAAAAGAGCCAAAATTAAGGCTTTTAGAATATCAGATCTTGTGCTGCTATGGGATAAAGCTAATGAAAAGAAGGGCAGTCACTAGAACTTTGATAAGTTCTAGTTAGGTCCCTATCAAATTGCTAAGATCCTAGGAGAAAATGCTTTCTGGCTGAGTAGTTTAATAGGAGAACCTATTCCATTGCCTACCAATGAATAGTTTCTTAAACATTACTTTTAATCATAAAGTTTGGTATTCTGCTAGGTTGTGCATGTGTAAATATTTTGCAGTTCTACTTGTAAATAGTTTCTACATTTCTGCTTGTAAAAAAGCTTTGTTGTTTGTTTGTTTCTGTCCTTTTGTTTCCTTTGCTGTTTGGTGTTTGTCTTGTTTAGTTATGTGGGGTTTTCTCTATTTATTTCCATCATGAAATGGTGGGTTTTTATCTAAAGTATGCTTTGGTTATTAGGAGAGAAGTGGTTTAGATATTTTCAAGTTTTCTGATTGGATGATTTTGTCCCAAATTTGTTGTTTTATGCCCATTGTCAATAAGAGTTGTGGAAAGTTTTGAAAACAAGGTGCAAAGTAAATAATATTCATTAACTACCTCTGAATCTGTCATAAATCATCAAAAGCATCTCCTTTTGTAATGGTATATTTATCCTAGGATTATGGTGTTGTAAGATTTGAGTGAAAAATCTGATTCCCTAGATACTATTATGAGGTCCATGGTAGTTTTCAACCCAAAACAGATGTCAAACATCTGACATATTGAGAAAAATTTAAATGAAATATCTAAAACTTTAAAAGAAAAAAAAGAAGAATAGAACTATCTAAAAAGAAAAGAGGACTCAATATGAATGGGTGATTCCAGTATCTCTATTGGGGCTATGGACGCCTGGCTGGCAGTAGAGCAATGTTGTGAAAAAACTAGAGGTATCTTTGTCAGGGCTATGGACGTCTGACTGGCAATGGAGCAATGCCCATGATATCATTGCACAAAAGCTAAAGGGAATCAACTCATGTAGTTCAAATCTTGTACATTGTTGTTCAAAAGATGAGGAAAACTTTATGAAAGGGTGATGCACCATCAAGAACACACATAGATTCAGGCTAGCCAGTGTTGATTTACATTTGAGATTCTAGCTCAACCTTGGTTGTTAAAACTGACCCAACTAGAGTTGTGATGTTCATAAACCAGGAGTTTTGGGTAGCTGAATCCTTTAGCTTCTTGAAAATGGTTAAACCATTTTCCCAGCCGAGTCGTCATTTGTTATGCCTTGCATAACCACCCCATTTTATTCTAGAACAAAATGGGTTCCCCTTTTTTCAATCGCCTTTGGTTGTTTGGTTCAATATTAGGAGTTCTTTTATTTTCCTCCTAGGTCTGTCTTTTTCTCTGTTGGAGTTAGGTCTAGCCCCTGGCTAAATTTGAACATTGAACTATGTCAGGGTTTCTGGTTCAGATTCCATCCTGATTCTGACTCCGCCTTCCTTCTTGTTTCACCTTCGTTGCTAGTTTTCCTTTGGTCTTTTGTGTTTGCAAGCCTTAGGAATTTTTCGTTCTTCCTTGGGCGCTTTTTGTTTTGTTCTGGCGAACGTGAGATCAGGACTGAAACCGAGCTTAGAAATAATGCTTATTTCCATGTTCGGTTCCTGTCCTAGTTCTGGTTCTGGTTCTGCCTTTTTTCCTTTTCCTTGTTGTTTTCTTTGTTCTAGCGGGACAGGACGTGGAACAAAACTTAACTAGGAAACTTTTCACAAATTCCAGGTTTGGGTTCCGTTCCAACCCCAGTCCCATTTGTCTTGTTCTTTTTGCCTTTGTGTCTTATGTTTTTCTGTGGGGTGCTTTCTCCCCTTTCTTTTCCTCTTTCTTGTTCTCCATGTTTTCGAGTGTTGTTGGAGGCGGGTTCAGGACAAAATCCAAATCCGAAACTTAGAGAAGTTTCTGGTCTGGATTTGGTTTTGATCCCAGTTCCATCGAACTTTCTCGTCATTTTTCCCTTCTGTTATGATCGTTTGGTTGCGAGATGTTTTTCTTCCCTCCCCCTTTTCTTTTTTCATTCTTTTTGTCATCTCTTTGTATGTTGCTGGAGGCAGGATCAGGATGGAATCCAAAACTGAAACTTTGAAGAAGTTTCAATCTCGGATTTAGTTCCGCCCCCACCCCCATTGTGTTTCACCCAGGATCAGTTTTTGCTCTGATCCCGCCTGCGTTTGTTTTGGTTTGTCCCTTGTGTTTGGTCTCTTTTATGGATGCAAAGTCAGAATGTGGGCTGAACTTAGAAATGTCAATTATTTCCATGATTTGTTCCCGTCCTGACCCCAGTCCTGATTCTAATTCCATTTTGGTTCTGCCCCCGCCAGTTTTGAAGGTAAGTGTGTTTTCGGTTCCATCTTGGCTCCACCTCTACCGAAGTTAAGTTTATTTTTGCTAAGTTTAATTAAATAAAGGATATATGAAAGAGGGGGATGAATGGTGATACTTTCCATGCTTTTGAGGACTGATGAAGGCATTCTTTTGCAGGACAAAATAATCCCTCTAGTGTTGTTTCTAAAGGGGGCCAACTTGTGGAAAGATCTGAAACAAGAGGAAATCCAAAATGAGGAGCAACTGCAAATCTCAATGATAGCTGGGATGTTGGCTGGCAAAGGTAGATCAACATTAATAACAATGCTTCAGAACATTTAAGGCAGCATTGTAAAAGGAGGTTCGAGGGCAGACACTGAGGCCAGAAGTTAATGTGATCATTCCAAAAGATCTAAGGCCATCCCTGGAGCAATCTTTCACCAACATGGACACGAGGGATGCACATTGAATGCTGCATTAACTTCATTCCAAAAGATCTGAGGACAGACCTTTTCTGAAACTGACCCATTTTGTAAACCCTAAAACAGGGGCCGACATTCTTTTTGGCAGGTTCTATATATATAGCACTTTTTGCCTCTTTAAAGAGAGTTTTCTTTTTGTAAAAAAAAAGGGAGGTCTAGTAGAGGAGTAAGAGGTAGGAAAACTTAAGAGTAGAATAGAATAGGAGTCAAATTTAGTAGAGGGAAGTGATGTATCTTTCCAGTTTTCTTAGTGTAGATGGAAACAATCTGAAGGCATGGGTTTTCTGTACACTGGTGATTGTGCCAGATTTGTAAATGTTGCTTATCTATTTAACCAACAGTAGAAGCAACCAGATTTAAATCTACTTCATGTTGTGTTCCAGAATGGTATTTATCTTGAGTTAATCATTTGATTTGCAAAGCTTTCAAGGAATGGAATTTTATTTTATGTTTTGTTTAAATGGTGATTTACAATCTGTTGTTGATGTTAGCACTGTGAATGAATGAAACTATGTGTTAATCACAAGTTAATTTCATTTTGTAGTTTTAGTTAGGAATTCCTTGAAAGGTAACAAGTCTGATTAAGCTGGATGAATTAACATTATCTTCAGTTCCAAAGCTTTGAGCTATCTTTTTCTATTTCTTTAAAAAACCCAGTTAGAGTAGGTTTACATTTATGTTTGATCTTATAATAATCCAAAATCTCTATACCAGCATGCCCCTTGAACATTACTGTTACATTGACCATTGAGCAACATCAACATAGTTGAGAACCAACTACCAGGACCTTGGGAGCTAGGTATCTATGTGTTATCCTTCTCTTTTAGGAGAAACATAATAGCAATATTCTATTTGCATGTTGTTGTGCTATTCTGACCATCAACAGTGACCTTTTCCAGTGCATACGGTTGGAGGGAGTAGTCAATTATAATGATTTGGACAAGATAGTTTTTCATTAAAGTATTCTCCTTTGCATATTATAAATATAATTTAAACAATATAGAAGTTGCTGCTGTGAAATTAACACCAAAGAAATGTGAGAGAAATAAATTTAACATTACCTCAATTAAATTTAAATCTCTGAAAATTGTGCTTCCATTCAAAAAAATCAGCATTAGATAAAGAGTATGGAAATTGGCATTAGGGTTCCTCATTAAATTAAAGATAACATAGATTTCTGGTGATGTGTATTGGTGCATATGGGTATTATGTATGTTAATAAGTGGATATGTGTTTTGGAATTTTGGTTGGTGGTTGCTTCACCATGTTGATTGTATAGATTGATAGTGTGCTTGGGTGTGTTGATTTTAGCACAAGCTGCTGCTATTTTATGTTGAGGTATGGAGTGGTTCAGTATTGGAACCATTGTTTATGTGAGTATTTTAATGAGCTTGAACTAGGGGTATTTGTAGGCTTCCAGGAGTAAGCCTGACCCTAGGGGGGAGGATGTAACACCCCTCCGTTTTGGCTCTTTGATCAGCATTGTTCTTCCCTGTTATGATTGTGTCTGATTATGCTTTGACTTTGGAACTAGGTTGCTTTTGATTGCAATTGTTATACAATGTGGATGTTATATTTCAATGTGATGTTATCCTGATGTTACCCTTATGGCATGTTTTGGATTAACTTAGAAGATATTTGATTTAACGATGTTTTATGCTGTTGATCATGTTATTGATGTTAGATGCATCAATTAGTGATATTGTATTGGTGAAGGGGACAAGATTGTATCACTCGCTTGCGAGTGCCCTAAGATTCTGATATTTCCTCTTCATGGTGTGATTGATCATATTATGTATATATGCACGTTCGACATGCTCTTTGTTGCAAGTTGGCAGGTACATGACATCGACTCCACCTAGTTTCTAGGTTTGAGCGTGTCCATTGACCAACGAAAATTAATTGGGAGATAGTAGCTAGGTTTTCTGTGTCAAGTCATCACCCTAGCCATAGTGTGTCGTCAGGTTTGTAGTTGGGCTCAGTTATTGTATGTTGTTAGTTTCCTCCTTTTCTTTGTATTTAAATTGCAAGATAAAAGTGATTAAATAGCTTTTGAAATTTATAAATGATGATTGTTTTGTCTTATTGAAATGTTGCAAAATTAGTGATTAATTAATTAACTTAATTTAATTAATAAAATAATCTTATTATGAATTAGATTTATTTTATTGACTAATTAAATTAATAGGGTTAAATTAAATCAATTTTGTTGGGTTGGCATCTTTAGATTTTTGGATTAAATCAAAAATTAGAATTATGCTTTACATTTTACTTTTAGAAATAAAAGTTGAAAATAATTTTATTTGTGAATTGTTAAATTCATTTGGTTAAAAAAATTTAATTAACTTTTGGTTGAAAATGAAATTTATTTAAAAGGATATTTTGAAAAATGCATTTTAAATTGCCAAAATAGAAAATATCTCCTTTTTGGCAATAAATTTTAGTGAGTCATTTTTAGGGTTTTGACAAATTTGGGGGAAAGATTTTGCATAAGGAAATTAGGATTTTATTTTCAATTTAATTTTTGAAAATGGAGGATTGAAATTGGAGAGCAAAAAATTGGAATGGTCTTGGAAAAATTGGTGGAAGGAAGATTGAACTGGTGGAGAAGCTGAATTCAAAAGCAAAGCAAGATCTCCATTGGAAGAATTCAAGCTTGTGGAGAAAAAAATCAGGTTCTTTACTTATTTTTCTTGATTTCTTTTGGTAGAAATTTAAAGTTTGTTCATGACTTATTTTGAAAGGTTCAACCTCTTGGAAAACTCTTCTTAATCTATTTGCAAATTCTGAAAACAAACCATTGTTGACATTTTAGGAAAGAAATTAAAAATTCTGGTAAAAAAAAAAAATTTACTGTGTGAAATTTCATTCTGGTTTTTTGGACAAAATTATTTAAATAAAAATAAAATTTTATTTGGTGGGGTGGGGAGACCAACCCCCACCACCGCCGCTGCGGGCGCCGCCCGGCAAGGAGGCGGCGTTGTGTGCAAGCACACTGCCACTACCGCCCCGCAGGGAGGCGGGCACTGTGTGCTCCACACACAGGCTCTGCCGCCCGGCAGGGAGGCGGGCATTGTGCGCCCAACGCATAGGCTCGGCTGCCCAGCCGGGAGGCGAGCGCCGTGTGTTGAACACACAGGCTCCGCCGCCATGGGCGGCTAGGGCCTGTGTGCCTAGGGCTTCGACCCTTTCTGTGTGTTTAAAAATTTCAAAATTTATTTTAATTTTAATTTAACTTTATAAATATTATCTTATATTATGTTTTATATAATATATATATATAATATTTAATATTATATATTATATAAAATATAATATATTTAATATATATTAAATTAAATGAATTTTAGTATAAGTTCAAAATATATTTAAATCATGGGGATTTTAAAATATGAATTAATTGAAAAATATACCAATTATATGATATATTTTATTTAATGGGAGTTTAAATTTAAATTTATATAATTTATTTATATGCAAATTATATTTGGCATATTTAAATAATGTTAAATGTTTTAATTGGAATGTTAAAATGATCATGTGATTTTTATATTTGAAGAAATTAAGATTTTAAATAAATAGTCGTAATTTTAAAAAAGAATTGGTTTCAAGTAATTATTTAAATGTATACTAAAGACATAATTTGTATATGAAAAACAATAAGGAATAAAATATGATTAATTGAAACATATAAATTATTAGAGATATTTTAATTAACGGGGTTTTATATTATTAGATATAATTTATTTAAGAAGCTGATTTTGATCATCAAAGTTCAAATAAACGGAACTCCTCTAATTAATCGAATTTATTCAAATTATGTTTTGAACGGGAAATCTTGGAATCCTAAATGATCTTTTATGGGTACACATTTAGATGATATTTGAATATCGAAAATAGAACTTACTCTAAAATGATTATCGCATTGGTATTGGAGAAATGAAAGTTGATGTTGATCATTTGTATTATTTAGAATATTGAATTCGATTAATTTATTTATTTAATCCATGTTGTAATATAGATTAAATGATTTAATTAACATTTAGTTAAATTATTGATGCGAATTTGAATTCAAGACTAATTTAGTTAATCTAGATGTCTATTTATCAAAACGTTCTAAGTATAGAAGACAATTGAGAAGCTTAGAGATAATGAATGACTTAGTTCGATTAGGTGGTTCTGATCTTTAATTATGGAACATAATTGAAGAGCTTAGGATTAACGAATGATTTATTTTAAATCAAAGGACTTTATTTGTCAAATGTGGATTTATTGATAATTTGACTTTGATTAATTATAGATTGAGCAAGTAGAGTATTATTATTGGTTTAAATTCTTTAATGTCAGCAAGGGGATTTATGTATATACTATTTAGTATAATTGATTGGAATATGTTTGTGTTCAAGGAGAGACAATTTTTAGTTGATTTACGTAATGTGGAGTTGAGATTAAGATTGAGTTGTATTATAGAAGTAACGAATGATTTCATGAATCATATGAGATTGAGTTTTTTGACTTATTGCTATAAGAGTAATTTATTTAATCCAGATGTTATATAATCAAGTGGATTTACTTACAGTATATGATTGTGAAACGTAGAGTGATTGATTGGTTTAATTCCAGTTCGATGATGTTATTTATTAAAATGTCTTGATTTTGGAATATGGTTGTGAAATTTAGAGTATGTGTTCTGTTCTTTGCATATTTCTATGTCGTGAAAAGAAATGAGTTTGATTGATTGGATAAATGCAAGTCATGTAAACTCTATTTGACTGGATTTAGGAAATCTGAACATTAGCGCATTTGGTTGCTCGAAATGCTTTTAGTGTTTATATGTACTTTCTCAATGTTGTGGGATTAGAGTGATTGTATTGAAAGTCTTCCAGATAGAAGTTCATTTATTGGTATGGGATTGTGGTATGTGAGTCAATTTTGATGTGTCATGGGAAAATGTGCATAGTTACACCATGTTGTTTCACCCGGTTTTCACGAACGGGGATGGTGTGTGTCTCCTTTGGATTAGGAGAGGGTTATGTAATTTGTGCTTCCTTTGGATGGAGTGGTATTTTGTATTTTGTTTTCCTCCAGTGTATGGAGTGGATTATGTGACCTTGTTTCCTCCTGTGTTTGGAGAGGGCTAGACCTTGTTACCTCCAGTGTTTGGAGAGGGTCTTGACCTTGTGGTCTTCAGTGTTGGGGTGAATATCCTTGTTTTGTTACCTCCTTAAAATGGAGAGGTCGTGTTATCTTATTTCTTATTGTGGATTTCACTGTGTGGGTTGTCTTAGGAGAGTGGCTTACAATGGGCGCCGACGCACAAAGTGGTTCCAGGATAACCCTTTGTAAGCTGGTTAATTCAGTGATAACTAAATTAAACTTTTAGAAGCTTAGGTTGCATCAAACATTAAACAAGATAATTTGTGCCTCGCTCATGGGCCCAAGGGCTTTTTTTAGACTTGGGATGAGATGGGAAGGCCTGGAATGGCAAGATCATCTATCTCATCTTCACGAGAGGTATTTGATTCCGCATGAGTGAGCATGGGTGTCGGGATTTTGGTAGAGGCCACTAGGATAACCCAAGGTGGGGTCCGAAGCCTAGGAAGATTCCCATAGGATATCCCTTGATGAGCTATGCGATGACACTCTTCCTAAGTCAACAGTTTTAACTTGATATTTGTGACATCCTTGATCTATTCTATGTCTAGAAGCAATGTAACCTATGACAGTGTTGTGTGAGTCATACCTAGAGTTGCACGTATGACCGTTTAGTCATGTGATGAGGTCTTATATTTATTTTGTATCAGTTTTGTGTGGCCCGTGTCTAGTGGTAGATGGTCTTGTGTAGGAATTCCTAGTTACTATCTCCTAGCACGGAGGGAGTGGAACCTTTTGGATTCCACATGGTCGAGTGGCGTGCATCTTAATCCGTTGGTTCTTCTTCTTGTTCGTGTGGTCGTGATTTCCAGTTGAAGAGCTCATGGGAATCAGTTTCTTCTCATGCCTTGTTCTCTCAGTTCTTATTGTATTTTATTACCCCTCAGTTGTTATCGAGGTGGAATTTGTAATATGTAATCATTTTGTTGGAATTACCTCATTCGGGGAATGAGTGTTGTAATCTTATTGTTTAAATATTGTTAATTAAAATATTTTGGTATTTCTTATCCTTCGTTGTAAGTTATCTTATATGGAATGTATGTTGTCTCATTTCCTTAAGTGATTAATGTTTTGGTTTATATTAATGTTTGTTGTTGTTTGGGTTTTAAATTAATCTTTGTCTCATGGCCTTAGAGGTTGTTGGCAATGTGTATTCATCTTACATGTTATTTGCACTTAAAAAAAAAAAAAAATTGGTGCATTTAAGTAGTGAATTGCAACTTCCTCTAGGGTTGCATGGCGGGGCATTACAAGCTCTCCATCCAAGAAGTACTCATTGCCACAAACATGAACTAGGGACCCAACGGAGTAAGGTGCACATTCCACCCAACCATGTGGTACCCGTAGGTCCACCCCCCATGCTAGGAGATAGTAAAAAGGTTCCCAAGACATAACCTACAATCCCTAGACACAAGTGAAACCATAGACAAAACTATACAAATACAAGATTAACTTATTGATTACTTTGCTTCCAGAACAGAATGATCAAATATACTAAGTTCACAAGGACACTGTTATTATAGGTGGAGTGTCATCACAATGTTGCATAGGTTACCCAGGTGTTTCTTCCTAGGTTCTAGCCCCCATCTTGGGTTACCCTCGTAGCCTCTTATGAAACCCGACCCCACATGCAATCTATTGTGGAATCAAATATCTTTTAAAATAACAAGATATCAAATTTTCCATTCCAGGCCTTTTGGACTCATTCTCAAGTCTGTACTAGCCCTAGAGTCCATGAGTGAGGCTTATTAATCTAATTAAAGGTTTTAAACTACCTCATGTGATATTTTAATTTTCACTAATTAGCTAACTCTACATGAGTTACCCTGGCACCACTTTGTGTGTCAGCCCTCATTAAGAGCCACTCCCCTAAAAATAACACAAGGAATCTAAGTCCACTAACTAAGGTAGAAAAAGTGCACATAAATCAACATCTAATACCAAACATATCACAACCTGTTCATAGAACCAGGCGTCTAAAAACCAAACAAAATCATGTGCACTACCCTAGTTTATTCAAAATATGAAACCATCATAAAAATTAACTCCCTTTCAAGAAATTACATCTGGAAGACTTGAAATCTCATATAACCCCAATTTTCCCAACAAGAATATAAAATAACTTAAAACAAATTTAGACACAATAAGAATCTAATATTAGGATTTACTAAATCCAATCAAATCAAGTTATTTTAGCATAAAAATCAAACAACATGATTATAGTTCTTTTCTCAAACAATAAAAGAAATTGTAACAATTAATCTAATTTTGATTTTCTCAATTTCACATAAAAATAAATACCAAATTTTCTCTTTCAATCTTTCTATTTTAAAAATAATTGATCTCATGCTTTACATGCATTTTAATTTAAAGAAAATATTATTTTTAATACTAAAACTATTTTCCTAAAATTATATAAGTATATATAATTATAGATATATAAATATATATATATATATACATATATATATATATACATATATATATATATACATATATATATATATATATACCTTTATAAACTAAACCTAAATCTGAATTTCATTCAATAAAAGATTATAATTTTTTTTAAAGGAAAATACACGGCAAAGTAAGTTTGTAGGGCTATGTGAATACAGCCACAAGCTGCCTTCACAGCCTACCCATATAGGGTAATGACTGTGTTAGAAGCCGTGCATTGCTTGTAAGGGCAGTGCTGGCTACCTCCACAGCCGTCGCCCCTTATGGGGCAGCTGTGGGGGTAACCCCTGCGGCCCTAATAATAAACATACTTTTTAAAAAAGTTTTTCCATGTTCATTTCGCCCCTACGGTGATTTTCAAGAACTCATTTATTTATTTCAAATTTTCATGATACAATTTCCTGTAATTTTATAAATTCGCGTACGGAATTTGATTTATTGAAATTAAAATTTCACAATACAAAAATTCATAAATATAAATTTGTATATGTATATGTATATACATCGTTTATATGCATAAACACACACACACACACACATATATATATATATATATATATAATTTAGTCAACAAATATATTATAACCAGGCAAATAATTTTCACAGAGGTTTTCTATAGGAAATTGAGAAAACTATCAATTTAATACAAATTTTGTCAAAGATCTTCAATTTCAACAACAGAGGATTTTCAATTCAAATTACCAAAATATTTTCTACAAGTAATGTTTATCAAAGTTCTTCCCAGAGGTTTCTTTTGAATTTTCTATTGTTTAACAAAATCTTCTGTGCTTCCCTCTTATTTCACTATAAAATCTTGTTTCGTAAAATGCACAGAGAAGTAACAAATTTTCTACAGAATATTATCAACAAAAATCTACCGAGAAGAACATAAGCTTCAAACATAATAATTTCCTCAGGCAATCTTTTAATTTCACAAATTAACAAAACTTCTACAAATTCAAATCTTAATACAAACAATCTTTTCAAATCACAAAACTAAATAAATAAACAGTAAAGAACCTGTAGCTTGAAAATTGACTGTTGAAGAAAAGCTTTGCCTGCTGCATGCAATCTTCCAAAGCCCTTTCAAATCACCACTTTCTAGAAGAATTCAAATACTGAACAAATATGTACCCGAGAACTTCTTCCAATAATTTTAAATCAAAACCCAATAAAATCACAATATTTTTCCAACAATTCTCTGTTCTTTTTTCATTTCCTGAGAAGTGTTTTCTTGTTTTCCCAGATCTGGCAATATTCTTTCTCGAGAAGATCCTCAACAAGAATTTACATTAAATTTAACTATCACACATGGCAATTCAAGAAAATATCTACTAACCACTCACGGATATTTTCTTCCCACAATTATCAAGAATTTATTCCATTTAACAGAATTGAAAAATTCAAAAATCAAATTTCTTTTCTTTATTTTCATACATATTTAAAATTCCATTTCCTACAAAGCATTTAATTTATATTTAATCTATTCTCATAATATAAGTAACTTTAATTAATTAATTAATTTATTTAATAAAATAATTTTAATCTCAATGACTAAATTATTTTACCAATAAACTAATTTAATTAATTAAATAAAATATGAAGCTTTTATCTACAATATTTAAAATTAATTTAAATAAACATTAAATTACAAGGAACATTTATCTAACATTAAATTCACAAAATAAACCTTTCATAACAAATAACAAGGAAAACTTAAACGTGACAACCAAACACACTAGACCAAAATTGACGACATACTATGACTGGGTTTGAGAGTAGACTACGGAAAACCTCGTTACTACCTCCCAATCAACATTACTGTTGAGTCTGGACACACTCAGACCTATGAAACCAGGTGGAGTCAGTGTCATGTACCTGCAATCCTGTAATCAAATAAATAACATACATATATATAATCCATGATTCAAACACATCATGAGGAGAAGATCATAGAAATCATAGTGCACTCGCAAGCGAGTGATGCAACTCCATTCTCCTCACCAATACAATATCACATCAAATTGACAAAATAAATAACAATTAATCTAACATAATCATATATATAGTAGAAATAAACATCTATGCTAACATAAAACATGAAAAAAATAATTACCACCATACAATGTATCATCACATCACAAAATAAATCCACCATCACTCTAATGTCAGCGATCAATACATTAAAACAAAGTACCAGGGTCTATCAAAGTGAAAACATGCTAACAGAAAACATAAGCAAAATGGAGGGGTACTACATAAAAAGTAGCTTTATCAAAGGGATCCATCATTTAAATTCTATTAATCAAGGGTTGATAAATTAATTCCTAAAGGAAAAATATATTTTTTATCTGAGGGTGGATACTAATTACTCTTCTTAATACCTCCTACAAGATTGCGGCTCAATCCATAGCTAAAATAATTGAATAGATGACACAAAAAATTGTAAGACCATATTTATACGAGGGAGATTTAAATTATAAAACTTGATTTTTTTTAAGGAATCTCATTAGATTCTACTTACTCTAACTTAAATTTAAAAAACAACATTAAAATCCACAAAACAAATTTCAAAGACATAATAAATTGTTACTGTAGACATCGAAAATATACTAATTGACATCGTGCATTTGATCCTGACTTACTAACATCGTTCTTCCTAAATCATCCCTTAGTCTAACCATTTAATCAAATCCCCCTATCTGATTAAATTCATCAATATTCGTCTCTTAATTAAATAAATCATTTTATCTGATTAAGTCAATTCCTTTTGTTAATTAAATCAACCCATCTGATTTAATTATTCCTATTTAATTAAATAATCAATTTATTTGATTAAAACTCTAATGTTCATCCATTAAATTAAATAAATTAAGACCTTATTTGATTTAATCTAACACCATCCCTTTTAATTAAATAAATCAAATATTTATTTAATTATCCTATTATCATATTCCTCTCTTATCTGATTTAAATAAATCAATAAATCTAAATCAAATAAGTCACATCATCTAATCTCTTGTTAAATTAATTAACTCTTGATTAATTTAATCCAATATCATGTCAAATCCTCTAGATTTTGCAACTTGCACAATTAAATCATTTATTTGATTTAATAATTCCCTATTTACTTTCAAAATGGCATCAAAAAAGGGAATATTCCTCCAAGTTTGAAATCTCCCCCCAAAATGATTTGTCCCTCCAACAAAGCATTTAAAACTCTTACATTGTCTCTTACATGTCCCCCACTAAGCATTAACTCCCAATTCAAATTTTAGATTTCCCCCCTCTTGGGCACATTTCCCAAATCTTGCACAACCATCATCCATTCATAGCTTGACAAGTGGCACCTTATCATTGGATGAATGTTAGTCCCACATTGCTCAAATTTGGGCATTCATCCATCTTGAAATCCTATAAATGAAGAGTTCATCTCCTCATTTGGGCATCCACATTCCAAGTAAAGTTATCATGCTAAAATACTTAGCCATTTTCATCCATCATTTGAGTTCTTAGCTAGGTTCTTTTGCAGATTTGGCTTGGAGTCTCTATCATTCATCATCAAAAGTGGATCAAAGTTCATCATCAAGTCTACATATCAAAGCTTGCAATCATAGGAATTGGGAAAGGGCCAAATTTCCACATCAATTTGGCACCAATTCCCCCATGGGATTAAGAGTTTGCTAGCTTAATTAGGATTCAAATCTTTTTTTTTGTGATTTCATAGTATTTTTAAGCATTTTCTTCCTAATTTGAGTTATATTAATGAATCTCATAGGGAATCCATGTTTAGGCTAGCATTTCCTTGTTTAACTTGTTTAATCATGCTGTTTTGTAGGTACCTAGGTTTGGGTTCACATATTTGGCGCTAGAAGGAGAGCAACATTCCATTTATTCTAACCTTTTTGTGAAAATTCCACGTTTTTGTTGACACATAGGAAATTCCAACACAGGCTCGTCAGCGTCGCAGTTTCAGCACCGCAGGCTCGTTAGCGTTGCTGTTTTAGCGTTGCTGGGCTCATCTAGCCAAAATTTCAAATTCAAAACTGTGCTGCTGGACTTGCCAATCTCACCCTGTTTCAAAAATTTCAAAACTCTGATGCTTTCAAGAACCGCGCCGCTAGACGAAAAGAGCGACTCAATCGTGCTCTTTGTCCCGACACAGAGTGCTGCTGACTGGTAAAGCAACACTAGAAGGAAAAAACAACAACACCTTCATGGATTACGATGCTAGAAAATAGAAAAAGGGAGAATTTAGTTTTTTTAGCATGTGCTTTAATTCATGACTTATTTATCTACTATTTTCTGCCTTTTTAACTTCTGTATTTCTTCCAGAATCTGATGATTTTCTATTTTGTAGGTTGGAAGCCAAAAGCAAAAGAAGGAGAAGCATGGAGATGATATGGGGTCTAATCAAAGTGTTTTTTAACACTTAAGTGTTTGTTTAACACTTCTTCAAAGAATTTGTCATCCTTTTCTTTCTTTAGAACACTAGCTTTCATTTGGGTTTAAAAAGGATTCTTTTTTTTTTGTTGTTGTTTACTTCTTGCAAGGGGATTAAAAAGAACCTTAGGATCAATAACTTACTAGATTTGGTTTTGGATTAACAATTGAACAAGGAAAATTTTCACACTTCATTTGGTGCTTTAAAATGTACTCACATTTTGCTTTGAAGGTTTAAAAAGAACAAGTGTAGTTGTGTTTTCGTGAGGGCTTACTTAGACTAAAGGCATTGGAAAAGGACGTATGTGCTTCTCTTGCGCTTTATAGCGATCTTGAGAATCAAAAGGTCTTTTCCATGACTTTGGGTTAAGACAAAGCAATCACCTCCACACTTCAATTTGGGCTTAAAATTGAACAAACTATTGTGCGAGTGTGAGTGGGGGCATTTTCGCGTACATTCTCTTTCTTTGTTGCTATCAAAGATTGATCAAGTTACGAATTTTTTTCTTCATTCACTTTTGTTTATCTTAGAGGGCTTGCCTTGTGGGAAAAAGTAATCACCCAAGGGAACGGCTCAACCGGTAACACTCTAAAGCCAAGAGTATTTCCAGCTGGGATATAAATGTGGATTGGAAAATACCAATATCACCTTGATTGAATCAACAAGATGGATCCGAAAGGGACTCTCTTGCCATAGTTGGGTCAACTCTGAATGGAAAGTCATAGCAAAACCGTTTAGAAAAAGGCCAAAATTATCATTTGTTGGTGCAGGCAGTGGATTCTAAAACCACCCCACAATTTCTGACTTTTAATGAGATGGAAAGCAGCTCTGCATGGGAGTTTTGTGGGTGTGGTGCTTGGCTGCCCCGTATAAGTGAGTGCCGTGGAGGGGAGCCAGTGGGGTCAAGCATCTAACCATCCGCTAAAAGTAGGCGTAGCTGGACTTGTCCAAGTGGGGACTCAACAAACATTGTCTATCACATCCATAGGATTGTACATGCTTTTGGGTTACAAAAACACATGCTTGTTCATAAACATTGGAAAAAAAACATTTAAACATGATCATACAAATTTCAAACCCCTTTTGATAGAGCAAATACCTTTTGACAAATTTAAGTGTTGTTGCTTGCCCTTGGGATTATGTCCTTAGAGGCTTCTTAGCACTTGAATTTATATCGTCATTTTCTCTAACTAGGGTTAACCTAGGAAATCCCTTTGCCTCAATTTCTTGGAACTCCCACACAACACATTGTGGGAAGAAAAGGAATTTTGACATAGGACATCTTTAGTTTGAGACATAATCAAGAAAGTGTATTTGGTAAAAAGAAGTCATTAAAAGCAAAAATAAACAATTGAGCCCCACACATGTCTTTTCAATGATTTCTCACAAGATCAAGATACAAAAACCCAAGAAAAGGAAACATAGCCCAAAACAACATCAACAAAGACTCAAAAGGTTATATGATTTTAGAGAAAAGTTGTTGGCTAATTTCTATAGACATGCTTCAAGAGACAACCCCACTTTATATTCATTTTACTACACACAAAATCCAAGATTGTTTCAAGGGATTGGATACCTTGCTTAGGGCATAACATGTTCTTCAATACCTTGGTCTTGTTAAACAAAAGTATAAACTAGGGTCATTCTAAGATCAAAACAAACATTCATCCATCAAAAACATCATCAACCATAAACATCTCACCAACATTTTGAGAAAATCTTGACACAACTATGCTAGGCTCCTTTGGTAGACATCAAAACTTTTCAAACATGAGACTTTGAATTGTTCAAACATCAAACTTGTTCAACTCAAGTGTGTGAATGAATCCCTTTGCACATGCTTAGTTGAATTATCACTTTGTTCA